>OU824201.1:6633744-7233744 GCA_917499995.1 Ichneumon xanthorius
TATTGTATTGTGTGTTACACCGATCCCCTAAGGGTTACGGGCTCCTTCACTTTCTTCCTCCTCCTTCCTTATCCGCGGTCGCCGGTTCGATTCTTGGGCCCGGAGCTTCATCGCGCCCCGTCAGGTGTCAGTAGTCCCGGACATACGGATATAGTCGTAGTTCGTACGTCCTATCTCCGGAGCTATGTCCCCGTCCGTTTTCCTTTCACCTACGGGCCTTCAGTCTCGGGAATCGAACCCGCGACACCTTTTCCCAGTCTTTCGGTTTCCCATACCGAGGCGCTGGTCCTTTCCTCTGGACCTACTATTATAGTGGGTTCCGAACCACTTTTTCGCAGATAAAAACACCACAGAAAATTCTTGGTGCTTGCCGGGAATCGAACCCGGGCCTACTGCGTGTGAAGCGCGCGCCGAGACCACTCGGCCACGCTCACCCTTATATATATATATATATATATATATATATATATACATATATATTTAATCCAGTAATTAAGTTAACAAAGGGAATAATTCCTGAAAAACAAATCGACACGGGTAGGCTACTCTCATTTAGAAACACTCGCACCTTCCTTAAAGGCGTTCACCAAAAATACGTGGGAAGAAAATCATGTTAGAGCAAACATCTCTCGGTCCACCCCATAAAATTACCGCGGGCTCAACTCCGCCTCGTCGAAGGACCGACGCTAACGGCGGTTGGCGAGATGCACGGACGCCGCGACTTTCGGTAGAACGACGCGAGCGGCGGCTTTCAATCGCGGGATGCACGATAGCGTTCGAGGCCGGTCCCGCAATTAAAAAAGGGGTCTCGCGATATAAAATCCTAGCAAAGAGCGGTTACGATAGGTCCCGAACACTTAGGGAAATGGTGAGGCAACATCGAAACCCTCACCATTCCCCCGAAATACTGAAAATTAAGTACCGATGGACGAATCAGAAGACCCGTCTGTTTACACATGACCCCTTTTTCCTTTCTCCTTGCACTTCTCCTCTAACGTAGCAACTATTTTTAATGAGATTTCTAAGAAAAGCACACATGACCAAGGGATTACTCCCACTTATTTTAACCTAGGAAAAAGTATAAAAAGCCCGAAAATTCTGTACTCAGGGCCAGTCACCATCATCCGATTCAACGAAGTTATTGTCGCTCGTTCAGGCCCTAGTTACGTTTGTCCATTGTTGGGCGCAGCTACCCACATACGTTCGACGAAGTTATATTCGATTGTCGGTTTTCAACGAAATTTGTCATCGATCGATCGCGCCGTTTACGTTTTTGATTAACAAAGTTGTTTTTGTTCAATCACGCATCATATTTTATTTCAATCACCGAGGCTATTGGTCATCTTACTGTCCAACTACAATCATTATTTCGACCAGTGTTCATTTAATTTCATCCATCCGTCGATAATCATTGTCGAGTAGCTACCAGTCGATTATATTTTTACTAATTTACCGAAAGTTAAGGAAACATTTTTGTCCGAACCCCGGGTTCGAGAATCATTGTCTGATTTATTTTGTACCTTTTTCGTGATTCATTTAATTCGGAATGAAACCAATTCATACCAACGAAATCATCGCAAGTTCTACGATTTATTCCAATATCGACGAAAACCAACAGTGAAAAACGTGAGCGACATACATTTTATTTTACTCATTATTATCTTTTCTTCTCTACGATTGTCGGCCATTTCCAGTGCATGAATATATTAATTTGTCCTTCCTAATCCACCCGTCAGTTTCCTGGAGTAAAACCACCGTCAAGTAAATTTCAATCATTTCTGCAGTTAAAGTGAACATTTTGTCATTTTAAATTCTCCGGAAACCGTAAATTCAAATAGAAAGGGATTAGGAGTTCAGAAAGTACCCTACGACTTTAGAAACGGCAGGCATTCCTAGGGCCCTATCCCAAGCAATTTTCCGCAAGGTTAGGCTTAAAAATGGGCAGTTGTTACCGCGATTAATACCGGGCGTGGTAAAGATCGATTCTCATCGTTCTGACCAGAGAGTGTTAATATAAACGGGGCAACAGTTGCGTGAAAACTCAGCGAAATAAAAACATCGACAGTTTTGACGTAACACATAAATAAAGCATAAACCGGATAAACTAAGGCATTAACGATTAATTGATATAATTGATACCAAGGCATTTAGCGTTAAACTAATCAAGCGGTAACCATAAAACATCGGAAGCTAAATTTACCAAGCATTAATAACTAACTTAATAAAGCATTAAGTGAGCATTAATATCAAGGAATAAAATAACGTCAAGTTGAACGTTAATCGGACATTAAAGCGAACCTCAGTCCAAGGTTCTCGGTGAACATTGTTATATAATAAATATAACAATATTACCCATGTAAATCTCTGATAATATTAACATATTGTTAAACATATTAAATATAGTGCTAAATAAACATTGTTAAATAATATCCGATAATATTAATATATTGTTAAACATATTACATATAGTGCTAAACAAACATTGTTAAATACTGTCTAAATAAATCTATACGTTTTTACTTCACTTGGGTTCCAACCCTTTACTGAGCACATCCCCAACCTTACGAGCTAACGGCTCGCGCACAGAACCCAGATTAAATACCTTAGTTTCTGTGGCATAACAGGATTGTCAGTCAGTTGTTCATCTTTATTTACTCTTTTGTCGTTATCGTGTACACTTATTTTTTTATCGGAGTATACCAATTCTCGTACTACGTAATTGGCGTTACAATATTCAATAGCTTCGAACCGAGCCGAGGAAGTCTTCGTGGTACAACAAGATCCCGAGAGAAGCGCTCCCGTTAAGATAGACCTCGAAGAAATCTTCGTGGTACACCTGGATCGCATGAGTAATGTTCGCGTTCAGGTAGACCTCGAGGAAGGCGTTGCGTTACAACTGGACTGTGAAAGAGACGCTCCGGTCAAGCTGGACCTCAAAAAAGTCATCGCGCCACACCTAGACCGAAAGAGAAACGCTCCGGTCAAGCTAAACCTCGAGGAAGTCTTCGCGATACACGTGGACCGCGAGAGGGACGCTCCGGTCAAGCTAAACCTCGAGGAAGTTTTCCCGATACGCGTGGACCGCGAGAGGGACGCTCCGTTCAAATTACACCTCGAGGAAATCTTCAGGGTAGACCTAGTTCGCGACAGAAACGCCCCAGTCAAGCCTGGAGGAAGTAATCGCGGTACACTTAGACCGCGAGGGAAACGCTGTTGTTAAGCCCTCGAGAAAGTCTTCAGGGTAGACCTAGATCGCGAAAGAAAACCTCGAGGAAGTCACGTACGTAGTACACGTACGCGGTACGTGTACTAATAGTCGTGCTACAATCGACATTACAATATTCAACAGCTTCGAACAAGCCTTTCTCAGTGTTTAAACAGTTCGAACCGTTCGACGCGTTGCAATCGTTTGTCGGGTTCGAACAGTTAATGTAAAAGAATCAGGCACGAAGCCCCTCTCTTATTCTTGACGCGAAGGTCTCTCGCCCTTTAAAAGCATACGCCACACCCAACCCATCTACTTTCATGTTGTGCTATATTATGCCCCGCAGAGGACTACCTCAATAGAGATGCACCTGATCCATGCACAGATCGGTTGACCAACACCTCCCCTGCGATACCTTTCACTGACACCTCTTACGGGTGCCGGTTAGCCACCCGCGGTAAGCTGAAGCGGAAGTCCCCTTTGCTCCCGACGGATGCTTCACCAATTACGTCTTCTACCACACATGCGGTCCCCAATAATATATGCACCACGTGGGCCAGCTCGTCACAGCCCACTCTTTTCGGAACAAGGCAGTGCCGAGAACCGCTGTTTGATATTCCCGCGGGGAAGAAGACACCTGATTTGGGCACCAGGATGGCATTAGAACAATCGGCTTCATCCGGGCCTCCTTTCGCAACGCATCTCATGCACATTCGAACCATAAGATATGCTGACGAGCGACTCCATCATCAGCCAGGCGGATATGGGCACACTGGACTTACAAGGAACGTCAGTTTGGTGTCCCCCTCCGATTTTAATGAAACTCACGTATGTTGTAGAGCATCGAAAAGTAAAAGACACGTATTTTTTTATCGGCGGAAAAACATTTCTAAGGGGTGAAATCGCCCTTCGAAGTTAGGCATGTCGAGGGGTGATTATGCAGTTTCACCCAGAAGGCGTCACCCGATTTTAATGAAACAAACATCAAAATACTCCTCATTGAAGACAATGAAAATTCCACGTGAAGTTGAAGAAAAAAATTCATTTGCAGGGGTGAACCACCCCCTGATTCTTCAATTTTCCACCCTACACAAAAAACTATGCAACCAAATTGAACGGAACATGTACCATTTGGAAGGGCAAATGAAAATGAAGTTGACGTGTTTTTGCACATTCGCAGGGAAAAGAGTTTAGGGGGGTAAACTACCCCTTATCCATTAGTACGTATATTTATGCATACATTTTCGTTTCTCGTTATTTAAATCTTAAAGAGTTGCTGGCGTTCACTCTTTGTGCTGATTTTGTGCTTATCAATAATTTACCGTCATGTTTATTATGTCAATATGATAAAAATACTTTCCACGCAATAACAGGTGTTTTCTACATAGGCTGCTATCTGGAGCAGCGTATTATCTGCTGATATCGCAGCTGGTTGAACAACAAGTCTTTCAAATATAATAACCGCGATACATACAGCGATCCTCAGTTGCTCATTTGAACTCGGAGTGTCAGTGCGTCAGTCATAATTTTTGATAAAAAAAGTCAATTCGCCATGAAAGTGAATCCAATCAACGTCATTAAACTTCTCTTGGCTACATTTGAAGCCATGAATATTCCCGAAACTCCGATTAACAATGCAGAAATCGAGGTAAAAGAGAATTTCGAAAAAGTTCTGATCGACTGCATAGACGATTATAACGGAGTTGAAATTATCGAGGAACAATCGCTAGATTTTCAAGAGCTTTTCAAGCAAAATGATATCAACGCTATCGAAGACACTCTTTGGCAACATGATGAAGGTCCAGTGTATTCTGATACTTGTTCTGAAGACGAAGAAGACTTAAGCTACGATTATAAACGGAAAGCAGTCGAATACTGGAGATCCGATAAAAAGAAAAATTACAGTGTCGATGTCGTCAACCAGAAATTCAAAAAAGTCAAATCTATACGACAATTAAGACGCTGGGCAAATCAAATAAACAAAGGTGGGACCTACAAAGAGAAATTAGCTCGAATCTCTGAATATACTTTGAAAAACATGCAAGCCGCTGTCGATGCTGGTTTCATTGTTCATGATATCGACCTTCAAAAGTGGGCTCTACAAGCTAAAAAAGAGATAGGTCACGAAGACATTCGTTTTAAAGCTTCTCGTGATTGGCTTTGGAAGTTCAAGAAATCACATCGTATTGTGTCAAGGAAAATTAATAAATTCGTAACACGAAAAACTATAGAAGACGAACAAGTTTTAAGGATTAATGCAGAAAACTTCGTGAATGAAATTAAACCATATATTCAAAAATATGGAGTGGAAAACATATATAATTCAGATCAGAGCGGCTTTCAACTGGAAATCCACTCTGTCAGGACTCTGACGATTGAAGGAACTAAACAAGTGGAATGTGTAGTACAATCGGTATCTTCTACAACTCATAGCTACACGATCCAGCCAACCATAAATGCAGATGGAAAATTACTTTCACCCCTTTTTATCGTTCTAAAAGAGGGAAAGGGTCAGTTCGGACCAATCGTGGAAAAAAATTTATTCAGGCCAGAAAACGTATTTTTAACAGCATCGAAATCCGCGAAAATTACTTCAGGTATGAACAAAAATGATAGCCAGAAAATATTGAACATAGGTTCATTTATACTATATCGATAACCAATATCTTCCTATGTACAGAGCACTTCAAAGTTTGGTTGGAAAAAGTATTCTTCCCCAACACCGGCCGTGACAGCGTATTGTTGATAGACTCATGGAGTGGACACTGCCCAGAAGTTGTTCGAAAAGCAACGCCTCGGGGTAAAAAAATTATCACAAAGATAATACCTAAAGGCACAACAGGGAAAATCCAACCCCTCGACGTTTTTGGTTTCCGAATATGGAAAAGTTTGTACGACATTTTTCCGACAGTGTATTATTACTTAATTTTGATATTAATTTACACTTGAGAAACAATATAATCAAACTGCAATCGCTCGCACACAATCAACTTCCATCACCCAGATATATAAATCTTTTCAAATATGCATGGTTCAAAAGTAATTATATAACCGATAAGCCAGACAAGTTCGACAATGCAGTGAGTTTTGGTTTCGGTCCATCATCTCAAGCACACTGTGAAGTACCAGGTTGTAATAATGTGGCCATCATCAGATGCTCATGGTGCAAGAAATCTTTGTGCTTGCAACATTTTTTTGAAGAGTATCATTTCTGTACGACTTACGAACCATGATTGCTGCAAATTATGACAGTAATGCGCACGTCGACGAATTGTAAAAGTAATTATAAATTATATTATATACTGTGGTGTATGTGTATGTGAGATATGAGCGAGGCGGTAAGAATGTATGTGAGAGAATGGAGAGTGGGGAGAGCGATAACACGAGACGTGAAAAGGATAATAGTGGAATAAACGCGCTTGCCGAAACCCGGTGTTTGTTATTTATTACCTATGTCCGCAGCTTATTCCCGCTGTTCCGGAATACAGGGCATATACAACAACACAACCCCAGCAATTTTCCCAGTATTCTGTATTTTAGCAAGCTATTTTTTATCAGTAAATAACGCGAAATTCGTGAATGGGCCATTCTAGGTGACGGCCGGTCACCCCCTTAATTATAAATAAAACATCATGCGAAGCGCCCGACATTGACTTCGGCTAACAGGAATATTTTGAATTGATTCGGATATTTAAATAACGAGAAACGAGAATGTATGCATAAATATACGTATTAATGGATAAGGGGTAGTTTACCCCCTTAAACTCTTTTCCCTGCAAATGTGCAAAAACACGTCAACTTCATTTTCACTTGCCCTTCCAAATCATACATGTTCCGTTCAATTTGGTTGGATAGTTTTTTGTGTAGGGTGGAAAATTGAAGAATCAGGGGGTGGTTCACCCCTGCAAATGAATTTTTTTTCTTCAACTTCACGTGGAATTTTCATTGTCTTCAATGAGGAGTATTTTGATGTTTGTTTCATTAAAATCGGGTGACGCCTTCTGGGTGAAACTGCATAATCACCCCTCGATATGCCTAACTTCGAAGGGCAATTTCACCCCTTAGAAATGTTTTTCCGCTGATAAAAAAAATACGTGTCTTTTACTTTTCGATGCTCTACAACATACGTGAGTTTCATTAAAATCGGACGGGGACACCAAACTGACGTTCCTTGTAAGACCAGCGGTGACGGACCTGGTGCTAAGCATGCAGTGGATCCAGTCGGTGACGGAGTCCTTCACCCCGAATCCCCTGGCTGCTTCGCAAATAGAGACGAAGGAGGCATTATCAAACGCTCCCTCGATGTCAATGAACACGCCCAGGACAGACCTACCCATATGTACAGCCCCCTCCAATACCTTGACGGTGTGGTGGAGCGCTGTTTCCACGGATTTGCCCACCTGGTAAGCGTGCTGGGAATGGTGCACCGGTCTTTCGATAAGCGCACCTTCCCTTAGGTACCTATCAACGAGTCTCTCCAGCGTTTTCAGGAGGAAAGACGTCAGACTGATGGGTCTAAAAGACTTGGCTCGGTCATAGGTGTCCTTTCCTGGTTTGGGAATAAAGACGACCCTGACCTCCCTCCAAGCGGATGGAACGTAGTGTTACGTCCTGCCGTAACCTCAACCCCACAAAATTCGAATCCTCATCTCCTAAAGAAATCGAGTTCTATTACTCTCAGGTTGACTCACGATTTTGGGAAAGAAATAACATTGAATTGGAAATTGATAAAAACCTATGCGACTCTGTTAGAAATCATGCGAGAAACGGTTAGATAAAGCAGACTTTATCTGTTAAAAAGAAATTAAATAAGATTCATACCAAGGGGCATGTCATGGAGGTCATGGGAACACGTAAACTGAGAAATCTCCGCAATGAATCTCAGATCCCTGCCTTACCCACGACCACCTAATTGAGCCTTTTATCGACCTCCGCTCGTGGATCACGAAGAGGCCCCGAATCTGCTATACCGCAAGCTCTGCATAGATTAGGAGTCGGTCGAGTCGCTACCGTCCCAAGAAAACGACTGCGGTGCGGACTAGCGGACGGGACGCGTGAACCCGCTACCCGGCCCGGTCTCATGGTACGGCGCGCCAGGGGCCCTACAGAGGCCTGTGGTCCGAAAGAAATCTAACTGACCCACATACGGTCCCGGAAGTCGCTGGGTAATGCCAGGCAGTAGAACTCGAACGAAATATTACCCTAACAAAGATCTTTCCCCAAAAACGCGATAAAACCGAACCTGGTTCTGTTAATATCCATCTCGAATTTGAACATGAAGTAATCCATCTAATTAACTTTTGACTTTCAAAGGAATGTCACCAAATTGACAAACAGAGAACTATAATAATTTCTTTCTTTCACCAAAAGGTTAAAAATTTAATAATAGGTAATTAAGATGATTTTACTCGTATTAGTTCGTTATTGATAGATTAAATAATTTTAGCAAACTATATAATTAACCACAACAGTGAACTGTTTCCTAGTTCAAAGCAAGGATCCATATGCATCAGACCGTACGAAATATTTGATAACACGAAACCCCGAATAAACGGGAAAAATTACTGATTTCGATTAAAAACTCCTCTTGGGTCAAGAGGAAAACATAGACAAAGGGATAATGTTTATCGAAAGGTACAAGCTATGCCTCTTGCACATGGATACTTCGCTTGCTACGATAAATGACGTCAAGCCAATACGTAGAATTAATTGCGACACATTCGAATCCGACAAAGAAAGCTTAAAGAAAGAGAGAAAAAAAGAGAAAGAAAGAGAAAAAGGAAATAAGGGAAGACGCATGAGAGAGCGAGACAGACGATTCCACGAAAGCTCCTGGTCAGCTCCGCGCGCTCTGCCACCGTGCCGCCGCTACCAGGAGGGTTCGCGAAAAAGGGGGAAGGAAGCTGCGAAGAATTATTCCATATGCCATCTGAAGAATAAGGAAATTTATAAAATTCTAAGCTCATTACCCCATAAAGATGCACAAATTTATCAATTTGCCTCCAACAAATAAGCTGAGAGAGATCGAACAATAACTAGTTATAAGAGAATTACTTATTAAGCTACGTAGATTTACAAAACGAATAAGACCGTCACAGGCACATTGTACGTGGCCTCATTCCAGGTGGGAAGTTTAAAGGCTTAAGTACATTCCTGGAAACCCTCTCTCAGAAACCCCTCTAAGAGTGTCGCCCTAACAACGAACTCTCGCTACAAAGTCTGACCACCAATAAGGGGGGGCCTACTCCTGACCCAAGATTTCTCCCTCCATGACCAGCAAAACGCGCAACAAAACTACACAGTAGCGACACTTCGATGCCGCCATATTTGTAAGGTATCATGGAAGGGAAAATCTGATAAAAAGCGGAGCTCATGCACAGCAGGACACTCAGACACGCAGACATACAGGGAGAGAACCGACGTCAAGAGTAGGAGACTTAGAAATTTTCGAAACTTATATCGTATCAACCATTTTTGAGATCAGTCTAAGAGAAGTTGCGACAAATTTTCAATCTCTTGTAAAACGAATTATTTGACCACAAAAAGTTATTTTTATTGAATAAATTATAATTTCCGACCAACATCCGTCTGAATTTGCCAAGTGTTCTACTCCACCATCCCGACGATTGACACCTGCGACTCCAACAAGTTCTCACCGTAAGTACATTTCATATTTTATTCGCAATATCATATCGAGGCATCCCGCATGTAGATACCTCATCTCCGTATTATCTTAACCCATACACTCTATTGGATTGTCTTACAACATTTTGCGAGAACCCACAATTATTCTAAATAATTGTCGGTCAAAATTTAAGGAGAGATTTCGGTCATTTCGGCTCAACACGATCATTGTTAGCGACGTCCAAATTGACCACTTGGATTCCTAGAGTGTCCGGTCGATTTGTCATAACATTGAACGTGAGCATCCGTCAAACCGAAACGTCCCTCGCGTCCGATTCATATAGGCGCTCGTTCCGCAGTTTGGACGTAACAGTAGCACAGCGCAAGACATGCGCGATAGATACGTTGAAGATGTTTAATGAGGCCCTCCCCAGCCTCCTGCAAGAGGGCGGGGAAGATCCCATCCACCCCAGGGCTTTTGTACCGGTCGAAGGTATCTATGGCCCGTCTGATTCTCGCGGATGTGACAACTTCCGCTGCCGTAGCCCAGTCCCGGCCGGCCGCCCCTAAAGGTGGGTCCGCCGTGCCTGTGGGTTCCCCCGGTTCAGTAAGAACCGACCCAGGGAAGTGAACCTCGAACAGGTGGGCCAGGGTCTCCTCCTGACTCGACGTAGTTCTCCCGTCGGGGAGGACAAGACCGTCGAGCCGAGTCGAAGGCCCCGATGCAAAGATTCTGCGCAGTCTGGCCACTATTAGTTAATTCATTAATTTAATTAATTAAGTTAATTCATTAATTTAATTAATTAAGTTAATTCATTAATTTAATTAATTAAGTTAATTCATTAATTTAATTAATTAAGTTAATTCATTAATTTAATTAATTAAGTTAATTCATTAATTTAATTAATTAAGTTAATTCATTAATTTAATTAATTAAGTTAATTCATTGATTTAATTAATTAATTAATTGGTTATTGTATTGGGTATTGTGTGTTACACCGATCCCCTAAGGGTTACGGGCTCCTTCACTTTCTTCCTCCTCCTTCCTTATCCGCGGTCGCCGGTTCGATTCTTGGGCCCGGAGCTTCGTCGCGCCCCGTCAGGTGTCAGTAGTCCCGGACATACGGATATAGTCGTAGTTCGTACGTCCTATCTCCGGAGCTATGTCCCCGTCCGTTTTCCTTTCACCTACGGGCCTTCAGTCTCGGGAATCGAACCCGCGACACCTTTTCCCAGTCTTTCGGTTTCCCATACCGAGGCGCTGGTCCTTTCCTCTGGACCTACTATTATAGTGGGTTCCGAACCACTTTTTCGCAGATAAAAACACCACAGAAAATTCTTGGTGCTTGCCGGGAATCGAACCCGGGCCTACTGCGTGTGAAGCGCGCGCCGAGACCACTCGGCCACGCTCACCCTTAATTAATTAATTAATTAAATTCGTTAATTTAATTAAATTCATATTTTTATAAATTTTTCATTAATTTCCGATTTGCCAATGACTGTGGAGTGCATTTGTGACAGGAGTGAAAATACAAGCACGAGTGGGAATAAAACAGGAGTGTAACCAGCAGTGACTTCAGTGTCTTCAAGACCACCGAGTGGGAAACAAGAGCAGCGAATAAGGTAAAATTATTTTTGTAAAATTTGAAAAAATAGAACATTTTTTTTGTAAATAATTATTTTTGAAATACATTTTTAAATTGACGCAAATTATTTCAAACGAATATTAAAAACGATTTTCAATTAATTAAAATTTTATTAATTTTTAATTGACTGTCGCCTCGGCGAATAATCGGTGTGCCAATCACTGTGCCCTAAAGCTACACGTCAACAGTGGTTGACCATCCGCACAGTCATTGACCACGCCAATTATTGGCGACATTTTTTATATACACACAGCGGTGCGCTATGACAACTCCAGACGCTCTATCCCCACTTTTACCCCCACCACCTCGAACTACGCTCTCATCGGGGGACTCGAGGAGTGGGGATAGGAGTGGGGGTCGCCATAGTGCACCGCTAACTACTGATACAGAGTAGGTGGAAGACGGAAAAATATTTTTTAATCTTTATTTTTTAAGCATATTTAGAATACACGGCTACGAGGCCAACAGCTCTGTATACAATTCAAACACTTATAACTACCGCCTATGGTCGCGCCAGTGCTAAACGTTTTACACCGTGACTTAAATCTGTCACGATTATTGATGAAGGCACTATAATAATCATACACTATTTTATCGTTTCTCGACAAGTCATTTGAAAATATACTTCTAAACTTATTAATGCCGAGGCCAGATACACATATAATGAAGAAACATAACGCAATACTGTCCGCAACACTGCGAATCCGGACCCTGAAGTTGAATAGCGTTGCATCGGAAAAGTTTGCAGTTTCTTCGGAGACGTGTGAGATGTTCTGGGATGATAGGGGGGAGTCCGTAGCTGTCGAAGAACCATCCATGTCCATTTCGATCGACGTACATGGCGACCCAGTGGGCCCCTGGTAATTTGTGTCCATCGGTATTAACAACGATGGCTGTCGGTTTCGTCCACACCCTCGGTATGCGATCTGCAGGGATACGCCTACTGTATGATCCTTTATGTTCCGGAGAGACTGCAGAATTTGAAGGCTGTTCATAACAGCAGGCAGACGACTTTTTTCTTTCAGCAGCACACTCTGATAAACAGCTAGTAGTGGTTCTATATTCCCACAAAGAATCAAAGCGGTCGCTATGACAGAGCCACGCTTTGATCTTTGTCACGTTGTCTAGTGCACACTTGTATGTGTGATTTTTGCGCAGCATCCCGTGATAAATACACAGCGTATTGCTCCCTGGTAGGTTATGGAATGACGGTACTTCGTCGTCTTTTTCCAAATTTATGATAAAGCACCCTGTCAGATTTGTCAGGTACCATGCTTTGTCGGAACCTCTGGTGAATATCCGGTCAGACTCTACTGCAATTTTCTTCAGAATTAGCTCGACCGGTTGCAGGGACGTATCGCCTTCAGACCATTCAATACCGTGATGATTTTCCCGCAGCCACATATTTTGCCTCTTTATACTAGGTGGTAGGTCGTCATGAGTAGGTTTTACTATCCAGTGACCAAAGTAGGTTGAATGTACCGAGGTAACAGCCACTTCTTTTGGTGTAAAATGATTGAATTTATTCTTTAGACCTTGTATATCAATTACAACAGTCATGATTTCGAGCTGTCGTCTCAAGTTCTCGGTGAATACTGAAGACTCTGCCGGCAGAGCCTCGCGCGCTAGCCACCGAAATCTACAATTACTTGTCGAGACGAGTCAATCTCCAACACATTATCATATTCCGCATACACAATACAGTTAACCGTTGAAGATATAGCTTCTTCGAAACGGACTTCTATTCTAATGCTGCCATGTTTCACCAAATTCCAATGAGTATTACTATTAGCCGAAAGATCGGGTGTTAGATCAAATGCAAATAGACAAAAACCGTTAGGGTAAGCCGTGCGTGAAATGCAATTACCCTGATTGAGAAAGTGAATACCTGTACCGGAGAATAATGTGTGATATGCATCCACGTATTGTTCTCCCGCTCCAAAGTCGGGCTGCAGAGGTTTTAGTGTATCTGCACACCGTCAGCGTACAAAGAAAGATAATTGATTTTATAATTTTGAAAGTTAAAGGGATTCAGTTTGCGATCGCCATTGAAGGCTTTATTATCGACAAATCCTATAATTATACGCTTATGCAGCTGCCCTAGTATGACATTATCCAGAGTATCACCGTCTACACCTGCATGCAATGACACAGCTTTAATCTCCACGCGAGTCATCGGATACTTAGCCGTAGATTTGGAGAGAGCCCTTGCGTGGGCTAGGAGTACACTTGGCGCTATTTTAGAGCGGCGTACAGGTAGCGATGCTTCGACAATCTTTATGCTGCAGTCTTTTGAAGAGCTCATAAGACAGAAAGCATCGTTGGTGCGTACGAGGCGTATGCGCATCTCAACGCCATTTATCAGAAATCTCTCCTGATTAAAGATGTCACAATGAAGGTGTCCGAGGAGATCAGCCTGATTTTTGCTATTATTCATGAGATTTCTTCGGATGGTCAGTCCGCTATTATCCTCACCTACATCATCCATTCTCGCAGATGCATCGTTATACCACAGAATACTTGTGAGATGAGAAGACTTCGCGTCGTCTCCATAATTTAAGAGTGTTTCAATGTATGCTCTGTATGCGTAAGTGTTATTAGGCGGCGATACAAGTTTCTGATTCAAGAATACGTCGATCTGATTGAACATTGAATGCAGCAAATTATTAACGGGACCGGCTTTAGGCGCATCACCGTCTTTGGGCTTTCGAGGTGGTATTATTTCAACTCGCATACTCAGCATAGTATGGGCAAGATCGATGTACTCATCGCCCTGGCCCGGTATCACAAATTCGATAGGAGCGTTATCCGTCAGCGATGAGATTGGTTTATAGTACACCAATTGTGTCCCTTCAATTGTCGTTTGGGTCGGCGGTAGTGTGAATAGTTCAAGCTCCGACTTTAGGCACTCAGACGAGTGAGCGTATAAGAACGCCATTTTGTCCCTGATTCGACTGACTATGCAAAAATATCGGCTACAGTCCTTGGCTTCTTCCTCCTCCTTTTCCTCTTCTTACTGTCTACCTTTGTCTCCCTTCTACGCACTGTCTTTTTCTTTCCTTTCCGTTTCTTCTTAATGCGCACAGAGCGTTTTCTCGACGTCCACGATTTCTTTATTTTTTTCACACCGATGCGTCGCACACCACCACTACCAAGCGAATGCAGCAATTTGTTTATTTTAGCTGCTTTATAGCCTGAGCCCTGCATAAGATTATTAATTTTTTCCTCGGCCTTTCGCTTTAGATTTGTACCTGATTCACGCAGGCGCGTTTTAAAGGCCTCTCGTGGGTGCATGCCCTTATCCAGTATGTCATTGGCTACATTAACACTGGAACGTAGCGCTTCTTTGCCGATGGTTCGGGCTCCCTGTTTCAAGAGCGGTATGATACGACGAAAGAGCCCGCCGAGGAAGCTACCAATCCCGTGACCTCGCTGGTGTTACGTCCCGTCGAGCTCTCGGTGAGTTCGCGCTGAGGGAAACGCAACGGCGGTCTCTCTTTCGAGTCAAGGCGTTGGCCCTTTACATCAGGGACGGAGACCTCGCCTTACACTGCCTTGTATATGAGCGATGCGTTGTGAGGATACTTGAGACTTCTTAGCCCCTCGCACGTGGTAGAGCATGCAGAACAAATGTAGACTCGATGATTCTGTTTAGTACTCACGGAAATTATAGTTTATTTTCTCGAAGCCAGATGAAGTACAGGTTCTCGTAGATTAATCGACCAGACTATGTCGATGTCCGAAGACAGCTTCGCAGGGCTATCGTACAGAGTTTCGTGGTACAGAGCTTTGCTCGCTCTTCGGAGTCTCGTAGATTATGTAGCAGCACGGCGGTGTCGGTAGGAATAACTGATTTGAGCGTAGCGCGTACGCTTTTTATACTAGATCGCTCCTATGCTTCATATGGAGATATTTTTAAAACTATCTTTCTTGAAAACCTAGCTTCGAGGGAGTCGAAGTGCGCATACTGCGATTTTCGGGTGTCATCCATCATAACCAATTGGCACGGGGTTAAGTCCATAGAAAATAGAGAATAGAACTCCCGCATCGATACGACAGTTCCCCTATGTTTACTTGAGTCGGCGAAGTGCCGAGGGATATATAGTTTCCACGTAAGCGTGCCCAACTCTATGGAGTGTGTGGACCCGTGGCAAGAGGCTGTACATATTAAAAATAAACCGTCTTCTAGGCGGTAAATTATGTCGAGATGTAACACTGGTTCGGTGAACCGATGTATACGTGGCTTATGCCTCTATATCCGCTCCTCCCCAGCCCACCACCTGTCTCAGCGTCATAATATTCCATTTTAGCAATGATGCTGTCAATCTATACGGTGGAAGTGTAATGTCACCGTCAGCGTTCCGTACTCAAATGGTATTGGCTCACCAAATTCATCTCTTATATCGATAGTTATCGTTTGAAAACTGGTGCGCAATAGTGGTATGAAGCGTGGCGGCGAAAAGCGCCTAATTTTTACAGACCCGTAATTGTAATTATCAGCGACGACTGAGGGAACGACACGGAGCAGAGGTGTATGCACATCTCCCGTGATGTAAGGTTCACATATATCAGTATAAACGAAGAACATATTTGGAATACCATTGGTTAGACCGGCGGGTCTCTGATCGATGTACTTAGTATCGCTTTGAACCACTATTCCGTGATCATGAGAAAATCCTAAAATCTTATTCAACACGTCAGAAAAATAAAAGGCATGTTCCGAATTCGTACAGGTGTTGCAGATGCGCGACACTGTTACGTATCCATTGTGTCCACATTGAAACCTCAAGTGTCCAGCTACGTATTTTATCTCATTAATTGTTTCAAGTAATTTGTCGATACTACGGTATACACCGGGCGGTACACAAATACGATCTTCTCTAATAAAGTCTAGCCCCGTACTAGGTTTCATAACTCTCGTTACAATGTTAATAAAATTCTGTTCGCCCTCGGGTGGTACATGTAGAATCGTCATGGGTATGTGTATTTCGGCTAAAGAAATAGACCAACTACCGTGCAAAGTCACACACTGTGGTAAATGAGTAGTGAATCGTGTTGTTTTATTATCAGGGTAATATTCCATGCTACTATTGCTAGATAAAACCATATAAAATTCGTCTTTCATTTTGATTAGTCTTTCTTCCTCTGTGTTTGCACTCTCGATAATTCGGGTTCATAAAAGATACCGTCGATATCATCGTCATGAAGGTCACGTAAGATGTATACCACTGGCCATCGAGTGTCTGATACACGCTGTATTTTCAATAGCTCGCTGGTCCAACCGCTCTCGTAACCTTTTGCAAAGGCCGCCTTTGCACTACTGATGCGTACAACATCGCCTACCCTGTATTTAGGAGGCCTGTGCTGCTCAGGAGGTATGTATCGCTGCATCAGATTAGCCCGAGCACTAGCGGCTGTGGCTAATGTCACAGAGGCAGTAGTCATTTTTATGCTACTATGCCGCGTATGGTTATACGCCGAGACAATATCCTGCAGAACGTCGATGTAACGTTTCTCTCTAGAGTATGTGAAATAACGCCACGTTCTTTCTTTTAGTGTTCTATTAAACCGCTCCACAATAGAGGCTTTTATATCGGGGTTTCTTGCAGCTCGGAACCGAATGTTCTTCTTCTCCAAGAAAGTCTGGAATGCAGAACCTATAAATTCTTTACCTCTATCCGATTGTAAACAAATCGGTGCTCTACCGTTATTGATTTTTTGTGATAATATATGCGTAAATGCTTTAGTGACAGATATGGCTGTCTTATCGTATAGAGGCACAACCCATGCGTATTTACTAAGAACATCTATAACTACGAGGAGATAGACATAGCCGTCGTTGTAATCTTTGATAGAGCGAAGATCTACAAGATCAGCCTCCCAAACATCGTCAATGTTTCGCACATTGTAAAAACGTCGCGGAAATCGATACCTCACAGGTCTGTGCTTTGTGTAAGCATCCTGAGACTCAAGCCACTGTAGGGTCTACCTGCCGGAAATTTTTTTCTTCCGAGCCTCTCGCAGCAACCGAGTTGCGCCCGAAAACGATGCTTCATGGGAAGGGTTGAAGTACACTTTTTTCTAATATTTTCATCTTTATAATTTAAGGCTAGCCCATGTTACACGTCTTTTCTTGCTGTAACAACCAGAACCACTCTGCACAGTACGTGCTGCTCCTGTGCTCTTATCACTGGAGTACGGCGATGACTGACTACCGACATCGCTGATATCGCCAGCGTCACTGCTACTTGTTTGATCCTGTTGTAGTGTTGAGTTCGCCCTTGATTCCAGCCATAGTTCCTCATTCCCGACAAATTCTCGAGGTGTTTGTATCGCTTTTAAAAAAGCGGCAAAGGCTTTGCGTCCTGCAGGTTTGGAGACTTTTCTTGCACGCATAGCATCGTTCATGAGGTCAACAATATTCGAGTCTTTGATGGATTTTCCCTCGATAGAAACGGTCCCCGCGGCGTTCCAAGAAAAATTTGGCGAACACGCACCGTGCAAACGACACAGCAGAAGCTTCACTTTGGGTCGAAATTTTTGCGGTACACTTTTAATTATAATGGAGTCGTTCATACGTGTAGAGATTTCGCTTTTTTTATCAGCACCCTCCAATGGTGCGGTGCCTTCTTTTTTCAGGAGTTCAAGTTGCTGATGGGTTCGTTCACTATCGACAAAATGAAGATAGCGCTGAAGCACAGCCAAATATGCCGCCCACTTTTCTCTCTCATCCTTGTATTTATTAGAATTCAAAATTTCATTCATTTCGGTGTCCAATGTGCTCAAGGTAGCACTAATAGCCTGCGCCTCCTGCGATGGTGGTATATACGCAGCAAAAGCTTGTTGCCGATGACTCGAGGTGTTCAACTGTAATAGATTCTCCTCGGGTACTAGCACCATTTTCCTTGTATGTTCTATTATCAGCCGCCAATCAAATTTGACAGGACGGTGCCTAGTATTGGTGCGAGCAAAAGGAGCAAGAATCCGCCGCTCTGTATAACAAACCGTTTCTTACTCTTCCAACGGCCTTTTCTCGCTGCTAAACGCCGAAGAACAGGTGCGTGCCTACGTAGTTTTTTCTTCTGAGTAGGCTTCAGAGGCACGTTACCATGAAGAATATTCAGAGCACACTCGCAAATACAGCGGATTATACGGGGATCTGCTTTACCCAAAAAGGCTTCCCGCTGCTCTTTACTGAAATGCTGAAGGGCTTGCAATATTGCAGCGTACTTCTTGCAGAGCGGTGATCCGCTGCGTGCCATTACAAGAAATTGACTAATAATTATTTGGGCGAATCACTCCTTTTCACCTTTTTTCCACGACAAGTATCCCTGAGTCTTCAGAGGCGCGTTGTTACGTAAGATGTACAATGCGCAATCGACAAGACATCGAATGACACTAGAAGTCTGTTTGCGCTGCTTCTTGTTGGAATACCGAAGGGCTTGCGTTATTGCAACGTTCTTTTTATAGCGAACCGATCCGTTGTCCGTCATTATAAATACAGAACTGGTAATTCTCCGGACGTGTAGTTGCTTTTTAATTTCTTTCGTGGTACGTACACAAAATGATGGGGCTCATCGGGAAAGATGCAGGTGCGAAATCTACAATTATCCGGTGTCGCTTGTTTCAAATCTAGTAACAAATATCCGTGTTGTTTAGACGTTGCGTCGTGATAAACCTCTTGCAAAAAGCCCGGATTTTCAGGATATATCTGACGCGCTAAATGCTGTATTTGAGCGCGATCACGAGGATTTTTGAAAACAACTATATAATTAGCATTCCGCGAGATATCCCGTTGCCCGTTACCCTGATGAAACAAGTTTTGTGTTATAAAAATCACACTTAAATTTTTATGATGACTGCCTTTAGTAAATAGATCGACAACACTGTTATTCGAAGCCTCCCTCATTAAGTTGTCGATAGGCAATCTGCACTTTGCGGTAATCCCTCATGAAATTCTATCGATGTTCCATACTCCGTGTATGCAGATTGCCATTCGGAATAATAGAAAATAATTCTCTCGAACGGTTCACAGTTCATTTGCGAAATAAACTTTAGAAACTTTTTCACAAAATATGTTTTACCGCAGCCTGTTGGACCACAAATCATTGAGGTCCAAGGATGTTTCCACCGCGTATCCATCTTAGGGAGTGAGTAAAATACTCTTGTTACGGACGGTGATAAAGGAATTGCTCAGAGGTAGCACCCATTTCATAGTATATTTTTTTACAGGTTGTTTGCGATTTACAGTATATTTTACAGTATATGGCGGTAATTTATCGCTAATCTTTATAGCCATAAGGCAACGACCCGTATACACCAACGGGTCTTCGCTTGATGCTAGACGGTTTACATGACTTCGTTTCGGGCTTCGTGACAACGTGATGAAACGCCGTGCGTCTAATTACCTTGTAGTGTAACATAATCGGCTCCTCTCTTTCGCCAAGTATAAATGATCGTATTGATTGGTAATTGATTAACGCACTGTTTGTAAAATTGAGCGATATTCCCTTTACCTTGCAGACTTCGCTTTCCAATCCGTCGGGAGCGCGCACTATAAACGAATAAAATGTTGGCCCACCCGAAACAAAAGTTGTAATATAGCTACCCTCGCACAGCTCGTTAGTAAGATCCCCTAATAGCTGACCTATTGGTGGCTCATACTCACGCGGATCGTTCTTGGTCACGTAAATAACAGAGTCCGTGTCGCAGTACAGAGCGCGGGTATTTAGCGGTTCGAGATAGCTATACAATTTCAAGCGTGCCTGAGCTGTGGTATAGGCCGCAATGACGGCGCTTGCTATGCCTGATGGTGTTACAGAGTCATCGGTGCTCATATAATTGACATACAGTATTTTATGATTTACAGGCAAAATACCGGTGATCTCGTGCTCGGGACTACTCAGCAACTCCATGAGCTGTTTGCGCGTCGACACTATCGCTGTTTGTGGTAGGTTTTCACGCTGACCAAATTTACCCCAGAATGAATTGAGGCATAGTTTAGCTACGGAGCGTAAACCAGGGTTTTTTTCTATTGCTGTGCGATTTAGTTTAATGCCCTCAAACTGCTCGAAGGCTGTGATATATTGATGTTGCGCGGCCTCGTCTGACAAACATTTTTCAGGCCAGCCGCTGGCCTCCTGCTCGATTTTCAAGAAAGTATTTATGTATTCGGTAAAATGGCCACCCTGCTGTACATCCCGATTACGCTGTGTTATCTCATATTGCCAAATTTCGTTTACGCGTATTACCCTGTATCCACACGAGACAGCTTTTCGCACCTCATCCACTACCCACGTACCGTCAAACACGCGCTCGATAGGATCTTCGTGCGTGCATACTTCATAATTCATAATTTCACAACAGCTACGATACAGGGCAAAGAGCAGTCGTTGGTGCATGCGTACAGGCAGCACAGGGTGATAAAGATCACGCGGCGGTAATACCGTGCATTTAACGAGGCCCTCAATCCGTGAAAGATCGGTATTATCAGAGCCTGTCAATTCCATACACTCGTCGCCGACATACACTCTCGGGTGGCCTACAGGATACTTTCCAAACTCACAGATGTATGGGTACAGAGAGCAAACATCGACGTATCGTATTTGCTCTGTATCCTTTACATCGTAGAGTGTATCCATGTTTTCTGTACGACCACCGAAGAAAGCGTCGCGCGGATTGAGAGGCTCTGATGTGACTGGCGAATGATTTTCAATGACTGCACGCATTTCTGTGTCGGCTTTTAACATACGGTCATACTCGCACTCCCATATTTCTGTTAACTCATAACCGATGATTCTGATTCTATTAGCTATAGCGATGGTTCTCTCGAGACGCTCGTTCATCGGTATACCGCCGCACTCTCCAGCTCTGTTCATGAGAAAGCAGCGCGAACACCCGTGCCAGTAACAGCCGTGAAATGGTAATACGTGTGTTGCGTCAGGGGTTTCATAGTAACCGTCAACCAGTAGGTTTTGAGGTAATTTAAACTCGCGCAATCGACCTGCATGAATAATGCGCTGACCGAGAGAATGCTCCATCCACACGAGCCACGAGACCGCTTTCTTCGACTGATTATACGCCCATCTATATCCACCTGCTGGTACAACGCCAATCGCCTCGGGTTTCAGAAAATTTTTACGAAAAACCTGAAAGCACGCTGATGCTAATGTCGTGCTCTCGTCAAAGGGGCAAACACTGCCAATGGTGGTGAACATTTTGCGGAAAACCACGCATGCTTGTCTCAGTATCGTGACATCGGTCGTGCAATACTCTACAATCTCTTTTGCAAAATCGAATACATAATTGGTGCCTGTCATCTCGCTGTACCAGGCATATAATTTTTCTCGCTCGGCCGTTCGCATCGTTTCGGGACTATAATATTCTATAGATGGTAGAGGGCCTACATAGTTTTGATTTTCGGGTGTATTGGATAAATGTGGGAAAGTCCCTTTAGCAGCGGCACCCTGCAGGCCGAAGGCCTTTGGTAGAGCGCTTAGAGGTATATGAAAGTAGTGTAGGCTATCGAGAAACACGATCTTCCCGATACGCATGGTGATAATCTTTGTGTCGTTCATTATTAGCGTCGATAACTGTGTTTTTTCTCGTTAATCAGGTATCGTAAGACGAACTAAGCATCAAAACCTCCTGCGTTATGTGCAATTAATTGTTTTCGCATATTTCAGCTTCACCGTACGCCGCTAATACGGCTGTCGTATATTGCTAACGGGCTCCCAAACCGTATGGCCGCACGGTGAAGCTGCCTCTTAAAGCGAAGGTGAAACTGACTAGAGGCAGTTTCACTGTACGCTAATTTTGAGGGGTTGCACAGGGGGGTGCGTACTCGGACGGTCGAACCCGATGCACCAATAAAATCACCCCCATAATGATGATTGAAGTTACCCTTAAAGTGAAATTGTTAAATATCTCGAGAACGGTGAGAGATAGGCGAAAACGGACAAAATTTTGGTCACCCCCCGTGGGGGTACATAGCAGGGGATTGCCGAACCCGATCCACCAATAAAAATCTGGAAACCACCCCCCTTAAAGCGAATTTATTAAATATCTCGAGAACAACCAACATTTTTAGGGCATCGAAGGGCCCTTGACTAACTGAAGTCACCCTGTCCTATAGTTGATAAGGGTAAGATAATAATTAATAAATATTACTTACCTCTGATTGCTTCGCTAATGCCACGGACGCATGGAGCTTCTTGAAGGCCTCATCATTGCAGTTCTTCGAACACACACGTTAACACCCTCTGACCGTTTAGCAACCCTCTGTTGTATGCGGTTGCAATAGCCCTTAAGGGCGCCCACCATACAACAAATTTTAAGCAATTTTCGATTTTTTACCCGTTAAGTGTCTCAATTTTGCACACTATTGTTCAGTACAGTGACGACGAATCTGTGCACTGCACGGCTTTGTCAATTTAAAAAAAATTCGGATACTCTCGCGAAGGGCGTGGTCTGTCATTATTGCGCGATAAAAAGATAACGCATCGATGCCTGTGTTACGTTCTCCGTAATTCTTAAAAACATATTTTCAATAAGATTGTTAACCATACTATTAATTCGCTTAATAATTAACCTAATTGAAGCCTCGACGACAAGCATTAAAAGCATAGGCTTACGCCCATGTATCCGTCTCACTGTTACCCCGACTCTTTCGGTACAGCGCTCTGCCGTATCGGCCCTTGAGTTTACGACCTATTCTGGGTCAGTTCATTTCCCCCATCTTTCTGTCACCACTGCCACATAAAATCTTTCGCGGTCCTCTCGAAAAGGACAATAACTTTACCCTAAGATATTTTCTTCGACTAAAAGCCTAAACACCCGTTTTTCTATCTCGCTCGCTCTTCCATTCGAGCCCTGCATACTAATTAACGTCGACCATAAAATACGTCACACTCAAGATTCCAATATATTTTCATCTTTCGGAAGCATCTACTTTATGATGACAACGTCTCTTTTCTCACATCTATTAATTCTACGGGTATTATACATTTCTCATCCTCTAAATCCGATTGTCAACTTCTCTGTCATCCAATCCCTACTCCAATTTAAACGTTCTTTCTTTCTCCTACGCATTGAGAACCTATCTTCTGTCTAGCTTTATATTGCTAGCCTTTTCTAACGTTAATAAGCATAGGAGTAGATTTAGTATAAATAAGCCATGCATTTCCGGATAAAATCAGTTATTCTTCAACCAACGAACCTGCTGCATCTTCAACGACTCTACGCAGAGCGCGCAAAGCTTTTGTTAAAACTCTCGCCCTGCGAGGCAGAGTACTTTGATTAAAAGTAATAGTTGAGCAAGTTGGCTCTATTTCTAAGCATTTTTTGTATCATCGAAACTTATTCAATATATAATAATTGTGAGTATTCAAAACAACGCTTTATTTCAAACATTTATTTGCATGCACTCTGGTCTTTCTGATAATCTCTCAGGAGGCTCAATACCTTCTACCGTTATATTCCTTTATTAAATCCACGGCAGTACGGCGAGGTCTCCGTCCCCGAGTAAAGGGCTAACGCCTTCACTCAAAAGCGAGACTATTCTACGTTTATGGTTCTCACCGAAAGCGAACTCATAATTCGCAGGTCAGAACGTAACACCTGACTAAATCACGACTGGCCGCTCCTCGCAATTTTAGATGCATATAAAACCCGATATGTTATTATGTCTCCGGACGGACAAGCGCGCGTGTAAACTCTATCCTACTTTGTTCTCAACTACTGTTTACTCAGCAAATCATTTAATCGCGCGAAAAAATCGTGAAGCGCGGTGCTGTCAGTATTTCATCAGATCTCGTGCCGCTACAATTAATACGGAAACCCTTAAAAATGGCTTATGAATTTTCCGAGTGCTGTGAATCCTCTTACGGCGATGAAGCTGATAGTGAGAAAAAAGCGTACGAAATTTTCGAGTGTATCGAAAAACACAAAATACGTTTTCTCAAAAAAGTACAAATGGTACGCCAAGTCCTTAAAATGGGTTTTCTCGTTCAGAAAATATAATTATTAAAACAATCTCTTTAAAAAAAATAATAAAAAAAGTAAATGATATTCTAAAAATAAAAAAATCTGCCAAAACCGATGTTTATTAAAACATTCTCTTAACAAAAAAATTCTTCAAAAAAGACGTTCATCAAAGTAATAAAAAAAAAATCGAAAAGGAATCAAATGAAATCAGACAAGTAGTAGTACATATAAAAAAATTCTTCAAAAAATATGTTTATCAAAACAATCTAAAAAAGAAAAATGTAAGATGCAAAAAATCTTGACAAAAAAAAACTTGGCCTCCCAGTTTTTTTTACAATTACAGTTACTGCAGTTATTGCAGTTACTTTGCCTCTCCCTTGATTATTTGAATGAACCATGTACGACAGCTATTGTAAAAAAAAAAACTGGCACGCCAATCGTAAATACTCGAAACCGTATCGTAAATACTGTGCGCATGCGCACATCCATCTGTTTTTCTTTTATTGTCTTCCGGCCAGCAAAATAACCTGACACCTTCCATGCATTCGTCACGAAAAGTAATATGTGATACTTATACGTAAAAACGGACTCCCGACAGCGGTTGTGAAGTGGCCGCGCTCGACTTCTGATGCGCTACAACAGCAGTCGGCTTCGCCTCGTGTCGTTGTAGCGCTCGATTCGTCTCGTGCAGCCACTTCCCAACCTTCGCCGAAAGTCCGTTTTTACGCACTAGTATCGCAAAGTACTATTGTAAATCCAATTGGGTATAAAATGTTTTCGATTTCAGGTTCTTCACGGTGATCTCGCAGCGCGAAACATTATTCTGGCCGAGAACAATATCGTGAAGCTATGCGATTTCGGTCTCGCGAAGACCTTGTACAAAGATTACAATTATAAAAAGAAGGGCGACGCGCCACTGCCGATAAAATGGATGGCTATCGAGTCGATAAAGAATCGAGTATTTTCAACGCAATCGGATGTATGGTCGTTTGGCATAGTACTCTGGGAATTCTTCACTCTGGCGAAAGCTCCTTATCCCAGCATGGATGCGGAGACGCAATATCAAAAATTGGTGGAGGGATACAGAATGGAACAACCGGAATATGCCACGGACGAAATGTAAGTTCAAAATACAACTAAAAAAAATTGTCGTCTTTGATCGATGCAAATTGTCGCTGAGGTTTCAACTTTTGCTATGAAAAATAAAGAAATAAAATCATTTTTACAGATACGACATAATGCTGCAATGCTGGAAAGCCAAACCTACATTACGACCAAGTTTCACCGATTTAGTCTCGAACATCGGCGACTTGCTAGAGGAATGGGTAAAAGCGGTACGAATACAACAAACCGATTTATTTCTTCTGTAATCCACAATGCAAAGATCTATCGATCGTTATAGATCGCAATAAGAGGATCTGCCAATTGCCGTAGATCACAATAATAATTTCGATGCGATCTCTTGCGATAAATCGCAATAATAAGATCTATCGATCGCGATCGATCGCCATAGATCGCAATAATAAGATCTATCGATCGCGATCGATCGCCATAGATCGCAATAATAAGATCTATCGATCGCGATCGATCATCATAGACGATATCGTGTAAAGAGAATCATTTTTCATAATAATAACTGAACTAACAATCAAAATCGAATTCTTTCGCAGTATTATGTGGACTTAAACGCCCCTTACATGGATATGAACACTATCGTCCTCGAGAGCGGTAAGCACGATTACCTGACGATGATGTCGGTACCCGATCACGACGCTCTGGTATCGCCTAACAACGACTACGTGAATTCACCGAGTCTCTCACGGGCAATTCCTCAGGACGACTCTTACCTACCAATGAGCCCATTGGTTCGCGGCAGAGACTCGAACACCTCCAGTCCGAGATAATGTAGAACTGCGATAAATTCGATTTGACAAGAGCGATGGAAAATCGAACGCTCACTCGGACTCCGGGTCGAAAGCTGTCGAGCTGTCGCTGATGTTGAATCACGAGGATAGTTATATCTTAAATTAGTAAACGTAGAAGGGCGACGACCGGAATTTGCTTGACAGAAATAAGTAATGAAAAACTCCGGTAGAACGGAAAAGGCCAACGTCGACGATACAAGCCACTTCAACCCCTGGCAGATTCTGCGAGCATCAAAACCGCCAAGAAAACGACCGGTTGTTTTTGGACAAAAACACGTCCGGTAAAACGACTGTTGAAACGACTTCATCCGCGTCTGTGCAAGCCACATATGAGCAGATTTCAGTGAGAGCTTTCAGTCAGGTCGTTTTACAGTTTACGACTGGACGAACTACCGCGGAAACGACTGTTCAAAACACCTTTCAGTCCGGTCGCTTTTTAATTTTCAACCGAAGAAACGACCGCATAACGACAAGCTGACTGAAAGCTCTCTGAAGCGGATGAAGTCGTTTTAACAGTCGTTTTACCGGACGTATTTTTGTCCGAAAACGACCGGTCGTTTTCTCGGTGGTTTTGATGGTCGCAGGATCTGCCTGCGCTTTATCTTCTTAGCTTAGAATTATTTTACTTTTTCACTTGGGAATATGTATGCGATTCCCATTGTTGTTGCTTCTATTTCGACTTCATCTTGTTAAATATTACTACCTACATAATTAGAAATTTACTTTGTTGGCGACTGCCCTCTCTCACCCTCATGTACTATCTTTAGTGATATGTGTTGTTCCTTAAACGTATACCTTCGTCTCGACTAGTCGTACACACACCTCATTCACACCTTATTATTGTTATTATTACTATTATCATTGATGAATTACCTACGGTCCTCTTAATTAGCTTCCTTCTCATATTTTTATTAAACCAATCCCCCCCCCCCTTGTTTTCCCTCTCGCCCCTTAAGTTACGGGGTTTTCTCGTCCTGTCATTTTTTCCTGCACACTTACCCACTTAGTCTTACTTGATTTTACGCTACCTATTATGTTAAAAGCTTTGTGTAGCCCTTGGGCTGTCTTATGCAAATCTTATGTAAACCTCGTGTACTATTCTATTCAGGTCAATAAATGTTTGCTAAAGGTTACAGGGATAGCTGAATAGGTATGGTTGCTGACTACAAATCCAAGGGTTCCACGTTCGAATCTCACAGATGTCACAATAATTAATTAGGTTTTATCCAATGTATCCAATGTATTTGTTTCTAGTAATGAAGTAACTGTATCTCTGAATAATAACGATGCTAATTGAGATATGGTTAAGCGCGAATATATATATTTTTTATTGATTTCCGTACTATGTTAACTGTTGCAATCAGTTAGATCGCAGTTATGTAACTGTTATTGTTTTTGTTATCTTACAGTTACGTATCGCAATGTTCATTTTATGGATCAGTAATATAACCGTTCCGCTTTAGCTAGATAACATCGTTATGTAGCATGTTATATTGTTGAGCTGGAAATGGCCATTTAACCGTAACTTGCGTGTAACACTCTAGTAATATTCCTTGTTATATTCGATTTCGTTGCCGTTACATTGCAGATATATTCCCGAGCAGAAATTGGGATCAGGCTGCCTGATACCCTATCAGGCCCTGTTAAGGTACAACCAGGGCGTGCCTGATCAGGCGAGCCTGATGAGGGCCTGATAAGGTGCAGATCGTGAAGCATGACTAAATAATCCTCAATTCAGATGAGGCGAGCCTGATGCCAGCGTGATCAGGGCCGGATAACGTACAGGTAGGGGACACCTGACTGGATATCCTTCGCTTTTGACGTGGCTAGCCTGATAGTACCCCGATCAGGGCCTTAGCAGGTGAATCAGGCAAGCCTGCATATTGCATGCCTGGAGAACATTGATTTTGAGAAGAGAACATTGATTTTGCATAATGAAAATTTCAAAAAATGATTCTAAGGTATTAGAAAAATAAACTTTTAGAAAAGAATTAGTTAACCTTTTTTTCTAATTTCAAATAAATTCGTACATTTTTTACAGTTGATGTGAATTTTGAATAGAATTTTCTTACGTTGGACATTTTTTTTTACTAAATCTTGCAACGAATTTTGGATAATGTAATAAGTTAATAAGTAAATAAATAATTTAAATAATTCAATCGATTTAATAAAAAAGATTCGTTGATTGTTTGTTGAACATTTATTTTTTATTTATTGCAATGTTCCTAGCATCTTACATATGATTGATTTTTTCCGTTTTTTATCTCATTAGAAAGTGTTCAAAATTCTCACTGACTTTTATTTTTCGCCGGCTATGCACGTGTGAGGCACTTTGTACAAGTAGATTTAGTCGTGTATATCCTTCTACCGGAGCTTAAAAGCAAATTTGACATTATGTTTCTCAAGTTGAGGATAGCCGAGTTGGTTAAGGCGCCGCCAAAGCAGTCCCCATTGGCAAGGTCGCTGGTTCAAGTCCGACCATGAGTTAAATACAAATTAATTTTTCCGCGGCGTAGATTGTAGTAATTAGTTAATTTAATCCGAAGAACAAATATAAAAGGTTCATAAGTCCGATAAAATAACGCTAATAAATAAAAAATATTTATTATATTTTTCTCAGGCGGCAATCAGGCACCTTGATAAGGCCGTGATCAGGCAGCCTGATCAGGACCTTATAGGGCCATGGCGTTACATATCTGATCAGGACCTGATAAAGGTGCCTTATCAGGACCTGATGAGGAGTCAGGCCGTGCCTGATAGGGACCTGACATCAGCCCGACGGTAATTTCTGCTCGGGTTACTGTGCTCGCTGGGTATGGGCATCGATTCGCAAGCTCACCGGCATGCTTGCTTCTATCAATCACCACTACAAGGCTACGCGAACGAATGAGAAACATGATGAGTTCATTACTTCCCACTGCAAGGCTTTGTAGAATCATGTTTGAAGAAGAGGGGGGGGGGGGGGGAGCGAGAGATGGTTCTCTCTACGGACAATATATTTTTTCCCGTCTTCGCTAAAATAGCCACATTTCTTGCGTGCAATACGGGCGGAAAATGGCCTTTTTTGACCGATGATCATTACTAACCTGTGCGCGTGCGCAGTACAGTTCCATTACTCCCTAGGGAGTAATAGTACTCATTACTCCCTCTGCAAGCGCTATTACTCCCGGGGAGTAATGGTCATTGGCGAATATCACGATTTTGCGACGCAAGAAATGTGGTTATTTTAACGAAGTCGGGAAAAAAATATCGTATGCGACAAGGGAGGAAGTGCATTTTCACCTCGTGTGAATTTCTAAAATCAAACTTCACACTCGGTGAAAAGACGCACTTTCCTCCCTTGTGGCATAATATACTATTTTTCCCCGCCTACGTTAAAAAGTCCACATTCCATGCCTGCAACGGGGGCGGAAAGTCGTCGATTCTTGACCAGCGGGCCAAAGAGAAACACAGCGGGCCGAAAAGTAACGTAGCGGGCGGAAAAGTAGCTACTGCGGCGGACAACTTTCCATCTCCATTGCAGGCATAGAAATGTGGCCACTTTTTAGCATAGTCGGGCAAAAAAATATCGTATGCCACTCGGGAGGAAGTGCCTTTTCACCTCGTGCTAATTTCTAAAATCAAACTTCCCACTCGGTAAAAAGACGCACTTTCCTCCCTTGTGGCATAATATACTATTTTTGTCCCACTACGGACCTGAGTTATACATCAGCTGCTGACGAGTAAAGCCGTAGGCTCCAGGCTCTAGGTAACTTTTTTTCTCTACTGTGGTAATCAACGTTTGAATCGTTTATGCGACGAGTATTAATAACAAAAAAAAATGCCCATACAGATGTTTATCAAAACAGTCTCTTAACAAAAAAATTCTTCCGAAAAGACGTTTATCAAATCAATTTTTTAAAAAACAAAAAAATATGTATCTAAATCTCAAAAAGAAAAAATCGAAAAAAAATCCAATAAAACCAGCCAAGTAGTAGTACATACAAAAAAAAACTCTTCAAAAAATATGTTTAGCAAAACAATCTAAAAAAAAATACAAGATACAAAAAATCTTGACAAAAAAAACTTGGCGTGCCAGTTTTTTTTACTACAGCTGTTGTACATCTGTAATAACTGCAGTAACTGTAATTGTAAAAAAACTGGCACGCCAAGTTTTTTTTGTCAAGATTTTTTGCATCTTGTATTTTTTTTTTAGATTGTTTTGCTAAACATATTTTCAGAACGAGAATACAATTTTTAAGTACTTGGCGTACCTTTTTACTTTTTTTTTAAAAGTATTTTTTGCTTTGATTTCACTTATTTTTGACATCCAGTCATGTTGTTTGATTTATTATTACAAACATACAGCGAATAAACCGAATCGTCTTCCTGTAAAATATATTCGTGTAACATTTTATGGTGACGAAAGGCATGTTCGACACCTTGAGTAGCTGCTCCTGATGCTCTGGGCCTTCGAAAACAGCTGCGTCAGGATCAGGAGATAGATTTCATCATGCATAGCTAAAAAAACTTATCTCTCTTGCATGATGGATAAAGACATCTTTTGATGCTGACGCAGTGCCTCTGAAGTTCTAGAGCATCGATGGCATCTCTCTCATATGTGGAGCTGGCATTGCCTTTCGCCACTATATGCAAAAATTATATATATAATAAATTATAAATTTTCACTCCGAGCCTTCAATTACATCGACAGGGGGGAATATCTCAAATAGAATGCCAGCTCTGTCAAGAAAAGATTTATCGGTTTTGGTAAATGTAAATAAGTTCATGTTTTGCTGACGGAGCATAGATTCCATTTAAAAAAAAAAACTAAATCTTCTTCCTGTAAAATAAAAATAAATTTGTGAAACATTTTATGGTGACGAAACGCACCTCCGACTCTTAAAGCAGTTGCTCTTGATGCTCTGGACCTTCGAAGGCAGCTGCGTCAGGATCAGGAGATGGTTTTCATCATACGTAGCAAAAAAAAACTTAACTCTCTCGCACAATGGGTAAAGACATCTGTTGATCCTGACGCAGTCCCTCTGAAATTCCAGAGCATCGAGGGCATCTGTGTGGAGCTGGGGAGGCTTTTCGGCACTACATGGAATAGGTGTATTACATAAATTATAAATGTGGGAAGCGTTGGAGAGGAGAGAAGTGAGAAAAGGGCTAAGGGAAAGAATAGAAGAAGTATACGATGAGACAGTGAGCAGAGTGAAGGTGAGGGGAGAGACAGGAGAGAGATTTTGGACGGCAAAAGGAGTCAGACAGGGGTGCCCGATTAGCCCCGCACTCTTCAACCTGCTGACCGCGGACATGGAGGAAGAGCTCAGGAAAGGCAGATGGGGAGGGGTAATGGTAGGAGAAAGAAGAATCTGCACACTAGCCTACGCGGACGATGTAGTGATGCTGGCAGAAAAGGAAGAGGAGATGGAGAGTATGATTAGGAGGTTAGAGAAGTATTTCGAAAAAAATAAGCTAGAGGTGAATGTAGGGAAAACCAAGGTGTTAAGGTTTAGGAAAGGTGGAGGAAAGAGCAAGCAAGTGGACTGGAAGTGGAGGGGAAAAAAGATAGAGGAGGTAAAGGAATTCAAGTATCTGGGATATGTGTTTACGAGGAATGGGGGGCAGGAAGCGCATATAAAAGACAGATTAAGAAAAGCAGGTGCGGTAATGAGACAAGTGTGGGGAATAGGAAAAAGAAAGTTTGGTAAGGATTGGAAGAGGAGGATGTGGCTGTTCGACACATTGGTGTGGACAGTAATGGGATACGGGGTAGAGATATGGGGAGGAGAGGAGAGAAAGGAAATAGAGGCCATGCAGGAAAGATATATAAGATGGACGATAGGGGTGGATTGGAGAACGCCGGGCTATATGATAAGCGAAGAAGCGAAAAGGGATAAAATGACGACGAGGGCGGGGAGAAGAGCATGGAACTTTGAGGAAAAGCTAAGAAGAGGGGAGGGCAGTGAGATAGCGAGAGCGTGTTTAGAGGAAAGTATAGATAGAGGAAAGAAGCGGAAGAGCTGTCGAAATGGGAGAGAGAGAGGAGAAAGTTCAGAGGAGTGCAGGCCGGAAAGGGAGGGGGAGGTCGATGGGAAGAGGGAAGAGAGCGATACGAGAATAAAGAAAAAGAAGATATATTAGAGCAGAAAAGGGAAAGGATGGAGAAAATAGAGCAGTCAAGGTACAACAAATGGTACAGGGAAATAAGAACAGAGGAGGTTCCAAGATACCTAAGGTCAGGGTGGGGGGAGGAGAGATGTAGGAGGATAGCAAGGTTCAGACTAGGAAATGAAATGAGAGAAGGCAGATACTGGGCGATGGATGAAGAGAGAGAATGTCGGATATGTGGAGAAGAGAGTGAGTCGTGGGAACACGTCCTTGATAGATGTAGAGGGGGAAGCGAAGAAGAGAGGGGCACAGGGGAAAGAATAAGGGAAATACTGGATGAAAGGGGTACGGGAGAGAGTGGATGAAAGAGCTAGAGAAGATAAGGAAGGAGAGAATGGAAGCAAGAGGTGTGAATGCAGATGAGTGGACGTAGAATAGGATGGAGTGAAGAAAGGAGTGGAGCACACGAAAAGGAAACGGAAGCGGAGGAGACCGTTAGAGTAAGGAATTACTCTAACGGTAGCCGACAAGAGAAAGAGGAAGTGGAGAGAGAGGGAGAGAGAGAAAGAGGATAAAAAGAGCAGAGAAACAAATAAAATAAAAACAGAGTAAACAGAATGGCGTAGGGCGAGCGAGATCGAGCGGTATGGCGAGAAACGAGAAAAACTAAAAGGCGAGGACGGAGGCACAGAGACGAAGGGAAGCAAAGAGATGAATGAGAGAGAGAGAGAGTATAAGGGCGGCGGCGACTGGCAGAACGATAGACATAAGAAACAGAATGTAAAGAGAGAAAAAAGTGTGGAAATAAGCGTGCGGGTAGGAGGGTGTGTGGAAGTGAGATGGCGGGAGAGAACAGTAAAACGGCGATGAGCGGTGCGACAATAGTTGTAAGGAAATATGTAAGCGTGCGGGCGTGTGGGGTGCGAGAGAGAGTGAGAAGGAGTGAAAATAGATGTAAGAAAAAAATGTAAGCGTGCGGGAACGAAATAGAAGGAGAGAGTGTGTGTGAGAAGGAGTGACAATAGATGTAAGAAAAGATGTACGCGGGCGGATATGCGGGAGCGAGAGAGAGTGAGAGAGCGAGAAGGAGTGTGAGAGAGAGGGAGGAGGATGTGGGAAAAGATTTGTAAAATATTGTGAAGGGAAAAAAAACGGAACGAAGTCCATGTAACCCTTAGGGGAATCATTAAATAAATACATACATACATACATACATAAATTATAAATGTTCACTGCGAGCCTTTAATTATATATTTTCTTTATATCATTCCCATCGCCAGGGGGAAATGTCTCAAATAGAATGCCAGCTCCGTCAGGAAAAGATTTAGTCCTTGGTTTGGATAGGTGAATAAGTTCATGTTTTGCTGACGGAGCATAGATTCCACTTTTAAAAAACTGAACCATCTTCTGGTCAAGTATTTTATATTTCAAAGGCAAAAACAAAACGAAACGTCAAAATTAGGTTAATCATAAAAAGATCGAGGAAAAATTAACTTTACACGTCCGACACATAATTCAAAAATTTAATTTAATATTTTTAAGATATATAATACATACTATATTTATTAATATTATCAGATTACATGTATTTATGGGGGTTTTTATCGACGGTTTTCAATTTTTTTACACGAAAGTTATTTTTTTTTATTGACACTTATTATGCACAATTTTTCACGACACTCACATTTTTTTAACGCAAAAATATTTTGACGGCACCTATTGGGTACAGCCCATAATGAAAAAATCTCGCTCGACGCTGTGGACATGACTTATGTCCTGTTTCCCCAATTGTGCAAGTTTGTGCATTGGGCCTGTCCGTCGGGTAGTGGACAAGACCCCCGTAATGTTAATATATGGCTGCGTGAGCCTCTCGAATATATAGCCAACTCTCTCGTGGCGTATCATTCACGTCATCGGAATTTGCGTGTGTATGACGCACGTACAGGTATATCGCGCATACCGGAGATAAGGCGTTGCTGGAACACAACGACCTTTTCCCCTAATTACTATCAGTACACGTGTAAAAAGACGCGCTGGTGGTGTGACATGCGAACGTATTACGTGGATGTAGATCGCCCATGTAAAAGACGAAGACGCGGTGATCCGAGTCTATGCTATGACTCGGATGAACCAGTAGACTCGGAAGAAGAAGACGAAGTGACGGATTATCGGTACATTTAAGCATGGTTGGTTTTGTTGGAGCGATACGAGCACTCAGCCCTGTTGGGCCATTGTACTCGGGCCATGTGGGGCACTCGCGATGCCTTAATTGTCCACGTTGTGTTCCTCAGACGCGGAACACAACCGACAGGCGTTGTTCGGGTCTTTCTTGACTTGACACCTTTCTTCTAGGGATTACTGATTACACAGGGTATCCTGGTCAGTCCCCCGTCCCCCAGCAGGCCTTATTTGGGGTAGCCCAGGGTATCATGGCCATTCCCCCCTGTTCCCAGCGCCCCCCTTATTGGGATTGCCGGTAGCCAGGGTATCATTACCTAGTCCCCCGTCCCCCAGCATCCCTATCGGTAGTCGCCTGGAATCTTAGAAGCATCGTTATGACGCACCATATCCCGGTGCCATGAAGCCCGAGCACGATAGCTTACACTCTGGCCAGGGATAGCTATTGCGGAGCGTCGAGTCTGATACACACAGACTCGGCGTCCATTTAAGCAAAAAATAAAATAAAAATAAAATAAAAATAAAATAAAAATAAAATAAAAATAAAATAAAAATAAAATAAAAATAAAATAAAAATAAAATAAAAATAAAATAAAAATAAAATAAAAATAAAATAAAAATAAAATAAAAATAAAATAAAAATAAAATAAAAATAAAATAAAAATAAAATAAAAATAAAATAAAAATAAAATAAAAATAAAATAAAAATAAAATAAAAATAAAATAAAAATAAAATAAAAATAAAATAAAAATAAAATAAAAATAAAATAAAAATAAAATAAAAATAAAATAAAAATAAAATAAAAATAAAATAAAAATAAAATAAAAATAAAATAAAAATAAAATAAAAATAAAATAAAAATAAAATAAAAATAAAATAAAAATAAAATAAAAATAAAATAAAAATAAAATAAAAATAAAATAAAAATAAAATAAAAATAAAATAAAAATAAAATAAAAATAAAATAAAAATAAAATAAAAATAAAATAAAAATAAAAATAAAATAAAATAAAAATAAAATAAAAATAAAATAAAAATAAAATAAAAATAAAATAAAAATAAAATAAAAATAAAATAAAAATAAAATAAAAATATAACAGCACACGTGCGTGAGTGCGTGCCGAAACGCTTCGAATTCCGCTGACTCTGCAGAGGAACTGGGCGGCGGCTGCGATCTCGCGCGTGCAGTGATTAAAAAATGTGTTACATTCGCACGACGAAGGAAGAGGTGACGCCCGTGCCCCTTTCGGGACCTCTGGAGCCTGAACCCGAAGAGGAACAACGGCCGCGTCCACCCCGGAACAACATCCGTAAGTTTTATTTAATTTATTTAATTTATTTAATTTATTTAATTTATTTAATTTATTTGAAAGTTTTCGGTGCATCTTTTCAAGCCGCGTTCGTATCACGCTTTTCAAGCAGCATCCATGGTATACGCAGTAGCGGGCGAGTCTAGTGACCGCGAGGTCTGTGGTTCGAATCCACCTCGAGAAACTTTTTATTTTTTATTTAATCATTTTTATTTTACTGTTATTTTAAAAACTTTTATTTAATCATTTTTATTTTTCTATTATTTTAAATACTTTTATTATTAAAAAAAGATACTCGAGGTGGGCTCGAACCACGTACGTCCGGTCACTGGACTCGACCGCTACTGCGTATACCACGAGTGCTGCTTGAAAAGCGTGACACGAACGCGGCTTGAATTTATTTTATTTATTTTATTTATTTTATTTATTTTATTTATTTTATTTATTTTATTTATTTTATTTATTTTATTTATTTTATTTATTTTATTTATTTTATTTATTTTATTTATTTTATTTATTTTATTTATTTTATTTATTTTATTTATTTTATTTATTTTATTTATTTTATTTATTTTATTTATTTTATTTATTTTATTTATTTTATTTATTTTATTTATTTTATTTATTTTATTTATTTTATTTATTTTATTTATTTTATTTATTTTATTTATTTTATTTATTTTATTTATTTTATTTATTTTATTTGTATGTAGGTTTTTATTGCTCCCCTCAGGGTTCCAAGTTTTTTCCAAGGTTCTCTCCTTGTTACAACTCCCTTCTCGTCTTCCCTTTGACTCTATACATATCTTTACATTTTACCCACTTCATTCAGACTTTCTTCGCTCTTCTGCCTTCATCGCTTCTTCTCTCTCCCTCTGTATCTCGCTTGCTTCGTCCCTTGGGCTGACTCCGTTGTCGTTCTCCTTCTCTCATTCTTCCTCCTCCTTCCACCTTTCGGTTCTCTCGTCAAACTCTCTCTCTCTCTCTCTCTTCCGTCTACTATAAGCTTTCTGTTCTCTATCCACACTTTCTTTCCTTTCTTTCTTTCCTCGGTAGCTTTTTCCCTCATCTTGTATCTCGTCTTTCTCTGCCACCACGTTAAGTCCTCACATACTTCTGCCCGACTGCTTCCATCTCTCTTCTTCTTTCCCATAGCTCTATCTTGTCCCTCTCGTCCTTCATCTCCACTATCACCAGGCCTTCTCCACCGATCTGCTTCTTCTTCACAATCTTCTCGATTTCCATTTCCTTTCCCAGACCTTCCTTTATCAGCTCTTGCATTCCTTGTATTTCGATCTCTTTTACCTCCACCTCTCCTCTCAGCATCACGTTCTTCCTCCTCTTTCGTCTCTCCTCTTGTTCGTCTCTCCACCTCTCATCGTTCTCTCTCTGCTCCGCTCTTCTTCTTCGTTCCTCTTTCATCTCCTCCGTCTTCCTCGCAGTCACCTTCCATCCCTTGTCTTGCGTTCTCTCTTCATCGCTCTTCTCTCGAGCCTTCTTGTCCTCTGCCGCTCTTCTCTGTTTTTCTTCCTCTTCTGCTTTTTTTTGCTCATCTTCTTCCTTCATCATCTCGATACATCCTTTTTTTTCCTGCTTCTTTATTTCTTCCACTATCCGCTCTGCTGCTGCTCCTGGGTCATCTGTCTTGTCTTCTGCTGTCTTCTCTTCCTGCTTTCTTCCTTCCTTCTCTTCATTCTGTTTTTCTCTTTCCTCGTCTCCTGTGTCGCTTTCTCGTTCTGACTCTGACCATTCCTCTGATCTGCTGCTCTCATCCGTGCCGCTCCTCACTTCACTGCCCCTCTCCTCCTCTCTTTTTTCCTCTATCTTTCTCACCGCTATCATCTCTTCTCTGATTCCGACTATTTTCTTCTTAATCGCTTGCATCTCTTCCGCTACTTCTCTCACTGCTCTCACCAACTCCTGCCTCCAGTCCACCACTTTTTCTTTCTTCGCCTCATCCATTATCTTTCACTTTTCTCCGTGCCTCGTTTCTCCCGTCCACACGTGCTCTGCGGCCACCTGTCGCCCGTTGCTTCGTCCCTCGCTCGCCGTTGTCCCGTTCGGGTCCCGTCGTGCGCTTTCGCTCCTTTCTTTTGCAGCCTTCGGCTATCCTCGGATTTCCTCGTCCGCCTCGACTCGGTCTCTCTCGACTGCCTACGGTCCTGGTTCGCGCCTTCCTCTCCTCCTCTCTGTCGCTCCTCTGCTGCCTTCGTCCATCCTCGGGTTTCCTCGCCTGGCACGGCTCGGTCGCCCTCGGCCATCTCCCATTCCGACTCGGCCCTTTCTTCTCATCATCCTCTGCCGTCTCTCGGACCTTCGATTCCATTTCTCTCGGCTCGGGGCTTTCCGCCAATTCTCGTATTTTCCCGTCGTCGTCTCGTGCCTTCCTCGCCTTCTGCCTTTCTTTCCTCTCCTCTCGTCTTCCTTCCCCGCGTCCATCATATCTTTCTTAACCTCGTTTCTCCACCTTTTTCTTTCCACTCTTTTTCTTCACTTTTCCGCACTTACTGAGCTTTCCTCTTTCTTCTGTCCCTTCCTCTTTTCTCCGCGTACTTTCTCACTGCACTTTTCCATTTTCCACCACCTCTTCCCTCCTTATTTCATTCTTTTCAGGCACCTTACTTTCACGACTACTGCCCCGGACGCCATTATTTTATTTATTTTATTTATTTTATTTATTTTATTTATTTTATTTATTTTATTTATTTTATTTATTTTATTTATTTTATTTATTTTATTTATTTTATTTATTTTATTTATTTTATTTATTTTATTTATTTTATTTATTTTATTTATTTTATTTATTTTATTTATTTTATTTATTTTATTTATTTTATTTATTTTATTTATTTTATTTATTTTATTTACCGGTGCGGTGGTCTAGTGGTTAGCGTGCTCGCCTCTAAGCATCGGGAGGTCGACGGTTCGATTCCCGGCTTCGTATGTTTCGACGAGAAGGGAAAAAACATGGACGAGACGAAGCTCCAGATATATACATCAGTCACTCGCACACGGTAACTCCAAGTATGAGTGTCGGATGTATATAGCTGTACTCCATTGTTTTCATTCTCGGTGAGACGCGACGAAAGTCCGACGTCGGGAATCGAACCTGAGATCGTATCGGCGTAGGGGACGTAGCGTACCCATCGCCCGGGACGCCGAGTCTGTGTGTATCAGACTCGACGATCCGCAATAGCTATCCCTGGCCAGAGTGTAAGCTATCGTGCTCGGGCTTCATGGCACCGGGGTATGGTGCGTCATAACGATGCTTCTAGGATTCCAGGCGACTATCCTAGAATACTTTCAGCCTTGCCTCCTTAATCTGGGGCTCTGAGGAGGCCGACCATGTTTCCCTAGCTTGACTACAGATAGGGATGCTGGGGGACGGGGGACTAGGTAATGATACCCTGGCTACCGGCAATCCCGACAAGGGGGCGCTGGGAACAGGGGGGAATGGCCATGATACCCTGGGCTACCCCAAAGAAGGCCTGCTGGGGGCCGGGGGACTGACCAGGATACCCTGTGCTACCGGTAACCGCAAGAAGGGATGCTGGGGGACGGGGGACTGACCATGATACCCTGTGTAACCAGTAATCCCTACGAAGAAAGGTGTCAAGTCAAGGAAGACCCTAACAACGCCTGTCGGTTGTGTTCCGCGTCTGAGGAACACAACGTGGACAATTAAGGCATCGCGAGTACCCCACAAGGACCGAGTACAATGGCCCAACAGGGCTGAGTGCTCGTATCGCTCCAACAAATCAAACCAAACCAAATTTATTTTATTTATTTTATTTATTTTATTTATTTTATTTATTTTATTTATTTTATTTATTTTATTTATTTTATTTATTTTATTTATTTTATTTATTTTATTTATTTTATTTATTTTATTTATTTTATTTATTTTATTTATTTTATTTATTTTATTTATTTTATTTATTCTCGGATGTTACCTAACACCCGTAAAGGGGAGCGGGTAACTCGGTTGAGTGCCAACCGAGCGCGTCTCCAGGTGGCCGATAGGAGGGACCATGGCTTGGGGACCTCTGCAGCCTCGGGGACCGTGTAGCCATGTGACGACCGGTAACCGAGGCAGGAGATCTCAAGGGAACTGGCCTGCGGGTGCTATAGGGAACCCGGCCGGGGTGAAAGCCGACCGGAGGAACAAAAGCCCTGCCGCGGACCAACTTCCCGAATCCTAAGGTGTAAGCTCATCGTGCCGACGGGATGCATGGCACTTGGGAGGTAGTGTCTCTAACGATGCTCTGTGGGTACCAGGCGCCACCCACTTATATTTAAGTCGCCTTGCCTACGCAACAGGCTCTGCGTAGGTCGACTACCCTTTCCTGCTTACTCCTGGGACACAAATGAATGAACCACCGAATAAACAAACAGAATCTGTTGGTGCCAGGACCTCGCAAGAGGGACTGGCACTTGAGTTGGCGGACGATTGTCCTGTCGGGGCTCGGAGTGTTGGGGGAGCGCAAGCTCTACCGACCCCTGTGGAACCGATGGACACGAACGCTTGCAAGGAGAAAGGGACAGAGGGCTCAGCGCCAGCCGAGACCTCCGGGCCCTTACAGGAGAAGCGCCGCAGAGCCGGGCGCAGTGGCGCGGCAAGGAGAAGGGCCTGGAAGAGCCGGCAGGCTCTTCTAGCCCTCTCCGAGCAGGGCCGCAGCGACCAGTCGGCGGCGGGTAACTGCGGGGCTGCACCAGTTGAACCTCACGGGACAACTGGCAGCAGCCTGGTAGAAGGCGAGAACACGGTCATGGGGGGGACGGCGGGACGGGGCCCTAAGCGGACCAGGCCGACAGACCCAACCCCACCGGAGGCTCGCAAAACCGTGAAGAAGAGTAGGGCTCACCCCAAACCGACTAGCTATGTGGACGTAGTCTCAGCTGGTAGGAAGATGGCCATCGTGCCGTCCAACTATCCCGAGACGGTCTTCAAGCAGGAGGAGAGTGACTTGGTAACACGGGCGCTTCTCGAGGCTTTGGACGCCGTACCCTCTGGGCAGGCGCTACCATGCTTCGATGGGCACCGTTGGGAACAAGGAGCTTTGTGGGTGACCTGCTCCGATGACACGGCGAAAGCGTGGCTGAAGGCTATTGTCCCGACGCTCAAACCATGGGAGGACGCCTCACTCCAGGTTATGGAGAGACACGGCTTTCCCAGACTTAAAAAGACCTCTGCGGTATTCTTCGGAACAAAAGAGGAAACCGAGGTGCTTTTTAGAAGGCTGAAGCGCCAGAATCCGGCCCTGAACACCGACATATGGCGGGTTTGGGATCGGCGGGAGGTGAACGGTAACGTTCACTTCACTCTGAGCGTGGACGCTCCATCCATGGAGGCTCTGGCCAGGGTCGGTAACGCTCCCCACTGCGGACTGGGGCGGGCTCGCTTCGGCGATGCCCCGAACAGGACCGGAGGGAGAGACACTGCCGGCACCGGGGCCGGAACTTCAGAGGTCTCGGAACCCAGGTCGGGTCCGAAACCGGTGGCTGGACATGCTGAGAGGACCGAAGTACCGTGTACAACGGCCCCAGCAACCGGGGTGACAAGCACGGGTGCCCCTCTATTGAGGGCGCCTGTGCTGCTGCCTACCACTACCATGGCTCCCGCGAAGGCTAATATGCCTAGCGCGGAGAAACATCCGCCTTCGTATTTTAGAAGGGAGCAGGGACCGGCTGCAGGGGGCTCGGGGATCACAACCCACGGGACCCCGGCGGCCGGGCGCACTCCGTTCCGACCAGTAAGTAGGAAAGGAACGAGGGGCAGGCCGACTATGGCGAGCATGGCGCTCAAGGCGGGACTGGCGGGGAGGGGGCAAGGCGTCCAGAGGACGCTGGACCTCACCACGCCAAGGACCTCTGAGCCGCCGGCTACGACTGTAGCGAGGCCAGCGGACTCGGCCGACAGGGAGGAACAGCGCGATGGATGAACATCGGACTCTTCCCCCCTCGAATCCCCCATCCCCCAACCACCCAACCCCGAACCCACCCAGTTCCCACATCCTTCCCCCCTTCCCTTCCCCACTTTGCTAGGAGACAGATCGAACCTGCAGCCTCGATAGCTGTGGGTAGTATCAGGTTCTCCCAAATTAATTTGCAACACTGTAAAGCGGCCACGGCTGTTTTAAGCCGAGACCTAGCAGTGGAGCAAACAGACATAGCCCTTATACAGGAACCCTGGATTAACGGGGGACTGATTAGGGGTATCGATAGTAATCTGGGCTCGCTTATCCACGCGGAGGCGGGGCTGGGACCGAGGGCCTGCATCTTCATCAACAAGATGCATAGCGCCCTCAAGTTGAACCAGTTCTGCACCAGGGATTTAGCAGCAGCCAAGATTTCAATAAATGTGGAGGGCAGGTGGACCGAGGTAGTAATCTGCTCGGCCTATCTACCTTATGACTCGGCGGTATGTACCTCCGCCTACGAACGAGCTCGCGGCCCTACTAGACTACACAAGGGCCAGCGGACTAAAATTAATCGTTGGTTGCGACGCGAACTCACACCACACGGTGTGGGGAAGCTCCGACATTAATACGAGAGGCGCTGCACTACTGGAGTACCTCTCCACTACCAGGCTAGAGATTCTCAACAGCGGATCCAGGCCAACATTTGTCACCTCCCGCAGACAGGAGGTCTTAGACCTGACCCTGGCTGTACCGGAAGTGGCATGCAGCATCCTGGACTGGCGGGTGAGCGAGGAGGTAACTCTCTCCGACCACCGTCTGATCAGGTTTAGCTTACTGGGGAATGCAGCGCTACGCCCTCCGGACTCTTACAGGAACCCCAAAGCCACCGACTGGACAGCCTACGGGGCGGAGCTGGACGGGAAGCTTGCGGAGGGCCGGGAGAGGCCGGGGACGAAAGGGGCCATCGAGCGGGAAGTAAGTTTCTTACGGAACGCTATGATCGACTCCTACGAGGCAGCATGCCCCCTTAAAAGCAGGTCCAGAAGAAAGAAGGTGAAGTGGTGGAACCGTGACCTAACCAGGGCACGGGCTCGCTCCCGGAAGCTGCTGAACAAAGCTTTAAAAACGAACACGGGCTCTGACTGGGACTCCTACCGGGAGGCCCAACAAGCTTACAAGAAACTAATCAGGAGATCCAAAGCGGCCTCCTGGCGTGAGTTCTGCAGTGAGATCGAGGCCCTACCCTTAGTGGCCAGACTGCGCAGAATCTTTGCATCGGGGCCTTCGACTCGGCTCGACGGTCTTGTTCTCCCCGACGGGCGAACTACGTCGAGCCAGGAGGAGACCCTGGCCCACCTGTTTGAGGTTCACTTCCCTGGGTCGGTCCTTACGGAACCGGGGGAACCCACAGGCACGGCGGATCCACCCGTAGGGGCGGCCGCCCGGGACTGGGCTACGGCAGCGGAAGTTGTCACATCCGCGAGAATCAGATGGGCCATAGATACCTTCGACCGGTACAAAAGCCCTGGGGTGGATGGGATCTTCCCCGCCCTCTTGCAGGAGGCTGGGGAGGGCCTTATTATACATCTTCAACGTATCTACCGCGCATGTCTTGCGCTGTGCTACGTTCCATACGCTTGGAGGGAGGTCAGGGTCGTATTTATTCCCAAACCAAGGAAGGACACCTATGACCGAGCCAAGTCTTTTAGACCCATCAGTCTGACGTCTTTCCTCCTGAAAACTCTGGAGAGACTCGTTGATAGGTACCTAAGGGAAGGTGCGCTTATCGAAAGACCGGTGCACCATTCCCAGCACGCTTACCAGGTGGGCAAATCCTTGGAAACAGCGCTCCACCATACCGTCAAGGTACTGGAGGGGGCCGTGTACATGGGCAGGTCCGTCCTGGGCGTGTTCATTGACATCGAGGGAGCGTTCGATAATACCTCCTTCGTCTCTATTTGCGAAGCAGCCAGGGGATTCGGGGCGAAGGACTCCGTCATCGACTGGATCCACTGCATGCTTAGCACCAGGTCCGTCACCGCAGGTCTTAGGGAGTCATCCGCGAGTGCGCTCGTCAAGAAGGGCTGCCCGCAGGGGGGAGTAACCTCTCCTATCCTGTGGGTGATGGTCATTGACGGGCTTCTTGCGGAGCTCGAGAGGCTAGGGGTGACGGTGGTGGGCTACGCGGATGACGTGGCGATGCTGGTCATCGGTACCCACCCGGGGGAGATGTCGTGGAAGATGCAACGAGCATTGGACCACGTACAAACATGGTGCACATCGAAGAGCTTGAGGGTCAACCCGAGCAAAACGGAGATGGTGCTATTCACAAATAGAAGGAAACTCAAAGTGAGCCCCCCTTCCATTTTTGGCACGGAGCTTAGCTTTTCTACAGAGGTACGCTACCTTGGCGTCACCCTGGATAGCAAGCTCTTATGGAGAAGCCACATCAACAGACAGACCCGGAAAGCTACGTCAACTTTCTGGGCTTGTCGCAGGATGTTCAGCTCAACTTGGGGACTTATACCGGCTGTGGTGAAATGGATTCACACAGCCATCATAAAGCCCCAGGTGACTTACGCGTCGGTAGTCTGGTGGCCTGCGTTGCAGCGGGAAACCAACAGGAAGACGCTTAACAAGGTCTATAGGCTTGCACTGCTGGGGATCACAGGAGCGCTTCGGACAACTCCTACCCTGGTACTGGGGGCGCTCCTAGACATAGCGCCTCTAGACATCGTGGCTAAGGCCAAAGCGATGGGTGCAGCCGTACGGCTAAAGTTTGGAGGGAAGTGGAAGAGAGCGTGCAGGGGACACGCGTCGCTGCTGAACGGCAACAGGGATCTCGAGGAAGTCCTAGCCCTAGGCGGTGACCGCGGCCCCAGTAGCTACCACTTCCGCCGCAACTACATAGTTACCCTCCCGAGTAGGCAAGAGTGGGAGGAGAACAGTGTTGGGTAGCTGTCTCCGGGGGGACTTGTCTGGTATACGGATGGGTCCAAAACCCCGACGGGGACAGGCGCCGGAGTGTGGTGCGCGGGGCCTAGGACGAGGATATCCTTGGCACTGGAGACCCGCACTACTACACTTCAGGCTGGGGTGCTTGCAATCAGAACCTGTGCGGAAGAGATTCTGCTAAGGGGATACGAGGGCAGGCATATCTACATCTGTTGCGACAGCCGTGCCGCGCTCAGGACCCTCGACTCCATCGAGGTGAAGTCCGAGCTGACACGTAGCTGCATTGCTGCCCTATCGCGCATTGCCGGCGTTAATAGGGTCAAACTGCTCTGGGTGCCTGGGCACAGCGGCATACAGGGCAACACAGAAGCAGACGGGCTGGCAAGACTGGGTTCAGCAGCATCCACAGCGGTCACCCCTACGTCTGTACCGGTAGCCCCGGGCGTTATAAAGGAGATCATGAGGAGATGGACTGCCGAGCAGTTCACTATCCGGTGGATCTCGGCGCCAGGGTCTAGACACGCGAGAGCTCTTTTCGCGGGCCCCTCTGAGAGACTGGGCTCGGAACTGATAGCCCTCGATAGGCAAAAGCTGAGGTGGCTGGTGGGCCTGATTCACTGGTTCACTCGGAAACATTTGAAGCGAATGGGGTGGGAGGTAGACTCGCTATGCCGCTTCTGCGGTCTAGAGGAGGAGACCTCCCTCCATTTAATAGCGGTGTGCGAGGGACTAGAGGGGGCTCGACTGAGAACCCTTGGAGCCGCAGCTCTGGATGCACTGCAGTTGGAGGTGACGGGCTGTAACATGAGCAAAGCTCTTTACAATAATTTCTCCGAGTTTATGCGCCTCCTGTAAAGGAACGGGCACTCAAACGAAGGGATTCGTGTGCTCGAGCGTCCAGGAATTATGGGTTGGTGTGTCAGAGACGTTGTTTATGTGAGACAGTAATAATTTTTATTCGTACATGATAAACTCTCCTTTGATTACAAGCTTTCTACTCCTTGAATTAATTATTTTTATTTATTATTGTGCAAGATATTGAATTCCATCGGTCATAAAATTGGTGAAAAACGATTGTGCTTATATTCGGATCTTATTTCTCTTTTTATTAAATAAATTAATTGCTTGAGGCCGGAATATTCAATTGACAGGATTTCTTCTTGTGTGAACCGCACTACGCATGCGCGGGCAGCTTCTCGGTCGTCGCGAAGTCCAGCTGGCTGCGGTGCTCGGCTGTCCCGTTGTGACGTCACGGCACGGCGATCGACGGTGAAAGCTCGCTCACCTCGCGATTTGCAATTGGTGTTTATTTTGTAATTAAACGGTTTTACTCTGATTTGACGGTACCGGTGCCTTCAGGGAACGTGAATTAAGCACTAGCTGTGACTTTTTCACGTCTTTGGACTTTTATTTTTCACCTTTGCAATTATGACGTTTCTGTCTGGTCACTTCGGTTACTTTACCGATTCGCTCCGATCGTTGTCCCGGTTGACACCTTGTCGATTATTTCTCGCACCAAGTTCCACCAATTGTTTATAACTCTCGCCCGGTGCTGTTTTGACAAGTTATTAGTCACTTCTCAATAATATATAAGTCCGATCGGCACTAAATTTTATAAGTTCGAAGAGGCAAGATTTTTTTACAAGTCCCAATTTCACCACTTTTTATAAGTCCGAACGGCACGAAATTTACAAGTCCAAATCGGCACAGATTTTATAAGTTCAAACTCCCCGATTTTACAAGTCCTTTTTGGCACGATTTCACTTTTACTTTTCACTTTTACTTTTCACTTTTACTTTTCACTTTTACTTTTCACTTTTACTTTTCACTTTTACTTTTCACTTTTACTTTTCACTTTTACTTTTCACTTTTACTTTTCACTTTTACTTTTCACTTTTACTTTTCACTTTTACCTTTCACTTTTACCTTTCACTTTTACCTTTCACTTTTACCTTTCACTTTTACCTTTCACTTTTACCTTTCACTTTTACCTTTCACTTTTACCTTTCACTTTTACCTTTCACTTTTACCTTTCACTTTTACCTTTCACTTTTACCTTTCACTTTTACCTTTCACTTTTACCTTTCACTTTTACCTTTCACTTTTACCTTTCACTTTTACCTTTCACTTTTACCTTTCACTTTTACCTTTCACTTTTACCTTTCACTTTTACCTTTCACTTTTACCTTTCACTTTTACCTTTCACTTTTACCTTTCACTTTTACCTTTCACTTTTACCTTTCACTTTTACCTTTCACTTTTACCTTTCACTTTTACCTTTCACTTTTACCTTTCACTTTTACCTTTCACTTTTACCTTTCACTTTTACCTTTCACTTTTACCTTTCACTTTTACCTTTCACTTTTACCTTTCACTTTTACCTTTCACTTTTACCTTTCACTTTTACCTTTCACTTTTACCTTTCACTTTTACCTTTCACTTTTACCTTTCACTTTTACCTTTCACTTTTACCTTTCACTTTTACCTTTCACTTTTACCTTTCACTTTTACCTTTCACTTTTACCTTTCACTTTTACCTTTCACTTTTACCTTTCACTTTTACCTTTCACTTTTACCTTTCACTTTTACCTTTCACTTTTACCTTTCACTTTTACCTTTCACTTTTACCTTTCACTTTTACCTTTCACTTTTACCTTTCACTTTTACCTTTCACTTTTACCTTTCACTTTTACCTTTCACTTTTACCTTTCACTTTTACCTTTCACTTTTACCTTTCACTTTTACCTTTCACTTTTACCTTTCACTTTTACCTTTCACTTTTACCTTTCACTTTTACCTTTCACTTTTACCTTTCACTTTTACCTTTCACTTTTACCTTTCACTTTTACCTTTCACTTTTACCTTTCACTTTTACCTTTCACTTTTACCTTTCACTTTTACCTTTCACTTTTACCTTTCACTTTTACCTTTCACTTTTACCTTTCACTTTTACCTTTCACTTTTACCTTTCACTTTTACCTTTCACTTTTACCTTTCACTTTTACCTTTCACTTTTACCTTTCACTTTTACCTTTCACTTTTACCTTTCACTTTTACCTTTCACTTTTACCTTTCACTTTTACCTTTCACTTTTACCTTTCACTTTTACCTTTCACTTTTACCTTTCACTTTTACCTTTCACTTTTACCTTTCACTTTTACCTTTCACTTTTACCTTTCACTTTTACCTTTCACTTTTACCTTTCACTTTTACCTTTCACTTTTACCTTTCACTTTTACCTTTCACTTTTACCTTTCACTTTTACCTTTCACTTTTACCTTTCACTTTTACCTTTCACTTTTACCTTTCACTTTTACCTTTCACTTTTACCTTTCACTTTTACCTTTCACTTTTACCTTTCACTTTTACCTTTCACTTTTACCTTTCACTTTTACCTTTCACTTTTACCTTTCACTTTTACCTTTCACTTTTACCTTTCACTTTTACCTTTCACTTTTACCTTTCACTTTTACCTTTCACTTTTACCTTTCACTTTTACCTTTCACTTTTACCTTTCACTTTTACCTTTCACTTTTACCTTTCACTTTTACCTTTCACTTTTACCTTTCACTTTTACCTTTCACTTTTACCTTTCACTTTTACCTTTCACTTTTACCTTTCACTTTTACCTTTCACTTTTACCTTTCACTTTTACCTTTCACTTTTACCTTTCACTTTTACCTTTCACTTTTACCTTTCACTTTTACCTTTCACTTTTACCTTTCACTTTTACCTTTCACTTTTACCTTTCACTTTTACCTTTCACTTTTACCTTTCACTTTTACCTTTCACTTTTACCTTTCACTTTTACCTTTCACTTTTACCTTTCACTTTTACCTTTCACTTTTACCTTTCACTTTTACTTTTCACTTTTACTTTTCACTTTTACTTTTCACTTTTACTTTTCACATTTACTTTTCACTTTTACTTTTCACTTTTACTTTTCACTTTTACTTTTCACTTTTACTTTTCACTTTTACTTTTCACTTTTACTTTTCACTTTTACTTTTCACTTTTACTTTTCACTTTTACTTTTCACTTTTACCTTTCACTTTTACCTTTCACTTTTACCTTTCACTTTTACTTTTCACTTTTACTTTTCACTTTTACTTTTCACTTTTACTTTTCACTTTTACTTTTCACTTTTACTTTTCACTTTTACTTTTCACTTTTACTTTTCACTTTTACTTTTCACTTTTACTTTTCACTTTTACTTTTCACTTTTACTTTTCACTTTTACTTTTCACTTTTACTTTTCACTTTTACTTTTCACTTTTACTTTTCACTTTTACTTTTCACTTTTACTTTTCACTTTTACTTTTCACTTTTACTTTTCACTTTTACTTTTCACTTTTACTTTTCACTTTTACTTTTCACTTTTACTTTTCACTTTTACTTTTCACTTTTACTTTTCACTTTTACTTTTCACTTTTACTTTTCACTTTTACTTTTCACTTTTACTTTTCACTTTTACTTTTCACTTTTACTTTTCACTTTTACTTTTCACTTTTACTTTTCACTTTTACTTTTCACTTTTACTTTTCACTTTTACTTTTCACTTTTACTTTTCACTTTTACTTTTCACTTTTACTTTTCACTTTTACTTTTCACTTTTACTTTTCACTTTTACTTTTCACTTTTACTTTTCACTTTTACTTTTCACTTTTACTTTTCACTTTTACTTTTCACTTTTACTTTTCACTTTTACTTTTCACTTTTACTTTTCACTTTTACTTTTCACTTTTACTTTTCACTTTTTGCTGGTATTCCTGGAGAGCTGGAGTAGACCCGGTGAGATGATTAACTGATTGACTGACGAAATCGCCGTCTTTTATGCGCCGATTTTGGTCCCCCTCTTTGTCGGTTCTGCAGGGTTTTGGCGGACTCCGATTATTAATTTTCTTATTGGTTACTCGCGGGGAGCTCCCTTGGCCCTCCAATGCTGGGTCGGTATTCCCGTGACGCACTTCCGGCATTCCCTGCTGGGCTAATGGTGCACCTGTTGGTGCCGTGTGCTTTTTCCAGTGTCGTCACTTTTGGCCAATTATCTGCGTCGGTTTTCCCTCGCTTTCTCCTTTCTTCGACCTTGGGCATGCTTTCGCCGCAAGCCCGCTCGGCAGCGCCGTGGTGTTTCCGATCTCTCGTCTGCGCATGCGCTCGGTTCGATATTGATCGAGCCGCTGCTCGATCCTGGCAGGTGGCGCCACTTACACCTCACGCTCTCGTATTCAGTGCCGATAACCGCGGTTTGACTCGGCATCGGGTGTTCGAGGATAGCCAAACAGTTACAGGGCATTGGTGGGCTTCTCCGCTTTGCGGAAGAGGCCGAACCCCCGCCCCAACCTTAATGTTCTGCGAGTGTCCCAAAAGGGACCCGAGTACAATGGTCCAGAAGCACTGAGTGCTCGCATCGCTCATCATTAACAACAACAACAACATTTTATTTATTTTATTTATTTTATTTATTTTATTTATTTTATTTATTTTATTTATTTTATTTATTTTATTTATTTTATTTATTTTATTTATTTTATTTATTTTATTTATTTTATTTATTTTATTTATTTTATTTATTTTATTTATTTTATTTATTTTATTTATTTTATTTATTTTATTTATTTTATTTATTTTATTTATTTTATTTATTTTATTTATTTTATTTATTTTATTTATCAGAACGCGTGAGATACGCGGGAGAGGAGGAGAGGAGGCGTAGGCGTCCCTGGCTGCGCTACGCTGATTATGTCAGCATTCAGACGCCGGAGGCGACCATTCAGTACGTCGTGTGGGAGCGGGACGGACAGGAGCCCCTCCGCGTCCCGGTGTTCGACGACCGGCGCTGGGTGAATCGAGTTCCTGAGGGCCTTCCGCCCCAAAATGAAGAACAGCGATAGATGGTAAGTTGTTTTTTTGCATCATAAATATTATCAGATTAATATTTTTTTTGTTATTTACAGGCTACTTCAATGCGCGCGGGGCAGCATCAGTGAAGAATATTAAAACTAATTAAAATTTAAAAAATGTTAAAATTAATAAAAATATTTTTTAAATAAAAATAAAAATTTGATTTCTTCTGGGTGCACTATGGAGACTTCCGCACACGCTCCCATCCGCCCTCTCTATCACACACACCTCCGGGCACGGTCAGACCGGGCCGGAGGAGTGGGGATAGGAGTGGGGATGGGAGTGGGGGGTCGCCATAGTGCACCCCTTACTACTTATATATTTTCTCTTGCGAGGACTCTCAAAGCGATCGTACTCAGTCAATGTATTGGCAATACATATTGCATATTGGTATGTCAATGCATTTATTGACTACCGAGTACAAAATCCAAATAAGTTGCAAATTGAAATTTTCATGTGGCTTTCTCATAAAAGCTGCAAATTGAAATTTTCATATGGCGTTCTCATAATGTTCCTTTATTTGCGAAGCTTCTTCTATGAGGAAGCATTTTCTGTATTGTTGGCTTCCTCATAGAGGAAGCTTCGCAAATAAAGGAACATTATGAGAACACCATTTGAAAATTTCAATTTGCAGCTTTTATGAGAAAGCCACATGAAAATTTCAATTTGCAACTTATATGAGGAAGCCATATGAAAATTTCAATTTTCAACTTTTATGAGGAAGCCATATGAAAATTTCAATTTTCCACTTTTATGAGGAAGCCATATGAAAATTTCAATTTTCAACTTTTATGAGGAAGCGATATGAAAAATTTAATTTTCAACTTGTTTTAACGTCAACGTCGTGTTTGCGTTTTATGCAAAACGTCTGGCCGATTCAGGTTCAGCGCAAAAAAATACACCGATGTATTCGCTTTGTTACATACGTACACCTATTTTTTAATTAACGAAAATACAGAGTTATGGAAAAAGATTTTTTTTTGAAATGATTAAGTCAATTATCCAATATTCACCGTTTTGTGGCCACGTCCAATATATTTTTCCCCCACCGATTTCAAGTCTCCAAATTATTTTACTCCTGAGGCGACACTTGATACATAAACTCGTGTCGGACAAAAAATACAAGTTTTCAAAAAAATTCAAAAATTTAAAAATCCCATAACATTTTAACGTTTCGATCCATGTTCGCCAAATTTAATACCAAACATTGTACAGTGTTAGTCCATTCCCATGTCAAATTTCCGATCGATACCTCCATGTTTACTCGAATTAGACTGTTTTTAATAATTTTTCAAAAAACTCAGAAAAACTCAAAATCCCATAAAATCTTACCCCTTCGATGGATTTCGGCCAAATTCAATACCAAAGTTCTTTGGTCATATTATTATATTTATGTGCAATTTCAGGACGATTGTTCAAAATTTACGCAAGTTAGAGCTACCACGACCTTTTTTCAAAAATTTCAAAATCGCATAAAATCTCGAAACAGGCCTCAATCATCATGAAAATTGCACCGGGGGAAGAGACGTGACCACTCTACTAGTGTACCAAATTTCAACTGGCTATCTCGAACCGTTTCCAAGTTATAGTCGTTTTAAACGACGCAAGTCTGTCACACACATACATACACACACACATACACACACACACACACACACACACACACACATACGTCCGGACGCCAGCTAAAAATCACATTTCTCGACGTTTCAGACTATTTTAAGTATTCTGACACTAAAATCTCGAAATTTTTTTTTTTCACGAAAACAAAGCTTCCTCCATGAGGAAGCAAAATAATACGTATACTTTGCGAAAGTTAAAAAAGTGTCATTTCGCATGCTCTTATATTGACGCTCGGGTACACTTTCGCTTGCGAGAAACAACTTCGGTTAGCTCCATCTAGCGTCGAAAGCCGATGATTGATGGTCCAATGTTGGCGACACATCGGTAAACCAATGATTGGCGACTCGATATTCAGTCGAACATTTTTATTTTTATTTATTTATTTTAATGGGGACAAGCGCCTTTGTACAAATGATTTACACGTTTAACAATAGTAGATATATTATAAATATAAACGTTTTCATATAGGTAACAGGTACTAGATTTTCTCTTATAACTCTTTGATGTACGATTTAATCAAATCACATTGATTTGTTATTACTCGTAGCGTAGTATGTGCTCTCTCGCGGCTTTTTTAAATTGCCCAATGCGCCTTCCAAGGATTTGTAGCTCAGGCATCTCGTTCGCTAACAAAGGGATTCTCCGAGTCGCTGATCGAATACCGACCATCGTCCGAGCCATATGAACACCGGGTTCCAGACGTCTGATGCGTAGGTTAATGTAGGTCTAACCGGGGTTAGGTACAGATGCCTGAGCGTATCGACTCTTTGAAATTCGTTGGTGAAGCGGGTCGCGAACCCCAGTAGACGGAGTGATCGAGATGCTTTTTCCTGAATATGGTCGGAGAACCGTAGTTTTTCATCGAAGATGACTCTTAAGTCTCGGATTTTTTTGTACCCTTTCCAGGTTTTGGAGAGGGTATAAAAAATCGGCAAAGGCCAGGAAGTGCGCATGGACGAAACATGTTAAAATGTCGTTGATGAAGATCAAGAATAACAGGGAGCCTCGGTGTGACCCCTGCGGGACTCTTGAGGTGGCATGTATGCTCCTCGATATGAAGGCTTTGTATATTACTTCCTGGGGTCGCCCTATATAGATAGTCGCTCAACCAGCACAATAAGTTCCCGTGGATGCCCAGTACGCGCAGTTTATTAAGTAATAGCTTGTGAAACACGGTGTTGTACCCCGGGTAGGGTAGTAGCACCCTATTAGTAATACAACATAAATTAAGTAATATATTAATACGTCATTAATATATTCTTAATTTAATTAATGTAATAATGTAGTAACGTTAAATATTAACGTTAATCATTATTATACGTTTTCGGGCAACAACATAATATTATACTATATTCGTATAATAGTATAATATTATAAAATAATCGTAATAATATACCATCGTATATTATAGTATTGTAGTATACATTCCAGTTCGGACAGCGGTGTCCGAAAAGTGGAGCAACTCCGGTTGCACAATATCGAGGTATGCAGCGGCACGCGACGAGCGCGCGTCGCTGCAACGAAATCCACCAAAAACCTGAGTCAGCCGTTAAGCAATCACGGGCGACTCGGTAATTAGAGCATCGACTCGAGAATCACCGAGTCACTTATGTCGAAATAAAAACATGCTCCAAATCCCGTTCTCGAAGAAGCGAGGATTTGGAAAGATAATTGTTTACAGAAATAAAGTAAACCATAAACATCTAAACAATATTAAGCTGACGTGCCTGCTCTCTTATTCGTATATAAGGGATCGAGAGCAGACACCCATCAGTCTCTTCGGAACTCCTGATTCTTACGGTTGACTATAGGGATACACCTCGAGGACAGCTCAAACACGATAAGCGGGTCGGGTAATTGTAAACCCCTATCGTGAAAGATTAACGCCGGAGTGTCGTTAATTTAGAAGGTGTATCCAGCGCGCAGAGCGCACCAGCGGTTGGTAATGCAAAAGGACAAACGTGAGCATAAATAGAACTCTAATAAAGAAACGAAAGCATCAAGGGATAACATATAAATAGAGCAATATCAAACCAGCAGAATTAATCAAGCATTAATAGAGAAACTAATCAAGCATAAATCGAGGAATTAATCAAGCAGTAAACACAAAGCATCGAAAGACTTAATAGAGCATTAGTAGATAAAGTAACAAAGCTTCGAACGAGCTCTAACCAAGGAGTAAATCAACGTCATGTTGAGCGTTGATTCGACTTGTCCTGGCAAAAGGAGAACCTTAATCAAAGGTTCCGGGTGAGCATTGTTATACAGTAAGTATAACAACGCAACCCTTGTAAAACTCCGAACATATAAATACTTTGTTAAGCATATCAAATATCTAAATCTCTTGTCGTTTAAATATACGTTGTCAAATAAATATTGTTAATTAAATAAATATTGTTAATTAAATAAATCTATATTTGTACTTCACTTGGATTCCAACCCTTTACTGAGCACATCCCCAACCTTCCGAGCTAACGGCTCGCGCACAGACCTCAGATTAGCTACCTGAGTTTCTGCGGCATAACATTGGTGGCAGCGGTGGGATGCTCAGAGTGAAATAAAAAATTAAACCACGAATTACCAATCGCGCCAACCTCCGCAGAATGCGGTAAAACTGTAGCTCCACGTGCGAGCAAGGAAAAGAGAGTTCCGCGAACCAGGGTCGACAAGTGTTCAGGCGGACCACGGGTGCGATCGTCGGAGCACCGTGGATCACGTTATCCGGGCGCGATAACGGAAAGATAGTCAACCGAAGTCTTCGGGGATCGCTGCAGAATCCCGAAGAGCGTCGCCAGATATTGGGACGTAAACACAGAATCAGTAAGGGAGTGCGTAAAACACGTGTAGCACTGTTAGAGCAAGTAGGACGCTACTGCTAAATAACAGGGGTATATATACCGCCAAAATAGAAAAAGTGAATACAGCATACACCAGAGTTGTCGACCACAACGGGACAACGTGGGACAACTGCTGGGAAAGGGGGCGAAGCGCTGCAGGTCGCAGCCAGCCTCACGCAAGACGTGTCCAGACCGACTGAACGGACACGGGGTAGTGGACACAGAGCCACCCCATAGGAGCAACCTAGACCACGGGGATTCCGCGAGACCGCCATACGAAGAAAGTGCGCGGCAAGGATCCACCGTCAGGGTACGGAGTTGTAAACTGAAAGGCCGAGTGATGCAGAAAATGCATCGCGACATAATTGACATGCCTCGGGGCTCAAGGTCGGGGTTGGAGACGTGCTCTGGGAAACATGAGTCGTCTGCCTCCCTACAGCGCCAACTTGCTACGTTGCAGCAGGGTGCGGGAGAGAGCGTGAAAGCATACGCTGCCCGGGCCGAAAAAATCACCGTGCGGGTGATCGAGCAACTGTGTGAGGGAATCGGCGCACGTGGCGTCGGCTGCATAGCCGAAGCCATCTGGAAGTGTGCGCGGATAAACTTTGAGAACGGATTGAAGGCTGGGAAATGCCGGTCGTCCGAGCGCCGAAGTTCCCCAGCATCGAAATCAAGGGACCTCGGTCCCACGAGTAATGTGTGCAATTATTGCAAAAAATCTGGGCATATCTGGAAGGATTGCCAGCAACGTAAGCAAGTCGAGAATCGGAAGAATAAATGTGAAGCGCAGCGAGAGGCGAAAACGAGTAAAATCTCCGCGCCGCGGGAGACCATCGGAGTATCGCACCAGGGTACCACCATGGGGACAGATGAGTCCACAGGGGGGGCCCACCAGGGCACCATGGGGGAAAAAATTCGAACGGACCAATATGCTCCGTTGCACGCAGCATGGGTACACGGGCCTCGCGAATCGGACAGCGGGGATCCCGGAATCACCACGACGGAAAGCATGAAATCGGTAATCACAGAAGCTGATACCACTTCACCCCGGGGAGGGTCCTCGGGCAGGGCATCGCCCGTAACTGAGAGTTTGGGCTACGAACAGCCACATCTGGAAGTCTTCGACTGTGCCGAGGAAGTCGAAGCGCACCACTCGAAGCACACTACTCCGGAGCTGCCGGCCTCCGATTTAGAAGAGCGTCTGGCGAGATTGGAGCAGAAGATAAAGTTAATTCGACTCGAAGGATCGAACCGTCGATCCCAAAAAAGCACGCCTGGGATGGTCAAATCCATGGTAGCAAAGAAGCGTGAAGGGTTCACCGCTACAGGACATTTCCCGGGCCCGAATCAAAAACACAAAAAAAATGTTACGTGTGCCAAAGAGCGGGACACCTTGCACGAGGATGCCCGCAGGGTTCAATCCCAAATAAGAGAATCGAATCGGCAGGTATGATATGCAGTTACTGCGAACGACCGGGACATATGAGGAAAGTGTGTAGATTCCGACTCCGGAATTCAGAGCAGCGGTAAATCTCCGCCGTACCAACCGGACCACGAAGGGCAACAACCACGGCAGAACGGGGTTGAGGAAACCGATAGAGGAGAAAACGGGAGCGTCGAGAACGCAGAACTCCACGCGTGAGTATAAAGGAGGCTGAAATCGATAGAAATTTAAAAACGACGGATAACTCGATTTATGGCAAATTGATCGGAACGATACGATCCTCACGTCACATGCAAGTTTGGGTAAAAAAAAAAAAAAGAGAAAAAGAAATCTTTTTACCCGTGCTGGTTCATCACTTGTTTTCGCGTGTTATCTGCTCGACGGACATCGGTCAGGTGGACTGAGTAGCCTGACCGACCCGGTCGGGAGGTTTCATTTCGGAAAAGTGAGAACCGAAGACCCTCGCTTGCTGATCCTGATCAGCGAGGTGGTACCATTCAGCCAGCTCACGGGGTGAGTCCAACGCCGGACAACGCAGGGAAGACAACGGTCTTCAGGAAACAACACGAGACTCCACGGGGCATGGAGACGCCATGGACCAACAGAACTGCCAAGGCCAAACTCCACGACAAGCAGCGTTAGGGCAAACGCTACCGTAGGGCGGCTTTTGTTTCAGCACCGTATACCGTATGGGAGAAAGTCCGTAAGCAAACAAATAATAAGTCAAGCGAACATACCGCGTTCGAGGAAAAATAGTAAAAAAAAAAAAATAGGTAAATAAACAAAATAACCTCACCATTATGTTGACATAACGCAAATTATATAAGTCCAGGATCGGGAATCAGAATCGTTCTCTTATTAGTACCAAATTTTGGGTGAGAAAAACCGGAGCGTCTGCACGTATACGGAATATGGTAGAGCTGCCGGACCAGCTGTTGAATACCATGGGGGGGGGGGGGAAACCTTCTAAGGGGGAAAAAAACCCTCCGCTTGGGGAAAGCGAACGGCAGGGAAACGATTCAGAATTTTGAGGGAGATATTTAAAATCCCAAACGAGGCTTAATTTAAAAAGGGGAAAACTTGTTCGGCGAATATATATAGCAAATGACAAGTCTCCGCGAGGAAAAAAAAATATAGCATTACGTATTCCGTATACCGAGCTTCAGAACGCATATGGGGAATAGTTATCTACCTCGAACACAAAAACCGGCGCAAGGGTAACGGCCCTTATCAAGGAAATGACGGAATTGAATAACAGTCAATTCACTCGAGGTCTAGATATTTTTACGACTAAAAATGCTTCGGGACATTGCACGTCCCTTGGCACTAAGCGAAGCGGGCAACGTAGGAACGGTGACGCGCACAAATTAGAACGAAAATTTATCGGGAAGAGTTGACCCGAAAATTACTTCTGACGTAAAGGTTGGGGAAATCGGTCACGATCAGAATATCGCCCAATATCGCATTCAAGTGCGGGGAAAAATTATTTGTCATAGGAAAGGATATCACAACTGTGACCTTCCTCGAGTCATATCACGAGTAAAAATTTGCGACAATATTAGCGGGTTGGGTGTGACCAGGCTTAAGCATCTAAACGGACAACCATCGGCTGTGTCGGAAAAGTCGAAACCGTCCGAGCCGGAACGCAAAAATAAAATAGGAAGTAAGCAGCCTGGGCGCGATGTCACACGGCTGTGCATTACACAGCAAAGCCCGGAATTTTACTTCCGAGGATCATTGACAGACGAGGGGTAGCCTCGAACGAAGTGACGTCGAAAAGAAAGTGTTTTCAATGTCCAAAATTAGAAGGAAACGAAAATTACCGTTGGCATCCACTCCACAACACTTCAAGCATTTCGTGTACCCTTAAAATATTGGTGTCAGGGATGTTCACTCGGCCAGGGGATAATACTTGAAGGGAAAAGCTCGAATAATAGAAGGGAGCATGCGTTGCGGCGTAAAGGACGGAACAGAATGCCCAACTCACGGGTATACGTGTCGATATGTTGAAAATCATTAATTGTCTCAAGCATTCCTCACCAAAATTTCCTAGAGCAAAGTAGATGAAATTGGGAATCGGTAGCATTTTTTAACCTTCCTTGCGATTGCATGTTGAAAGAACATTGTAGACCCATTGATCGAAGAAAGCGGGAAAAAAGGCGCATATACAACGAGATAAACGTCACGCAAAAGACGGGATCGAAGGGTACGGGAAGAGGCAGTAAAGTTGTTTGAGATAGTCAGTCATAACCATCTCCAGGTCGACATATTTTTTCCAAAAGAGTACTTTCCTGAAAGCTGCAAAATTCATGACGTATTCCCACTATCGATAGAATCGTTGGATCAAATAATCGTGCCGTCGGGCACATTGAAGTAAAATATGGGGTGACACGGAATGGAAGAAAGGAAAAGAAGAGAAGGGAAATTATAATCAGAACGAGAGGCAAAGAGACAAAGGGGGAAGAACCGTAAAACATTGTCAACTGACTGGGGGAGAGGGGAAAAATAGGTACGATCGAAAGCCGTAGATATTGCAAACTAGCCGGTGGTTAGACAACAATTATCAAAAGGGAAAACCCTTTCTACACCAACAACAAATTAAATAAGAAGGCGATTATAAAAAAAAGAAAGACAAAATCTCAATTTAGAGACAAAAGTCGGCACCGAAAGCGGCAAGAGGAAAAAATCCCTGCATAAGTCGGTCTGCTTACAGTAGGTCATGAGGTAGCTCAACGCAAGAGAAGGGTGCCGGTAACAGTGAGACCGGCGACGGCGAGTTGCGCTCACCCGAGCGCCAAGGAGCTGCAACCGGCGCGGCAGGAGCCGTGGGTCCGTTGTGACAGTAGCACAGCCGGGCGGATGGTCAGACCGACGGGCAGGGGTACAAGCGCAACCGGTCAGGCAGCGTAAAAGAAACGCAATCCGCAGCGGTTCTAAATAATACTTCAGTACCGTTTCGACATACTATGGATACACATGGGTTTACCTAAAAACCAGCGGTGGTTGCGCGGATTTATTCCAGCGATAAATCGGCACTTTCAATAAACCAATTTTAAAAAGGGGGAAAAATATGCGATCTTGATCCGATGGAAGGAAAAAAGCAAACTCCAGTTGTAAACAACCTATCAATTCAGAGGACTGGTCCATAGGCCCTGGCAAACAAAAAGTCCTGATCGCTCAACCGCGTACAATACTCAAACCCTACTAACAAGATTAAAGGGTTATCGCAGCGGAATTTGCACGTGAACTGAATAATATTCCGACAAACGGGCCGACATATTCCGGGTATTCATGAAAAAAAAGAGTCCATCTACCGCCGCGCAGAACGAGACAGTACTATTTTAACCATTAGTCGGCGCATCCGATAAAGCGAGCAGCGCCATAGAAACGAAGGATAAACAACTAATTGTTGAGAAGCTGCGGAGGGGGAGTCTCCTGAGCCGGTCATTAAGCCTAACACTACGAGCAATGAGATGGAGGATCTTCTGGTTATACCTCGGGATGAAGATAAAAAGGAGAAGAAGCCTCCAAGGTGGGAATAAGGTATCGGGAAATTTCTGGTGGAAAAATTATTGAAATAAGCTTAAATATTTCTCGACGTATATACGCAATAGCGCAACTGTTTGCCGGCCAACAGCTGCTATTCTTACCACCCAGCGGAATTTGCAAATATAATTATTAAACGAATGGGAACGGAAAGACCGCCGCCGAATTGGAATCAGCGGTAGCCAGGTCCAACCGGACTTCCCATGAGGCGCAACAGAATCTCATGGAGTTCGAGGGTTGTGGCACCTGCGAGCCTCACGGAATATCTCGCGGAGGTGCTGCCCCACATTCCAAGGGGACACCGTCTTCGCAGATGATCACAAAGGAAAACGCATCAACGGTACTACGCCCGGCTACGGAGAAAGGGGACGTGGTGACTGACAGGGGTAACCGCAATTACGTGGTGGTAACAGAACGCGAACTACGGGACTGCAAAAGGATGGAAATAAACACGTCGATGAACAACGCTGCCCCGCATCGACAACGCACGAGGTTGCGCCAGACCGCGTACAAGTATATCCGACCGGTGTCGTAAGCGGACCGTTGCACGAAGCGAGCTGTGAAACTCACGCACACACTCGTCACGAGTCCAACAAGACAGGCGATGGTCGTTCATCGCGCCGGACAAGGAGACAGCGAGTGCCGCGTGCAGAGGAGGGCCGACGCAGCAGGAAGCACCGCGAGGTACCGGGTTAATAGCCGTGACCGGCAAGTGTGTGGTAGCGACGGGCGAATCCAAAATCAAAACCACACGGGAGCTGATGCAAAGGCGAATACCCACCAGGGAAGAAATTCGCAACGGTTCGGTGCCACGGGATATGGGCATCGGTATCGAGGCGAGTAACCAGTCCGCAGGAGTAGAACGACCTCGATAAGCGCGAAACGACGCCCCATGGTGAACGACGGAACACCACCCGGCAAAACGCACCCATATCACATGACCGGCCAATACTCAACAGGCGCGGTCGCGTCGGACATGGTAACGCCTTACATAGGGTTAACATGAGGACAAGGAACCTGTACACCGGGGAAAGAGAGCACGATGTCAAGGAAAATTGAGTTATAAAAATTTATTCAGAAACAAAAGGGAGTGTAGCGCATTTACAAAAAGATGCATATATATATATCAACGAGGACCGGAGACCACATCCCACGCGTCATCATCACTGTCGCTCTTACCGGCCGGACGAACAAGCGTCCCAGACGCCAACCAGGCACCAGAGGCCAGACGGTGCCCAACACGCACCAGGTAGTCTCCAGGAGGGCAGCCGTGCCGTGCGCAGAAGTTTATCTCCGCCGGCGTGAGCACACGGATCTTGGGAATGACCTCCGAGGGACCCAAGGGCGCCGGAGCGGAGGAAACAGTCCTCGGTGGGGCCTCGGAAGAAGCAGCAACGGGCAACGAAGGGACGGCCATGGGTGGCGGCACCTTTTTCGGTAAGGGCCGCATCCAAACCACCTCAATCTCATCATCCGGGACCGGCAACGACGTCTCCCCGACAACCTCTTCGGTCATACGCATTCTCTGCAGGGAAATGGAAAATAATTTCTGAGAAAACAATAACTACAAGTGCAATAGTTACGATAATTTCTGGGAAAAATCATTGTAACACTAATAAGTACTAAGAGGTTCTTACCTTCACGGGTGGGCTCGGACTGCGGCTGGAGCTCATCTTGCGAGGGTACGATCGAATCGACGTCCGGAAAGCGAATGCAAAGCGAATGCAGCGCGCAAAGTGCAAACGCATTGACTTACCGGACATCAACCCCGTCAGCAAAAACCAACGGCGGTGGTGGCCTTCCGCCTCCGCCGAAGGAAAGAATGTCGCACTCTTTCATTCGTTTTTTCCTTTCGGAAGTGTTAGAGTAATTCCGGGGAAAACAATTTTTATACATATAGAGGTCTCTCCCATAGTTAAATGACCCCCTGGTAACACGAAACCCGGGGTACACGGAAATTATGAAAATCAAGCCCGCCAGAGACGAGCGAAAAGAAACGAAGTTTCTTTTCTTTTTAGGCGGGAGGGATGTTGTACCCCGGGTAGGGTAGTAGCACCCTATTAGTAATACAACATAAATTAAGTAATATATTAATACGTCATTAATATATTCTTAATTTAATTAATGTAATAATGTAGTAATATTAAATATTAACATTAATCATTATTATACGTTTTCGGGCAACAACATAATATTATACTATATTCGTATAATAGTATAATATTATAAAATAATCGTAATAATATACCATCGTATATTATAGTATTGTAGTATACATTCCAGTTCGGACAGCGGTGTTCGAAAAGTGGAGCAACTCCGGTTGCACAATATCGAGGTATGCAGCGGCACGCGACGAGCGCGCGTCGCTGCAACGAAATCCACCAAAAACCTGAGTCAGCCGTTAAGCAATCACGGGCGACTCGGTAATTAGAGCATCGACTCGAGAATCACCGAGTCACTTATGTCGAAATAAAAACATGCTCCAAATCCCGTTCTCGAAGAAGCGAGGATTTGGAAAGATAATTGTTTACAGAAATAAAGTAAACCATAAACATCTAAACAATATTAAGCTGACGTGCCTGCTCTCTTATTCGTATATAAGGGATCGAGAGCAGACACCCATCAGTCTCTTCGGAACTCCTGATTCTTACGGTTGACTATAGGGATACACCTCGAGGACAGCTCAAACACGATAAGCGGGTCGGGTAATTGTAAACCCCTATCGTGAAAGATTAACGCCGGAGTGTCGTTAATTTAGAAGGTGTATCCAGCGCGCAGAGCGCACCAGCGGTTGGTAATGCAAAAGGACAAACGTGAGCATAAATAGAACTCTAATAAAGAAACTAAAGCATCAAGGGATAACATATAAATAGAGCAATATCAAACCAGCAGAATTAATCAAGCATTAATAGAGAAACTAATCAAGCATAAATCGAGGAATTAATCAAGCAGTAAACACAAAGCATCGAAAGACTTAATAGAGCATTAGTAGATAAAGTAACAAAGCTTCGAACGAGCTCTAACCAAGGAGTAAATCAACGTCATGTTGAGCGTTGATTCGACTTGTCCTGGCAAAAGGAGAACCTTAATCAAAGGTTCCGGGTGAGCATTGTTATACAGTAAGTATAACAACGCAACCCTTGTAAAACTCCGAACATATAAATACTTTGTTAAGCATATCAAATATCTAAATCTCTTGTCGTTTAAATATACGTTGTCAAATAAATATTGTTAATTAAATAAATCTATATTTGTACTTCACTTGGGTTCCAACCCTTTACTGAGCACATCCCCAACCTTCCGAGCTAACGGCTCGCGCACAGACCTCAGATTAGCTACCTGAGTTTCTGCGGCATAACAACGGAATCAATGGCCTTGGAAAAGTCGGTGTAGATGGCATCCACCTGCTCATTTTCTTCGAGTGCCTCGGTAATATACTTTTGGTATATTAGTAAGTTCTTTACGGTAGAGCGTCTACCCATGAATCCGTGCTGCTCTTCCTGTATTATTTCCTTGAGCTTGAAAGATAGAATGCCTGTGACCAGATCGTCGAGGATTTTGGGAATTGTGCTGAATATTGAGATGGGTCGATAGTTCCGCACATCGGTCTTTGTTCCACTCTTAAATATCGGTGTTATGTAACTTGTCTTCCAGGCTGCCGGGAAAATCCCCTCGGTTAACGATCGATCAACAAGTTCCCTTACCGGGTCCGCCAGGACGCCGGCGCACACCGTTAGTACGATGGGGGGGTATGCCGTCGGGTCCTGGGCCCTTGTTGGTGTCAAGCTCACTTAGTTATGCCCGTACCTCGGTTACAGTAAAAGACAGGGTCGATATGGAGACATGTGATGGAGCCGGAGGCGACCAGACGTTCACAACTCGGTGATCGGTGTATATTGATTCGAAAAAATCGGCGAACAGGTTGACGGCTTCACTTCCAGACTCGTCTCGCCTCCCGTCGAGAGTTAGAGTTGTGGGGAGCCCTCGGTCGCTACGGCGCTGATTTACGTACGTCCAGAATGCTTTTATGTTGGTTGCTATTCCGTTTTCGATTCTTCCAACGTAACGGTCGTAACATTCGCTAGATCTTCGTTTGCATTCAGCCCTGAGTTGTTCGAATCTCTCATAGTCGTGTATCTGTTCCGAGCGTTTAAAAGCTTTGTGCGCTATCTTTTTTTCTTCAATGCATCGTATTAGATCTTGGGATATCCACGGTTGCCTCGTTGGGGGGGGGGGGGGGGGGGGTTCTGTTTTTTTTGGTATGTGGTAGTCCATAGCCATGTGTTATGCCGCAGAAACTCAGGTATCTAATCTGGGTTCTGTGCACGTGCCGTTAGCTCGTAGGTTAGGGATGTGCTCAGTAAAGGGTTGGAACCAAAGTGAAGTACAAATAGATAGATAGATTTATTTAATCAATATTGAACAATGTTTATTTAACACTATATGTAGTATGTTTAACAATATATTTATATTATCAGAGATTTACAAAGGTAACATTGTTAGATTTATTATATAACAATGTTTACCAAGAACCTTCGACTAAGGTTCGCTTTAATGTCCAATTAACGTTCAACATGACGTTATTTTATTCCTTGATTAATGCTCACTTAATGCTTGAATAAGTTAGCTATTAATGCTTTATTAATTTAGCTTCCGATGTTTTATGGTTATTGCATGATTAGTTTATCCATAAATGCTTTAGTATTAATTATATCAATTAACCATTAATGCTTTAATTTATCCGATTAACGCTCTATTTATGCTTACATCTGTCCTTTTGAATTACCAACCGCCAGTACACTTGGTACGCTTGACACACCTTCATGATTAACGACAATCGGGCGTTAATCTTTCACGATAAGAGTTTAATATTTTCGCGACCTGCTTATCGAGTTACGAGCCCTGCTCGCAACTGGTGTATCCGTAGTCAACCGTAAGAATCAGGAGTTCCGAAGAGACTGATGCGTGCCTGCTCTCGGTCCCTTATACACGGATAAGAGAGCAGGCACGTCAGCTTAATATTGTTTGGATGTTTATGGTTTATTTTATTTCAGTAAACAATTATCTTTCCAAATCCTCGCTTCTTCAAGACTATGCACCTATACACCTTCGGTGCTCTTATCGTCGCTGTAGTACGAAGACTGATCGCCGGTACCGTTGATATCCTCGGCTTCACTGTTGCCGCTTGGATGCACCCGTAATGTTGAATTGGCCCTTGATTCCGCCCACAGCTCCTCATTTCCCACAAATTCTCGAGGTGTTTGTATCGTTCTTAAAAAATTTGCGAAGGTTTTGCGTCCCGCTGGTTTTGGGACTTTTCTTGATCGCATAGCATCGTTCACGAGATCAACAATATTCGAATCCTTCATTGGTTTTCCCTCAATAGAAATGATTCCCGCGGAATTCCAAGAAAAATTTGACGCCGGTGCATCGTGCAAGCGACGCAGTAGAAGTTTCGCTTTGTTCCGAAATTTTTGCGGTACACTTTCAATTATGATGGAATTATTCATGCCTGGAGAGGACTCTTTTTTTCGCCCTCCTCCTCCTCCTCTTCCTCCTCCAAAACGGATACTTTTGTTTTTATGAGATCGAGCTGCTGATGAGCTCGCTTGCTGTCGACAAAATGAAGATAGCGCTGTAGTACAGTCAGATATGCGGTCCACTTTTCTCTCTCATCCTTATATCTGAGGATGACCGGCAGGTGGCGTACGATACACGTAACCTGGCTTTTACCCCGTAAATAAGTGTGAAATAGAAGTTAATTACACCAATATTTTCCTTTTTACTAATTTGTTACCTTACTGTTACCCTTACTGCCTATTACTAAATTATAACCCAAAGTTTCGGAGGCGATCCGAGGAGTCGATCCGTGGCCTCGCAAACCCCCACGCGACAAAGTTAGGTTAAGACAGCAGAGGAATGTCACCACTCATCTCAGTTCTCACAATATTCTCTCCAAGTTTGTAAAAACGAACGAGGTAGGTTAGGGCTGTTACAAATTAGCAGCAAATAAAATAAACAAGATGAGCCAACCGACGGCGGATGCCTGTAGCGGCTGCAAGCAGACTGAAACATCGGCAAAGCCGATAACGATTCGATGTGACGGATGCAGAAGATGTTACCCTGGAGGGTGCACGAAACTGACAGCCTCGGAGACAAAGGTCATGGAGCTAAAAAAGCGGATAATGTACTTCTACTGCGACAGATGTGCTGGTTCACTAGAGTACATCCCCAAGCTTTACAACCAAGCTAAATCGCTCACAAGTGAGTACGAACTATTAAAAGTTTCAATCGAAGATGTTCAGGAACTGACATACGGGTGTGAGGTGATATGTGCTATACGCAAAAATTCTTCGGATTCTTCGGAAATCTTCACGATGGACCTGGGGAGTATTTTTATATCAAATTTAAACTGATTGACACTAAGTTTGGTCAATATTGTTATTGCAGCAATGGAAAAATTTGTTGGTAAAAAAATGTTTACCAAATATTGTTTAAACGATGTTTAAAGAATGCATTATAAAATATGAACCGATTGACACCATACTAGGTCACTATTATTATTTAGGTAAAGGAACAATCAAGTACTTTAAAAAAAGTATTTTTTAAGCGACACCCTATCACATTTACAGGGTTTCAAAAATAGGTGAAATCAGATACAAAATACTTTTTCTCAAAAAAGTAAAAATGGTACGCCAAGTCCTTAAAATGGGTTTTCTCGTTCAGAAAATATATTTATCAAAACAATCTCTTAAAAAAAAAATAATAAAAAAAGTAAATGATATTCTAAAAATAAAAAAATCTGCCAAAACAGTTTTTTTTACAATTACAGTTACTGCAGTTATTGCAGTTACTTAGCCTCTCCCTTGATTATTTGAATGAACCATGTACGACAGCTATTGTAAAAAAGAACTGGCACGCCAAGTTTTTTTTGTCAAGATTTTTTGCATCTTGTATTTTTCTTTTTTAGATTGTTTTGATAAACATATTTTTTGAAGAATTTTTTTATATGTACTACTACTTGGCCGTTTTCATTTGATTTCTTTTGGATTTTTTTTGTTTTTTTATTACTTTGATGAACGTCTTTTTGGAAGAATTTTGCTTCCTCATAGAGGAAGCTTTGTGATGGTGAAAAAAATGTTTTCGAGATTTTAATGAAAACGTGTTCAGAATGTTCCAAAACATCGAAAGTCACATTTAGAAAAAATGTCCGGATGTGTGTGTATGTGTGTGTGTGTGTGTGTGTGTGTGTGTGTGTGTGTGTGTGTGTGTGTGCGTGCGTGCGTGCGTGCGTGCGTGCGTGCGTGCGTGCGTGCGTGCGTGCGTGCGTGTGTGTGAATCAGACGTGAAAAATTCAAATGGCTATATCTCGGGAACGCCTCCACCGATCAGGCTGAAATTTTGCACACAACTTGTGTGGTTAATAGTCAATGTTTCTGCTAAATTTTGTCCAAAAATGTTCAGTTGTTTTTTTTTGTACGCCATTTTTAATTTCTTCGAAAATGTCTGTACGCACTGTAGCGCTCGCGATTTTTTAGCTGTCGGGCTAAAAATGCGTACACAGATTGAATATCATCACCCGATGATTCCATTAAAATTTCACGAAAATCGGTCGAACAGTTTTAATTTTATGCCATTTTCAATTTTTTTTTATTTCATGATTTTTTATTTTTTTAGACGCATTTTTTTCGTATCAAATATTCATCTACGAATAAAAGAAGTATCAGATTCGTGATCAGCGTGAAAAAATACATGGAATTACACTCTTGGAGCGACAAGTAACGAAAAAGTTTATCGGGCATTGTTATAGCCAAAATTGCAAAAATGAGTGATTTTGGGTCTTTTTTGAAACAGCGATTTCTTTGCTTTCCGATGGCATCGTGGAAAAACCCAGGTGCCTATCGTGATCTACAGCAAGACATACACAAGACGATGGATATGACGGGATTAAAAAGCTAGATAAAGAGGTATCACTAGGAATTCTGGAATAAAAATCGAAAGGGCAAAAAGAAATCAGGAGCGCATACTTCCATGTATTTTTTCGCGCCAAACGCAGATTCGACAAAGTGAAACTTGACGATGTTATATTTTTTTACTCACTGAACCTGAATCGGTCGTCCGTTTTGCATGAAAGTCTAAGACATTGACGTTGAAAAATGTTGAAAATTGAAATTTTCATATCGCTTCCTCATAAAGTTGAAAATTGAAATTTTCAAATCGCTTCCTCATAAAAGTTGAAAATTGAAATTTTCATATCGCTTCTTCATAAAAGTAGAAAATTGAAATTCGCGAAGCGTCCTCTATGAGGAAGCCAAAAATACAGACAATGCTTCCTCATAGAAGAAGCTTCGTGAATTTCAATTTTCAACTTTTATGAAGAAGCGATATGAACATTTCAATTTTCAACTTTTTTTTTGTTAAGAGAATGTTTTAATAAACATCTGTTTTGGCAGATTTTTTTATTTTTAGAATATCATTTACTTTTTTTATTATTTTTTTTTTAAGAGATTGTTTTGATAAATATATTTTCTGAACGAAAAAACCCATTTTAAGGATTTGGCGTACCATTTTTACTTTTACGAAGAATATGCAGCCGAAATCATAACAATAGCAGGGCGTCACCCGGAGCATGAAATGATCTTGGTAAGAGATTACAACCTCCCAGGGGTCGGATGGGTCCGCGACGGAGATGTAGTCTTCTGCGACTCGTCAGGGGCAGACGGACATGTGAAAGAAAAAGCCGAGCACCTGAACGACGGACGCTCTTTTCTAGGTCTTAACCAGTGGTGCGAATTAGTAAACAATCACGGCAACACGCTTGATCGAGTATTCACTGAATCGCAATGTGAAATCTCTCCCGTCGCGGATCCGCTACTGGAAGAGGATGAGTCCTTTCATACGTCGTTGCACATCGAAATCCCGTATGTCGCTCAGGAAGAGATTGTTGGAAAAACAACAGATTACGACTTTCGTCGGGCGAATATCGACGGTGTAGCGAGAATTTTTATCTCTCCTACACTACGGCCCCAACTCTCCGAAAAATCCGCTCTCCCCGCTCGGTGCCGGTTCTCGGGGATCGAACCCACGACGAGATTACGCATTATCAAGGGACTGACCGGGCATAGCCCCTCCCGCAGGGCAGGGTGGAGACCACTTCTTTACTCCCCGATGGGCACGACCGAGGGCAACACCGCCCGACGGTCGGGTCAGAGAGTCGAAAGACTCTTTCGTGGCCTACAAAAAAAAACTTCAAAACGCCACAACAACCAAATAAAAGAGTCGAGGCGAAAGAAATAAGATAAAAGAAAAACAAAAGAAAATAAAAGAAAATAAAAGAAAATAAAAGAAAATAAAAGAAAATAAAAGAAAATAAAAGAAAATAAATGAAAATAAATGAAAATAAATGAAAATAAATGAAAATAAATGAAAATAAATGAAAATAAATGAAAATAAATGAAAATAAATGAAAATAAATGAAAATAAATGAAAATAAATGAAAATAAATGAAAATAAATGAAAATAAATGAAAATAAATGAAAATAAATGAAAATAAATGAAAATAAATGAAAATAAATGAAAATAAATGAAAATAAATGAAAATAAATGAAAATAAATGAAAATAAATGAAAATAAATGAAAATAAATGAAAATAAATGAAAATAAATGAAAATAAATGAAAATAAATGAAAATAAATGAAAATAAATGAAAATAAATGAAAATAAATGAAAATAAATGAAAATAAATGAAAATAAATGAAAATCTTTCTCGGCGAGCCGATGACCGAGCCGGTATGACGAGCGGCGTTCTCAGGGCCGTAAATCCGGCCCACTGCTCGACCAAAACCGTACGTAGTGACGAGACGCAAAATGTCACGTCACAACGGTCTAAAAACACACCTTGCACAAATAAACTGGCATGACATACTCCAGGACAGATCCCTTGATCGAGCGACTACGGTTTTTTACAACACCTTAACTACGGCGATGGACTGCCACATACCGAAGATGAGCAGAAATCCCCCGACGAGGCAACCGTGGGTGTCAAGAGATCTATTACGCTGTATTGAAGACAAAAAGATAGCCCACAAAGCATTTAAACGCTCAAGACAGCTACGTGATTATGATAGATTCAGACGACTCAGGGCTGAATGCAAACGGAGGTCAAGAGAATGCTACGACCGATACGTCGGAAGAATGGAAGATAGCATAGCGAGTAACGTGAAAACATTTTGGAAGTACGTCAACCAGCGCCGAAGCGACCGAGGACTCCCTACAACCTTAACCCTCGACGGGAGGCGAGCCGAGTCAGGAGGCGAAGCAGTTAACCTGTTCGGCGACTTCTTCGAGTCGGTGTATACCGATCACCGGGTTGGTAACGTCTGGGCACCTCCGGCCTCATCACACGTCTCTATATCGACCTTATCGTTCACCGTAGCCGAGGTAAAAGAAAAACTAATCGAACTGGATATCAATAAGAGATCTGGACCAGATGGTATCCCTCTTATCGTATTAAAGGAGTGCGCCGACGTCTTGGCGAGCCCTATAAGGGCACTCTTCGAGCGATCCCTGGCCGAGGGGGTTTTTGCGGAAATTTGGAAGGCAAGCTCCATAACTCCGATTTTTAAGAATGGATCAAAAACTGACGTACGGAACTACCGGCCCATCTCTATACTCAGCGTAATCTCCAAAATCCTTGACGATCTGGTCACAGGGATTCTGTCATTCAAGCTAAAGAATACGATCCAGGAAGAGCAGCATGGATTCATGGACAAGCGATCCACCGTACCAAACCTCTTGGTATATGAGAAATACATCGCCGAAGCACTTGAAGAAAAACAGCAGGTCGACGCGGTCTACACTGACTTTTCAAAGGCCTTTAATTCTGTATCTCACAAATTGCTACTGAACAAACTACGCATCCTGGACATCCATGGGAAACTACTGTGTTGGCTGAGCGATTATCTGATCGGTCGAACCCAAGAAGTTAGACATAAAGCCTTCAGATCGAGAAGCATAAAGGCCACTTCAGGACTACCACAGGGGTCACACCTTGGTCCCCTGCTATTCCTCGTCTTCATCAACGACATCTCAGCATGCTTCGTCCACTCATACTTTCTTGCCTTCGCCGACGACCTGAAGATATATCGGAAAGTGATCGAACATCGAGACCACGAAAATATGCAAAGCGACTTAGATAGATTATGGACATGGTGTATCCACAATAAGCTACCGCTAAATCTCGGGAAGTGTAAGACCATATCTTTTGGAAGAGGCAGAACGCCGATTGAAGGTGGCTACAGCATAGTGGGTAAAAATCTGGAAAGGGTGAATAAAATCAGTGACCTAGGGGTTACGTTCGACGACAAACTACTGTTACGTCCCGATCAGCAATTTTCACTCCATCTCGGTCAAGGAAAATTTACACCTTCCCTTTACACGTTATTCGGAGATGACGCTTTATCGAGGTTTTGGCCCTGTTTTGAACCTAACCTTTCGGAAAATAATTCGGGATAGGGCCTAGAGTGTATATATATGTTATTGACGATATTTTATTCGCGGTTAAAAGGTCGAAATTACTATATTTGAAGTGAGGATTTTAAACTGGACAAAAAAATTCTGGATGCTAACTCTTTCTATCGTTTGGAATGCAATACGCGGCTATCTCTCTCACGCGTCCCTCTCGACGCACGGCTCGCGACAGCTCACTATCACGCTCACTCACTGTTTTCTCCCGACCTATCCCAATACTCTGAACGCGCACTGTTATAGCTGAAATAAAATTGACCGACATGAATATAAATTGACTAAAAAATATTTTAAACTTCGATGACAACAAATAAACGCCGATAAATGAATATTGACAAATTAATATTCAGAGGAAATTAATTTTTACGATGTAGATGATAATTTTCCAGAGTTACGATGTGATTCAAATGGTTTTACCTCGGACTGAATGGTTGAATGAATCGATTGATGAATGATGTATATCGATATCGAAATAGAACGTCCTTCCCAAATCTGGATGAATATTTGAATCAGAATCGAATGATGATGACGATCGACTCCAGAAATGAACGTCCTTTCCAGACTTTAACGATGGATGATTTCGATGATAAAATGATTTTCAGGCGGAATATACTCAAACTCGATGGAATGATTTGGAAAAATATGGATGATTTATTGTACTGAGTTAAGTTGAATATTGATTTCAAAACTTTACAAGTTGGTAGTTCGATGATTCTTTGTTAATGATTCTAAGTACAATGCAAGGTTGAGGTCTTTGCCCCGGTCGCGAAGAAGTGCCGAATGGGCGGTGGGCGCGCGAATAAATAACCTCGGTGCCCGACACCCCCCGCGTCGCCGCGATCACATCCGCACCTCGTCTCCCCACTCTCATCACCTGATTCCTTTCTTTGATTGATTAATTAAATATTCCCAATTTCGTAGTTTTACAATAATTTTGACATTGTAACTTTTTATCACTTAAATTTTATCGCGAATTTTATGAACATATAAATTTTAATGAAAGCTGTACGAGCTTTCGTTACGAAGTTAACAATAGTTGACATAAATTTTTATCTTATTATTTATCTGATTATTTTCCCTGAATTTCGGCGTTAATAGTTTTACATTTCTTCCCTATTTTCATAATTTTCCGTATTTTTCCCCGTTATTTGCTATTTGATTATTTATTGATTATTTATTATTTTTATATCTATTCCCTTTTTAATATTTTATTTGACGATATGACTTCATTTTCTTCTTTACTTCTTGACTCTATTTTATTTCCCGAATCTGTTGTTAATCATTTCTAAAAATACTATGTCAATCCCGTGTATTCGTCCCTTAAACTTGATTTCCATTTATTTCTTCATTTATTATTTCAACTATGATCCTCCTGGACTATAACGATGATCTAGCATTCATCGATATTCACCGTCCAGGAGGTGCTGCACTCATTACGCCCAACGGCCGCTCTCAGCATCATGCCCATCGTGACACGCGCCGTATAAGCAGGCCCTATGTTCGACAACTGTGAGGAGCGCTCCGCCGATATCCTTATCTGCAATTTTGCGCCTCAGGTTACCGACTCTCATACGGTTGACTTGCTTCGTACAGTCACCTCTGTACATCAGCCTAATTCACCTGAAGGATAATTATTTTTACAAATGGATGATTCCTTCATTAGGTATTTTATTTATTTATTGAAACTTTGAATTCGACAAATTAAACAATGGCAATTTTTCCAATGTTTATTTTTAACTATTTAATATATTTCAAATATTTGGTTAATTATGTTCGAAATATTTCAGGAAAATTCACAGGACGTAACACTACGTTTCTCCGACCACATCCAGGAAGTTACAACGCGATCACTCCGTCTACTGGGCTTTGTAACGCGTTTTACCAACGAATTTCGAAGAGTTGAAACCCTCAAGCACCTATACCTAGCCTTGGTAAGACCAATACTAATCTACGCGTCAGAAGTATGGAACCCGGTTTTCGCTGTACATGCAGACAGGATAGAAGGAATCCAGCAGAAGTTCCTCCGGATTGCATCTTTCAAGAAAGGACAGCCTATGGCGCGCGAAAATCACGAGTACTCCGAGATAGCCTCATCACTTGAATTACCGAGCTTGGAATCCCTCCGGAAGCGCAACGACGTAATATTCCTCACCAAACTACTTACTGGACTGATCGAATGCCCGAGCCTTTTGGGTAAATTTAGCCTCCACGTACCACTGAGGCCGACAAGACTGATTCAAACTCTTCACATTCCAATTTCTCGGACGACGATCGGCACTTGAACAGCGACCCGGAGAATACCTTCGCTAGTAAATGAGATGCCAGGGATACCGATCATTGGAAGGGGAATTGGGCAAGTGACGAAAGCCTTTGGAGAACACCTATTGCGCTACGAGTGACGAAGAATTTAAATCTAACAAAAATCCTACGTTAAAGAGTCATAAGATAAACTTAGTACTTGTTATTACATAAAGAATTTAAAATGACAACTATATTTATATTATATATTACAAATTTTTCAAACGTATAAATCTTTTGTATAAAAGGGGCTGGTCCCCGTCAAAAATACAATAAATAAATAAATATTTATTAGAATTAAATGATCAAACGAACTTACCTGTAAGTGAAGTTCGATCGTGATTATATGAAAGCCTCGTTGAGAGATTACATGGTAGATGTTCAGAGTATTGCAATTTACGTTTTTTTTTTTTACATATTTAATGTCAAATTACATCGAAGGAACATCAAGTGGGATATGAACAGGAATACTTATATGATCGGTTTATCGATGTGATATCGTATAACAATAATTATATATTTGTTTTAGCCTTCCCATTGAAAACGGCCAAAGCGAAGGTACTATTTTCGACAGATATGGGACGATTATAAAATTTTCCGAAAACGTTTGACCGTTCGGACCAACCAGCAGTGCGCCTTATCGTGTCTATATCTACTCGTTTCAACAGAGCTGATGAAGTGGCTGCATGCTTTGTGCTGTATGCCGAAAACATGTTAATATCAATGCCCGCTGATGCTAGAAAAGATTTAATCCAACGACCGAGAGTTTGGGCCGATGCTGCTCTATGCAGTTTCCTAGCCGTTATAAATAAACTCTTTTCGTTCAATCTGATCTCTCGAGTCCTGTCGAGGTATGCGAGTGTCGTGCTCGCTACACATAGCTTCGGCCTCTCTTTAAAAAAGGGGAGAGTTAATAATGGCTGATAGGCACCAGGTCTTAAAGTCTTGATCCTCTTCGGAATTGCGATCCTGACGGCGTCTGGAGATGTTTTGATATTCTCGATATCGATGAGAGCAAAGGTCTGCGGTCTATGCGCCGTGCTTAGGGCCAAAAGGGAAATAGTTTTTTCGGTCAACTCGTCAAGCCTTAAAGCCTCATTCTGCGGTAGCGCTTCGATGTAATTAAGCACTATGTCTGGATCCCATGTCTCGGAATATTTCGCCCTTGGCGGGCGGAGTTTGAAAGTGGCTTTGAAAAAAAGGCTATACGAGCGGGTTCTTGCCGATATCTTCGCGAGAAATCAATGAGATAGCAGAGCGGGTAGAGTTGAGCGTACCGTACGACGCGCCTTCGTGATATCGACGTGTCAGAAATGACAAGACGGTGTCGGGAGAAGCTGTATACATGTCGATCGAATTTTCTCGACAGTAGAGCCACCACTGCCTTAGACTGGAATTATATTGTTTCTGGGTTGACTCCGTTATTGACTGCACGAGTATCTCCGCCGTACCCTCTGATACTCCTTGAGGTAAGTACGCCCGCCGGATAAGCGGCCCGCAACCAGAGTAGTTCGCTTCGCTAGAGGATGGTGCACCGATCTGCACGGAGAAAGTAATAGACGCATAGAAGGCTTGAATTTGATAGGTTCTTCGGCGAGAATTGACAGGAACAGTGAGTACCATGGCTGGGATGGCCTTCAGGTACGACTATGATACCGGTTGCCTGATCGGAAATTACTTTCCGCAGCGTTCGAAGGATTAGAGAGAACGGCGGAAAAGCGTAAAAGAACCTACCGGTCCACGGTATCGTGAACGCGTCAACCGCTAATGAATTCGGATCTCTGTGCCAGGAGCAGTATGAATCGCATTTTGCGTTTATGCGTGAGGCGAATAGATCAATCTCGGGTCTACCAAAGTATTCAGCAATCCTCGAGAAAGCATAATCCGCGAGTTCTCATTCGGTGTCTAAATTGTTAATTCGAGATTCTTGATCCGCGACGAAGTTATCGTGCGAGGCAATATAAGATGCGAAAAGCCAAATATTGCGTTCTTCGCACCATTGCCAAATTTCCTTTGCGAGTTCATTGAAAGTCGGCAATCTAGTTCCTCCCATTTTATTAATGTATGAGATAGCTGTCGTATTGTCGATTCTAAGAAGTATCTCGCAATTTGACATTGATTCCGCGAAACATTTAAGGCCTAGAAAAACCGCTGTCAACTCAAGGAAATTGATGTATTTATTCCTTTCATGTATGGACTATAAACCACCAGTCGATCTGTCCTCGCAAGCTGCGCCCCATCCAGTAATCGATGCGTCCGAAAAAATTGTTGTCTCAAATTGTATTGTTCTGATAAGATTATACGCGATAGAGATGTTCTCGCGCCACCAATCGAGGTCCTGTTGCAACGCTCTCGAGATAATCATTTTTTGCTCATAATCCTGATCGTTAAGAAGCAATGCGAGTTGTTTTTCTCTCTCAAAATCTTTGCAATATAAGTTGCCGTACGCTACGCCTGAACAACTAGCAACGAGGTTCCCAATGAGCCTCGCGAATTGTGTGATCGTGCATTCGGTTCCGGGTGAAAAGCGTTCTAGCAAAGTCCCAACTTTTTCCCTCTTCTTCTTAGTAAGCTCTAGAGCGAATCGGTCTGAGTCTATTATAAACCCGAGGTATTCTTGCCTGGTGCATGGGTAAGGTTAACTTTTTTCCCAGTTTATCACGAATCCTAATCGGGTCAGTAATGACGCAGTTTCGCGAACGTTATCTCGACAGATATCATACGTTCGGCCAATGCACAATATGTCGTCGAGATAAATCGAGGAGACATGGCCGTTTGCACGAAGTTTAGAACTTTTGTGAAAACATATGGACTTGTTGATAAACCGAACGGCATACACGTGAACTGAAACAGCTCACTGTCAAATTGAAATCGGAGGAGTTTCCGATAATCCGTGTTTATGGATATCAGAAAAGCCTTAAGGTCTAACGATGCCATAAACGAGCCTGGCGATATAAGTTTCGATGCAGTTCGACGATCCTCCATTTTAAAGTGAGTTGTTATTAAAAACTTGTTAAGATTCTTTAAATTAAGGATGAATCTCTTTTTTTCATTCGACTTGTCGACCAAGAAATACGAGGAAAGGAATTGGTTTTGGCATGGTCTACAATGTTCAATAGCTCCTTTCGCTATTAAATCATCAATTGCAGTTCGTAACTCGCGTTTTTCGATTTGGTTCTCTTGGAGTACAGACTTGTCGGACAGGTTCAGCGAATGGGATTTTATAACCGTCAACGCACTGCAGTATGAATGAGTCGGAGGTGATTAACTGCCATTCATTATAGTACAATCGGAGGTTACCAGCAGGTACCCTTTCCTCTACTTCCTGTAGTCCCGAGTATGAGGTCGAGAGGTCGTTGCCTGTCGCTTCGGATATTCGCGCTTCTGGTTGTTGCTCTGGCCCTGGTTTTGGGCTTTCGCGGAATATGGCTTGGTTTGACCTCTGGTGTTCGTTCTGTTGCCCGTCTGTGAAGTCTTAAATTTCAGAGACGGGCCCCGGAAGTTTAAATTGCGTCCTGAAGTGCCAATTGCCGGTTTCGGCTGCGCCGCCTTTAGGTCGTTCCCGATCGTCTCCAACGATTTTGCCTCTTTTATTTTCTCGGCTAGAGCGGAACCGTACAGAAACCTATCAGGCGTAGTCGCGTCGAGAATGCCGCGTACTTGTTTGTTTAAGCTGGGTGACACAAAGGCTCTTTTTGTTGTTGAATTCGCTTTGTGCACTTGTGTCAGTATTTTTCCCACATCGCAAAGCTTTGTGATGAGATCAATCTTGTCGAGCTCTATGTCGTCTGGGAGAATGTCGCTGATCGCAGTACCCAAAGCTGCGAGAGCCGAACCAATCATATTGTGGGTTATGATGAATTTTGCAACTCGCTGCGTGAGAGCTTCGGTCGACATGTTCGCGATCTCGGGATTTAATTTTGGAGCTTCGAACATGCACGCGCTCGAGCACGAGGGTATTTCACGACCGTCTTATCCATAATCTCCTTGTCGATCTCCTTTGCGAGCCAGGTACCCCAGCGGGCCTTCAAGGTGCTATGTAACTTGGTCTCGAGCTGATTATTTATTGAGGGGTCATCGCCAAGCACCTTGAGAATAGCATCGTTCAGATTATGTGCTTCAGTTACTTCGACCGGTGTAACATTTGACACGAGGCCGTCGAGCGGCGAAGAAACGTCGAGCGCATGAGCGTCGAGCGCGGAGGCGTCGGGCGCAACTGAATTAGCTGCGATGCTCGGATCTGCGGCTAAGTTCTGAATGCTGACGGTCTTCTGTCCGTTGGTTCGGCTGTTCTCTATGTCGCTTTGATGTAGCGAAACGTGTGTTCAAATCAGGAACCAAAAAACCGGCTTGTGAGTCTTTCCATGAGGATATGCTCTGCCAGGGATAGCGGAGAACGGCTTTGGTTCTGTCAACTGATCTAACCCGCCGTTCGTCCGATATACATACCTGATTCTGATGATGACATTGCGTGTGTCTCTCTTGTAGAGCCCTTGGCGTTGAGACGACGTACTTTCTCGCTATATTTTGCGATTTTCTTTAAATAATCCTCTTGTTTTTTCCGATTTCTCGGTTCTTCGTGGCGACGTTTACGATCTCTGCCCATTTTCTGGGCCAGAACATTCAATTTAAGCAAAACAAATAAGGAATTAATTCCTGTAAGTTTAATGGCGTGGTTCTACTACGCGCACACACAAAATAATGAAGATCGTAGACGGACCGAGAAGGATGCCACGTATCCGGGGTACCGTTTTTCATTTATCTCCAAACGTGTGGTCCCACCTACCTGCAAAGCAGACTACCATGTAATCTCTCAACGAGGCTTGTAATATAATACAAGATTTCATTAATTTCAGCGTCCAGTCTACTCAAGGTGGCGCCAATAGGTTGTGCCTCTGGTGAATGTGACACATCAGTGCCAAAAGCTGACTGTTGAAGACTTCGTGTATTCATCTGTAATACATTCTCCTCCGGCACCAGTACCATTTTCCTTGCGTGTTCCATTATCCGCGCCCACCAATCAAATTTGACAGGACGGTTCCTAGAATAGGTGCGAGTAAAAGTCTCAAGATTCCGCCACTCTGAACTACGATTCGATTTTTACTCTTCCAGCAGCCTTTTCTTGCAGCCAATCGGCGAAGAACAGGCGCGTGTCGGCGTAGTTTTTTCCTTTGGTCCGGCTTCAGAGGTACATTACCATGAAGGACGTTCAATGCGCACTCACAGATGCACCGTATTATACGAGGATCTGCTTTACGTAAAAAGGCTTCCCGCTGCTCTGTGTCGAAATGCTGAAGGGCTCGCAATATCGCAGCGTGCTTCTTGCAGAGTGGTGATCCGTTGCGGGCCATTACAAGAGGCTAACTGATAATTATTTGGACAAATCACTACTTTTTAGCTTTTTTCCGCGCAGCGCGTCTGAGAACTCTTCCCAGGCGCATTATTACGAAGAATCTACAATGCGCAATCGACAATACAGCGAATAGCGCTTGAATCTTGTTTACACGGTTCCTTACTGGAATGCCGAAGGGCATCCGATATCGCAACGTTCTTTTTGTAGCGTAGCGTTCCGTTATCCGCCATTATAAACGCAGAACTGGCAGTTCTCCAGACGTACAGCTGCTTTTTAATTTCTTTCGCGGTACGTACACAAAATGATGGGGGTCGTCAGGAAATATGCAAGTGAGAAATCTACAATTATCAGGTGTCGCTTGTTTCAAATCTAGTAACAAATAACCGTGCGGCTTAGATGTTGCATCATGATAAACCTCTTGCAAAAAGCAAGGATTTTCCGGATATACTTGACGCGCCAAGTGATGTATTTGAGCGCGATAAAGAGGATTTTTGAAGACAACGATATAATTAGCGTTCAGCGAAATATCCCGTTAACCGTGACCTTGGTGGAATGAAATTCTATCGATGTGCCATACTCCACTATGCCGGGTGCCACTCGGAATAATAGAAAATAATTCTCTCAAAGGGCTCACTGTTCATACGCGAAATAAATTTTAAAAACTTTTTCACAAAATATGTTTTACCGCAACCGGTCGGGCCGCATACCATAGCCGTCCAAGGATGTTTCCACCGCGCATCCATCTCAACAATTGAATCAAATCTTGGTACTGCTGTAGATGATAAAGGAGCCTTCAGATCACTTTATCTCCCAATTGTATAATTATTTGCATGAAGATAAAATATTGTTAACTTTTGTAGCCATAAGGTAGAGAGCTGTATTCACGATTTTATTTCTGGCCGTGTGACCACCTGATGAAACGCCGTGCGTCGAATCGCGTTCTAGCGCAGTACAATTGGCTCTTCTCTCTCGCCGATTACAAAGGAGCGTATCGACTGATAATTTATCAGCGATGTATTTGCAAAATATAACGTTATCACGCGATGAAACTATCACAGTCTGTGGCAGATTTTCCCGCTGTCCAAACTGTCCCCAAAATTAATTTAGGCAAAGCTTAGCCACCGATCGTAACCCCGGATTATTCGCTATAGACTCACGATCCAATTTAATACCTTCAGATAGCTCAAAATCAGCGAGATATCGGTCTTGAGCAACAGGGTCCTCCTCCTCTATACTGCTTTCGGGCCAGCCGCTGGCTTCTTGTTTCATTTTCAGAAATGTATTAATATATTCGACAAAAAGGCCACCCTCCCGTGTATCTTTGTTATACTGCGCTATCTCGTATTGCCAAATTTCGGCAATACGTATGACTTCGTACCCACACGACACAGCTTTTCGCAACTCATCGACCACCCACGTACCGTCGAATGCCCGCTCTGCAGGATCATCGTGTGTACACTCTTCTGGGTTCATAGCTTCGCTATAATTACGACACAGGGCCAATAACAGGCGATGATGCATACGCACTGGCAATACAGGGTGATAAAGATTCCGCGGTGGCAATACAGTGTTATGCCGCAGAAACTCAGGTATTTAATCTGGGTTCTGTGCGCGAGCCGTTAGCTCGTAAGGTTGGGGATGTGCTCAGTAAAGGGTTGGAACCCAAGTGAAGTACAAACGTATTGTTTATTCAGAGAGTATTTAACAATGTTTGTTTAGCACTATATTTAATAGGTTTAACAATATATTAATATATTTAACAATGCTTATTTAGCACTATATTTAATATGTTTAATAATATGTTAATATTATCAGAGATTTACCAGGGTAACATTGTTATATCTATTATATAACAATGTTTACCGAGAACCTTCGACTGAGGTGCGCTTTAATGACCGATTAACGTTCTACTTGACGTTATTTTATCCCTTGATATTAATGCTCACTTAATGCTTTATTAAGTTAGCTATTAATGCTTGGTTAATTTAGCTTTCGATGTTTTATGGTTACCGCTTGGTTACTTTAACCATAAATGCCTTGGTATCAATTATGTCAATTAATCATTAATGCCTTAGTTTGTCCGGTTTATGCTCTATTTATGCTTACTTCTGTCCGGTGAAATTACCAATCGCCTTAATACATCTTCTCGATTAACGACACTCCGACGTTAATCTTTCGCGATAAGAGTTTAATATTTTCACGTCCTACTTATCGAGTTACGAGCCCTGCTCGCAACCGGTGTATCTGTAGTCAACCATAAGAATCAGGAGTTCTGAAGAGACTGATGAGTGCCTGCTCTCGATCCCTTATATACGAATAAGAGAGCAGGCACGTCAGCTTAAGGGATCATCTCAGTGTGAAATTTTCAAAAAATCGTTTTTTTATTATCGGATAGTATACACGGTTACAAACATGCTGTTAAATTTTTTAATCGAAATTCGAATTATTTTCGTCACTACAGCATTTCTTAGAGAAAAGGAACGGAGCGTCACATCTGCCGCGTCCGTCCGGTCGTTCAACCGTTATTCGTTTTGTTATGCTCCTACCTGCGCGTGACCTTCTATCGGTATTCAGTTCTTTAAATTCGCTGAAGGTATAGAACTGGTTCGTTGGGAAGCCAAGCATTTCAGTTTATTTTCGGCATTCATTATGGATGGACCTCCGAGAGAAACACCGAAAAAACCTCCGTCTCAAGATAGAAAAGGCTCAAGGAGCACACATCCGCGATACGAAAGAAAAAGAAAAAATTCCGGGGGATTTAAAGGAACGAATCGGCATGTTATCGAGAGTGATACAACATTTGCAAGCACATCGGCGGCGAAAATATCGAGGAAGAGTCCGGAGTTCAATGTAAAAATCGACCATACATTCAGTTATGTTTTGGTAGAATTTTTCTTGGTGTTCGGCGCTCTGCAAGAGTTTTAGAAGTGTAAAAAGTGCAACAGCGACATCAAATTTTATAAAAAGTCGATTCGCGGTTTAGGCTTCAAGATTTGTCTTGAGTGTTCGTGTTCGGATCCGGCCGAGATCAATTCTTGTCCGCTAATAAACAACGCGTAAGAAATAAACCGCCGTTTCTGTTTCGTTATGCGAATGCTCGGCATCGGCATACATGGAATTAGAAATTTTGTCGCTATGATGGATCTGACTTCCACTTTCAATAGCACCACGTATTATGGAATACTGAAAACGCTGCACATTGTTGTGAAAACAATATACGAGGCCGTCATCCGCAAAGCAGCCCACGAAGAAAAGGAAAAAACTTTGGAAGCCGAAAATCACGCGAATGTGCTAACAGTGTCTGGTGACGGATCTTGGTCGAAGCGCGGTTTTACTTCGCGCATAGGTATTGTGTCTGTGATCGGAAAATACACGAATAAAATTCTAGACGTTGCAGTGAAATCAACCTTTTGCAAAGCTTGTTTGTTTTGGAAAGGAAAAGAGAACACTGTCGAGTACGAGACATGGTTTGCGACGCACGGATTGGATTGTAACGTTAACCACGAAGGCAGCGCGGGAAAAATGGAAGTTGACGGTATCGTCGAAATTTTCAAGCGATCTGAGGAAGTACATAATGCAAAATACGGGTTTTATATAGGGGACGGCGACACAAAGACTTTTAAAATGTTGTTAGAAGCTAAACCTTATGGTGACGATTTTATCGTAAAAAAAAGGAATGTGTTTTACACGTAAAAAAACGCGTTTATAAAAGGGGAAACGAAGCGAGAAAAAGGTTGGTTCAATTGAAAAAAGCGAAAAAACAAGTTGAAGACAAACAAATTGAGAGTGAGCCCAAAAAAAAGGAACTCGTTCGCGTGCTTCAAAAGTCAAAACTCCAACACGAAAATCTGCTGACGAACCGAAAAAAGCGCAATTGACACTGAAATTGTTGACAAATCTTTCGGAGTATTATGGTTTAGCAGTTCGTCGAAACTCCGATTCCGTTGAAAATATGAGGAAAGCAATATGGGCGACTTTTTACCACAAAAGTTCAACCGATGCAAATCCCCAGCATCAGTATTGCCCTTCGGGGGGAGTTTCGTGGTGCGAATGGCGCAAAGCTGAGGCCAGTGGATTTCAAGAAAAATATTCTCTTCCACCAGCGCTCGATGATGATGTTCAAGAAGTTCTGAAGCCGATTTACGAAGATTTAACTACAGACGATTTGTTGGAAAGATGTACGGGCGCCAACACGCAGAATAACAATGAAAGTTTCAATCATTGCGTGTGGCAACTCGTTCCGAAACACATTTTCTGCGGAAAACAAACTGTGGAAATTGCTACATATTGTGCAGCTTGCACCTTTAATGAAGGCTACGATGCTATTCTTAAAATCATGGAGGCAATGGGTTGCACCATAGGACCGATAGCGGCTGACTTCGCTGCGAAGTACAAGGCGGAGCGCATCGCAACCGCGGAACGGCGAAGCTCTTTGGACAGTAAAGAGGCAAGAACAGCTCGTCGACAAGAAATGTCCGCCGAAAATGAGGAGTTCGAAGAAGCCGAAGGGATATTGTATGGACCTGGCATCGCCGATTGATCGTAAGTGAATGATTTATCTGAAAATTCCTGATCTTAAAGTTTACGCGCGTTTTTCTCGGAATGGTGTTTTTCAAAACGGTGTTCGCTGCCGAGAGAAGAGTTTTCAAGCTATCGATTTCAAATTTTTACAGAACATTCTTCTTGTCATTCTCTATCATCCTATGGAAGCTTTTTTTTTAAACTTCCTATTTTTTTTTCTCGAAAAACTATCGAAAAAAGGCCAAATTCACGACTTTTTGTTCAAATCGCAGCCATTTCGTAAAAAAAATAAATAAAAAAGCCTCCATAGGGCGATAGCGGCTTTCTTACAGATTAATAATCTTATTGAAATTTTTGTTTCAGATCAAAATTGAGCCCGGAAAGTGGACACCGATTAGGACTCTTTTTTTTAAACATTTTTGATAATTAATAACAATAATAAAAAACTAAAAAATCACCGTAACAAAAATCATTTTGTATTCTTCATCGCTGCTTTAATTTATTTAAAAAAACCCAGACCGATTAGGATATCCTAACCATGAAAAAAAATCGCGAAAATCAGTGATTTTTCGGGCGGTCACAATGAGATGATCCCTTAATATTGCTTGGATGTTTATGGTTTACTTTATTTCTGTAAACAATTATCTTTCCAAATCCTTGCTTCTTCGAGAACGGGGTTTGGAGCATGTTTTTATTTCGTCATATGTGACTCGGTAATTCTCGAGTCAATGCTCTAATTACCGAGTCGCCCGTGATTGCTTAACGGCTGACTCAGGTTTTTGGTGGATTTCGTTGCAGCGACGCGCGTTCGTCGTGTGCCGCTGCATACCTCGATATTGTGCAACCGGAGTTGCTCCACGTTTCGGTCACCGCTGTCCGAACTGGAATTTATACTACAATACTATAATATACTACGATATATTATAACGACTATTTTATAATATTATACTATTACACGAATATAGTATAATATTATATTGTTGCACGAAAATGTATAATAATGTTTAATATATTACTACATTAGTAGTTAGCGGTGCACTATGGCGACCCGCACTTCTATCCCCACTCCTATCCCCACTCCTCGAGCCCCGTTGAGAGCGTAGTTCGAGGTGATGGTGGGGGTAAGAGTGGGGATAGGTTCCGCAGCAGTCCCACTGTTACCCCTACTCCTCCAGCACAGAGTATGTGTTGGAGGTTGTGGGTGTGAGAGTGAGAGGGTGTGCATGTGAGCTGTCACCATAGTGCACCGTTTTTTTTATTATGCACAGAGTTACATATTTCTTAAAGCTAGGTTTCATGTACAGTTTAGATCGATGAATTCAATACGATTATATATGGAGCCCAAATATCGCAGCCCTACACTCTTTTTTTCACAAAGTTCTGCTATTTCGTCGAACACTTCGTCATTATGGTTCAGAAAGAAACTAACCCTCAGGGGCATGAAGACACTGAAATCCAAACCTATATCGGCAATCACTTGTCTCCCGTGTTTGGTGTTGACCATCCTCATTCTTGAGATTCTATATATCTTCTGAAGTTCCAGTTCCGCAATCCTTTTATATGGTAGGTGGGACGGTACGCGACCGGTGTCATTGAGTTTCGACAATTTTTTCAAATACATAATTCACTTTACGGCTTAACGAAAAGAAGATCTTCGAAGTGGGACCTCTTTAAGGTAACGCTGGAGTTTTTTAACGTTCCGTAGAGCACACTGAGCGCCTCTGGACTCCGTCTCTAGGGAACAATGCCACGGACACACTTTTGCTGTCTTCGACGGCGGAACATCGAGTGATGGACAATCGGCGCGTTCGCTCAAGTTTATGAATTTGCGTCCTGTGGCCTGTTCTAAGATTTGTACAGTCGGCTCACCTACCGCGTACAGTCGAGATTGTTCGCCAACACTTTTCGCAATTTCGCGTAATTCTTGATACAGTTCAGCGAGCGTGATGCCGTCCCCATACAGCCAGCCACTCAGCCAGTGTATACCGTGGATGTACTTAGTCAGCCAATTATTTCTTCTTCGCATTCGGGGCGGCAATACCTCGATGATATAAGGTGGAGAGACCATCCACAGCATTCGACGCTGTGGTTTATCCACCGAACCCACACACACCTCTTTTGGCAATAATTCACCATTCATATCTTTGAAATACAGAATATCAAAGACCAGATCTGTACCGGGTACATCAAACACCTGATATGGACAGTGCATATTGTCGTTGAAACCCACGAACACATTTTACGCTCTCAAGAGACGGCAGAAGACTGAGCTGCGCTGAAGTTGTTATCACACAGCAGCAGTCGTCAGCAATATTGCACGTGCAGATTGAAACCGGATGCGCCTCTTCATTTTTTTTATTCTAAGCAATCGTCAGCAATATTGCACGTGCAGATTGAAACCGGATGCGCCTCTTCAGTTTTTATTCTAACTGGAACTGGACAACCTCCAAATATTCCACCCGTGCACGTATTCCCTGATAAAATACCGTCGAAGGATCCAGATATTCCAGATAGGAATTTATTATCGAAACGCCTGCTGTGCAGCGTTGCGACCAACGTTCTCCATCCACCGCTGTTTGCACCTCCTCCTCCAATTCCTGATATAATTTTTCAACGATGCAAATCGTGATTATTTGTATCACTTTCTGTACCGCCTCCGAGTAACCGTTCATTCTGCAACAACGTGAACGCAACTGTGCCAAGAGTACGCTTTTGCTACCGCCGGTGACGGGATGATGGACTATCCCTCCAAGTTTATGATTAAAATATTGCTACGTGTACATTTTTTTAGGCGGTTAGAGGGGATAGGCGTTGAGAGTATATTTTGCATCGTATAAAAGAAGAAATAAATCAATTTTATCGATAATCTGTTATTTATTTGTACATGAGCCAAGAACGATAATATATTTTAACTATTATGGATGTTGTTGGCTGTGACTGGAGCAACGTCTTCTTCTTCTTCTTCTCCCGGTACTGTTGAATTATCCAACTCCCAAGAATAAGATTGACCACAGCAGCTCATACTCAATAACTATGAGCTCTCCGTTGGGCGGACGGGCTTGAACTCCAGGTTATTATACCTTGTCCCGTAGTACTGCATGAGCAGTTTTTTCTCATGCGCAGCAGCAGTCATCTGGTGCAGCAGATTGGCGTCGTCCTCGAAGACCTTGGCGAATCTCGCTGGGAGGTAGCATGTAAATGTTTCCTCAATGTCGATGGTAATCCTCGGGCCGAATGATGTTTTTACACACCTTATGTCAGTGACGCCGCAGTTTCTCTCGAGAGCCAACTCGGATAGTTTTTTGATTGGCAGAAGCGACGTAAGCATGCCCACTTTGTTGATTTGCGTAAGATCCATTATGGAGATTGAGTTCTTCCAGCCGTCGTATCACACGTCGAAACTCTGATCTTGCACGTATCACTGATTTTAATTTTGCAATATCGTGCAAGTGTCTTTCTATGCGCACTTTTAGCTCGCTTCGTTTCCTTTGCATTAACGTCAACGGAGACAGATAGCTTGCACGAGACTTCTTTCGCTGCTCGATCACGACTGATGTCTTTTCACAGGTCTGTTCGGGAATGAACACTGTTTCCGCTTCCCCCGCAGGTAATTCGCGATTCATGACGCTTTCTCACACCGAGCCCAAAAAGAAATATAATATCTGCTGAAATCAGCTTTTTCAGCAACTCGAAAAGGTCTCTGGTTGCGTGTGTCTTTTGTGAAATCGGGATACAGATCCGATTCCAAGAAGAAATATAATATCTGTTGAAATCAGCTTTTTTAGCAGCCCGAAAATCGATTCCAAGAAGAAATATAATATCTGCTGAAATAAATTTTTTTAGTGGTATCGGGGAAACAGAGTGGGTAGAGAAAACGGAATTTTTTATTTTTTATTTTTATTTTATAAGCATAATATTCACAATACACGAGCACGGGGCCAACAGCCCTGTATGCAATGCAAACACTTATCACTAAAGCTATTTATTTTGTAGCTGCCACCTACGCAGCCCCCATACTGAAAGTTTTACCCTGCGACTTAAATTCGCGATTATTGATGAATGCATTATAATAATCATAGACTATTGAATCGTTTCTTGACAAATTATTTGAAAATACGTTTCTAAACTTATTAATGCCGAGGCCAGTACACATATAATGAAGAAACATAACGCAATACTGTCCGCAACATTGCGAATCCGGACCTTGAAGTTGAATAGTGTTGCATCGGAAGAATTTGCAGTTTCTTCGGAGCCGTATGAGATGCTGTGGGATGATTGGCGGGAGACCGTAGCTGTCGAAGAACCATGCATGGCCATTTCGATCGACGTACATGGCGACCCAGTGGGTCCCGGGTAGCTTGTGTCCATCGGTATTAACAACGATGGCTGTCGGTTTCGTCCACACCTTCGGGATACGATCTGCCGGATACACGTCTACTGTATGATCCTTTATGTTCCGGAGAGACTGTAAAATTTGAAGGCTGTTCATAACAGCGGACAGCAACAGAGGGTTTTTCTTCAGTAGCACACTCTGACAAGCCAACCCTCCAGCTAGTAGTAGTGCGATATTCCCACAAAGAATAGAAGCGATCACTATGACAGAGCCACGCTTTGATCTTTTTTGCGTTGTCTAGAGCGCACTTATATGTGTGATTTTTGCGCAACAGTCCGTGACATATACAGCGTGTATTACCCGTCGGTAGGCTATGGAATGATGGTACTTCGTCGTCTTCTTCCAAATTTATGATAAAACATCCTGTGAGTCTTGCTAGGTATGATGCTTTGTCGGAGCCTCCCCGCGCAAAAAAAAAAGTATTAAAATCGTATTAAAATAGTATTAAAATGGAAATATGAGAAGTATGTCGTATTGGACTAATTTATACTGAAATTATACTCTTTCAATGTATAGCCCAGAGTATTAAGTATAATCTTAGTACGGCAAGGAATATTCGAGTATGGAGTATTAAACCCCTATACGAAAGAATATTGAAGTATCAAGTATTAATCTAGTATACAAAAGAATATTTGAGTATCAAGTATTAATCTAGTATACAAAAGAATATTTGAGTATCGAGTATGATGCTAGTTTATGAGATATTCTGTACCAAATCGACCTGAGTCTGAGTCTGCACATCTTGGATTTGGCCTGCTATTTTTTATATGATTGAACTGACTCTCAAAAGCCCTCAGATAATTTTTTTAGATCTTTTCCAGATTGTTTATAATTATATATAATTAAAAAAGGAATTTATTGATCGCCACAATTTAAAAATCTGGAAAAATTATGAAAAATCATGTGGCACATATAAGCATTTTTAAGATTTGAGCTGGAGTTGCCCAACGTCAGCTTCTATTTTTTCGAATAAAACAGTGATAAAAATGAAAAGAAAAAAATCAGTCTATTATGGGCAATTCCTTTACCATTTTTATATGCAACACTGAAATTTTGAAAACTTTTTTAGACTGTCCCGAAGATTTTAATTTTTTTTTAAGTTACGAAAAGAAAACTTCGGAAAAATCTGGAAAAGTTTCGAAAAATGCAGTGTTATATCCAAAAATGGTCAAGCGATAACACATAATCAACTGATTTCTTTTTAATTTTGACACTGTTTTCTTTCGAAAAAAAAAAATTAGAAAAAAAATTAAAGATCGCATCGGCCCACTCCGGGTCAAATTTTTTATTTTAGAAATATATGATATAAACAATCTGAGAGAATCTAAAAAAGATCTGAGTGCTTTTGAGAGTTAGTTCAATCGTGTAAACAATCGAGTGCCAAACCCAAGATGTGAAGGGTTAAACTCAGGTCGATTTGGTACGGAATACCTCATATGCAAAAACTATATGTTTTTTTAAATTCTATTTCATTTATCCGTCGTTTTTGTAGAAAGGTTTGTGTATTACAACCCAATATTTTTGTGCAGATTATAGAGGTTTTCAAAATCAAATAGTACTTGTTATGATTCATAAATCGGAAAATTTTTATTTTTTTATATCGCTGTTTCCTACAAAGTAGGATTACAGTCGTTATAAAAAATGTACTGCCGATCTTGTCAAACAAATTCGTACCTTTTGTGACTCGTTGAAGAACTGCCGGTGTCCTGACCGTCATGCTTATGCTTGCACAGTTAATTAAAGCTGTATCTCCGTTCTTGTTAACTACTTAGAGTTCTCAACCTCCGGCATCTTCCACTGAATAATTTACAGCGAATAATGAACTTATCTTCACGGACGATTTTTACGTCTTCTATTTGTTACGCAGTATGATAGAAAGACCTTTTGACAAAGCATGTTTGTACTCGTAATAAGGCAAATAGAGAGTTTTAATTTGACGAAAGACGTCTAAACTGTAACATGCATACGTAGTACATAATATACATAGTAATACTAATAATAATAGAATGAAAATAATAATAGAATTCAGCCGATCACGAATGATCTGACTGAGCGACGGAGATGTGAGGTCGACGAAGTTGAGACCAGCGTCAGCTTACACGCATTGAGTAAACTCGATCGCAAACGGTATACGCTATCGGTCCAAGAGCTGCATTCAAGGGGCGTTAATAAGACGGCCTACGCGAGTTTATAACTTTGGACTGAAACTCGTTACAATAAAATAAGATCATCGTAAGTTTGCACAAAAGAGAGTTGAAATGTCGAAACGAACTGCCGTACCGAGATTTACTCTACCTCGATAGAATTAGCTGGTAGGCTTACATACATCTTTTGTGTATCGACAATTTTTAACATAAAGCAGACTGTCACAAGCTGTTCAACGTGAATTGCAACAGCCTGTTCTGCCATGTCCGTACATTCCAGAACGATCTCTGGAACGTGATGCAGTAATTTCCGCGGTACAATTGATGTCAAAATACATGGCCGAATTATTGCGTACGATGCAGCGTAACATTCGCACATATTTTCGTAGTTACACTCGCAGTTGTGTACTTTAACGAAGGAATGAATGATGCCGATTACTTTGGAATCGTGATGATTATATTGTACACATGTGTTGTCGTATTTTATCGACCGGGTATACGACTGTGCTGTGTACAAGGAACCGTTCTTTCTCAACCTCGAAAACGTAACGAACTTCCGTCCAACGACATCTGCGCGGGCTAATGCTTCAGTCACAGTTACTGGCAATGAGAAGGTTTCACAGCATCTTCCGACTCTACTAATCCTATCCATCAAATTACCGAGTCTCATTTTTCTCTTTGGGTTCGATAATTTGTTACAATAATCGTAGACAGCACCACCATATTCGAGATTGTCATGTATAAGCGTTGATAAGTTAAGGAGTGATGAAACTGCAGAACAGATTTGTAATTCTGGGTGACAACTGCTGTGGACCAGACGCTTTAATTTGCCATTTAAATCTTCGAATGAAAAACATGATGTTATCCACAATGGCCCAAAGTCGCGAACCGTTTCAGAAAGATGTAACAGTTGATGTACATTACACGACATGAGTCGTTCCCCGTACAGGACGTCAAATCTATTCACTAATTCTTTTAGTAGCCGTGATGCGTACTCGAGGGTTTCGGATGAGATGCTACCTTGATGAAGTGCGAAGATTCCGATCACTAGCATGCAATAATGCTCGAAGTATTCAGCAGGCATAAGGTCGCGCAGAATAACCAAGGAATAATAAAAAAGCCATGCTTTCAGCTCGTTTGCTTTCCAGTACTTAAAATGTTTCACGGACCGTGGTCGTCTTTGCAAGAACGATGGAGGAGCAAGAGCACAAAGTCTCGAATCTACTAAATCGACATACTGTCTAAGCGAAGCAGGATGATCACTGAAATCAGAATCGAAGAAAATTTCACATAGCTTTTTTGCAACGCCGGCGAATACGCAATGCATGGAGTCAACTGCAGTCGTTCGTATAGGTTTGTGTACAAACGAACTCAACTCGGAAGGTCCTTTGACACCACACACCGGTTCTTTAGTTCGCACGGCCTTCTGTGCGTACCCGTGCATTTCTTCGTCGGTTCGAGAAATCAAGTTTTGGCAAAAAGGATAAGTCCATGTTCTGTGTACAGATTTCCCTTTCAACTTGAATTTTGGACACCCATATTTGCCATTAAACTGTGTCATGTTAAGAAATTGTGCTTTGGCGGGCAGATCGCACGTATCGCAAATCACGACACCTCTAACTTTAATGGGTGCATCTTTACGTGGGACGTTTAGATAAACCCCTTCATCGATTTCACGTAGCGCTGAATGTATAGGATTTAAAAAAAGATTAGGGTCTGGCTTATGAGGTCCGAACCATAATCCTGCCAACATCATGTTCTCTGATTTCGTTCGCTCAGCGTACGGAAGTTCGTTAATAATTAAGTAGAATGGCCAAATTTGAAAACCCGAGGATCCAAAGATCGGTACTCCATCAGTGTTCCACGTAAACGAGATATTATTTGGATTTGACAGAATTCCATTATCACCGCTTAATTCCTTGTACACCTCACCGTCATAAATGTCTTCTAAATTTGCATCGTTTATCTTTTGACGATTGAATCTATGTTGCAAGTTTCCGTAGAAACCGCGACGTTTGAATAGGACTTGTAGTTGATGTAAGACCGGGATTTCTATAAAATACGACACAACCTTTGGTACAAGACACTTCTCGCAAATAGATTCCGTCGTATTGAGATGAGAAAAGCAGACGGAACAGTAGTAATGCTTCACGATTGGATAGCGCACTCCATCAAAGTACTTGCGGAAGTAATAGAGCGTTGTTTTCAAACGATTCGGTTGTTGGCAGTGTAGCGAGATCAACGTTAGAAGATCGCATAAAGCCGAGCCAGTGAGATTGTAACAGAGCATGAACGTCAATATTGCCGTCATGCTTTCACCCAAAGTAAGGGGCGCTCCGGCGTAGAGGGGCTCATAAGCATCGCCGTTATTTTCTTCATCATCGTCGCTATCATCGAATTCGATGTCACTGTCGTTATTGAAGATAACATCTTCAGAGGCTGCGCTGAATGCATCACCGTCACGTCCCGAACCATCTAGTTAATGTATAATAGTAAGATACCTTACGATGCCATTGATCGAATGAGTATTTGTTCCCTTAAGGTGATTTCAAATACCGACGCCGGTAACAAAAACTGTACCGCATGCCGTTTTGAGACCGCAGACCACCGAGGCAAAAGAAAATTGTCTTTCCATAGGGAATCGCCAGACGCAGGGAAAGACAATTTTCGTTTGCCTTGGCGGTCTGCGATCTCAAAACGGCATGCAGTATAGTTTTTGTTACCAACTGGGCGCGGGGAAGGTGCGCGGGGGTTATACCACATCACCTTAAAAGCATGTGCAATACCTCGGTCGGTAATAAAAACTGTAATCCACTTTTCTCACGGATTGTAGGAAAATAAAAGTCTCATCGGAAGCCGAGATGATATCCGTTTTCGATGAGACTTTTCTTTTGAGCGTACACACGAGAACCTGTGACAAAAGTTGATTACAGTTTTTGATACCGACTGAGCGCGGCATGAACGGGGAGGGAGATGTTTCATATGGTCTTAAGGTGATGTGAAATACCGCGACCGGTCAAAAAAATGTACTGAATGTCGTTTATAGACCACCATCCGCCGAGGAAAAAGAAAATTGGCTTTCCCTGGAGAATCGGCAGACGCAGGGAAAGACAATTTTCTTTTTGCTCAGGGGTCTGCGGTCTCAAAACGGCATTCATTACAGTTCTTGTTACCAGCTGAGCATGGGGTAAGTGGGCGGGAGGGTGTTCCACATCACTTCAAGGTGAGATGAATTTTAATTTGGCCAACTTACCCTCCTCGCCGCCAGTATCATCGATATTAACATCGTGGGGAGGACTATCGGAAGCGGAGGAGACTCTGCCGGCAGAGCTAAAAAATGCCATAAGTTTTTGATCAGATGTAGTAGAAATTGGCTCAAGAAAAATACCAATCAATGAATTTTCCGATCAAACTCGTTTTTATTAGCATAACGAGAGCGCGCGTGTAAGATGAAAGATAATCACCTAGACTTATCGTTCAATGATGGCGTATCGTCTTCATCTTCACTGCCAGATATCACTATCGTACATTCTTGCATAGCCCTTTTTTTTGCAGCGTATCTACTACTGCGGCCATAATCTTCGGCAAAAATTTTATGTTTCGGCATTTATTACTGGTAGGCACGCCCGTAATCAGCCTGACCAAGTAGCCTGCCGAAATCTGTAATATAATGATTCAAGTAACCGGCTAGGATTAATACACATGTAGCAAATACCGATCTGCCAACATTGCACAGCCGGCATTCAAATTTTATGCATCCTTTTTACTGTCTTCTTCCAAATGCTTTGATACGCGAGAGAAGGCCGCACGAGGAAAAAAAATTGAAAATTATAAATTTCCACATTGCTTCGTCATTATTTTCCTCGTCCTTGTAAAGTTTCTTCCATGAGAAAGATCTTTTGTAATTTTTAAGTTTCCTCATAGAGGAAGCTTTGTGAAGAAAAAGGAAATTATAATGAGAGTAAGATTCAGTTAGAATTTGAACCTTAATGGTTAAAATTCTCACTGAATCTCACTTTTGGCAGGGAATGTACGTGTGAAGCATCCTTAAGACCGCGTTTAAAATGTAAAAAAAATCATAGCGATTTGCCGCGACAAAAAAAATAAAACTCATGAAATAAATTACTCTTGAAAATATTCACTCCTTAAAAATTATAAGAAAAAGAAAAAAAAATTGTGTGCAGATAAAAAATTGGTATTGAGTTAGCTCATGGATCTCAATTTTCAATCTAGAGAATATATTACATAGCGAAGTCGACAATCGAGTAATATGTATGAGTTTCTCTTACCTGATTCACTAATTAATTCCACGGGCGCTCGAATTCTGGAAACAGCCTCAGCACGCGGCAAATGCTCAAATCGGATACAGTCCTTATTTTCGTTGTATCCTTGCGGGTTTATTTATCCTCTATTTCTCCACTACGGGAAGAATTTTCTTGGCCGATCATAATACGGATTGTGTAATCGTAGTCGTCGTTCGCCGCGTCGTTTCTCACAATCCTTTGAATTATTATTCACACTCTATTTTTCGTTTCTTCTCTTTCTTTATATTTACATTCACTGGGCCACAAATTACTTTTTATTATTTATTTCAATACTGACTGTGCTGTTTGATTGAGCTGTCGATGGATAACTAAAAAGGTTATTCGAATGCTATCATAGTAGGGCAATCATGCGTTGTCAAACGTCAGGGCAAACTTCAAGTTAATAAATTCAATCGAAAAACAATATTCGATTTTTTGGGAGACTGCTTGTTTGAAGTTGCCTTCACGTTTAACACCGCACGATCGCGTTGCTATGATAACATAACAGAAACTTTTCAGTCTTCCATCTACAGCTCGATCGAACAGCACGCAAAACGTCTGCACAGTCAGTATTGAAATAAAAAATAAAAAGTAATTTGTCACGTAGCGAACGTAAATCTAAAGACAGAGAAGAGGCAATCAAGTGTAAATAATAATTCAAAGGATTGGAAGAAACGAGGCGGTGAACGAGAACTACGACTAGACGATCTATATTACGATCGGGAGAAATAGAAGTTAAACTAAATACGCAAGGATACAACGACGACGAGGGCTCCAACCGGCTCCGCGGTTTGCCGCGCGGCTTCGATTTGAGCAATCGCGGAATTAAATACTGAACCAGGTAAGAGAAACTCACACATATTACTCGATTATCGACTTCGCCGTGTAGTGCATTCTCTAGAAAAAAAATTACGATCATGGGCTGACTCAATTCCATTTTTTCTGCGTACCATTTTTTTTTCTTTTTCTTAAAATCTTTAAAGAACAACCATTTTCAAGAATAGTTTTTTTTTCCTTGACGCAGCGGATCCTCATTATTTATTTATTTTTGCTAGAGGATTTGCATAGCTTATGTCTCATTTTTCTTCACCTTATGTTGGCTCGAAAAAATGAGTTTGTCATTTCGCGCAGCGACTTACCTCTATGTATTCGATTCAAGTTTCTCTTCTATATACGCATTGTTGGCATAAGAGATTGGAATAATTTTATTACATTTCGTTTTTCATTCTGGATTTCTTTCGCGTATGCAATAATTCCACGTATCGTCAATAAAACAGTTCCAAAAAATTTGAATGCTTGGTTTAAAATTTTTTAATTCGTACCGGATTTCTTTCGCGTACACGATCATTCGCCGGGCAAGCCGGCTACGTTGGCTAAGCCCGGCTAATGAAACACCATTAAGCTGGCCAAAACGGCTAAAAATTAACCGCCTGGACCTGCTGGTGAGTTACTTGATTGGATGGACAAGATGGAAGGACGGGATGGATGGTCCACCCATCCCGTCCATCCATCACGTCCTTCCAATCATACCGTCCTTCCAATCATCCCGTCCTTCCTATCATCCCGTCCTTCCATCCATGTCGTCTTTCCATCCATCCCGTTTTTCCATCCATCCCGTTCTTCCATCCATACCGTTCTTCCATCCATACCATTCTTCCATCCATACCATTCTTCCATCAATACCATTCTTCCATCCATACCATTCTTCCATCCATACCATTCTTCCATCCATACCATTCTTCCATCCATACCATTCTTCCATCCATACCATTCTTCCATCCATACCATTCTTCCATCCATACCATACTTCCATCCATACCATACTTCCATCCATCCCATTCTTCCATCCATACCATTCTTCCATCCATACCATTCTTCCATCCATACCATTCTTCCATCCATACCATTCTTCCATCCATACCATTCTTCCATCCATACCATTCTTCCATCCATACCATTCTTCCATCCATACCATTCTTCCATCCATCCCGTCCTCTCATCCATCCTGTTCTTCCATTCATCCCGTCCTTCCATTCATCCCGTCCTTCCATCCATCCCGCCCTTCAATCCTTCCCGTCCTTCAATCCTTCCCGTCCTTCAATCCATCCCGTCCTTCAATCCTTCCCGTCCGTCCATCCATCCCGACCGTCGAACCATCCCTCCCTTCCATCCATACCGTCCTTCCATCCATCCTGTCCTTCCATTCACCCCGTCCTTCCATCCATCCCGTCTGTCCATCCATCCCGTCCGTCCATCCAGCCCGTCCGTCGATCCATCCTGTCCGTCCATCCACCCCGTCCGTCCATCCATCCCGTTAGCCGGCTTAGCCAACGTAGCCGGCTTGACCGACATGCGAGTAGATTTGTGCAAAATAATATGACAAATGCTTTATGCATTTCTCATATTTATAATAATATGATAAATGCTTTATGCATTTGTCAAGCATAAATCAAACTAAATGTTACAGCATGAACATGGCTACGCAAGACGAGCAAATATATTGTTTGGTATATTGGATTGACGATAAATCGACGAATGTATTCGTGAAACATGATCTTGTCTTCTCCCCTTCCACGCAAGACGATGAATCCGAAGTCAGGAGTATAAAATATGAAAATAAATTTTACAAGGCGAAGATTTTGAAGGAAAGTGGTGAGTTCCTTGCTTTTCAAACTGGTTACATTTTAGCGACTGTATTCATTGGGTATTTATATTTTGTTGTGCATTCGGAACTGCTTCGTTGGTGTATGTCGGTTTCATAAAAAATAGTGAGTCCACAGCGTGTACTCCTGTTACGTCCGGTGAATTTTACCAAAAATTCACTGACGCAACCTGATAAAAATCCACAAATTTGGAAATAAAATAATAGTCAGAAGAGTCATAGAAAATCCATAGAAAAATTATAACACGATTATTAATTATGCGTCAGCCAGCACTGAATGATTCAATTCAGTGATTGGCATAGCAACAATTGAGTAACTAAAAAAATCGCAAGAGGTATATTCAGGTTGCTGGACAGGTATCATCGGCAGCGAGCATACCTTAGGCTACCTGAAGATCTCATTGTTTTAATTGAGACCGGAAAGGGCAATCCGAATCCTTAGCTAAATGCGTCGGGAGACGGAGCCTTATCGCTCCAATACATAGCGCGGAGCGACGCACATACGCACACAACGGTGCAGCCAGAGAATCCGTGTGACTGTCTCGAGGCGACTGATTGGCAAAATCACCGTCGGCGCTAACGAGTGCAGCACCTCTCAGGGCATAATTATTCAAAATATTATTTAAAGTATATTTAATTGTTTTTGATATAAACAACATCGGAATATACCAAATGTGGAGATTTCGCCAGAAAATAATGAATGAATCAATTATCTAATAAAATCACGAATGAAACGAAGTTTGGGTCAAATCGTTAATATAAAGTTGTCATAAACATTTATGACTTATTATTATGTATTATTATTATCATCGGGGAAATTAATGAACACATTAAAATCATAGTTTACTGTCACTAGAATAGTCAAATAAAATAGTCAGTAGCAGAGAATTAATTATTATCATCCGAGAAAAATATTTAGACATTAAATAATTATCCGTTGAAAAACAGGAATTTATAAGCAATATTTGGAGTAGTTTGAATAATCGGGTGTATAACTTTAGATAGGAAAATCGTAGAAACTTCGTTCAAATTTGTAAATTCTTGTTGTTTAAATCTAAGATTGTCAGAGTAATTTATTTATCACGAAAATCATTGTGAAGACCGGAATTCTGAAATTATTAAAATAAGCTGCGGAAGACGCTAAAACCGATCGATATTGACCGAAGAAGGGGGCGGCTGACGCAACGGACAGCTCGGAGGCGCGGGTGCCCCCCGATCAAAACAATAAAAGAGGCACCTCCGGGGGCGGATCGTCACCTCTTCGCGACAGTCTTGCGGGTGACATACCTCTACCTCTTCGTGACAGTTGTCTTTCGCGGGCCGGAACCAGTCATCCGACGCATACATCTACAGTTATTATCCGCGGAAACCTAATTATTGTCTAGAAGTCTTTGACTTCTCACGGAGTATTGTATCAACACAGTTAAAATTTCAATATAGTTTCGGAGTCTGAATTCTGGAGTTAACAATCAAATAAATATTCTAAATTTTCGACGGATAAATAAATTGGAGTTCAACGAAAAGTTATTTCATCATCCTGCATATTTCGATATCAGTATTTACTCGTCCATCTCATCATTCATCGTTGATAAATCGACTTTCCCTGAAAGAAAGAAGGAAGGAAGGAAGGAGGAATTCGGAATCAACATATTTCATCCATTTTCGATCATTCCATTCATAAGAGTCATTCATTGACAATCACCGTAAGTCATCGAATTATTTAAATTCAAATCATTTATTTTATTTCAACGATCGTCCTTGAATAACTTATTCCATTGACCAACAATTAATTATCTTGAACATTTGAGGAACTTGTCGAATTATTTAATTTCAATTCATTTTATCTCATCGGTCATTTTGAGATTTTATTCTTTTGTTATTTCACCGGATGTTAATTAACTATCTCGAATCATTATCAATCAATAATCAGGGTTTCAATAAATCATAGTTTCGATAAATCATAGTTTGAATTTAAAAGTCGAGATCTTCGATCCTTTTTCGAGAGACCCAGGGTATAGAGCAATGAACTCAACGTTTGGAGATAACGCTGGCCTTCAGTCGGTGGCGGGCAGCATTGCGCGACCGTGAGGGATCTAATTACACAGCCTTGCTACGGTGTGTCAGGGTCAAGTGAGGAATCATAATATTTTGAACGTGATGGACACCTTATAAGATCATCGAGCTATATTCTTTTCGACATGCAGACTCAGCCCATCCCTGAATAATTTTCCGAAAGGTTAGATTCAAAAGGGGCACTGTTCTGGTAAAGCGTCACATGCGATAAACGCGTAATAGGGAGAGAAATCTCCTTTACCGTAGATGCAGGAAAAAGCTTATCAGGACGTAACATAATTTTATGGGGGCTCGTCCGGGATAATAAGAGTTTGCACGTCGAAATTAAATAAATAAATAACTTCAAATAAAATAAAACAAAATAACACGAAAATAAATAAATAAACAATTTCAAATAAAATAAAAATACAATAACGAATGAATAAATAATTGAGAAAAATTCCAAATAAATAATTAAATAATTTCAAATAAATTAAATAAATAAATAAACAAATAAAATCAGCAAATTCAATAATGATAACAAGGAAATAAATAAAATATAAATGCCTTACACTCGATCTAAGGGAAGCGTTTCCGATAAATGCCTCCATGAGTATCCAGGAGACAGAAAGAATTCAAAGCCGAAAAATTCAAAACCATTGCCAGTAGTGAAAACTAAAGTGTCAAAATCTACTAATACTCCGGAAAGAATTGAGGACTATATGGTGTCTGACGATTTGATACGGGATCAACAAAAAAATATAGAGCCATGTTCATCCGGAACAAAAGGAAACGGGAGTGACAGTTCTGATCTATCTGATACGGAAGAGCAAAGTGTAATAGAAAATTTAGCTGAAAAAGTGAGTCAGGTTGAAGTGCTACCGCAGGGGCTAATAAGATCGCATAGTGAACCTTCGTTACTGAGTTTAGATATTACTCAACTGGCACGTAACTTGGCTAGAGTCAATATTACACCGGGTGTTCGATTTAATTCGGGAATAAGTGCATCGTCAACGCGACTTGTCAGATCTCGTTCAGTGGATACCTCAATTAAATTAAAGTCAGCTATAAAATCGTGCATGAAAGTAGGTTCAGTAAAAACGAAAAGTGCTCCGAGTATTTGTGTTGATGATCAACTTGAGAAAAATAATAAAACAATCGAATTATCTCAAAATAATAATCCAGTTTTAAGTCCAATAAACGATACGATCGAGTCAAAATCCAGTGATAACTAGAAAAATAGTGCTTGCAAGTCAGGAAAATCTAAAGTAGGGGTTCCATTGAGCGAAAATCTGATATCTTTTAAATCCTGTAGTAAAACTTTACCAACACTAGATCAATTGCGACAAATTTTTGCCGTTTGCGGTGCTTCACGTCGACCACCTGTCAGAGTCATATCAGACGAAGTAGTTAAAAATCTTTTTGAAAATATGGACGGGAAAAATGATAGGAACGATAACACCGGAGGAGGCGGAGGAGGCGATAACGGTGAAGGTAGTCGAGGCGGTGGAAACAATATTCCCCCTCGCCGAACAAGCCCATTCATTGGATCGCATAGGTCACTTTTGGGAACGGAACAGTGGCGAGAAGCAGTAAAAATGATTCCAGAATTCGATGGAAAGAAAGGGACTTTGAGTCGTTATCTCGGGTGTTTAGAAGATGCTGCAGCAATGGTGGGACCTGAGTTCGAATTAGACTTAATGAGGGTTGCTAAAAATAAATTAGTGGGTGAAGTATGGAATCGCGTTAGTGGCAGTCGATTCAGTCACATTGCCGATTATATGGATTATCTTCGAAAAATATATGATCCTCCTAGAGACATATATCAATTACAGGGAGAATTAGGAACCATTGCCCAACTAAATAATGAGACAGTAGCTGAATATGCATATAAGATTGAGCAGTTGGTTGCAAAATTAGAGGAGGCAAGATGGTACATTGATGGATATTTATGTGAGGCTGATAAAGAGGCGATCGAAAAAATGGCAATTAATTGTTTTAACCGAGGATTAAAACCCGAAATATTGGATAGAATAAGGGAGGAGAAAACGTCACTTCAGGACGCGATAAGCACAGCATTGGCCATTGAACTTGACGTATCTGATCGATGCAAATTAAGAGATAACGCGAACTCCAAAGTTGCGCCAATAAAAGAAATAGAGAGAGGTATGAAAAAAGTTGGCATAAAATTTGTTGAACCCGTAGAAGAAGTAACTATGGCACCATTTACTGAAAATCAAAAGATAATAATTTGTCAATTCTGTAAAGGTCAAGGACATTCTGCAGATAAATGTCCCAGAGCACCTAACAATGACGTAATCGATATTTGTCAATTTTGTAACAAACGAGGCCATCTGGCAGATAAATGTAAAAGCATGGGATGTGCAATTTGCGGTCGTAAGGGACATTGGGCTGAAATTTGCAATCAAAAAGAACAAAGTGAAAGTGACAGAACGTCTAATGAACGTTCAAATCAACAACCAGTTCAACAAAATTTCAGACAAGCTCAAAATCAAGGAAGTTTTAATTCAAATAATTATAATAACAATCGTCAAAATTATAATTATAATCAAGGTTTCAATTCAAATCCACGATATAATTTTAACCAAAACCAGAATTCCAATCAAAATTCAAACTTTAATCAAAATCGGAATTTTAATTCCAACCAAAATTTCAATCAGAATTCTAACCAAAATAGAAATTTTAACCAGAATTTTAACCGGAACCAGAATTATCAGAATCCGAATTTTAACCAAAGTCGAAACTTTAATCAAAATTTTGGTCAAAATCGAAATTTTAATCGAAATTTTAATCAGAATTATAATCAAAATCGAAATTTTAATCCGTCTTATAATCAGAATCGGAATTTTAATCAATCTTCTAACCAGAATCAGAATTTTAATCAAAATTTTAACCAAAACCAGAATTTTGGCTCGGATTTAAACCGCGGAAATAATCAAATTTCAAATGATCAAGGTGCAATGTCTTATGCTGAAATGGCTAATCAGCCCTCTCAATCAAATAGTTCTAATGTGATATGCCACTATTGTGGAATAAAAGGACATGTGATGTATGAATGTCCGCAACGCATACAATATAATAACAGGCGAGATGCGATACAGGGAAACGAGAGTGGCCAGCCAGTGAAGGGTGCGCCGGCAGAGGCCAAAGCGAATCCGCACCCAATATATTCAGTACAGACTGCACCCGAACCATAGAGGAACAATGTCGAATAATTGATGTATATTTGGTACGGCCGGAAAAAGGAATTATCCCACCTACAATTGAATTAAAAAGTAATGACCTTCAGGATTCTGTTATTATGTTGTTAGATACAGGAGCTGGTAAAAATGTGTTGAAAGAAAAATGTTTGAACGAAAATAATATGATATGTAGAGATGAAATTTTGAGACTTAGCGGAATTACAGATGAATTTGTTTATACGTCAGGATACGTAATACTTGAAACTTTGGGACGCGAGGCGGTGTATCATATTGTGGCTAATAATTTTCCTACCAAGCAAGATGGAATTTTGTCTAATGATTATTTTCGAGAAAATTTGGTTAAAATAGATTATGAAAACAGTATGCTCAAGGTTCGCGATAAGGAAATAGAATTTTTTACTCAGGAAAGTATGATTTTTCCACCAAGAACGAAAAAACTCTTCTATGTGAGGATAAAAGATGACACTATTCGCGAGGGATACTTGGCTCCTATGGACTTTGGTGAAGGGATAATTGTCGAGCAAGGACTGGTACAAAACATTAATGGAAAATGCTTTATCAATATCACTAATAATCGAGACGAACTAATCGAAATACGAATTCCTACCATGAAGTTGGCTAAAAGTCCGGCCGAAATTAAGGGAAAAATGTGGTTAAAAGAAGTAAAAGAAAAAAACGAAGAAATATATGTCATGAGTCGAACTACGGAAAATAATACAAATACAATCGAAAGTGATTCTGGGAGTGACAGGAATAATCCGAGGTTGGAAAATAAAAATATAGAAATACATTGTACGGAAAATAATGAAGAAAATATAAATGTTGACAAAAATAAATGGGTGAAAATACCGTATGAAACGTTTGAAACAGCTTTGAAAAGAGTTAAAAAAGGAAAGAAAATAGAAAGGGAAAAGAAAAAGGAAAAAGATTTAAACAAGGAAAATTCAAGTTCAGTTGAGAAAATACCAGAAAATTCAAGAATAAATCAAGAATTCGCTATAGAAAAGGATAAAGAAAAAGAAGAAAATTCAGAAATAAGTTCAAAAGAACAATCACAGGAATTAATTTTGTCAAGTGAAATGCCAGAAAATGAAGAAATGAATCGATTATTCGTTACAGAAGAAAATAAAAATGAAGCAGTAAATTCAGAAGAAAAATCAGGAAGGTTAAATGAATTACGAGATAAATCTGAGTCAATGATGGAAGAAATAGAAAATAAGAAGGAAAGTTTAACAGAAAATTTTAAATCTCATGAATTTTGTCATCCCTTGATAGGAGTTCAATTTTACGGATCAGAAAAATGTTTTTGTGTCAACGCTAAGCTCCAAGATGAGACTCGATTACCAAAAGTAATAAAATTATTACGACTAACTGGATTAGATAAAGAAGAAATAAAGGCCGTACATGAAATTATTGAGTACGGTACAGATCGATTCCATATACCGGGTGAAAAATTAGAAGCTACAAATGTAATAACACATCGAATACCAACCACTGATGATTTTCCAGTCAATTCTAAGCAATATCGTTTCCCTGAAGTTCACAAAGAAGAGATTAAAAGACAGATAGCAGAATTTCTAGAAGCAGGATATATCAGACAGTCGACGTCTCCATATAATACACCAGTGTGGGTAGTACCAAAGAAATTAGATTCACAGGGAAATAAAAAGTGGAGAGTAGTTCTGGATTTTCGGCAATTAAATGATAAAACGATTGGGGATGCTTATCCCTTGCCCAATATTGTTGACATATTAGATCAATTGGGAGGAGCCCAATAGTTTTCGGTTTTCGATTTAGCCTCAGGATTTTACCAGATAAAAATGCACCCCGAAGATTGTCATAAAACAGCTTTTACAACACCTTATGGACATTATGAATATGTTCGAATGCCGATGGGATTGAAGAATGCACCTCCTACATTTCAAAGAGCAATGGATATGGTTTTGATGGGCTTACAAGGTCACGAATTATTCGTTTATTTAGATGATATTGTGGTATACGCAAAAACATTGAAAGAACATAATGAAAAATGCAAACGATTAATAGACAGATTAAGGAAAGCTAATTTAACTTTACAACCTGATAAATGTGAATTTTTAAAGAAAGAAGTTGGATATTTGGGACATGTAATTGGCCGCGATGGTTTAAAACTCGATCCAAAGAAAGTAGAATCGGTCAGAAATTTTCCGAGGCCAACTAACGTAAAGAAAATTCGTCAATTTTTGGGATTAACAGGATATTATCGTAGATTCATTGAGGGCTATGCTAAATTAGCAAAGCCATTAACTAACCTTTTAAAAGATAACACACCCTTTTTATGGCAAAATAGCCAAGAAGAGGCATTTGAGGAGCTTAAAGAGAAACTTTGTACTGAACCAGTTCTGATATTCCCGGATTTTTCAAAACCTTTTATTGTAACAACCGATGCTTCAGGTTATGCAATCGGAGGAATTTTGTCACAGGGACCTATAGGAAAGGATAGACCAGTAGCATACGCCTCACGGACACTTAACGAAGCTGAAACAAAATATGATACTTATGAAAAGGAAGCCTTGGCAATTGTCTATAGCGTTTTGCATTTTAGACCATATTTATACGGGAAAACGTTTACTTTGGTGACTGATCATAAGCCTTTAGTATGGTTTAGAACTTGTAAGGATGGTAACACACGGGTTCTTAGATGGAGATTGAAATTAGCTGAATATGAATACGATGTAGTATATAAAACAGGGAAACAAATGTGAATGCCGATGCCTTATCTCGAAATCCAATTGTGAGTAAAGAAAATGGGGTGGAGGAAGAAATATTTATCACGGAAGTTAGAGGACGGACGGAATGGACCGATGATGAGATGCTGAGATTCTTTGAGGATGATAACGATGAAAACGATGGTGTAAGTGATGAAGAAATAAAAGAAGAAGAAGAAGAGGATCCAGAGAAATTATGGAAAGACAGTTTAAAGGTTATTCAATTAGAGGAAAATAATAAAATAAATTCATCATTGGAATCATCGGGCGATGAGGTTCAGCATTTCCATTTCGATCATTCTTCGGTCAACACCAGTGCAGAAGAGGGCTCAGCGGAGGAAGAGATACCATTAGGCAATCCGGTAAACAATGGAAGATTAGTACGTGGAGCAAAGAAGAAAGCACTCGAGAAAATCAAGGCTAATTTTCAAGCGACCAAACAAGGACAAAAAGAAATACAAAAGGCTGACAAAATAAACAAGAAAAAGAAGATGAAAATTAAAAGGAAAATTCAATCAGCACAAAATACCAAAGAAGACGATACCACGGAGGATGAAGACACGGAGACCGAGGATGAACCGGTGAAAAGGCCTCGAAGGAAGAAGAAAAATCGGAAAATTATAAAATCAGACGAAGAAGAAATAATACAGCCCCGGAGGAAAAAGAAAATCCCTCCCATAGAAGACTCGGACGATAGGGAATCCTCTGCGGAAACAGCCAGGAGCGATTCTGATAAGGATGATAACGACAATAAAGACGAAAATAACGAAGAAAACAGTGACAATAATCAACAATCCGAATTCGAACTCGAATATTCTATATCGCGGAATATTATTCCTTCAAGGGAAATTTTCTTTACTCGCAAGGATTCACTTGTTTATTTTCTAAATTTAAAAGGCGAAGCATTTGACACGGGTTCACAAAAATTGACTGATAGAAACGAATTGCCTTATTTTTCAAACCTTAAATTAGGAGTGGTTAGCGCAATAAAGCGAGGGAACAGATATCATATAGCTTTGCCTGTGAGTGATGACCCTGGGGAAGGAGCTTCCTTAATATTAAACCATATAAGAAATGCTATAAGAAGTTTACGAAATTTTGCAGAACAGGAAAAGATACAAAGTGTGAGTATTTCCAAATCAGATGCTGTTGGAAACGTCCCATGGGATAAAATTGCAAGCGAATTACGATTGGAATTTCTTAATAGTCCGGTAAATGTGGTAGTTTGTCATGGAATAGTTCGATATCTGAGTAGGGCAGAACGAGAGGGAATAATACATGAAATGCATGGATCAGCTGTTGGTGGACATAGAGGGGTCACAAAAACATTCAACAGGATCAGACATAAATTTTATTGGGAAAGGATGAAAACTGACATCGAGCGATTCATACAACGTTGTTTACCCTGTCAACTAAAAAAATGCGTCAGAATAAAAACAAAACAACCAATGGTTATTACCGATACTCCGGGAATAGCTTTCGATAAAGTAGCCATGGATATAGTAGGGCCTTTGCCGCGAACAAAGCGAGGTAATGAATATATTCTCACAATTCAGGATCAATTAACAAAATTCTGTCTTGCATTTCCTATTCCAAACGCAACATCAATTATGATTGCTGATACAATGGTAAAGTATTATATTAGTATTTTCGGAGCACCTAGGAGTATACTAACCGATCAAGGACGAAATTTTCTTAGCAATCTAATCAAACGAGTCGCAAAAAGGTTTAAAATAAAAAGAATACGAACCACCGCTTTTCATCCACAGTCAAATGGATCTTTGGAACGATCACATCACGCACTTGGGGAATATTTAAAACAATACGTGGATAAAAAGTTTGAATGGGATGAATGGGTTGAACTGGCTATTTTCAATTATAATACCAGTGTCCATGAAGGCACCAAACATACACCATACGAACTTGTTTTCGGAAAATTGGCAAGAACACCGTCGAGTGAACCTTTACAAATGGAGGACAGATTACCAACTTATGAGGACTATTTGGTGAAATTGGTAACACAATTACACGAAATCCGGAAAATCGCCCGAGAAAACTTAATAAAAGCAAAAATAAAATCTAAAGAACGATACGATAAAAATCTTAATGTCAGGGAATTTAAAGTAGGAGATTATGCATTTTTGAAAAGCGGGCCAAAACCAAAGAAACTAGAAAATCAACATTTTGGACCTTTTGAAATAATCGAAGTAAAGGGAAATCAAAATATAAAAATAAAGACCAATAAGAAACCTATGGTAGTACATGCTAATCGATTGAGATATTCTCATATTAAACCTTGAATAAAATAAAATAAATAAATCATTAAACACATTCTTAAGTAACGGTAATAAATAAATAAGAAAAAAATTAATACAAAAATTTCAATCAGGTATTAAAAATAATTACAGATAAAATGCAAGCAAGAAATTCATCCATAACCGGAGCTAGATTGCGACGCCGACAAATGACGGATGTAGCAACAACCAGGCCGACGGAATATGGCTTTATTAGATATCAACTAACACGAGAATTGTATTCAGAGGATACTGGAACAAATAATCCAACCAATAGTCATGCCACTACTAGTAACAGAGAAGAACCTCAGACAGAAGGAAGAGTAGGAATAGAGATAAGAAGACTTTGCGATGAGTTTGTGAAAAACATTCGAAGAAGTGAGCTAGAATGGCAAGCAACTGCGATTAGGCTGGGAAGAAATCAGATAATAGATATGCAGAAACTTATAATAGGGCATGAGGAAAGAATAAGCGAATATGATTTCTTCGTGTATTGGGGTCAACTTCGAGATGTAATGAGGGAGTATAATATAGAGATACTGCGTGAGAGTAAAGAAGGACAACATGAGCAAGGGGTGTGTTATATTGTCATGTACAAAGATACCGAACCCTTCGTGTGTATGGAGGTGGGAACACCGAAATTGATGATCGATCTAAAAGGCTTGGGCGACGTAATAAAAAATATCCGAAAATATTTGACCAAGAAACTCCGTGAAACATTCGAAAAACTTGAACAATAAAAAAAAGGGGGTGTAACGGTAGAATGTAAAATGTAAAGTTTCCGGTTACAGGAAATAAAAATGTCAAACGAAGAGAAGTCTACCATTCGATTGGAGCGTATGTATGGAAAGGGAGCCGTGTATCTAAACGTTCCCTATACCCGGAATATGTCAAGCAATACACATAGGATCCAGGCTGTCTTGGGCAGGTGGAAGGATATCGGAGTCGGCCACAGCGAGGAGGAAGCGAGAGAAGCCGCTGCGGAGGCTTTAATAGAGAGAATAAGCGAAAGTAGAACACCAAGACGCGATAAACATTTCGACCTTAGAAAAGAAAATGATCGGTTGATTAAACGCCTTAAGAAACTAGAATTGACTACGAAAGAGCTGGGGGTAATAGCTATTGAGAAAATAATGAATAAAATCCGCGGAAACGAAGATATAATCAGTCCGTTTGAGATAATAGATTTGCAATTTGAAGCCATTGAGATTTTCGCAACCTTTGGAATAGCATTGCAAGTTCGGCAATTTCAAAGAGAAAAAGAGACGGGAGTAGCAATGACAATAGATTCAGAAAAAGATAGTGCTAAAACAGTATTAGAGTTTCACGAAAACCCAAATCTTGCGGAGCTAGCAGCCTTGCTGGGGGTCCTGTATTCAGTACAGGGTAGTTTGGGAATTCAGATAAGAGAGATGCTGCAAGCAGAAGAGATTATAAAAAACCATGAGCAGGCAGAAAAAGAAAGAGAAACTTCGAAGAGGCGATGGGGCCGAGGACAGAACAAGAAGTAAACGTAGGAAAAAAAAAAAAAAAAAAAAAAAATTACATATAACTTATATGCACTTTATGATCTTATTAGCACATTTGGGAACTATAATACAGAAGGGATAAATCCGTATTTTTGGGAAAAGTGCAAATTATAGTTTAGAAATGCACTATTGGGGTAGAATTAGTATATGAGTAATGTATAAACTCATAAACAATATCTATATGTAACCATTTATATACACATATATATATATATCCACATTTATATTCACTAGTAATAGTAAAGGTGGCACAAATTAATAATTATGTTTCAGTGCATCAAGAGCACCTCACCTATGTAATCACCAATATTATGGTTTGTTATCAATAAAAAAATCATTCATACAAATAAAAGAATTTTGTTTTGTTAAACAGATGAGTCGAGAGGTGTGGTCATTAGCGGTGATATGGGTATTTCTTCTACCCACACCTTCCTCAGGGATGATCGGATATGAGTGTGGGTCGCCATCTTCAAATATCACAACCCTGTCTCTGCTGGATGTGGACGAGTGTGACGTATCCTCATCATCATTGAACATTTCCTCAGTTCATATTCAGTTGGTTCAGATCAATGAATACGGAACTGTGCACGTTCATCAGTGCAAAATAGAAATCGATCGAGATGTTCGGAAGTGTGGTATGTTTTCGCATACGAGTGACGTGGTTAATGGAAAGGCTTCATATATCTTTGAGGTCTCTCGAGACGTTTGTATGAAAATGCATGAGGTCGGATCTTTTCGAATGGATAATGCGGTTATCATGGGACTTTGTGGTAATCAGACGACGAGTCATCCAGTTATTTTGGCGGGACATTTGGAAGTGGATGGAGGATGCAAGGGTTCATCTTATTCGGATCCTTTCGGAAGCTGGAATGATGTGGTGGTTCTGTCCACAATAAAAATTACCTTGAGGGATTATTATGCATCAGTTGCATTAAAATCGAACAAAGTATATTTGAAGTCGGGAGTTAGATGTGAATTGAATAAGGGACAATGCATGGACATGGAAGGTGGACATACGTTTTGGAATTCAGTTCCAGTGGATGAGTGTGGCGGTAGTGAATACGGAGTATTGTACATGGGAATGGCTGAAAAAGTAGTCGATAGGGATGCCGAGACTGTATATACCGTAACTACTTCTGACGTTATCTTCGCTCTCGTTGCTCAATCATCTATTAACGTGTGTGGACAAAGTTTAATTCGAACGGAACATCCTAGACTACTCATCCACGAGATAAAGAATGGACGAATATTTTTGCAAACGAAAAAGGTTGACGTGGTTAACATGGACATATACGCGTATGTAAACTCTAAATTCGTGTACGTCGAGAGACATGTACAAACTCAAATTCAACAAGTTTACATTGATCTCTTGACACAAAAGTGTGAGTTGGAGCGGGAAATGCTGAGAAATCGTCTGGCCATAGCTACTCAAGCACCAGATGAATTTGCTTACCACTTGATGAAGGGACCAGGATACATGGCGGTAATATCAGGGGAAGTAGTGCATGTTGTAAAATGTATTCCGACGGAAGTAAAGGTTAGACATTTGGAAGAATGTTATATGCATTTACCAGTATCTAGGGGAAATGTTAGCTATTTTCTGGCTCCAAGAACGCATATATTGATGGAAATGGGTCTACAAACTACATGTAATAGAATGGTGCCGCCAATGTATTTTATCGATGAGGAATGGTATGGAATGATGCCTGGACCAACACTTATTTATCCTCCGGGAACAATGAAGCCTAATACAAAGCCATCGTGGCAATATAACAAAATCAAATCATTAGCAAGTAGTGGAATATATACAACAGCGGAATTAGAGCAATTAAGAGAATATATTATGTTTCCGGCAGAAAGGCCTGCAATGTTGAACTCAGTGGTAAGGGGAATGATGGGAAAATCTGCAGTTAAACAGGGAGGATCTTTCGTAAAATTACTTGAAGAACCTGAATTAGAAAAGATAATGCAGAACGCGTGGAAAAAGATGTGGGAAAATCTAATTGTATTTGGCCATATTAGTGCTGGACTTATCGGAATAATAATGATATTTCGAGCCATTAAATTAATAATAGACACGATTATACATGGATATGCTTTACATACTGTTTATGGGTGGTCATTGTTTTTGATAGGAGCAGTTTGGGACTCAGTAACAGGATTATTGTTGCATTTAAAAAATGGATCACCAAAGTCCTCAGGAAAATTGGAGAAAAAGAGTAAGAAATCAAAGAATACAGATATTGAATCAGAACAGGTAGAAATACAGGAACAGGTAGAAATGCAGGAACAGGTAGAACTAGGTGAGGAAGAAGTAAATGAAATAGAGCAAAAGAATAAAAATAAAAGGGAAAGTGATGTTGCAAGTCAGACAGTTGAAAAGAATGAAAATAAAATATATCCCAGAATTCCAAGAAAATTGAATTAAAAAAAAGAAAAAAAAAATAATAATAAAAAAAAAATAAATAAAAAAATAATAAAAATAAAATAAATAAATAATAATAATTAAATAAACAAGGAAAAAAAATAAGTTATAAGTATACACATATACATATATATATATATATATCTAAGGGAAATAACTTAAAGGAAATAGAGTAAAGGAAACTAAAAGGAAAAGTTACCGGAAAGAATAGTAAGAAAGAGAAAGATATATATAGAAAGAGAAGGATAGAGGATGGCGAAAGACCGCACAAAAGGGAGCAGCCGAGAGCGGCTGGTGACATGATGTAAGGGAATGTACCCGTCCATCAATTAAAATGGGACTGACGTTACCCACTCAGGAACAGTAGGAAAAGAAACGGGTCACTTAATTATCGACAATATGATTGTCGAGGCGAGCGCGAGATTATCGACGCAGGAAAAGAGAGAAAGGTATAGGGAAAGAGAGAGAAGGATAGAGTACGGCGAACAGCCGCACAAAAGAGAGAAGCCGAGAGCGGGTGGCGGCGTGACGTCACGCCGTACTCCACTCACGGTGAGTCGCAGGCATGCATTAAAAAGGGTGACTGTACGACGAATGTACAGTCGCACCAGAATAAAAAAAAGAGACATATATATATATTAAATTAAATTAAATTAAATTATAAGGGAAGGAAAGAAAAGCATTAGACAAAATAAAATCGGAAAAATAAGTTTTATTTTTCAATATAAAATGGTAAAATATACATAATAAAGGTAAATGAAAGTAAATCCTTAAGGGATGAGGCTGGCCAGTAGAAACCCAACCGTTGTTAAATTACAGGCCAGGCAAGGCCAGGCCATATGGTCTGCAGGGTGGCCAACCATCCCCCGATATAAAAGGATGGGCAATTCAGCCTCGAAATTGTTGTAGCGAAGGAGTCGGAGGAGTTTCCTTGCTGTTATGGCAGCAGGAGGATGACGGGGTTGACGGAGGGCCTCGCGGTGCGTTCGGGGTGGGCTAAACAAGGCCCGAATGCCCAGAAAATCCTCGGGGTGGTCAAGATCGAGCTCCTCGTCCCCGGTGTCGCCCCAAAGGATCGAAATCGTGCGGCGATGGCGGATACGGGATGCCCGAATGGTGATCATGCCCCTCACTGCGTCGGAAGGGCGTTGGTGAGAGGGGATGATGAGATCGTTCTAAAAAGGAAAAAAAGGAGAAATAGAAATAATATATTAAAAAAAAAAAGTATATATATATATATATGTAATAAAAAAAAGTAAATAATTATAAATAAATAAAATATAAAATAAAAATAAATAAATTAAATTAAATTAAAAAAAAAGAACACCACAGGTAATTACCAGTTTCTGAATAACCCACGGGGATGGTGGTCCAGCGCAGAAAATTATCCCGTATGGACCATCAATGGAAATTAGGGAATCCATGGTGAATTCTGAAAAAGAGAGGAAAAAAAAAAGGAAAAGTAAATAATAATAGTAATGGGTATATATATATATAGATATGTATGCGTATATATATATATATATATATATATATACGTGAATATATACATTTAAATTTTAAAATAGTGCATACTTACTTTGAAACGAAGGAAAATCACTGAAGCGGAAAAACGATGCTTGCTGTCGGAACACTGAGAGGAGAATGAGGAACAAGGGCTAGAGGCGTGAGTCGCGCACCAAGAGTTTGGAGGATGTTTAGAGTAGGAAGATGATAACGCTTGAGTGTCGCTCCATCGAGGGACAGAGCCAGGGATAGTTCTTCTTAGGAAAGGATTGGTATAGTCCATGCAGAAGTATATTAGGGATATAGGAACTTTGAGAAAATAGGGTATGTAATAAGTTAAGCGAAAAACAATAATTAGGTATTGACAAGTAGGATAGGAAACTTAATAACATTAGGAAAAAGTCGGTTAATGAAAATTAGTAGAGAAAATAGTAAAAACATTGGATCGTTAAACTTGTCGAATTCAAAGTTTCGATAAATAAATAATATACCAAATAAAAAAAAAGGAAAAAAAAATATATATAGTCGGTCTTTAGGTGAGATAGATTGAGACGACTGTACAGTATGGGTCAACTGTGTGGCGCTCGGTAACCCGAGGCGCAAAAATGCAGATAAGATTATCGGCAGAACGCTCCTCACAGTTGTCGAACATAGGGCCTGCTTGTACGGCGCGTGTCACGATGGGCATAGTGCTTAGAGCGGCCGTCGGACGAAATGAGTGCAGCATCTCCTGGACCGAGAATATCAATGAATGATAAATCATCGTTATAGTTCAGGGGGATCATAAATATAATCATTATTCCTTATATCTTATATATATTAAAATAGTGCAATTAATACAGAAAAGGAAAAAAAAAGAGAGAAAAATAGATGTACAGCGAGTTGACCCAAAATTTAATTTTGAGCACTGTCTCTACCGAGACCGAGCGTTGTTCTTCGAAGCAACCCTCGTTTTGGGGGGGAGGTGTTACGTCCGGTGAATTTTACCAAAAATTCACTGACGCAACCTGATAAAAATCCACAAATTTGGAAATAAAATAATAGTCAGAAGAGTCATAGAAAATCCATAGAAAAATTATAACACGATTATTAATTATGCGTCAGCCAGCACTGAATGATTCAATTCAGTGATTGGCATAGCAACAATTGAGTAACTAAAAAAATCGCAAGAGGTATATTCAGGTTGCTGGACAGGTATCATCGGCAGCGAGCATACCTTAGGCTACCTGAAGATCTCATTGTTTTAATTGAGACCGGAAAGGGCAATCCGAATCCTTAGCTAAATGCGTCGGGAGACGGAGCCTTATCGCTCCAATACATAGCGCGGAGCGACGCACATACGCACACAACGGTGCAGCCAGAGAATCCGTGTGACTGTCTCGAGGCGACTGATTGGCAAAATCACCGTCGGCGCTAACGAGTGCAGCACCTCTCAGGGCATAATTATTCAATATATTATTTAAAGTATATTTAATTGTTTTTGATATAAACAACATCGGAATATACCAAATGTGGAGATTTCGCCAGAAAATAATGAATGAATCAATTATCTAATAAAATCACGAATGAAACGAAGTTTGGGTCAAATCGTTAATATAAAGTTGTCATAAACATTTATGACTTATTATTATGTATTATTATTATCATCGGGGAAATTAATTAACACATTAAAATCATAGTTTACTGTCACTAGAATAGTCAAATAAAATAGTCAGTAGCAGAGAATTAATTATTATCATCCGAGAAAAATATTTAGACATTAAATAATTATCCGTTGAAAAACAGGAATTTATAAGCAATATTTGGAGTAGTTTGAATAATCGGGTGTATAACTTTGGATAGGAAAATCGTAGAAACTTCGTTCAAATTTGTAAATTCTTGTTGTTTAAATCTAAGATTGTCAGAGTAATTTGTTTATCACGAAAATCATTGTGAAGACCGGAATTCTGAAATTATTAAAATAAGCTGCGGAAGACGCTAAAACCGATCGATATTGACCGAAGAAGGGGGCGGCTGACGCAACGGACAGCTCGGAGGCGCGGGTGCCCCCCGATCAAAACAATAAAAGAGGCACCTCCGGGGGCGGATCGTCACCTCTTCGCGACAGTCTTGCGGGTGACATACCTCTACCTCTTCGTGACAGTTGTCTTTCGCGGGCCGGAACCAGTCATCCGACGCATACATCTACAGTTATTATCCGCGGAAAACTAATTATTGTCTAGAAGTCTTTGACTTCTCACGGAGTATTGTATCAACACAGTTAAAATTTCAATATAGTTTCGGAGTCTGAATTCTGGAGTTAACAATCAAATAAATATTCTAAATTTTCGACGGATAAATAAATTGGAGTTCAACGAAAAGTTATTTCATCATCCTGCATATTTCGACATCAGTATTTACTCGTCCATCTCATCATTCATCGTTGATAAATCGACTTTCCCTGAAAGAAAGAAGGAAGGAAGGAAGGAGGAATTCGGAATCAACATCTTAGATCCGTTTTCGATCATTCCATTCATAAGAGTCATTCATTGACAATCACCGTAAGTCATCGAATTATTTAAATTCAAATCATTTATTTTATTTCAACGATCGTCCTTGAATAACTTATTCCATTGACCAACAATTAATTATCTTGAACATTTGAGGAACTTGTCGAATTATTTAATTTCAATTCATTTTATCTCATCGGTCATTTTGAGATTTTATTCTTTTGTTATTTCACCGGATGTTAATTAACTATCTCGAATCATTATCAATCAATAATCAGGGTTTCAATAAATCATAGTTTCGATAAATCATAGTTTGAATTTAAAAGTCGAGATCTTCGATCCTTTTTCGAGAGACCCAGGGTATAGAGCAATGAACTCAACGTTTGGAGATAACGCTGGCCTTCAGTCGGTGGCGGGCAGCATTGCGCGACCGTGAGGGATCTAATTACACAGCCTTGCTACGGTGTGTCAGGGTCAAGTGAGGAATCATAATATTTTGAACGTGATGGACACCTTATAAGATCATCGAGCTATATTCTTTTCGACATGCAGACTCAGCCCATCCCTGAATAATTTTCCGAAAGGTTAGATTCAAAAGGGGCACTGTTCTGGTAAAGCGTCACATGCGATAAACGCGTAATAGGGAGAGAAATCTCCTTTACCGTAGATGCAGGAAAAAGCTTATCAGGACGTAACACTCCCTACAGAGTTATGTGTAAAAACATTTTGAAATTATGTTACTTTAACATTTACATTCGTATAGATTCCGAAAAGTGGTTGCGTTCCTTGAAAATCTCAAAAGACGGCCAAGTCTTACCGCGCGAAAGAGCTCGACCGCAAGCGCAAGCCTCCAAGTTCGCTGTTATGAAAACAGCCTTGGAGACACGTAAACAAAAAAATGCTGAAGCAAAGTTGAAGAAGGAAGCGGCGATGAAGAGGAATACCAGCATCTTGCAAGAAACGGAAGAGAAGGAAAAGAATGAGAAGGCCGAGAAGGAAAAGGAAAATTTGTCACAAGAAATCCAGAACACGGCGAAACGTGGAAGAGAGTACGAAAAGCTCGAATCAGTCGTCGAGGTTGAGCGAAAAAAGAAGCGTGGGAATGAAGATGTAAGACGTAGAGAGAAGACGAGAGAAGACGTAGAAAACAAAAAGGCTACAAGAGAAGAAGAGGAAACAAAGAAGCGTTCGAGAGAAGAAGAAGAGAAGAGCAAGCGATTGAGAGAAGAAGAGGTAAAGAAGAAGCGTTCCAGCGAAGAAGTTGAAAAGAAGAAGCGTGCAAAAGAAGACACGGAAACGAAGAAGCGTTCGAGAGAAGAAGAAGAGAAGAGCAAGCGATTGAGAGAAGAAGAGGTAAAGAAGAAGCGTTCCAGCGAAGTTGAAAAGAAGAAGCGTGCAAAAGAAGACACGGAAACGAAGCGTTCGAGAGAAGAAGAAGAGAAGAATAAGCTTTCGAGAGAAGAAGAGGAAAAGAAGAAGCTGTCGAGAGAAGAGGAAAAGAAGAAGCGTTTGAGAGAAGAAGAAGAGAAGAATAAGCGTTCGAGGGACGAAGTGGAAAAGAATAAGCGTGCAAGAGAAGACACGGAAACGAAGAAGCGTTCGAGAGAAGAAGAAGAGAAGAATAAGCTTTCGAGAGAAGAAGAGGAAAAGAAGAAGCTGTCGAGAGAAGAAGAGGAAAAGAAGAAGCGTTTGAGAGAAGAAGAAGAGGAGAATAAGCGTTCGAGGGAAGAAGTGGAAAAGAATAAGCGTTCAAGAGAAGAAGTGGAAAAGCAGAAGCGTTCAAGAGAAGAAGTGGAAAAGAAGAAGCGTGCAAAAGGAGACACGGAAACGAAGAAGCATTCGCGAGAAGAAGAGAAAAAGGAGGAGCCTTCGAGAGAAGAAGTGGAAAAGAAGAAGCGTGCAAGAGAAGACACGGAAACGAAGAAGCGTTCGAGAGAAGAAGAGAAGAATAAGTGTTCGAGAGAAGGAGAGAAAAGGAAGGAGCGTGTGAGAGAAGAAGCGGAAAACAAGAAGCGTTTGAGAGAAGAAGAAAAAAAGAATAAGCATTCGAGAGAAGAAGTGGAAAAGAAGAAGCGTGCAAATGAAGACACGGAAACGAAGAAGCGTTCGCGAGAAGAAGTGGAAAAGAAGAAGCCTTCGAGAGAAGAAGAAGAAGAGAACTATAAGCATTCGAGAGAAGAACAGGAAGAGAAGAATAAACGTTCGAGAGAAGAAGAAGAAAAGAATAAGCGTTCGAGAGAAAAAGAGGCAAAGAAGAAGCGTTCAAGAGAAGAGGAAAACAATGAGCGTATAAGCGAACAGGATGAGGAATTCGAGGAAACTACGAACGAGGATTCTTCGGAAAGTCGCGAAGAAGCCGACGTGAAGCAGATGGCGGAAACAGAAAATTTTGCAAGAGACACATCGGAACTAGGGTCGTCTCCCAAATACGACAGTGAATCAGGTACTGAATCGTCAACGCAATTGACTCCAGAACGCAGCTGATTGATTTTTTCCAATCTGTACGAATTCGCGCTCGCGTATACGAGCATTCAGTGCGATATCGGTAAAAAAAAGCATTCCAACAATTTAACAGTTCTATTCTGTAATATAGTGTAACGGTTTTTTCTATTAGTACTGGTTTTCGCTCGCGTATATGAGGATTCTACGCATCCGCAGTAACATAGATATAAACAATTTGCAATATTAAAATCAGTAACTTTTACTCATTCGCGTTGTCCGGATCATTAGTCAATATAATTTAGGTTTTATACGCTTTATTTGTAGTGCTTAAATTGGGCAATTTTCACAGAATTTAACGACATAGACAACGATTCCGTGTCGAATTTGTCAAATTCGTCTGAGGGAGATTACTACGATAAGAACGAGGTGGAAAATCGTGTAAGAGCGGCGTCGCCAGCAGAGCTCGCTAATGAATTTTATTCAGGTTAACCTTTCAACGTCAGATCCTACTGTGTTGCCACGTCTGTTTGCCTGTTCTATTTGTACGGGTTTCTCTCACATATACCACCTGTAACGGGACAGACCCCCCCCCCTGGCAGAGTCTGGCACTTTGCCGCTAGATGGCCGGCTGGCGTCCGCTTCTCGCAAGCGAGACTGCCCCGGGATGGCCATAAAGGCTCTGCCTGTCCTCTCCTCTAGGTCCTTTCCTTCCCTCACGAATTGACCACACCTCTTCGAGGAACTCCCGAATGGGGCCTCGTCGTATCCATAGTTCATAAGGTTAAGTTCTCTGCTGGCTTTGCCAGCATTGAGACACTCTACCAGGCTCTCTCAAAAGAGTGGAGTCTGCGAGGATAAAGAAGTTCTCTGCCGGCGGAGGTTGGCATCGAGACACTCCACCAGGCTCTCTCGTAAGAGCTGAGTCTGCGAGGATAAAGCTATTTTTGAGATCCTATCCGGTGAGAAAGGATAGTATTCGGTCTTGAACGTCGGATCGATCTCAGATCTCCGAATTGCAAGGCCGAAGAAACCCGAAATCCCGTCCTCCACACCTTATCCAGCCGGTCCAGTACCGAACTCTTACCTTCCAATCGGAAGAAGACGATCTAAAAAATCGTGAGTTCGATATTCCGCTCCCACGGAATATCGAAACGTTTCACACCATTAAACGTAGTGTCGGTAAAGAGAATCCAAAGCAAATAATTTCCAAATCATAAGTCTATAATTAGTGATTTAGCTATTATTCTTTTCATTTTTTGCATTGTGCTTAAATTACTGAATATTATTAGACCTCAGCGATCAACATTCTAATGTGTCTGTTTCGTCCAACATCGATAATGTCGGCAGTAACGACGGGATTGATTGGTCGAAGTTTCCTCCCGGTTAGTAAATTGTTTTTATTATCGCTTTAGAAGTTACAGCAATATCCTCCTTAGCGTTACCCTCGGGTCGCTTAGCGCCCACTTTGCTCTCACTACTCCGACTCGGGGACGGTTTTTGTGTAACTGTAATTTGTGTGATTTGTGTAATTGTCACAAATAAAAATTTAGAACCACTCACACTTAGTCAGGGATTCGAGCTCTATATGAAATCTTGTCGGTTTTTAAAAATTTTCTTTCCGTTTTGCATTTTTGAAGAAATGCTTCTTTCCAAATTTTTGTATTTAAATAATTTAATAAAACTTATATAATCCCGTAGTAACTGCAGATCTTGTACGCCACTATAAAGAATTTGGTTCACTTCTGGAAGCACGATACGAGCAGCTGGCAAAAACGAATGCCAAGAAACTGGACTCTCCACGTCCACCAAATCTAAGCGACATGTCCAGTTTTGGTGGAAATTCGAAAGTATTTTGAAATTATAAATCTAATATAGACTGATCGAAAAAAATAATTCAGGCAATTTAATAGCATAAACTAAAGTAGAATATTCGGACAATCGAAATTTGTACATTGCTTCCTCATAATTTTCTTTTATTCGCAAAGCTTCCTCTACAAGCAAGCCAAAACATTGCGGAAGAAGCTTTCTTAGAGAAGAACTTTTGTGGATAATAGAACATTTCTTAGAGAAGCCATGAAAAAATTCCCATTTTCTAGTATTCGCTTTGATATCATGCACCTTTGATTGCCAGGAGTCGCTTATTTGTTGGTAACACATATTTTATCCTCAACTAGATTGAACTGCGTAAGAACTCCGGAGTATACGTCGAGAAACAAGATCTTTTGAATGTCCTCAGCTTTAATAAAGACCCGCGCAACATGGCTCGAAGGCTGATGAAATAGTTGATCAACGAGGCAGATCTACGAAACATGTGCGCAAAGGGCAAAGGCCACAGAAAAGCGATCCCGGAAAAGTTTCGGAGCGTGGTCTCAAGTACGCCCTTTTCATTATGTCGCTATTTTCTCCTTTCACACCGGCTGCGCGAACGCTAGGTTACGTTAATCACACATACATTCCAAACCAAACATTTAATACGATCAAAATTTCACTACTTCGCGACATGCCAAAGATCTGAAAAAATCAGCTGTATTAACTATATCAAAATCTTTGATTTTGCATAATAATAATGGCAAAAAGTTATTAAAACATTATTAGAAAAATAAAAAAATTAAAAAATCAGACAACTTTTTATTGTCTCATTTTAAATGATTTCCTTGATTTTTTAGAATTCATATGAATTTTGTCTTTTTCTCTTTTTTCAGAATTTTCTATCATTGCAAAATTTGTTTTATCGAAAATTTGAGAAGTCGATGTACCTTTTTGACATTATTATTATGGAAAAGTGATAAATTTAATTGATTTTTATCGCGTTTCTCACACAATATATATTATTGTTTAAATATTGCTTGACGTACAGGTTTCGTGGCAAACAATACGGCGGTCGGAACAAAAAAACTGAGTCCAGAAGAATTTAACAGGAATTTGACCCTTATGTGCGGATCTCTCCGTGCTAAGGAAAAAGAACGTTTGAAACCGAAAGTCCGGGTGGTAGAGTCCCCTCGTTCTCAACATAATTCCGACGTCGAATCTTCAATGGGACGTTCTCCATCACCGGCACATAAGTCAGGATCGTCTTCCCAGATAGAAATTTCTGACTCCGAGTAATCTGAGCATTGAGTGCACGCCTCATAGTAACAGAAAATTAAGACATTACAAATTACAATTTTATTTCATTTTTCTGTTCTTATGGAAAGACATCAATCGGTTGCTTCATTCTTGTTTAAAACCGATTTATTGTTATACTTATTTAAAAATATATAAAAAGTCATTATTAGAAATATCTCGTGTTCAAAAAATATCTTATTAAAAAAATGATAATATACAAAAATAATAATATAAATAAACAAAAAAATGGTCACTTACACAGACTCATTGCCCAAAAATTACGCATAGAGCAAACTTTTATTTCACTCGGTGCGGAAAATGGCAGTTTTACGCACGCTTCGCATGCGTAAAACCCCCTTTTCACACTTATGAAGTAAGATTTGGTACAATACTCATGCAAAAAAACTTCGTGGCTCGTGTGATTGTATCACTCGTATTCGACTCGTGCTGCAAACTCACACTCGTCAGAAAAAGTTTTATTGCACTAGTATCGTAATGTACTACTATAGGTCAATGGTAGAAGAAATAAAAGCATACGCAATATATGCACTACCCTCGGAACATTTATCGTTCAGAAGGAAACAAAATAAAAAAATGCGTACAATTGTAAAACATGGATTTTGCGCTCTAATAGGGGCTTCATAGTAGATACTCGACTATTTCATCGCATACCAGCTTCATACTTAATACACGAATATTCCATCGTATATTAGCTTCATACTTCATACTCGAATATTCCATCATCTATCAGCTTCAAACTTGATACTCGAATATTCCATCGTATATCAGTTTCATACTTAATACATGAATATTCCATCGTATATTAGCTTCATATTTGATATTCGAAGATTCCATCATATATTAGCTTCATACTTGATATTCGAATATTCCATCGTATATTAGCTTCAAACTTAATACACGCATATTCCACCGTATATCAGCTTCATACTTCATACTCGAATATTCCATCGTATCTCGGCATCATACTTAATATACAAACATTCCATCGTATATTAGCTTCATACTTGATATTCGAATATTTCATCGTATATTAGCTTCATACACAATACACGCATATTCTACCGTATATTAGCTTCAGACTTCATACTCGAATATTTCATCGTATATCAGCTTCATACTTCATACTCGAATATTCCATCGTATATCAGCATCATACTTAATATACGAATATTCCATCGTCTATCAGCTTCAAACTTGATACTCGAATATTCCATCGTATATCAGTTTCATACTTAATACATGAATATTCCATCGTATATTAGATTCATATTTGATATTCGAATATTCCATCGTATATTAGCTTCATATTTGATATTCGAATATTCCATCATATATTATTAGCTTCATACTTGATATTCGAATATTCCATCGTATATTAGCTTCAAACTTAATACACGCATATTCCACCGTATATCAGCTTCATACTTCATACTCGAATATTCCATGGTATATGAGCTTCATGATTAATATACGAACTTTCCTTCGTATATTACCTTCATACTTGATATTCGAATATTCCATCGTATATCAGCTTCATACTTAATATACGAACAGTCCATCGTATATTAGCTTCATACTTGATTTTCGTATGTGCTTTCGTATATTCGCAGTACTAGCTTCATACTTCATACCCGAATAAACTTTCGTATATTCATAGCATCTGCTTCATACTCGATACTTGAATAATCCGTCGTATACTAGTTTCATACTCGATACTCAAACATTTCTTTGTATGCTAGGTCAATATTTTATACTTGAATATTCCTTCGTATATTAACTCGATACTTCATACTCTTCGGTGACTTATTGGTAGAGTATAATGCGAGTATAACTTAGTCCAATACGACATACTTCTAATACTTACATTTTTAATACTATTTTAATACTTTTTTTTTTGCGCGGGTCTGGTGAATATTCGATCAACTTCTGAAGCAATTTTCTTCAGAATAAGCTCGACCGCTTGCACAGATGTATCGCCTTCAGACCATGCAATACCGTGATGGTTGCTCTGCAGCCACGTATTTTGCCTTTTTATAGCAGGTGATAGGTCGTCATAGGCATAGAGCTGTTTTACTATCCAGTGACCAAAGTATGTTAAATGCACCGAGGTGACAGCCACTTCTTTCGGTGTAAAATGATTGAATTTATCCTTTAGATCTGTATATCAATTACAACAGCGATGATGCGACCTGTCGCCTCGAGTTCTCGGAGAATACTGAAGACTCAGCCGAAATAGTTCACTATCCGCTGAAATCTACAATCACTTGTCGGGACGAGTCAATCTCCAACACATTATCATATTCTGCATACACAATACAGTTAACCGTTGAATTTAGAGCTTCTTCGAAACGGACCTCTATTCTGACACTGCCGTGTTTCACCAAATTCCAATGAGTATTACTATTTGCCAAAAGATCAGGTGTTAGGTCAAATGCAAATAGACAATAACCATTAGGGTAGGTTGTACGGGAAATACAATTACCCTGGTTGAGAAAGTGAATACCCGTGCCGGAGAATAATGTGTGATATGCATCCACGTATTGCTCTCTCGCACCAAAGTCGGGCTGCAGAGGCTTTGACGGTATCTGCACGCCGTCAGCATACAAAGAAAGATAATTTATTTTATAATTTTGAAAGTTAAAGGGGTTCAGTGTGCGATCACCGTTAAAGGCTCTATTATCGACAAATCCGATAATTATGCGCTTAGGCAGCTGCCCTAGTATGACATTATCCAGAGTATCACCGTGAACACCTGCATGCAGCGATACTGCTTTAATTTCTACGCAGGTCATTGGATACTTTGCCGTAGATTTGGAGAGAGCCCTTGCGTGGGCTAGGAGTATACCGGGTGCTATCTTGGCACGACGTACAAGGAGCGATGCTTCGACGATCTGCATGCTGCAGTCTTTCGAAGAGCTCATAAGGCAGAAAGCATGGTTGGTGCGCACGAGACGTATACGCATCTCAACGCCGTTTATCAAAAATCTCTCCTGATTGAAGATGTCGCAGTGAAGGTGTCCAAGGAGATCAATCTGATTACCACTAGCATTCATAAGACCTCTTCGCATAGCTAAGCCTGTATTACCATCACCCACATCATCCATTCCTCCGTGCGAATCGTTATACCAGAGAACACTTGTGAGATGAGAGGCCTTCGCGTCATCTCCATAATTCAAGAGTGTTTCAATGTATGCTCTGTATGCGTAAGCGTTATGGGGTGGTGATACAAGTTTCTGATTCAAGAATACGTCAATCTGATTGAACATTGAATGCAGTAAATTATTAACGGGACCAGGCTTAGGTACATCGCCCTCTTTAGGTTTCCGAGGTGGTATTATTTCAACGCGCATACTCAGCATAGTATGCGCAAGATCAATGTACTCATCGCCTTGTCCAGGCACTACAAATTCGATAGGCGAATTATCTGTCAGCAATGAAATTGGCTTATAGTACCCCCATTGTGTTCCCTCAATCGTGGTTTGGGTAGGTGGCAGCGTAAATAGCTCAAGCTCCGACTTTAGACACTCACACGAATGAGCGTGTAAGAACGCCATTTTTTCTCAACCCTGTCTGTCTAGGCAAAAATATCAGATACAGTCCTCGGTTTTTTCCTCCTCTTCTTCTTGTCAGTCGTCTTTGTCTTCCGTCTTTTCACTGTCCTTTTCTTTGCTCTCCTCTTCGTCACGCGCGCAGAACGTTTTCTCGACGTTAACGGTTTCTTTCTTTTTTTCACACCGACACGACGTGTTGCGCTACCGCCAATCGAATGCAGCAGTTTGTTAATTTTAGCCGCTTTATAGCCTGAGCCTTGCATAAGGTTATTAATTTTTTCCTCGGCTTTTCGCTTTAGATTTGTGGCCGATTCACGCATGCGTGTTTTAAAAGCCTCTCGTGGATGAACACCCCTATCCAATATGTCATTGGTTGCATTAATACCAGAACGTAGCGCTTCTTTGCCTACGGTTCAAGCTCCTTGTTTCAAGAGCGGTATGATACGGCGAAAGAGACCTCCGAGGAAGCTACCAATACCATGACCTCGTTGGTTCGGCGACCCAATGTAGACATGACTGATACCGCCATAACCCGTCCTCCCACCTCCACCCGTCTGGGGGTCAAAGTATGCGTCGTAATAATCCATTTCGCGGGTCAATCTACGCGCCGAAAGTGTAATGTCACCGTCAACGTCCCGTGCTCAAATGGTATCGGATTTCTTTATTTTGTCGTCATCATGTGGTGCACTATGGCGAGTCCAGAATTCTATCCCCCCTCCCACCCCCACGCCTCTTACCACCCACACGCGGCTGGCCGAATTTCGACCAGCCGCTGTGTCTGGGAAATGGGTGGGGATGGGAGTGGGGATAGGAGTGGGGGTCGCCATAGTGCACCGCTAACTACTTACATTATTATATTAATTATATTAATATTATATTAATTATATTAATATTATATTAATTATATTAATAATATATTAATGTCGTATTAATATATTACTGCCCCCTTAATAGGGTGCTACTACCCTATCCGAGGTACAACAACAGTGCTCGATACGCGAAAGATCGGTGTTATCAGGACCCGCCAACTCCATACATTCGTCACCCACATATACTTTCGGATGTCCTACGGGGTATTTACCATACTTACAAATGTATGGGTACAAAGAACAAACATCGACATATCTTATATGCTCTTTATCTTTTATGTTGTTATGCCGCAGAAATCCGGTCAGCTACTCCGGGTTGCGCGTTAATGTTTTTAGGGGTTATCCAGTAAAGGGTTGGAACCCACGTGAATTATTAACACAGTTTTAATGAAATATTATTAAATGATATTTAACAGTTTTAAACAATATAAATTATTATCAACAATTTTTTAACAAAGTTCACTTGCAATTTATAAACAAAGTTTATTGCAATTATTTAACAAAGTTTATTTAACTAATTATTTAGTTACATAGCGATTATTCATTCAATGATTAAAGTATTCAAGTATTTCAAATTGTCTCAAATTATCTCAAGTTATCTCAGACTATCTCGAATTACCAATCGATGTACACTTTGCACCCTTAAGGTTTCCTTTTACAATAACTTTGAAAACTATTATTCGTATTCAACCGCACTGGTCAGACTGCCGAGTACCTGCTCTCGATCCTCTATATATATTCCTCGAGAGCAGGTATATCAGCTTAATATCTAGCGCAAGTTTATAATTTACTTCATTACTGTAAACAAATATCTTTGCAAATCCTCGCTTTTTCGTGAGCGGGATTTGGAGCATATTATTCTTTGCGTAATTCTCGCCTCGGTATTCTCGAGTCGGTGCTCCAGTTACCGAGGCGTTCGCGGTTGCCTAACTGCTGTATCGACGCTCGACGCTCGACGTTCGACGCTCGATGCACGCTTGATGCGTAACGAAACCGAATGTGTCTCGCAACCGAAATAATCGGTGCGCAGAACTCTTCGAAATAATAATACATACCCGAGGTACAACATCCCTCCCCCCTAAAAAGAAAAGAAATCTGATTTCTTTTCGCTCGTCTCCGACGAGCTTTATTTTTATCATTTCCGTGTGCCCCGTGCCTAATGTTATGAGAAAATAAAAGGAGGAAAAAAAAGTTTCCCGTAAAATATACGTAAGAAAAAGTTCTACTTTTCGAGGTGAGCGTACGAGTTAGGCGCGCTTCCGGGCTCTTGCGGAATACGGAGGCGAAAAGCCGCCGCTATTCCTTTATGCTGACGGTCGAGGTCGACGCTCAGTAGGTCGGCGCGTTTGCACTTTTGGGATATATTAACCGTCGTTTCCCTAGTGTTTACACTTATTCGTTCATCGACCGCCAGTTATTTTCTTTCTACTCGAATCCGCACGATGAGCTCCAGACGTAGCCCGAGCCCGCCCGCCAAGGTAATTACTTTTTACATTCACTCTCTTGGCATTTTTTACTTTTACTCTCTTTTCATTTAACCCTCCTAATTAATTTCGTAATTATTCCCCGTTTTTTTTCGTTTTTTTTTCCTATCATTTGTCTAATCTTAAGGAATATTTTACCCAATTAATTACCCGATAATTTACCCGATAATAATTTTTCCTAATTTCTCCCTGTTTTTTCTTTTTTCAGAGGGTGCGTGTTACCCTTCCTGGTGACCTGATTTATACGCTGGTGGTCCGCCCCAGTCCCTCTGGCCGGTCCAGTCCCGACGTAGCAGTAATCGGGCCCGAGGTGAACCTGGCCATGGCTGAGCCTCTGGCGCTGGGGTCCTGGAGCCCATGGTCGGATGCCCAGGCCCGGGGAGGCCCTTCTCCCCAGGAGTCGTCTCGCCCCCTTACCTCGTGGGGCTCCCCGAGTGGTGCCGCGTCCAGCCGGGGCCTCGGACTCGGAGTCTTCGGGCGAGGAGAAAGAAGATCCTGCTTGTCGTCGTCGCCGTGCCGCCGCGGGCGTCATGAACTGGTGCCTCGCGGAGTGGAACTGATTTTCCCAGCTCCGTCGTATTCACTTGTTTTTGAATACGTATACATTTTTTTTGTGTATATTTATTTTATGGTAAAAATAAATAAACGAATGTTTTTTCTCTTCCGAAAAATTTGTTTTCTCATGTGAATGCGTTTTTCCCCGCAATCTCCAGTCCCCAATGACGATTAATAAGTTTATGGTTTTTTTTTTCAAACGAACGAATTTTGTTTTTTCTGGTTTTTCCTCCTTTTTTTTTGCTTTTCCCGAATTATGCGCTGACTCGGGTTGCCACTCGGGGAATTATATGCGGCTCCTGCACGGGATTTTTTCCCGCTCTTCTCCGTAGGGCGCGGTATATCATATGGCCGACGATGGCCGACAGGGCAAGCGTGCCCACTGTATAAGATCCGACAGTATGGTATAGTTGCGTGCGAGTCGACGGGCTAGCTGGCTCCGTCGATTTTAATTCTGTCTTAATTTTGCGTATCCGTACGCTTAGGTTTTGTAACTCGTGCGGGCTATTTACCGCACGCTCGAGTTTGGTATTCATGACCTTCGTCATTAATTGAGGCATTTCCTCCTCCCCGGCTGGTAGCAGGGTAAGGTTGTAGGCTGGCACATAGCCTGCTCTGGCGACTTGCTGACTCCAGCGTTTTACCGTCTCCAATTTGAAGTCGGCCGCGGTGACAACACACCGTTCATGGACGGTCAATAGCCCCGAGCCGTCGAGATGCTCCTGCCTCGTCGGCTTATCGTGACAGCCGATGCTCACCGTCTCTCCACGCGGTGCCACAAACAGCCACTGTCCGAGTTGCCGCATACCCATTACGAGTGTGTGCGTAAGCTTCATTATTTTCTTCGGGCAATGCTGACCATGACCTACCGCTCCCGGTGTAAAGTCGCACGCCGCAGGGGGCATCCATGTTGATGGTCAGGGTAGGGTACCGCGGTGGAAACCTTTTACAGGTTTTCAGGTCGGCTGTCGTTACTCAAAGGTAACGCCATTAATGCCTATTTTCCCGGTCTACCACCACGAGATCCTCGGCGGTTTCCACGTAATAGTAGGTGTCGTTTTTTCCCCTTCTCGGGAGAGGATAAGCATAATTCACATTATAGACCGAAGGTCCGACCAGTGGAATTTCCAGCATTAGGGTTGTTATGCCTTCCTTTTGATACGCACGTGGCGTTGCCAGTAGGGCTTCCGTAAGGTATCCCGTCAGTGCGGCCGGCGTGACTGTTGAAGCACTTATGGTACTGGAGGCCATACTGGCGAAGAGTTCGGCTATCTTTTCCACCTCCCGTATTTAGGTCTCCACGGAGGCTTCTATGAGTGCGAGACTCTTGTCGAAATGCTGGCGTTCACTCAGTACCTGGGTACAATTCCGGAAATATCCGTGCGTACTATGGTGTACAATTTCTGAAGATTCATCTGCGAGGCTCGTGACGTTCTGTTGAACATTTCCAGCGTCGTTTCCATTACCTGCAGTTGCTCCTTCATGGCCCTCTTCAGGGTACCTTGCGTGCCCTGGATTACGGCAATCTCCGCATCTATCCGTTCCCCATCCGCTGCGTCCAGATTGCCGGTGATGGCCTTTACCACCGTGCCTAGGCCGTCGATCAATCGATCGATGATGCCATCGCACATTTTTGGAAGGCCCTGGTAGGAGTATCGGTGATTACCAATGGTGCCTTAGCTACTGGCCGTATTTTATTCCGTTGGCACTTGTCACATCGTGCCACGTATTTTTCCACATCCTTCCCCATGCCGGGCCAGGTGTATCTTAATTTTATACGGGCTAGCATGCGAGCCACCCCCTGATGCCCTCCCAGGGGTGACTCATGATGCTCGTGAAGAATTTTGGTTTTCTTTTCCTCGCTTAGACGTTCTCCGTCTGAGCGAACTCGCTCGTTCTCCTTCCCGCGGCGGGCGTCGGGCTGACTATCCGCGGGACTGTTCCCCTGGCTGGCCGCTGCCTCGGCTGTCGCGCGGGTTCTGGCTACTTGGCGCTCCCGCGGACGAGGTTGTGCGCTGCCTTCCTTACCGTCGCTGCTCGGCTCGCTCGACTCCTTCTTTGTTTGCGAGCGTGTTGCCACACATATTCGACTCAAAGCGTCGGCGTTGGTGTTCTGTTTCCCGGCTTTATATTGCACATCGAACTCATGCTCTGATAATTTTATTTTCCAGCGCATGAGTCTCGATCCGGGATCCTTAACGCTGAACAACCACGTTAAGGGCTTGTGATCGGTTACCACCGTGAACCGAGTACCATATACATAAGGGCGAAATTGTGCAATTCCCCATTCGATGGCGAGCAGCTCTTTCTCCGTTGTTGTATAATTCTGTTCCGCCTTGTTTAAAGTTCGACTGGCGTAACTGATGGGCAGGTCCTCCCCTATCGACCCTTGGGACAATATGGCCCCTATGGCCCTATCCGATGCGTCCGTGGTGACGATGAAAGGCTTCTCGAAGTCCGGATACTGTAGTACCGGCGCGGTTGTCAGTGCCCTTTTTAGGTCCTTCACAGCCTGCTCATGCTTCGCCGTCCATACGAATTTACTGTCCTTTTTACTAAGCTCTGTTAAGGGCTGAGCGATTTTTTAAAAATCCTGGATGAACTTACGATAGTATCCGGCGAGTTCTAGGAAGGACTGCACTCCCTTAACATCCTTCGGGGTTATAAATTCCCGGACGGAGGTCACGAGTGACGGATCGGAACGCACTCCCTCGCTGGAGATCACGTGCCCGAGGTATCGCGTTTCCAAACCAGAGTTAGGCATCAGCAATTACTTTTGTAATCAAGAGACGCGGTAGCGTCTCGACGCCAAGTACTTAAAAAAAAGTTTTTAAGCGAGTTGAGGGAGACGCTACCAAGTATAGATACTTCAAAATGCCGGAAGTGGATTCTTGCTTCTCGATTTTCTCCAAAACGAAGGATCGGATCAGAATTCCGACGACACTGTTATGATATATATAGAACACGAGCTTTCCAACGCGCCTAGTTACGATCATAAATGTTAGCTAGATGCTGAGATACGGTAATCGTACCCCTCACGAGGTCCGAAAATATTATAAAAGTGTCCTGTGATGTGAGTCCTCGCGTCTACTGCGCATGCGTCTGCCAGCTGTCTCATTTGCCATCTCTCTCGGATTCGCATCAGCGCAGCACTGTCTCTCTACCCATCTCTCTTGTTTTGTATATATCAGCGCAGCACTTTTCGCGCTTCGGTTAATCGTTCGGCAAAACAAAATTATTATTTTTTTATTAATTGAAGAAACCGAAAAAAAATGTGAAAGTGTCCACCCCTATAGTGAACCTATAGCGAATGAAAAATAAAAACTTCTGCATAAAAGTGTCAATAAAAAAGATTTGTCTAAAAAAATTTATTATAAATATCATATATCATAAATTAAATATATTTTTATTCTTTTAATTATGTGTTCTACGTGTAAAGTTAATTTTCCTCGATATTTTTATGACTAACCTATTTTTGAAGTTTTGTTTTATTTTTGCTTTTGTCAAATGTTAAACGAGTATATTGGATATATTTGACAGCAAGATGGTTCAGTTTTTTAAAATGGAATCTACGCTCTGTCTGGAAAACATGAACTTATTTATTTATCCAAACCTATAAGTAAATACGTTAGTAAAAGAATAAATCTTTTACTAATGGAGCTGGGATTCTATCTGAGACATTTCCTCTTGTCGATGTATTATTGAAGGTTCGCAGTGAAAATTTAAATTTACATATAGTGGCGAAAGGCCACTATATGCAGCTCCACATACAGATGCCCTCGATGCCCTGGAACTTCAGAGGTACTGCGTCAGGATCAAAAGATGCCTTTACCCATCATGCGAGGGAGATCATTTTTTTTAACTACGCATAATGAAAACCACCTCCTGATTCTGGTGCAGCTGCCTTCGAAGGTCTAGAGCATCAAGAGCAACTACTTTAGAAGTCGGAGGAGCCTTTTGTCACCATCCAAAACAGGTAAATGTTATATTATTGCTTCTGCGCCAAAGCTTAGAATAGGACAATTCTGCACTCAAACCATTTCCGACAATATAAGTCCAAATAAAACAGAGCGATGATTCTGTTTTACTTAAATCAATACATAGTGCAGAAACAGTGATAGGACTATCAAGCAATTAGACTATTTTATTTTTTATATAAAAATAATGTTAATAAAAAAAAAGACAGAAATGGTACAACCAGTGCTTAACATTTTTTATGTTCAAAAAAAATGTCTATTGGAAGACAATTTTAAACAATCTTTAAAAATAACAAACAAACAATCTTAATACAATCTTAAAAGAATTTCACACAATTGTAAAAAATATAAAAAATGTCGAAAATTAAAATTTTCATAGCGCTTTCTTATGAAAGTTGGAACTTGAAATTTTCACATGGCTCTCTCATAATGTTCCTTTATTCATAAAGCTTCTTCTATGAGCAAGCATTTTCTGTATTTTTGGCTTCCTCATAGAGGAAGCTTCGTGAACAAAGAAACATTATGAGAAAGCCATACGAAAATTTGAAGTTTCAACTTTTATAAGGAAGCGGCATGGAAATTTCTATTTTCAACTTTTATGGGGAAGCAATGTGGAAATTTAAAAAATTTTACGCAATTACGAGTAAAAGTGTTGTACCACAAATACTATTGCTCTGTATTGCGGGATTTCGCTGTGGGACAGAAATAAGGTAAACACCCAGACCGGGCAAGCGCGTTTATTCGACTGAGTGACACACGTCTCGTGTCGTTGCTCTCCCCATTCTACATCGACTCTCACATACATCACACTCCTCCCTTCTTAAATCTAGGCGGTTTTACAATCTTCTTATTCTCTAATGTAAAGGTAACCCTTTTAGTCGCTTTCTCTTTTAGTCTTGCTGATCGCCGCACCGATCCTTCATCGTTCGTTTCCTGATCTTGTTCGTCCCCGAATGTTCTTACCGTCGGCTTAGCACCTTTCACGATTTGATCTACGTGGCGCTTCACCACTCTCCCTGAGTCTAATCTAACCTTATACGTTACTGGTCCCAACTTCTCTACAATCTCGGCCTTGACCCATGCCGCGGAATTTTTTCCAAAATCTTTTGCCCATACTTCTTCTTCCTCTCGAAAATCTACTACTCGCTTCCCTCCCGTGTTTTGTACTTGTCTGAGTTGTTCCATCTGTACTTTTTTCCCCACTTCGGGTCGCAGCATGTCAAACCTTGTTCTTAACTCTCGTCCTAGCATTAATTTTGCAGGTGACTCGCCTGTCGTACAATGTTTCGTGGATCTGTAATCAAATAGAATTTTATCTATGGCCTCGTGCACGGAATGTCCCGTTTTTAGTAGTATCTTTAATTTTCTTTTGAACGTTTTAACATAATTCTCGGCCGCTCCGTTCGTTGCCGGGTGCTTTACCGCCGAGAAGGTGTGTCTCACTCCTAATTTCTTTAGAAATTCGCCGAATTCTGTGCTCGTATATTGCGGCCCGTTGTCGCTAACTATTTGAAAGGGAAGCCCGAACCGTGAAAACAGATTCCGGAACACTTTTACTGTGGCTTCTGCCGTTGTTGATTTCATAAGAATCACTTCTGGCCATTTCGTTCGCGCGTCGATGTTAATAGAAAATTATAGTTTTTGTACGGTCCGATGAAGTCGGTATGCACTCTGTGCCACGGTTTGTCGGGCCATTTCCACGGGTTCAGTTCAGTTTTTGGTGGCTCGTCCCGGAGCTCGACGCAATCATGGCACGTTCGTGCAACGTTCTCGATATCTTTATCAATTTTTGGCCACCAGAAGAAAGAGCGTGCTATTGCCTTCATTTTAACGACGCCCGAATGCGTTGCGTGCAGCTCTCTTATGACTGTGTCCTTTAATTTTTCAGGAATGACTACCCGATAGCCCCACATTAGACAGTCTTGTTCGATTCCTAGTTCATCTTTTCGTGCTTCCAATGCCCATAGTGTCTCCGGAATATCTTTTCGTTTCGGCCACCCCCTTGACATGTATCTGATAACCTCCGCTAACACTTTATCTTTTCTCGTTTCTCTCGCAACTACTCTATCATTGAAGCAGGCAAATGATTCCTGTTCTACAAGGTGTAAGTACGAAAATTCTTTTTTTGGTTCTAACTCTTTTTTTGTCGCCGGTGTCGGGAGTCTCGATAGTCCATCTGCGCTGTTATTCTCCGAGCGCACATAAACGATTTTATACTCAAACGCGCTTAAAAAACTCGCATATCTCTGCAGCCTTCGTGCTGCCATGATTGGGATCCCTTTTTTTGGGTCAAAGATTCGTACCAACGGTTGGTGATCGGTTTTCAATAAGAACTTTCGTCCATACAGGTAGTCGTAGAATTTTGTTACCCCGAACACGATCGCCCAAGCCTCTTTGTCGATCGGTGCATAGTTACGCTCACTCATTGATAACGTTTTCGATGCATATGCTATTGGCCGTTCGCCTTCCGACGTCACATGTGACAGTATCGCCGAGACGCCATAATCCGATGCGTCGCACGTTAAACTAATTTCTTTCTCCGGATCGTAGTTAATAAGCACTTCTGCCGATTTTAAATCCCGTTTGGCCGTCTCGAGGGCTTGTTGGCACGCATCCGTCCAGTGAAATTTTTCGTTCTTTAATATATCGTAAAGAGGGTGCAATTTTGAAGCCCGGTCCTTGATAAATTTCGCGTAGTAATTTATCATTCCCAAAAACGCTTGTAGTTCTTTTTTTGACGTGGGTGCTGGTGCCTCATCGATGGCTTCTACTCGTTCGCGCAATGCGTGGACCCCGTGCTCGTCTATCTCTACCCCCAAATATCGGATTTTCCGGACGAGTAATTCACATTTTTTCTTTTTAAGCTTCAATCCACACTCGCGTAATTTATCAAGTACCTGACTCGTCCTCTCTACGTTTTGTTCCGCGGTTTTGCCTTTAATAATTATATCATCGAGAAAAACATTCACGTCTGGCATGCCCGCAAAAATCTGTTCCATCTGTCTTTGAAAAAATCCCGGTGCTGAGGCTATGCCGTACGGTAGTTTATTTGGTTGAAATGACCCTCGGTGCGTACTTATAGTTAAGATTTTCTGTGACTCCGCGCTCACGGGTACCTGCGCGTACGCCTCTTTAAGATCTATTTTCGAGAAAAAAACTCCCCCCTGTAAGTTAGCAATGAGGTGCTCTATCCGAGGCAGCGGGTGTCGATCGATTAATAATAACGGGTTCACCGTTACCTTATAGTCTCCGCATATTCTTAAGCTACCGTCGTCTTTTGCGACGGGTACAATCGGGGTTCCCCATTCGCTCGATTCTACCGGTGAGAGTACTCCCTCTTGTATTAATCGATCAATTTCCGCGCCCACTTTGTCTTTTAATGCTAGGGGTAACGTTCGTGGCTTACGATAGACCGGTACGACTCCGTCTTTCATCCTGATTACGAATTCCGTTTTGGTATAATTTCCTAGCCCTGGTGAGAATAAGTCCGCGTATTTATTAAACAGTTCGTTTACCATTCCTTGCGTTTTTTCCTCTTCGGTTGGTTGTTTTCCGATCCGTTTCACGTCGGTGATTTTACGTTCCGACTGCTCTATACCCAATGGCCATAATCCGAGTTTATATAACCAATCGCGCCCGAGTAAGGGTTTTCCCGTCTTTCCCATTACGTAAAGGTTGCCCCTCGTTTTAATTCTGCCGAATTCTATTACTATATTTTTTATCATTCCCATCGGCTCGGTTTCCTCGCCTCCGTAATAATTTAATGTCGTGTCCGAGGTCATTAATTTTATTCCGGCGAAATTTTTTTTGTATTCTCTTTCGCTTATCAGTGAGACGTCCGCGCCGCCATCGACTTCCGTGTGTAATTCCCGACCTTCTACCTTGACACACAAAAACTGTGGTTTAATTCTTATCGCATTACATTTATTTTCCCTAACTGAAAAGACATCCGCATACCATTCCGACTCTGTTTTCGACTCGCTTGATTCCTTATTTCGGTGCATGTTCTTGACTGGCTTCGTTTCGCGCTACTCTGTGCACACGGCCTGTAGGTGTCCTCGGACTCCACACGTGTCGCACGTTCTTCCTCGATGCCAGCAGTCAGTTCTCACATGGCCCGGCTTCTCGCAGCAGAAACATTGCGGTCCTATCGCTGAGCTTCTGGACGGCCCCGGTGTCGGTGAGCGACGTTGCTGGTTGCGGCGTGTTGGTGAGCGTCGTTGATTGTTGGTTGGTGAGTCTCGTTGTTGACCATCTCGTGACGGCGAGTGTCCCGCTCGGTAGCGCTCCGTTCGCGGGCTCCGATTTGCTTGTTGTCCCCCGCGGTACCTCCCGCGCCTTTGTAGTCGGTCGATTCCCGCTTTCTCTCGCTCGTTCGAGTTGTTATTGTTTTCTACCGTATCCACCTTCAATTTGTCCGCTGCTTTCTGTGCCTCTTCGAACGCGGTGGCTGTCTCGAATGCCGCTTGTAGCGTTAACGTTCCAATTCGGAATAACGCGATCTTAATGTCTTTGTCACGGATTCCCGTGAGCAGCTGATCTTTTATCGCTTCATCCTCTGATGTGAATTCACACTCGGCTGCCAGGTCCCGTAGCGTAGCCATATACTGTGCTACCGTTTCGTCCCCGGCTTGCATTCGCTCCCTGAATCTCGATCGGAGCACCGTCACGTTCACCTTTGGCTTCACGTATTCCCCCACTTTTTTGATGATCTCCGCCAATGTCACGTCCTTCGGTTTCGCAGGTGCACACACCTTCCGTACCGTCGCGTAGGGCGCGGCGTCGATCTTCGTCAGGAAGATTGCCCTTTGTTTACTCACATCCGTTATCCCTTTTGCCTCGAAGTAGAATTCGATTCGTTCCACAAACTGCTCCCAGTTGTCTACTCCGATTTTAAAATCAAGCTGCGTGGTATACTCCATCGTTAGCTCTCCTTGTCCCGTCGTAGTTGCTCTCTCGAAATCGTCGTCGTTCCGTTTTGTTTCCGCGTCGGCCCCTCTCGGCGTCGCCCGTTTTGCCCGCTCCTTCCTCCTCGTCGGCTTCTCATTCAACTCGTACTGCTTCTTTTAATATTCGTCGTAATTCGTCTAATTTGTTCGCTTCGCTTGCCGGAATTCCTCTCTCCTGGAGGTGTGCAATGACCTCCTCTTTTCGTAGCTGGTATACCCACGCGACCCCGCTTTTCGTTGAGTCTGAACCCGCCATTCACTATATCACGCGTTTATAACAATTCCCGTTAATCCTCGTCGCCATTTGTTCTGTATTGCGGGATTTCGCTGTGGGACAGAAATAAGGTAAACACCCAGTCCGGGCAAGCGCGTTTATTCGACTGAGTGACACACGTCTCGTGTCGTTGCTCTCCCCACTCTACATCGACTCTCACATACATCACAACTATAATTATAATTTATATCGAAGACTGAATACACTTGTAAAGTCACCTACCGAATAAATTGAATTTCAACAACAATTTTACTATTCCCGAAAGACCGAAGAATTTTGTTTTTATTATTTTAATCGTTAAAAGTCATTGGGCGTTATGACGAAGTTTCGCGACCGGGGCTTGCGAATCGACTGCTTCAACGACATTTATACATATACGTACAGTACACAGTGACGGAATCCACAAACAAAAATAACAAAAATAAAAATAAAGTGCTGTAAATAGTTCCTACTTTCCAAATACGATACAAAACTTATGTTTCAATTGTAAACGATATACAAAAGCTGTATCAGATACATACATAATTGCGAGGAAAAGTTTGGTATATTTGAAAAAAATTAGCGTAAAAGAGAAGTTTGCGTTTAAGGTGATGTGGAACACCCTCCCACGCACTTACCGCGTGCTCAGCTGGTAACAAAACTGTAATGAATGCCGTTTTGAGACCGCAGACCCAGAGCAAAAAAAAATTCTTTCCCTGCCTCTGCCGATTCTCCATCGAAAGACAATTTTCTTTTTCTTCGGTTTTAATTACCCGAAAATTACAATTACTTCAAGTAACTGGAATTTTTTCGTTGCTAATTACAATTACTTAAAATAATTGTAATTTTTCATTGCTAATTACAATTACTTGAAATAATTGTAATGTTTTCGTTGCTAATTACAATTACTTAAAATAATTGTAATTTTTCATTGCTAATTACAATTACTTGAAATAATTGTAATGTTTTCGTTGCTAATTACAATTATTGAAGTAATTATAATTAACCAAAAAATTACAATTACTTGCAATGATCGTAATTTTTTTGTTATCAATTACAATTACATAAAGTAATGAAATGGTTTCAGAAAAAATTACAATTACCTGAAATAATCGTACTTATCGCGCGCTTAAAGATTAACGTTATGTGTTCACAATAACGGTACACTAGGAATTCGATTTGATTTACAGCGGCGGAACCGGCTCCGCATTACACTTAACGAAATCGAGGTTGCGCATGCCCCGCCCGTACTAACTGTCCCACATGTACCATAGCTCTCCCCTCCACGGGCAGGGCCGATCGATATTCGCTCCGTGGGGGAAACTGTTGAGGAAATCGAGGACGTAAAAATCGAGGTTCTTGTCTACAAAGTTGGCACTCTTAGATACCTTAGCGCGTCTGCGTCAGCTATGTCGGAAAAGTGACACGTGCGTCGTTTAATAGAAGATTATGAACCGGCCAGTTCAGTACATTTACGTTCTGTATACCGTTTAGTGAACAAAAACGTGTCAGATATAGATGTCATGATGACGTGTACTGCTGCAGGTATGTTTTCGTTCATATTATAAAATTTTTTTAATTGTTGCTTTTTACCACAAAAATCTTGCAGTCATTTTTTTACTCCAGATTATTTTCTATTCTCATTATTTCTTTGCAGTTTCTCTTCAATAATATTTTCTCTCTGTCGTACAACTACGCTGCTATTTTCTATTAACGTAATTTCTTTGTAGTTTTTTTTCGATACTATTGTCTCTCCGCACGGAGAAAAATGGTTTAGCTGCTCTAAAAAAATGAGTTTTGCTGACAATGACTTCGTACCCGCAGCAAAACGATTAGTAAAAGCAGCCAAAAAATTACTACGTAGAAGCAATTGGTTTTGCTATCACGACAAAACTTTTTTGTTACTGCGACGATTTAGTTTGTCATGTTAAAAACATTTTAACATGATTAGAACAGTCTTAGAAACGATCAATCGTATTGGATTTTTTTTGCCGAGAAAATAAAATTCCATTCTCTCTTAATGAGATACTTCTCATTTAAAAACAGTAATTGCGACTGTACGTGGAATTTTAAACATCTCATATACCAAAAATATTTCGTAAATTTTATATTTCAGGCAACACTTCAGAGAGAAGGTACAGTATGTACTTCCGAATCAATGAGCAGGAACTGTGGAAAGTCGATGATCTTGACCTTAGGATATACGTAAAATTGAAGCGTATGTAGAGATAATTCTGCCACATTTATGAACTTATGCATCATAGCCGATTCAAATAAATTCTAATAAATATTTAATTATTACAGTTAATGATAATTTCGCACTCAAATACGTTAAGGACACAGTCCCTAATTATGACTCCGATATCGAAGGCCTGCTGCGATCTATAGATGGTGTTGATTAGTAAGTTCAATAAAAATGTTTGATATAAATAAAAAAGTTATATCTTAAAGGTTTTACTGACCTGTTAAAATCCATAGATGTATTATAAATTGATGTTCGTTTGTACGTTTCTTAGCTTAGCTTGCCAGCGGTTATTGCAATGTTAACGTTAATACATTTGTTGTCCGCAAGCCTCCACTTTTTCCCCCCACGCGAAGTCTACGTTCCGCTCAAATACATTAGATTTTAAACTTCTCAGTTATATCGAAAACCCGCGTGGATCATCGCGTCTCGGCCCTCTCTATACTTATAGGTACCGCTCCGTCACGCGGGTATATCTATAGTTATAAGCGTCATCGCGTTCGCCCATCATGGGTATATCTACAGTCATAAGCGTCATTGCGTTCGCCTGTCGTGGGTATATCTATATACCCTGTTTACGCCGTCACCGCGTCCTGTGATATACCTATAGCTATAAGCTCCTCGCGTAGCGTACCGCCGGTATACCTGTATTGTTCGGTCTTATCGCCGCCTGGACAATAGTTCCCCGGGCTCGGGCAATACTTCCCCGGCTAACGCTCCGACTCGGCATGCCGCGTGCCGAGTGACGTCACCGGCGGTACGCGATAGCGACGAGGCGCGCGTATTGATAAATGAAATAATTTGCCAACGATGATTTCTCCCCTTAAATTAGTTATTTTCACTCCGTTCTTTTTACCGATGGGAAGGTAACACCCTTAGCTTCCCAACGGTACCCCCCACGTGGGGAATTTCGCTACTTTAGGACCCTCTACTCACAGATATAGATATTCGATATTTCAAACGATCGATAATTCCCGTTTCCCGTAATCGGGATATTATTTCGGCTCCCCGAGCGAGCCCTTGTTTAATTAATTAAGCGGTTTAGCGATCACCTGAGACTTACAAAGTACTTGGGACTTATTCGTTTAGTTTTTATTGCTCTATCGCCTCGCATTTTTGTTACACCGTTACTCCCAAAGGTTCGGGAGTTATTCAACATTTTCCGCCAAAACTTTCGGTTTCGCGTAATTTATAATATTACGAAATAATCTTTTCTGTTAACTGTTTTTATATCAACCAAGTCGACTTGTATGTCAAAAAATTCCTCGTTGTCAACTCTTCATAATACATAGTATTGTATCGATTCTGTGAAGGGGGAGAGGCAAGCTGGCCGAATCTTTATCATAATCGCGACGCGAATTTCGCGAGTTGAGCACGTGCGCGCAGATTTCGGGAACGAGAGCCTCTCTCCGAGGTCCGCGCTCGTCAATTTAGTCCGGCCAGCTCGCCTCATATATTGCCTTACACGCCCTACGCTTACTGTACCTTTGGAAAGTCATTAAAGCCACGCCTATATCACTACACCTCTGGACTTTTGACTTGGCTATCTCCTTGGACATCTCTCAATCTATCCGCACTTTTCAGTGCGTTCAACGTACCCGACTCTCGGCATCGCTCACGGATCCCTCGACGTCGGCTTACCACGGACTTTCTTCGCATCGCACAATCTTGCTCTTTTCAGAGCGAGTTTCGTGAAACAAAAATCCGCTCTTTTCAGAGCGTTCAAACGTACGTCGCCCTATCTTTTACACCCACTTCTCACCCATTTTTTCGTCCGCCTCCTACGGTCTCCCAGCCGTTTAACGAGCTCCTGCTGCAGGAAGCTCGCACGGCCGGAGGCTTTAGGAGTTACCCAGCCTCCTGGTACTCCTTCCGACTCATCGTGCCGACTGCCCATCGCACGGGACAAACGAGTCTCTCCCTTTATCGGGCAAAATTCGAGTCACTAATTCGAGTCACAAATTTCTCACCGTTACCGTCATCTCGCCGTTCTCTCGCAATCATACGCGCTCGACCCGAACGTTAATCGATCTTCGGGCGATTAACGGTCGACCCGCGTCTTCCCCCCTCCTTGAGGACTCGACTCTCGGGAGTTGAGTTTATCACATTGATTATATGACAAAAAAGTTAATGAAAATGAATACATTTTGATAGTCTAACGCCAAAAATGTGAATAGATTACGAGTAAAAATGTACAAAAAACATTACGTTCGACAGTTATCAATGTCATCAATTCGAGTCAGATCTTCTACTCACGTAATTACTAGTCTAATATTGATTGAAAAATGCCAACAGTTTAGATGTTGTCATCCCACCAAAATCACCAATCGCAGATGATAGGAATTTCGCCTTGCCAGCGAACTTGCCAGTCAACAATGGAACGCGAAGATCAAATGGTAGTACCAGCCAATTAAGCAAATTATGTCCTTTAGAGAGTTACCACATTTTTTACGGGTAGCTTCTGTGTGTCGAAAATTTACGCACAATATCGGTGTCAAAATGCGCAATCAAAACCAAAAACGCGTATATTATGTACTGTGAGAGGAATTTCCGGGTGGAGGGCAAATCTATCGGAACCCTCCAGTACCGGTAAAGACGTCACAAAACCCCGTCCCTCGATCGGTTTATTTTTATCAATAATGGGCGCCATCCGCACACGGTGTGCGACCCGATCGGCAAAGATGTTAACAAAAGGATAAGGTGGTGTCCGGCTAGACAAGCAGCCATGGGGGGAATGGTAAAGGGGCGGTCCGGTGAATTCGAGCTGAGTGAAAACGAAACTGATTATCTCAACACAACATTGAGAGAGACGAAAATAATCATTTATTAAACAGAAATCTAATTCAAGCCAAACAATGAGAATAAAATAGTTTGAAGTCTCTCGCTCTCTCTCTTATCTTCCAACAAAAATCCTTAAAGGCTACCCGGTACAATTTCTCCCTGCTACACTCCCGACGGCTACTCAGTTCACCGACGAGAGGGATTGCCTAATGCCAATAAATTCCAAAATATAAGATAATTACGCGAAATACAAGAATGGCGAGAAATACAATAAATAACGCGACGTCCCTGGGTCCCTACTAAATCTCGGACGGCTCGCACACTCACATACACAAAATACACGCGGTAACAAAAGAAACAGCAAACGATCGGCGGTGTGTCTCCGCTGTCGCGCAGCAAGGTCAGAAGGACACTCGCTCACGGACGAAACCCGAACGCGCGACGACGCGAGGGTCTGCCTACGCGGGAAACACACGAAATTAGGAGTTTCTTTCAATTACCGGTAATAAGTGCAGGCAAAGTCGCACTGAAGAATCCTGGCGTACCCGGAGAAGCCGGGGCGATACGGACTCTCGCCGTTCTCGCTTTTCTTTCGCCGTTTGCCCGTCGAACAGCTGCCGCCGTCGACCGAAGCCTCGAATTTTATCAATCGCGAAAGAACAGCGCAGAGACCCGCACGTCTTGCCGTTAACGAATACACAATCACACACAACGGAAACCCTCGCGATTCCCGGCCAATTCCGCAGAAAAGCTACGCACAGGCGACGCGAGCCCGTAGCACTCGGCCCGTTTCTTAACACGAACAAATATCAAACGTAGAATATTCAGCCCGAGCCGGTGCTCGACTACGCGACCGAGTTCCACACAAATTACAGCGAATCAGATAAATAATTAATCAAAACAACTACCGCGATAAAGAAGGTCCAATTATTCAATTTACGATCGGTTGCGAAAGGCTTACCGGTATCGAGAAATAAAATCCAAAAGACAAAAAGGGAGCTCGAAAATCCCTTGTGGCTCGGGTGCGTAGAATTCCAATACGGTAGTCCGAGAGTGAGCTGCCCACACCGTCACGCTACACCGTTCGCGAGAGAATCCCCGAAAAACGGTTGTCGCTCATCTATCGGGATCGCGACAACCCCTCCCTTGCGCCTACTCTCATTGCCATAACTCAGCGTACCGGTAACTGGCGCCTCGCAGGGCAGCCTCGCAATTATACCTTTTCGTAAGGCGCGTGCGAAGATCTTTTCGAATAGCGGCTGTCAGCTGTTGGGTTATCGCAGATACGACGAAAAAGGTTGGCGACAGCCAAATAAAAAGGTCGCTGGTTGTCGTCGATGGATCCTTTTCCATCGTTGGGCGACGAGTATCGTGGCATAAGCGGAGAAAAACATCCTTCTAATGATGTGGATCGGAAGTTGCGGTATCCACGTGCCTCCCGATGATATTCGTACCGATCGCTCTTATCAGGCGGTATTTCGCCTTCTCGAACCGGTAGATGGTTCCTTTGTGTTCGATGAGTTCTCAATCCTCGCAGTAGTTGAACATGAAAATGATTCGCTTAAATTAGTAATAATACGCTTAATCCTATACTGAGCCCGCGGAATTGCCCGAGAAGGTGGAACGGTGCGCCGTGAGAGCGTATGACAGCCCGCTCTCGTCCATGTGGTTCTCGCTTTTGTGACGAGGCAAAAAAACCGCGTCACAGTACATATACACAACAAATATGTAGCTTTCCCATTTTTATTACGCGAGGTGATGCTGCTCGGGTGATAGTCGAAGTCTGATCTATATGAGTATGGATCGGGGATGTTTAATAATATATTTTGCCCCGTTTTGTCTTATTTGCATAATGTCAATAGGTGATTATTATATCTTAGTCTTGGTTATATTGTATATTTATATTTAATTTCTTTTACCGCAGCGATGGAATGTTCCGATGATTTGGAAGATGCTATAGTTTCATCTTCGCAAGACAAAACTACCGAACATGGTGTTAGTGGAGTCAGTGCTGGTGTTGATAACACAAACCATGAGACACAGAACACTAGTAAAAAGAAAGACGATAACACGAATCAATTGAAATTCGAGTGTGAAAGACATCCTCAACTTGATGGGAAGTTCTTTGCCGTAGTTTACGAAGAATCGAACATTGATGGCACAATTGTGGCTAAATGTCAGTTGTGTAAAAATCACAAAAAAATACGAGGATCTTAAAAGGCTCTGTCTAATTATACTACACATTTGAAAGTGAGTATTCATGATCGCTAAGAAAAGCCACATTATTATTTGATTCAAATATAAATATTGTCGACAACTCTCTTGCAGCGAGTTCACGACGACGAGTACACCGTATATAAATCGTATATCCACGAGAAACGAGCGAAGCTTATTGAAGATGGGCCAAGCAAGCGTGCAGCTTGCAAGTTCTCACAGACCAAATTTGAAGAGAACGTGACTAATTACATTCTTGAAAGTATGGCACCTTTGAGAACGGTGGACATGTCATTTCGAAAAATATTTGACGGTATGATAAAAACTTTTATATCGTTTTTTAAATTTTCAGCCAGCAAGACTACGGCACGGGGTTTCGAACCCGAGATCTCCCGATACTTTGTTCTCGAGGCTAGTGCTCTAATCACTAGACCACAGTGATCGGTTTTTATATAGTATTGTAATGTCATTTAATATTCATTTGCCATTGCTCAATGAACTTCGTTAACTAAAGTAACAAAACTTTACTGTAACGTTGTAATTTTCAACCCCAACATTTAACTGTTACATAGAAAGAGGATATAGAGAAGGGTTACATGGAAAGATAACATAACTGTTATCTGACAGGTTCAAAGCTAAGTAAAGCTTGTAATAAAAAAGCAACGGAATTGTTTCGTCGTTGTCATTAGCAATCTTTCCTCCTTAATTCTTATCAAATTCATCTGATACGTTACCTATGATTACGTAAATATGAAGTGTTGAGAGTATATTCTTCATTACGTACTGTATGCACCTGCATATTTAACGAATAGACGTCATTTATGTATCAACTTCATCAATCACAGATCATACTTCCATTAGATATCTATTTAGATCGATGGTGTCACGCACATTGTGTAAAAAACAATTTTGTATAGATCTGATGCTATATTCTTTTTTTCATTTTAGATTTCGACATTAGAAAAAACGCTGAGCCTTTGAAGCATTTATCGAGACGTACCCTGGGTAGAAAAATCGTTGAAAATTTTGAGGATCGAATGACAACGATTAGAAATTATATAGATCAGAAGGCAGTAACGGTCTGTACTACTGCAGATGTGTGGAGTAACAACTGTCGGCGATTTTTGGGAGTTACAGCACCCTAGGTAAGCAAATAACGATTAATTTATTTTTCCCGAGAAGTCTATCCTACAGTCACCTAAAAGTTTAACATTAGAACGACGCATTTATTGTTATAGTATTGGGTAATACTAACATTGCAATAACATTGCAATGAATATAATTTGATATGCCTAGTAAGATATACCGGTAAACAATTGTGTTTGATACAAACCATTGAAAACCTATGAATTCAATAATCTATTTTGTGTTGCAGATTCATCCTTTAAGTTTACGAAAAGAGTCGGCCGCAATAGCCTGTCGCCGATTCTCGGGTATTCATTCCTACGATCGCATTGCTGGTATGTTAACGGAAATTCATTCCGCTTTCAATTTAGACACGGAAAACGTCCTAGCGGTAGTAACCGATAACGGGTCAAACTTCGTCAAAGCGTTCAAAGTGTTCGGCGTGAATATGCCAGGTGATTTTTTTTCGGTAACGTACATATATTTACAACTAAAATAATTAATGAAACATTTTGTAACTGTTTGGCTATCCCCGAACACTCGATGCCGAGTCAGACCCGCTGCTATCGGCACCAAGTACGAGAGCGCGTGGTGTGAGTGGCGCCACCTGCCAGGATCGAGCGGCGGCTCGATCAATATCGAACCGAGCGCAAGCGCAGACGAGAGATCGGAAGCACCGCGGCGCTGCAGAGCGGGCTTGCGGCGAAAGCACGCTCAAGGTCGAAGAAAGGAGAAAGCGAGGGAAAACCGACGCAGATGGTTGGCTAAAAGTGACGACACTGGAAAAAGCACACGGCACCAACAGGTACTCCATTAGTTCAGCAGGGAATGCCGGAAGTGCGTCACGGGAATCCCGACCCGGTATTAGAGGGCGAAGGGAGCTCCCCGCGAGTAACCAATAAGAAAATTAATAATCGGCCGATCGCACGCAGACGCGAGTCTGCCAAAACCCTGCAGAACCGACGAAGAGGGGGACCAAAATTGGCGTATAAAAGACGGCGATTTCGACAGTCCTTTATGAGTCCATCGGATCTACCTTACCAGCGGACAACTCTCAAGGACTAAAGTGAAAAGTAAAAAGTAAAAGTGAAAGTGAAATAAATTAGATAAAAGTGAAATTGTGCCAAAGTGAACTTATAAAATCTGTGCCGATTTGGACTTGTGAAACTCGAGCCGAAAAAGGACTTATAAATTTTCGTGCTGAGTGGACCTATAAAATTTATGCAATTTGAACTTATAAAAATTGTGCTGATGGGACTTGTAAAAATCGTGCCACTTCGAACTCATAGATTTTAGTGCCGATTGGACTTATACAATTTTGTGAAGTGAAAAAGAACTTGTCAAAACCGCACCGGGCGAGACTTAAAACAATTGGCGTTAATGGAAATTGTCCTGTGAAATTTGGTGCGAGAAATCATCGACAAGGTTTCAACCGCGACAATGATCAGAGCGAATCGGTAAAGTAACCGAAGTGACCGGACAGAAACGTCATAATTGCAAAAGTGAAAAATAAAAAGCCAAGGACGTGAAAAAGTCACAGCTAGTGCTTAATTAACTTTCCCCGAGGCCACCGGTACCGCCAAATCCGGGTAAAACCGTTTAATTATGAAATAAACACCAATTGCAAATCGCGAGGTGAGCGAGCTTTCACCGTCGATCGCCGTGCCGTGACGTCACAACGGGACAGCCGAGCACAGCGGCTAGCTGGACTTCGCGACGACCGAGAAGCTGCCCGCGCATGCGTAGTGCGGTTCACACGCGAATAAATCCTGTCGATTAATTATTCCGACCTCAAGCAATTAATTTATGCAATAAACAGAGAAATAAGATCCGAATATAAGAACAATCGGTTTCACCAATTTTATTACCGATTAAAGTCAATATCTTGAACAAAAATAAGTACAACGAATTAATGCAAGGAATAGAAAAGCTTGTAATCGCAGGAGAGTTTGTCACGTACCAATCAAAATTATTACTGTCTCACATAAACACCGTCTCTGACACACCAACCCATAATTCCTAGACGCTCGAGTCCACGAATCCTTCCGTTTGAGTGCCCGTTCCTCTAAAGGAGGCGCGCGAATACGGAGAAATTATGGTAAGGAGCTTCGCTCATGTTACAATTTATATATAAGTCTTGTATACAATATTTATATACAATATTTATATATAATATTTATATACAGTATTTATATACAAGATTTATACTCCAAATTTAGGTCCAGTCTAGCGGGACTCGCATCAGGATGTAGAGTTGATACAGCGAATGAGGACGATGAGTCGGCATCTGATTTAGAACATCCAACGATTGCGAAAGACACAGCAACATATGAATATATGCTTGATAATGAACGCCAAAATGTCGAGCTGCCGAAACATTTTCGCTGTGCTAGTCATACGCTGAACTTGATAGCGGCACACGATGTACTGCAGGCTATCAAATATAACGAACAGCTATCTCGAACCCACGATGAAGTAATGGATAGATGTACAGAATTGTGGCGAGTCACCCGTTCTCCGAAAAAGCACGAGATTTTAAAGGAGGCATTTGGAGTTGCATTGTTGAAGCCTGTCATCGTAAGGATGAAACTCTTTGTACGATGCCCTTGCACAACTTATAGTGCTCAAAGATAAGATTCCTGCTCAGCGAGACGATAGGCATTCGATATCCATTGCGAGACAGTGATTTCAAATACATAGAAAACTATGTAGAATGCTTACGCCCAATAGCGGAGGCTGTCGATAAATTGCAGGGCGAAGACTTCTGCCACTATGGTTTTCTTTTGCCGACACTTATCACCACCGCAAGAATATTGCAAATGTTAGCGGAAAAAAATACGCTGCAGTCGTACTTACCGATTATACAGAATCTGATTACCGGTTTGGAGACTGGATTTGCACATTTCTTTCAAATCGAAAAAGAGGGAAAATACACTGCTATAGCTGCAATAAGCCACCCACGTTTCAAGGCTCACTGGCTAGGTTTCTTTCCGGGAAATATTCAGGAGAAAGTGCGAACGGTTGTAATTAACGCGGCCCAGTACGAGCTTCAAGCCGACGTCCTGTCTCCTCATGAATCGGAGATTCAGCATCATTCAGATTTTTTCGATTTCGGCCCATCAACTGCTACATTTGGGAGATCCAACACTACTTTTCGGAATGAAGATCCGGAAGTACAAATTATTCAGTACACGAAGGAGCGGTGTACGGATTTGACGTTGTTGGAAAGCTATCCGCTAATCATAAAACTTTTTGTGCGTTACAACACCCTGCCATCTTCTGCTCCGGTCGAACGCCTTTTTAGTTTTGCGACTATGATGGATTTGCCTAAATATAACCGACTATCCGATACTAATTTTCAACGACGAGTTTTATCAGTCGCGAATGCAAGGTACGGCAAAAAAAAAAAAAGAATTCGATATAATGGGACATTTCACAAACAAGTGATACCTATAATGTCCACTTACATGGTTCGTGATCGCTGGTTTTTATGTGTTCTCAAACTAACTTCTTATATATAAGTTGTAACGTGGCAAAATTGCCTCGTTACCTAAAAAAGGTTCCAAGACGCTCATTTTTCTCGGGATAATAGCCAACGGCCGTCCGTCGTCCGTCACAGCTCAGGAGGGGCTCCGTGGGTCCAGTTTGGTAGGGAAATTATATTTTACTAACGGCTGTCAAATTTATTCCATGTAACCCCGGGCGGTCGCGTGAGCCTGCACCGCATCAGCCGCGAGGAGAGCATTCCCGAGACCGAGACACTCGGGGCCGAAGACGCCGTGCCGTCGCGTCGCGGGTCCGCGAAACGAGAGAAGATCGCTCCGCCGAGAGCGTCCTGGCCGAGTCCGCCGTCGCTCGTGGGATATTCCCTGCCCGGCTGTCGGAAGTCACCGGCATTATTTCGTCCACACCGCCTATTTTTCCCCGAGTCGGCGTGCCGATCCCGAGGATTGTATCCATGCCTCGGGAAGAGTGGCATCGTCGCAGCCAGCCCGGGAGATATCGTGGAAGAGTCTGCCGTTCGAACGGCGAGGATCGGCGCGAGGATTCCCGCGGCCGTGTCGAGGACTTTTGCACCCGGCGCGACACTAAACAGCGTTACGTTGAGCGCTCGGGTGCCGTAAGTCAACGGTGATCCGCGGAGATTACCGAGGATACGGAAGTAGGAGCGATTAGGCCGGGTAAGGGAAGGGACACGAGAGCGAGAGCATTCGGCGGCTCGGGGCAATCCTCGTTGAGGTGGAACGGCAACCGGACGTGCGACTGGAGTCAAAGATCGGGAATTCGAGGGAGACAAGGCGACGAGGCACGAGACGTTTATCAGCGGGTTCGAGGCCTGGAGTCAGCAGGAGATCGGTGAGCGTGTCCGTCCCGGGGACTATTGTTTTGTCATTTTCTGATTTGTATCGAGTCGGTGCCGTTAGAGGTAGTTATTTTCACGTTGACAAGCGCGGGAATCGGCCTTTCCGAGGGAAAGCGGGATTCATGGCCGCCGTAGCAGCCAGCGGGTCAACTTCACCGAAACCCGTCGAGATCGTGATACGGCCGTATTCCGTCGTGCCGTCGCGTTTGCTAATTTTGAGGTAGATAAATTCCGTTTTCGAAGCCCCTCGGGGTCGTGCCCACGGGGATTGTCTTTTGGTGTCGTTTGTTGCGGGCAGTCAACCGGCGTTTCGCGTACTCTTTTATTTATAGCCGCGATAATATTTATTTTCCAATATTTTTCTGTTATTATTATTTCTTGTTTTCGCCAGCGGAATACAAAGTGCCCCTAACCAGCCCGCTCTATCTTAAAGAAAGGCAGCAGCGAGCCGGGCATACACCGATCTCTTTCCCTGGCGCGAACGGTCGCGCCTGTCGCCAGAAAATAAAAATAGGGGAAGAGCGCATTCGAAGTTGCGGCCGTTGGGCTTTCGCACTACAAAGTTGTGACGGGGCTTTTCTGCTCCCGTCACAAAGAGAGCCATATCTCCGGCTCTCGCGTGTATCGGCACGGCACACGGCATTCTTTCTCCCGGGAGGAGTCCCTTCCAGGCAAACAGACAGGGTCAATCGCGAGCGAACCGTGCCCACGATTAATTTTCGTTTCATTTTCTTTTCCGACATTCTCTCGAGCGTAAGGCGGTCATAACGTAAGGTGTTTCGGTTTTCGGCTATTTTGGATCGTAAATTGGGTTGGTTTGTCGAGTCTCGAGCCGGCCGTACCGAGGTCCGTCCCGCGCCGCGATAATTCGGGTTGTGTGTGTGAGCGCTGAGCGAGATCTCGGGATTGTCGAGAGAGCGTGTTCTCGAGTGAATGTCTTTGTACATTGAGCGAGTCGACGGTTGTGTCGTCCGCAAGGTCATTTTTGTAAGAGGTTTTCCTCCGGGCTTGCCCGGTTTCCTCTTGGTCGAGTCGTGGGTTATTTTCCAATATTTTTCTGTTATTATTATTTCTTGTTTTCGCCAGCGGAATACAAAGTGCCCCTAACCAGCCCGCTCTATCTTAAAGAAAGGCAGCAGCGAGCCGGGCATACACCGATCTCTTTCCCTGGCGCGAACGGTCGCGCCTGTCGCCAGAAAATAAAAATAGGGGAAGAGCGCATTCGAAGTTGCGGCCGTTGGGCTTTCGCACTACAAAGTTGTGACGGGGCTTTTCTGCTCCCGTCACAAAGAGAGCCATATCTCCGGCTCTCGCGTGTATCGGCACGGCACACGGCATTCTTTCTCCCGGGAGGAGTCCCTTCCAGGCAAACAGACAGGGTCAATCGCGAGCGAACCGTGCCCACGATTAATTTTCGTTTCATTTTCTTTTCCGACATTCTCTCGAGCGTAAGGCGGTCATAACCGCCGCAAGGACATCCCGATGCCCTCCAGCAACGTACAGCAGGCTGGAGCCTTGCTACCGATCTCGCCGCAGCCAGCCACAGTCAGCAGGCTGGAGCCTAGCTATCGACCTCGCCATCGTCACACACGGCCGGAACCCCGACACGTCGCCCGCCGTTAAGCCGCGCCGCTACCGAGGTAGCGCGCGACGTTACCGACAACAGGCCCTCCACCCTCCGAAGCCGCGTCGACACGACGAGCCACCAGCTACAGAGATCTACAGCGTCCGGCTCGTCGCTATGCCATCACCTCGCTCGTCTCACCGAAGTTCCCATGCCTGCGCGCACCGACGCCCGTGGATTTACCTCCAACCACGAGCGTACTCGATCCTTCGCGTTCACGTCACCACGAACACGAAGAAATTCAAAGAACCGCACGAGATCTCGATAATTCGGGGAAAACGGACAAATAGAGCAAAGGGCGAAACGAAGATAGGCATAGGGTGGGGGGAAAAGGACCCGCGATCGCGAGAACGTTACTTCTCTCGGGGACTTAATCGTAGGCCCCCGAGAAGGAAGGACGTCGTGACCGCTGCCGATCCGTGCAAAACGTTCCGCGAGAATACCGACATCTTGTCAAACGCGAAGTGGGACTTCTGGCCGAGAACAACTCGAGAAGCTCCCGCAACTGCACCGAAACCGGTGAGATCGTCGTACGTGTTCGGTTTGAGGCTAGAGTAGAATAGAGCAAACTCGACTCGTTATCGTGGGGACGGCACGCCTTCGCGCGCGAAACGCGGAATTTGTTCTCGGGGAGAAATTCAGTAAAATCCATACTCTTCAATTTCATATACTTTCCGTTAGATAAATTGCCTGGAAGGTTCTCGTTTAATCCTTTATTTCATACAATAGTTTGCGCCTCGTGCGAGTCCGTAATATAATTTGATTTCCGTTTCTATAAATTTTCTTGCAATTAATTCACAATCTCATCTTTCCGATTTCATCTCTTATATTTCTTTATCAATTTCTTATTACGTATTTCTGTTTCCGATTTTATGAGATTCCGCGTACTCCCGCTGCGATCGGGCTGATTTAAGAAAGATCTGTTGTGAATGGTACCGTGGCTGCGATCCACGTTTGTCGTTTGTCCGCGAGCGTCGAGAAACCGAACATTGTCTGTCACCGATCATAGGTTACCGAATTTGTGTTACCAAGTAAAATTACGAATTATTGATATCGTTTATTGTAAAGATTTTTGGGTTACTGAGGGAACGAGCGTGCACGGTAGTCACTTCTCGACCACGCTCCAGATATTCACTAAAATAAAATATTTTTTGGAGTTCCCGTATATTTCGTCTCGATCTCTGTTTCCTCCTCGCGGAGGCAACCGAACCACCCCCTCTACCATTTCCCACGGCTGAGCGACACCGGGTCGCTCTCGTCTCTCGTTCGGCTTTGAAATAAAAATTTCGTTGCGAGAACTTTCGCTCTTGCAGCTGGCGCCCTTAAGGCCGAGTGAGACGAGTTTTGTAGCCGTCTCGATTGGGTAAATTCTGGTGTTGGGAAAAAACGGTTACAAAGTATATGATCACTGTTACCATTTTATATGTAAATATACATATATATAAATGAAATTCTTACATATGTTCTGAAAACACCCAATTACTTTCCTCCACCTCAATTATACAGAAAGAAAACAATAGTTTGAATTCATCCAATTCCTAATAGGATGCATACATGTCACTAGAATTCCCATTAACGAAGTGCCCCGTGATATTACAATAGAAATTTGTTTTTAACTGAATGAAAAAAAAAAAATTATCGAAATGAGAACGGATTTTTAAAAGCATCTATATGAAAATATGTACATGTGGTCAATTTTTTTTCAAAGTCCTTCCAATAATATTCACGTTGCATATTTAACTGACATAAATTTCATAAATTTTGTATGATTGAATATTTTTCTAGCGTTGAAGGTAAAAGGTGTACACCAGAAATTATCCACATATCGTTACAAATAACCTTGCTTTACTGGAACGAAATTATCTACATAATAATTTAAATATGAGTAGTTACCTAAATATCAATATTTCTTTGTGTTCGACACACGAGTTTTCAAAAATCTCTAAAAGTTCTCGAGCGATATTACATCAGTCATCTAGATATAACTATATTATACTTTGTATGCGTGACATCACTCCAATCGATTGTAAAGTGCATTGAGCATCAATTAAAATTATTTTCGATGTTCGTAATGTATCGCGAGCACATTACATTACGGCGATTAATTTCAATCGATCATCAATAACTTACAAATACTACGAGTAATGTTATTTGATTACTAAGACATTGAAATTACCAAGAACAATTGTAATTGATCGCAATTTAATTACAATTACGAGGAGTAATTATAATTAATCATGAAGGTAATACAATTACGAAGAGTAATTGTAATTGATCATGAATTAATTACAATTACGAAGAGTAATTATAATTGATCGTGAAGGAATTACAATTACAAAGAGTAATTGTAATTGATCATGAATTAATTACAATTACAAAGAGTAATTGTAATTGATCATGAATTAATTACAATTGCGAAGGGTATTTGTAATTGATAATGATTTTTTTACAATTACAACAGTTATTTCAATTGATGGGTAGTTAAATACATTTGATGAAAGTAATTTTAATCAACTCTGTATCAATTAAAAATTAATAAATGTAATTTGTAATTGTAAATGTTCAATTCCAATTTTGCCCAACTCTGATCAAGACCCTAAATGCGTGAAACGGGTAGTACGCTCACGCAACGTGCGAAATTTGGCAATAAGTGCGGTAACGCACAGAGATCGTTCTCTTTCTCTCCGGGGACTGCGAGGACGAAGGATGTAAGAACGTGACAAGTGGATCCACCGAATAATATTGTGTACGGACGTAGCGGACTTTCCGTGTCGGATGTCCGGATCGCCCTGGCCAGTCGATCACCATATAACTCAGTTTCTATCGGATTTTCCATCCCCGAAGTTTAAAAGAAAGAGCCAACGAAGAAGCTAGTATAAATAAGTTAAGTAGCCAGCGAACAGAATATTTCGAGCGGATATATTTATTGGGGACTAGTGTTTTTTTGTTATTTGCGTATGCGGGCTGGGTGAATTTGCGTGATTTTATTTTATAAGGTCTTTTCACATGATATGATTTATTGATGAATTACTCCGTATAATATTTCGTGGCCCATATTACTATATATTGTCTTTCTGGGCATTTAAAAAAATTGCTTTGTTTTTCTTTTGTTTATCGTGTAACATTGACCGAATTTCGAGTCTAATGAATTATTTTGCAACGGACTATTCCCGGCTCATAGGCAGGGTGTTAAGCAAGCATATCTCCAACTATCCTCGAGTGTGAGAGCCGTAAATCTTTGTGCCAAGGATTTGGACATAATAATTATTCTTTCTCTTTTCCTTCACATCCGTTGTCTTTTATTTATTTATTCATTTAGTTAATTGCGATATTTATAGGTGTATTTGTGTTTGTTTCATCGGGGGAGTGTTTCACTCCGATATAACTTACACTTGGCGCCCAACTAGGGGACTCGAGATGATTGCTAAAGTAATTTAGTAATGGATATTGAGAACCAAAATCAAAATGAATTTTGTTGAATTTTAATTATATTTCTTTTTCGTAATCAGTTATCTCCTTTTTTGTTGCTATTCGGTTATGCAAGAATGTGATTAAATCTGATACATTTTTAAAGGATTAAAAAATAAATAAATAAATAAATAGATTTAAAAAAAATAAATCTTGAAGTTTAAATAAAGAAATTAATTGGAGATAAATAATTTTATAGTGTATGGCAGAAAAGAGTACTGAAACCTATGTGACGAAATTTGGTAGGATATCGAAACAAAGATTTAAGCATTATAACCTTCCAAACAGGTCGAAGCGAATCAAAACAAACATGACGAATGAGCGTGACAATGAGGTCGACGCGAATAGACGTCGCGAAGCAGAGACGGAACAGCAGAATTTGGAGAGACGACGTCGCGAGCTTGAGCAGCTACGGAAAGAAATCGAAGCACAGCGGGCCGCCCTCGAACGAACACAGCAGCTACAACAACAGCAGCCAGTGGTAAACGTTAATCCGCAAGTCGAAGTAAATCAAGGCCAATACAATAGGCTTGAAGAAATGGCAGCGATTGTAGGTAACGTACAAAATTTTCAAGTGTAAATTAAAATGCCCAAGTTCAATAACGAAATAGACCGAAATCCTGCGGAGTTCCTCGAGGAGATGGAGAAATTCTTTAAAATTAAAAATGTAAAAAACGAAAAAAGATGAATATGATAGAACACGCGTTGCTCGGCAAAGCCGCATTGTGGTTTCAGTTGAGAGTAGCATTTCGTGATTACAAACATTTTAAACAAGAATTCTTAAAAGAGTTTTATTCAATCCCAATCCGAGTTTTATTTAAAAATCGATGGCTAGAACGGAGGTGCAACGCGAACGAAGAGTCGCTACAGACATATTATTATCGTCAGCTTAGAGACGCAAGATACTTCAGACCGCGCTTAACAACCTACGAAATTAACTACAGTATAATACAACAGTACCCGGTCTGGATAAGAGAAGCGTTAGCTACGGTAGATTTTGAAAACGATACGATCATAGGCCAAACACTCGGGAGTCTGGAGGGATTTGAAGGGAACGCGCGAAAAATCGTGACAATCGACAATGGTTTCAGAATGAATCTCCGAGGCAGCAGTTGCAAGTTAGGCAAATGAATATTGATCCGCCTGAACAAAATAACGGTTATGGATACGAAAACAGATGGTATTCGGGACGTACGCAGTTTTATAATCAGCCGCGTGCAAATAACCGATTTGAGCCGTATTATGGCGACAATAGACAGACTCAATACTCTCAGCAAAGGTTCCAGTTGCCGGATATGGGATTTCCACCGCCGATGAATACGCGGACACAGGCCAGTGGGTGTGTTAGCACGAACGTTCAACCGTTGAGAAATCCCGATCATTTAAACTATCATGCGACCCGCTGAAGGGTGGTTCGGCAACGCGTCGTCAAGATTTTGTTTTTATTGAAGAACTCTCAAAGGGAGTAGATGGGAAAATGGACCGCGGAAGTATCGATAATTCTAGTCAACCCATAACAAGATCCCGAGTAGAAATTTTCGAGCGTTACATCGGGCCCTGATAGGGTCCTGATAAGGCCTTATCAGGCCCTTGTCAGGCCCTTATCAGGCCTTCTCAGGACCTGATCAGGGCCCGATGTAACGCGTGAAAATTTCTACTCGGGATGTCCTCATCTTAAAGTCAAGATCTTAGGGAAGGATCAGATAATTTTATTGGACTCCGGTAGTCAGGTGACGGCAATATCCGAGGATTTTTATAAAGAAATATCGGCTAAAGAACGTTTAAGCATTTTGCCTGTCTCTAATCTGCTCGTCACAACAGCTATCGGAAAAAAATTGACAACTATAAAACAACAGGTGCGGTTAGATATAAATTTAGAAGGTAGAGACTTGAGCTTTCCCTTTTTGATAATTCCGTTTCTAACCTCGACCGTTATTTTAGGTAACGACTGGATGTCGCGAAATAATGTAGTCTTAGACTACAAAAATAGTAAGATCGAAGTCGCGGGAAAAATTCTGTCGGCCTCAACGGTGACATTCGAGCGAGCGGCCTCCGAGACTCTTCGATGTTCACAAAAGAATAATGACACTTTCGTTTTCGTGATCAATCTTAGTGGCCTCCCCATAGACGAAGATCCGAATAATAGGAACATCAGAAAGATAGATAAAATAAAATCAAAAGATAAGACAGGGTCTAAGGGGGAAGAATTACCTCTAAGGGGGAAAAATGCACAGGAGAAAACTACGACAAAGGAAGTTATTAACGAAAATAAATCGGTAAAGCAAGTAGCCTCGAAAACAACTAGAGGCGTAATTCCTAATCAAAACAAAATTATTATCAATATGGAAACGAAATCGATAATATTGGAACAAGAGTGTCTCGCGATTAATGAAATAGACAAAAAAATAGATTTTGTGAATGACGATGAGTTTTTGGCGGCCCTTCGAGCGATTGCGTGTAAACTAATATCTCTAGAGACGCCGTAGAAAGAAGTGATAGATACGCTCGCAAAATTTAGGTCGTTATTCTCAGATAAGCCGGGGTGTGCTAAGGGATACGAACGTAAGTTACGTCTAGTCAAAGAGCGACCAAGTTTCAGACACACTTACCCCGTTCCATTCCATTTAAGAGAACCCACAAAAAAGCCATAGAAAAAATGATTGAAAACGGAGTAATCGAACTCGCGGTGAGCCAATATTGCAATCCTTCGAGGATTGTAATGAAAGACGACGGTTCCGTAAGAATTTGTTTAGATGCCCGTTTTGTGAATAAGATGATTGAAAACGACCATCAGTCTCCGCCGCTTATAAACGAGCTGTTGAAAAAATGTCACGGTGCGAAATGGTTTTCTAAACTGGATTTAACCCAGGGCTATTGGCAAGTCCAATTGCACAAAGATTCAAGACAATATACGTCGTTCTTATTCGATTCAAAGTTGTATCGATTTTGCCGGATACCCTTCGGACTAAAGACAGCCGGGAGTGGCTTCATCAGAGCCCTTGGTCAGGCGTAAAAGGACGAATTGGACACCTATATATCCTGTTATATCGATGATATATTGATAGGTACGAAAACGTTCGAAGAACGTTTCCGAGTATTCTTTAACATACAACCGACATACCGACAACTTTACCATAAAGATGTCGAAATGCAGTTTCTTGCAGGATAAAGTGCCGTTTTCAGGGTTCATTATCGCGAGCAATGGAATCACACCGGAACCGAATAAATTGGACGTAATCCTGAACTTTGAGGAACCGCGTAATAAAAAACAACCGCAACAATTTTTAGGAGTGTGCGACTATTACAGACAGTTTAACGTCAATCATAGTACTGCAATAGATAAACTACGGGACCTTCTGACTAAAGATAAAGAATGGAAATGGAACTTAGCACACGCCGAATCTTTTAAAAAACTAAAACACGACTTTGCGAATTGTATCACCCTAAAGGACGTAATTCCCGGCGCGCAATTCAGGCTACAAACCGATGCTAGCGATCGAGGGATTAGCGGAATTCTATACCAGCAAGATGAGAAAAGCAATCACAATGTTGTCGGAGTAGTGAGTCGATGCTTGACCAAGTGCGAAGTCAATTACACTACCACCGAACCAGAATTATTGGCGATTGTTTATTATATAGAAAAATTTCGAGTTTATCTTCTAGGGGTTCATTTCGTGATAGTGACCGATCACAAATGTTTGACATTTCTAAATAAAACAGTGTTCCAAAACTTTAGAATCACGAGGTGGACACTTCTCTTACAACAGTACAGTTTCGGAATAGAATATTGTCGCGGAATCGACAATGTGGTAGCCGATTTTTTCAGTCGGAATCCCAGTGGAAAATTCGAAGAGGAGGTATCGGAGAGATTAATTATCTCATCATTGCATCAATGCTTTCTACCGGTTGTAAAGAACACCGAAGATACGGCATTGCTAACCATAGCTCTCTTAAACCGCGATAAAAACGTTAATCAAAGTTTCAAGGAACTAGGCAGGTTGCAAAATGCGGATCTAAAGATTAGGAAAGCAATTGGTGAATGTGAGGATAAGGGTGATGTCTCCCGCTATCTTCTACACGAAAACATACCTTTCCACCGAGAGAGGGAGGGCGATTGGAAGATTGTGATCCCAGAGATTCTACAACAATCATTGACCGAAACTATCCATACAAAACTCGGCCATCCAGGAGTGTATAAAACCCAGAGTCACATAAAGAAATTTTATTATTGGAAAGGGCTAGCCGCACAAGTAAAAAAATTTGTATCGAGCTGCGACTTATGCCAAAGAGTCAAATATCTCTCTATTTCCATGGAGGGAGAATATAGTTGTGTAACCTCGGAAAGACCCAATGACGTGGTCACAGTGGATCTTTACGGACCTCTACCAAGAGCTCGGGGTGGCATGCAATATATCTTCGTAATGCTGGACGCATTTTCAAAGCATGTCACCCTGTATCCGATGAAAAATGCGACTGTGAGAATGACATTAAAAAAGATATTTACTCAATTTATTCCCAAGTTCGGTAAACCAAATAAAATTCTCTCGGACCATGGTACTCAGTTTACCTCCCACCTCTGGAAAACGGAATTAGAGTCAAACGAAATTAAGGTCTTATATAGCTCGATCAGACACCCACAATCGAACCCAACAGAAAGAGTCATGCGCGAGTTAGGCAGGCTGTTTCGAACGTTATGTGCGGAGAGGCATACCAAATGTGTCGAATATATACCAGACATAGAGAAGATTTTAAACATTACGGTACACCAAAGCACTAAGTTTTCTTCGGTAGAACTCCATTTTGGAAAGCCGATCCAGGAAGATATTCATAAGATCATTAAGTTCCCACCGACTCAAGCTCAGACTCACGAGTATCTATTAACACTGGCACGCGAAAACATGCAAAAAAGTTACGAGAATCGAAAGAAAGCCCAAAAACAAGGCTCAAAGGTCGAGTTATCCGTCGGCGACAAAGTATTGCTACGTGTAAGACACCTTTCAAATGCGTTAGATAAAGTAATTAAAAAATGTTTCCATCTTTTCGATGGGCCATACGAAATTATTAGATAAGTTGGACAAAACGCGTTTGTACTGGGCGATCCAAAAAGAAATCTTGTAGAAATCGGTACATACAATCGCTTTAACTTACGAAAATATTATGAGCCGGTCGTTGAAGCTACTGTGGACGTCGATAAGGCATGAATTAATTATATACCTAATCTGCGAACATGTCTCTCTACATTCTCCTGTAAATAGTGTACATAATTAGTCATGTAAGAGAAAATATTGTTGTTGTATGGATATGATCCGTAGATGATAAAATTGACGTGAATGACAAAATTAAAAAATGACACATTAACATGAAAAAGATGATAAGATTGCATGGAAATGACAAGCGTATGTAAATAGATAATTCTGCGCCGTACGAATGCTTCGCCCAGCCCAGAAAAGGGGGACATTGTAAGATCGTAAATGTAATTTAAAACGAGCGCGCGATCCCAAAATCAATGAGAGGACGCGGCTACCGATATCAAGACCCAAAATGCGTGAAACGGGTAGTACGCTCACGCAACGTGCGAAATTTGGCAATAAGTGCGGTAACGCACAGAGACCGCACAGAGAACGCATTCTCTTTCTCTCCAGGGACTGCGAGGACGAAGGATGTAAGAACGTGACAAGTGGATCCACCGAATAATATTGTGTACGGACGTAGCGGAGTTTCCGTGTCGGATGTCCGGATCGCCCTGGCCAGTCGATCACCATATAACTCAGTTTCTATCGGATTTTCCATCCCCGAAGTTTAAAAGAAAGAGCCAACGAAGAAGCCAGTATAAATAAGTTAAGTAGCCAGCGAACAGAATATTTCGAGCGGATATATTTATTGGGGACTAGTTTTTTTTTTTTTGTTATTTGCGTATGCGGGCTGGGTGAATTTGCATGATTTTATTTTATAAGGTCTTTTCACATGATATGATTTATTGATGAATTACTCCGCATAATATTTCGTGGCCCATATTACCATATATTGTCTTTCTGGGCATTAAAAAAAATTGCTTTGTTTTTCTTTTGTTTATCGTGTAACATTGACCGAATTTCAAGTCTAATGAATTATTTTGCAACGGACTATTCCCGGCTCATAGGCATGGTGTTAAGCAAGCATGTCTCCAACTATCCTCGAGTATGAGAGCCGGGAATCTTTGTGCCAAGGATTTGGACATAATAATTATTCTTTCTCTTTTCCTTCACATCCGTTGTCTTTTATTTATTTATTCATTTAGTTAATTGCGATATTTATAGATGTATTTGTGTTTGTTTCATCGGGGGAGTGTTCCACTCCGATATAACTTACAAGGTGTAAGTGGCGCCACCTGGCAAGATCGAGCGGCGGCTGGTTCGATAACCGACTCCGCACATGCGCAGAAGTGTTACGTCGTACCCAACGCGTTAGAGTGTAAGGGAGTCAGTAACACAGTCGATCTCTCTTTTCGGGTCAACGCCGGGCAGCGCTTTACACCGGGGACGGAGATTTCGCCTTTAGCACTAATAGTTTTATGGTGGAGACGATTATCGCGAGTTTCGGTGATGCCGAAGAACAGGTATACGTAGATGTGTCGGTTAAAGAAAAGGTTTTTCTGTACCCACGTTGATGGTTAGATATTGTTTATTATTGGTGGTAACTTCTGTCGGTACAATTATGGTTTTCAGGTTGCACAATTGTCCTTCGTTTATTCGTTTCCAGTATCTTCTCGACAATACACTATGTATACTTTTGATAAAATACAAATGAGACTTTTTGAGTTTAAGAGAGGACAACTCTCCGTACAGCCGTACAAGCTATGAACCTTGACTGACAGAGAGTGTCCCTTAGAACGTAGAGACTAGAGCCCTTTCGGCTACTCTAGTTCGATGATAACTGAGCTCTACTCGAGTCCTTTCGGCGACTCTAGTTAGATGTTAAGTGAGCTGAAGAGGCTTGTTTCCCTCGATTTATATAGTATTCGTGGTCCAGAGACAACTGCGGAAACTAGGTTTGTGCCCACAGAGAACCTTCGTGCCCACAAGGCTTTGAGTGCTCTGCGACACATTTAATGACTCTACGGCAATAAAAGGGGGTGCGACGAGAGTTATACACGTTTTGTCCAATGATGCGTACGATGCATCATTTCTCCCCGCAGCGCTTTGCACGTATTTATATTTTAAAGGATTATTTATTGTTATTAATGGATTATTAATATTGGGAGTTACATGAGATGTAACAGAAGCATGGAACATCGAAGAATCGGAACAGCGGCGCTGTGCTGCGGAATCGATGCGAAAGCACGGTCAAGGCCGAATTGCGAAGAAAACGAGGGAAAACCGGCGCAGATGATTGGCTAAAAGTGACGACACTGAAAAATCGCACGGTACCAACTGGTACACCATTAGCTCAGCAGGTAATGTCGGAAGTGCGTCACGAGAATACCGACCCGGCATTGGAGGGCGAGGGGAGCTCCCCGCGAGTAACCAATCATAAAAATTAATATGCAAGGATCGCAAGCAGACGCGAATCCGCCAAATTCCTCCAAAATCGATGAAGGGGGAGGGCAAAATCGGGGTATAAAAAGGCCATCATCAGTTCAACGATCTACCTTACCAGCGGACAACTCTCCAGGACTAAAAGTGAAAACTACCAGGGAAAAGTAAAAGTGAAATAAGTGAAATTAATTAAAATAGTGCCAAAAAGGACTTATAAAATTCTGTGCCGAGTGAAAAGTAACTCATAAATTTTGTTCGATTTTCGGACATATAAATTTGTGTGATTTGGACTTATAAAAATTCGTGTCGAATTTTTGGACTTATAAATTCCGTGCCAGTTTCGAACTTATAAAAATCGTGCAACGCTAGACTTATAAATTCCGTGCCAATTTTGAACTTATAAAAATTGTGCAATTTTGAACTTATCAAAATTATACATCGCTGTACTCATAAATTGGGTGCCAAGTGAACTTATAATAATCATACCATATCGGACTTAGAACTGTTGTGCCGAATTTAGATTTATGACATTGCGGGTGAACAAGCCGGACTAACAATCTCAAGTGACGTGAGCTGATAAAAGTGCCACTCGGAGCGAATCGGTAAAGTGACCAATGTGACCGGTATGAAAAGTCATAAGTGTCAAGGACTAATTTTACAACTCCAAGGACACATAAATAGCACACACAGGGCTAAGTTCACCTCCCCGGAAGACGACTATACCATCCGTTCAAGGTAAAAACGTCACATTTCCACATAAAAATCTATCGAAGATCGCGAAGTGAGCGCGCTGTCACCGTCGCTTGCCGTACCGTGACGTCACCGAGGGAACAGCCGAGCACGGCGGTCAGCTGGATTCTGCGACGATCGAGAAGCTGCCCGCACATGAGCAGTGCGATCCTCACGCGAATAAGCCTTTTCGACGCAACGACGGTCAACTTAAAGAAATGAATAAAACGCGATAAAGGAGGTGAAACCTGAGACGATATCTGTGACCCGCATATAGTAAAAACCTTCTCTTGTATATCTGTAAGCGGCGTGCCCGACGTCATCTCGCTGCCGTGAATATTAATTCGATAAAAAGAGAAGTCAATCTGAGGCGGGATCTGCGATCCTAAAACATATCGTTCTTCATCTGTAATTACCGACAAGACTGATTTACTTAATAGTCCGAGTTTTAATCAATAAAACCGAGTGAAGTAAAAAGAACTGAACAAATATATTCACACTGAGGCTTGTCAATTTACAATAAAGATAGTATTCCAAGATAAAAACCATCTCTGACACACCATTATTAATTCCTAGACGTCCCCGAATCCTTCCGTTTGAGTGCCCGTTCCTGTAAAGGAGGCGCGCAAATACGGAGAAATTTAGTGAAGGAAGGTTTGCTCCCGTCACAGTATTTTGTATTTTGTATTTTGACCAGTTCTGAGCGCATATGGTCTCACACTTTGATGTTCGAATAATTCAAAAATATTCATGAATATTCATGAATATTCATAAAAATTTGAATTATTCGAATATTCAATTCAAATTTCATTTAATTTGAATTATTCATATTCAATTCATAATGAATTATTCAATATTTTGATTATTCGCACGTCCCTAATTATAAGTAAATAAAAACGTTAAACGAAAATAAAACATATCTCGCGAATACGGACTCTATACATGGCAAACGTAGGTGCAAGGGAATTGGCAAATCTTCGAATTTAACTGTTCGACTTTTCGTGCTAGTGAGCTGTCAGGATTCTTAGGGTGTCTTCAAAGGGGGTTGGGGAATATTGGGGGGTGAAATTACAATATTCAGTACACACTCTTCACACGGTTCACAATAATTTCAGTCTTTGTGGGAGACTAAAAAGATTACACGCTATCTCTACGATATATTGCCCCGAAGTGATGAGCTCCGTCTCACACCTCGGTTCCTCTCCTTTCGTGACTTCGGTTCACGGGAACACGTGATGAGGCCTCGAGCATTAGTCAGAGCGAGCGGCTACCGTGTTGTTTCTCCGTTTCCATCGCTCTTCGACGTCGACCTGTAGTCCGCTTCGCTGATCGCCGTCGCCATTCCCCTTGGAGATCGGCCCATTTTACTCCCCAACATTGTGTTTGAGGGGAGAAAGCCGATCGAATTCTACGATGGCGAATAGATTGAAGGAGCTTCGATGATCATCAGGATGATATTCGGTGATACCAAAGACACGTTATCGTATCCCCTTGTACGAACATCCTTTCCTCCTTCCATCCACAAGATAAAAAACTATAATATATATTGCATTGAATATTTTATGAAAAAAGTAGAGCTGGGCAAAATACTTGAAGTACTGAATACTTAAGTAAATTTATTGATATTTTCAACTGTGTAGCTTGGCAGATTTCTGTGCGGTCGGCCGATTATTAATTTTTCTATTGGTTGCTCGCATTATTCTTGCCTGACCTTCCAATCGGTGGTCCATATTATAGTGACGATTATCCGGTGTTACCCACCGGGCTAATCGTATACTCGATCGGTGTCGTCTATATTCTAGCGTGTCGTCATCGTTATCCAATCATCTGCGTCGGTTTTCCCTCGTTTTTTGATATTACTCGGCAGTAGATGAATACGGCGGATTCTAATCCAAGGGATCTACCCCGACATTTACCGACACTTTTTAGCCCAGACTCGAACCACTTGGGCGGCGGGGGGCGGTGGGTGGTGGGTGGTGGGTGGTGGGTGGGTGTTGGGATTTTTTCTTTTTGCATGAATCGGCGAGCGATGTGCAGTGGGTGGTGAGGAGGTGGGAGGTGGGTGGTTGGGCGGGTGAATTTTTATCTTTTTTCTCGGAACGTATCCGCTCGGTGACCCACCAACAGCTGTCAATTATCACCTATAATATAAACATTAATAAATAAACACACCCGAGTTGAACTCGAATTTTCATCAAGCGGTTGTTTAGGCAATAATATATACATACACTTCAAATATCTTTGGCCACTTGTCACTCTTGAAATTTATTACCACGATAAACATTTATAAACAAATGTTGAATAGAACGGTTATGCTTAATGAATGCATGATGAGTCAGACCCTTGGTCGTCGTGAGAAGCGGAGCGAGCTCATTTCTTAACATCGAGGGGTCTAGCGGCGTGTATCCGCTGGACCCCTCGATGCTGTTCAAGAGCTACAGGTCCTCCAAGCGCGAGAAACTAAGGTGTATACTCGCCTTTCTCACGTACATGTTTACGTTACTTCTCGATATACTGGGTGGGTGTGCGAGAATAGTATTGAGCTTCGATGAGGGTGTTTAAAAAAAATCTTTTTACGCCTCTCTGATACCGAGTCTGTCACCATTGGTTCTTAGAAGATTCTAGGAGAAGGTTGAAACATAGCATCTTCGACTTTAGCGATTAGTCGTTCAGTCTACAGTCATCCCTTCGTACTGTTCGCATCGGAAATAATTTGAGTCGTGATTTTTCTTATGTGTCCCGTGCTGCGTATCACCTGTGAGCCAAAATGGACAAACATAAGTGTAAAAGACTTATTGGTGTTATGGAAAGAGCGTACTCTCTTCTAAAGGATAAATCGCAACCTGTTGAGAGACAGCTGTGGATACGGTTTGGCAGGAAAAATGTGACGTTACTGAACAAAATATTGCGTAACTGTGATGCACTGACAATTCACGAAAAAATTCGAATTCAGACAACAATAGCAAATTTAATTTCGTTGACCCGAAAATTTGAAAAAAGTGGTTCCGGTGTAGGTGTCAGTGGTATATCCAAGAAAGTTGAATGAACAGATGCAGAGACGGCGTTTAAGAGTCGTATAAAAACGGGAATTGTGAGCAACGTTAGCCACCGAGATGTCGGTACTTTTCTGGATGACGCACGGAAATTAATCCTTCCGCGGTTAAAGAGAACTTTACGTAAAAAGGGCAATTTAAAAGTTATCGTGATTCTGCTCTGCAAGTTTCATTTAACGAAAATTGACGAAATCGTGGACCAGAAAAAATCCTTCAACACGAAAAATGAAGCGATTTTTCCAAGCACAAACATGCGTGAGTGGTTCGAAGAGCATGTGAAGAATCAATTACTTCTTCAAATCGAGGAATTCGAGGGGAAGGAGTCCGGATGGTCGCTGATTGAAATTATCAATATTTCCATCAACATGAACAAGTACGTGCCGTTGCGTGGAGGATTATCAACGTACGTCAGGCTACCTGAAGATATCATCAAGAAGCGTGCAGTCGTGAATATTATGAACAGCGATTCGTATTGCTTCCTCTGGTCAGTAACAGCGGCCCTCTCACCTCCAAAAGAACACAACGAGCGGGTAAAATCTTATGGGAAAATTAGCGAATTATTATCGTACGAGGGAATTGAAATATGGGAAAATGCCTTTTCTTGTTAATAACTGGAATTCCGCTGCACTGCTACAGTGCCTTTGTGTTATTTTTTCTCTGCATCAGGCAAATAAGATGTTAATCGATCGATACTACTCGGCATGAATCTAAACGAGTCTAAGAATCTAAATTGAACCTTGGTTCCATCAACGATCTTTGAAAAAGAGTTATATTTCTCTTTGTTTATCGGCAATAATGATATGGAGCCCTTGAACTTTTCTTTATCCGCCAATTCTCTAATTAAAAAATGAGAGTCATAACCGGATAAATTGTGGAATATGACTGGGATGACATGTGATTTCGTGTAATTCAAATTACATGCTTAATGCGTAGCTCCGCGGAATTTCCCCGTAAAATGACAATGATCTCGAACTTTAACATTTTCCGGACTGAATGATTTCTCGCAAATGTGACACACCGTTGCCGACTTGAAATTCTTTTTCATATTTTTATCAAGCGTTTCCATTGCTGTGACATGTATTAAGCGTGCGTTTACGTCAACTGCTACTTTTTGTAATTCCTTCATGAACGATTCGATACAATCTTTGCCGCGAAACGATTTGTACTCGGAAAGTGCACCTGAATAATTGCAGTGAAAATAATAGCCTATACTGTGAGGCACGTGAGATTGATAAGCGGCGCCGTTGCCAACTTTCATATCTATTGGCTCCAAAAGGCATTCGAGATCGGCGTAAATAACGAACGGAACGGCTTCTTTATTTTTATAATTTTTAAATGTCAAAACGGATTGTTCTGGTTCCGGAAGAATGACTTTACACTCATTAATAGTCGCGCAATCGATCGTATGCTTGTTAAGCGATTTTTCAGTCTGGAAATGACTTAGACATGTATCGCAAAGAAAAGTTGCACCTTTATGCTTTGATATTTGCGCACATACCAACCGCGAAAGATTTTTAATCCATGCAAAGTGATGTATCACTTTGTTATCATCAGCACATTCATCCGTGGTATTTAACATTAATAGATGAATAGTCTTTCGATGCGACTTCTGCTTACTTAAATATATCGGCTCGATGTCACTTCGATTTTTTTTGCTACGATTCGTTATAGCGTAGATATTAATAGCTAAATCGTTCATTTTTTCGAACCGTGGCACATTTTTTACGGTCATCGGGAATTCAATTCCCTCGTACGATAATAATTCGCTAATTATCCCATAAAATTTTACCCGCTCGCTGTGTTCTTTTGGAGGTGAGAGGGCCGCTGTTACTGACCAGAGGAAGCAATACCGATCGCTGTTCATAATATTCACGACTGCACGCTTCTTGATGATATCTTCAGGTAGCCTGACGTACGTTGATAATCCTCCACGCAATGGCACGTACTTGTTCATGTTGATGGAAATATTGATAATTTCAATCAGCGACCATCCGGACTCCTTCCCCTCGAATTCCTCGATTTGAAGAAGTAATTGATTCTTCACATGCTCTTTGAACCACTCACGCATGTTTGTGCTTGGAAAAATCGCTTTATTTTTCGTGTTGAAGGATTTTTTCTCCTTCACGATTTCGTCAATTTTCGTTAAATGAAACTTGCAGAGCAGAATCACGTTAACTTTTAAATTGCCCTTTTTACGTAAAGTTCTCTTTAACCGCGGATGGATTAATTTCCGTGCGTCATCCAGAAAAGTACCGACATCTCGGTGGCTAACGTTGCTCACAATTCCCGTTCTTATACGACTCTTAAACGCCGTCTCTGCATCTGTCCATTCAACTTTCTTGGATATACCACTGACACCTACACCGGAACCACTTTTTTCAAATTTTCGGGTCAACGAAATTAAATTTGCTATTGTTGCCTGAATTCGAATTTTTTCATGAATTGTCAGTGCATCACAGTTACGCAATATTTTGTTCAGTAACGTCACATTTTTCCTGCCAAACCGTATCCACAGCTGTCACTCAACAGGTTGCGATTTATCCTTTAGAAGAGAGTACGCTCTTTCCATAACACCAATAAGTTTTTTATACTTATGTTTGTCCATTTTGGCTCACAGGTGATACGCAGCACGGGACACATAAGAAAAATCACGACTCAAATTATTTCCGATGCGAACAGTACGAAGGGATGACTGTAGACTGGACGACTAATCGCTAAAGTCGAAGATGCTATGTTTCAACCCTCTCCTAGAATCTTCTAAGAACCAATCGTGACAGACTCGGTATCAGAGAGGCGTAAAAAGATTTTTTTTAAACACCCTCATCGAAGCTCAATACTATTCTCGCACACCCACCCAGTATATCGAGAAGTAACGTAAACATGTACGTGAGAAAGGCGAGCATACACCTTAGTTTCTCGCGCTTGGAGGACCTGTAGCTCTTGAACAGCATCGAGGGGTCCAGCGGATACACGCCGCTAGACCCCTCGATGTTAAGAAATGAGCTCGCTCCGCTTCTCACGACGACCAAGGGTCTGACTCATCATGCATTCATTAGGCATAACCGTTCTATTCAACATTTGTTTATAAATGTTTATCGTGGTAATCAATTTCAAGAGTGACAAGTGGCCAAAGATATTTGAAGTGTATGTATATATTATTGCCTAAACAACCGCTTGATGAAAATTCGAGTTCAACTCGGGTGTGTTTATTTATTAATGTTTATACTATAGGTGATAATTGACAGCTGTTGGTGGGTCACCGAGCGAATACATTCCGAGAAAAAATATAAAAATTCACCCGCCCAACCACCCACCTCCCACCTCCCACCTCCCACCACCCACCTCCTCACCACCCACTGCACATCGCTCGCCGATTCATGCAAAAAGAAAAAATCCCAACAGCCACCCACCCACCACCCACCACCCTCCACCTACCACCCACCGCCACCCGCCGCCCAAGTGGTTCGAGTCTGAGCTAAGTGGTTCGAGTCTGAGCTAAGTGGTTCGAGTCTGAGCTAAGTGGTTCGAGTCTGAGCTAAGTGGTTCGAGTCTGAGCTAAGTGGTTCGAGTCTGAGCTAAGTGGTTCGAGTCTGAGCTAAGTGGTTCGAGTCTGAGCTAAGTGGTTCGAGTCTGAGCTAAGTGGTTCGAGTCTGAGCTAAGTGGTTCGAGTCTGAGCTAAGTGGTTCGAGTCTGAGCTAAATGGTTCGAGTCTGAGCTAAGTGGTTCGAGTCTGGGCTAAAAAGTGTCGGTAAATGTCGGGGTAGATCCCTTGGATTAGAATCCACCGTATTCATCTACTCTCGGCCTTGAGCGTGTTTTCGCTGCGATTCCACTGCCGACGCCGCTGTGCTTCGGAATCCTCGATGTTCTGGATGTGAGCGCCTGCGCAACGCTCCGCAACGGACGCATGCGTAACCTGCCGCCGCTCGATCTCGTCGGATGGCGCCATTTGTTGCTCAGCGAGCTCGTCCGACGATCTCCCTCGGCTGTCAGTGTCTCCCGTGCTCTCACGGTCTTTGCCACCGGGGCCACACAGAAGGTTGTTAATGTTTTTTTTTATTATATAGGGGAGTTACAACATACTTTTTCACGATTTTATCAAAATGCCGTATTGTATAACCACAAATTATTCACATTTTCACGTTATTTACACAAACGCAATGCTTTTTACTTTTACGATTTACGTTTACAAAAAATAATTAATAAGAACAAATTTTCGTGTTAGCTCTTTTGTGGGACAGTTGGCGGACCGACGAACCGCAGTCGCCAAATCAGAAATTGACTCTTATAGAAAGAAAATATCCGAAAGTGTCAGTTTATGCGCCGCACCCAAGCGTAATCGACCGCATAGACTTCACATTACATTACACAAGGGGATGACAATTTCGCATTTCTTGCGGGCACGATGGTCACACCGCAGCATCGATTATAATTGTATTTGGGCACGTTGAAAAACTTGCTGAACCATTATAATTGTATTTGGGCACGTTGAAAACGTGTGTCTGAACGATAGGAACAAAGTGTCGTCGTAATTCTGATCCGATGTTTCGTTTCCACGTATTATCAATCCACGTAGTATCAATGGAAAGATTTCATTTCCGGCATATTGGAGTATGACGATACGGTAGCGTTTCGCTTAAAAAACGCTACCGCGTTTTTCGAATGAGCTACAGAATTCAGGAGTAACAGTATGGCAAGAGCCTGCAAGTTACAGTGCCATCTCTTTGCTGCGTGCGTTGTCGAAGTCTTCAGAACGCACAGTTACTGAACGACCTTAACTTATTGAGGAGAATTATCACTATGATCCATGCCATTCATCTTATACAAAAGATCACAGACTTCAGAAATATTGACTCACCATGCCATGACATAAGCTGACAGATACATCTGATTTCGGGTCGCCATCAATGTACCCACTGTAGAAGCATCCTAATTGGTGATTCGCCTGCTCCCGGATAGTTTCATTATTTCTAATATGGGTAACCTAAAGATGGACATAAAATTCATAATTTTGCCAATCGATATTGCCAATCGGTATTGCCAATCGATATTGCCAATCGGTATTGCCAATCGACATTGCCAATCGGTATTGCCAATCGATATTGCCAATCGATATTGCCAATCGATATTGCCAATCGATATTGCCAATCGATATTGCCAATCGATATTGCCAATCGATATTGCCAATCGATATTGCCAATCGATATTGCCAATCGATATTGCCAATCGATATTGCCAATCGATATTGCCAATCGATATTGCCAATCGATATTGCCAATCGATATTGCCAATCGATATTGCCAATCGATATTGCCAATCGATATTGCCAATCGATATTGCCAATCGATATTGCCAATCGATATTGCCAATCGATATTGCCAATCGATATTGCCAATCGATATTGCCAATCGATATTGCCAATCGATATTGCCAATCGATATTGCCAATCGATATTGCCAATCGATATTGCCAATCGATATTGCCAATCGATATTGCCAATCGATATTGCCAATCGATATTGCCAATCGATATTGCCAATCGATATTGCCAATCGATATTGCCAATCGATATTGCCAATCGATATTGCCAATCGATATTGCCAATCGATATTGCCAATCGATATTGCCAATCGATATTGCCAATCGATATTGCCAATCGATATTGCCAATCGATATTGCCAATCGATATTGCCAATCGATATTGCCAATCGATATTGCCAATCGATATTGCCAATCGATATTGCCAATCGATATTGCCAATCGATATTGCCAATCGATATTGCCAATCGATATTGCCAATCGATATTGCCAATCGATATTGCCAATCGATATTGCCAATCGATATTGCCAATCGATATTGCCAATCGATATTGCCAATCGATATTGCCAATCGATATTGCCAATCGATATTGCCAATCGATATTGCCAATCGATATTGCCAATCGATATTGCCAATCGATATTGCCAATCGATATTGCCAATCGATATTGCCAATCGATATTGCCAATCGATATTGCCAATCGATATTGCCAATCGATATTGCCAATCGATATTGCCAATCGATATTGCCAATCGATATTGCCAATCGATATTGCCAATCGATATTGCCAATCGATATTGCCAATCGATATTGCCAATCGATATTGCCAATCGATATTGCCAATCGATATTGCCAATCGATATTGCCAATCGATATTGCCAATCGATATTGCCAATCGATATTGCCAATCGATATTGCCAATCGATATTGCCAATCGATATTGCCAATCGATATTGCCAATCGATATTGCCAATCGATATTGCCAATCGATATTGCCAATCGATATTGCCAATCGATATTGCCAATCGATATTGCCAATCGATATTGCCAATCGATATTGCCAATCGATATTGCCAATCGATATTGCCAATCGATATTGCCAATCGATATTGCCAATCGATATTGCCAATCGATATTGCCAATCGATATTGCCAATCGATATTGCCAATCGATATTGCCAATCGATATTGCCAATCGATATTGCCAATCGATATTGCCAATCGATATTGCCAATCGATATTGCCAATCGATATTGCCAATCGATATTGCCAATCGATATTGCCAATCGATATTGCCAATCGATATTGCCAATCGATATTGCCAATCGATATTGCCAATCGATATTGCCAATCGATATTGCCAATCGATATTGCCAATCGATATTGCCAATCGATATTGCCAATCGATATTGCCAATCGATATTGCCAATCGATATTGCCAATCGATATTGCCAATCGATATTGCCAATCGATATTGCCAATCGATATTGCCAATCGATATTGCCAATCGATATTGCCAATCGATATTGCCAATCGATATTGCCAATCGATATTGCCAATCGATATTGCCAATCGATATTGCCAATCGATATTGCCAATCGATATTGCCAATCGATATTGCCAATCGATATTGCCAATCGATATTGCCAATCGATATTGCCAATCGATATTGCCAATCGATATTGCCAATCGATATTGCCAATCGATATTGCCAATCGATATTGCCAATCGATATTGCCAATCGATATTGCCAATCGATATTGCCAATCGATATTGCCAATCGATATTGCCAATCGATATTGCCAATCGATATTGCCAATCGATATTGCCAATCGATATTGCCAATCGATATTGCCAATCGATATTGCCAATCGATATTGCCAATCGATATTGCCAATCGATATTGCCAATCGATATTGCCAATCGATATTGCCAATCGATATTGCCAATCGATATTGCCAATCGATATTGCCAATCGATATTGCCAATCGATATTGCCAATCGATATTGCCAATCGATATTGCCAATCGATATTGCCAATCGATATTGCCAATCGATATTGCCAATCGATATTGCCAATCGATATTGCCAATCGATATTGCCAATCGATATTGCCAATCGATATTGCCAATCGATATTGCCAATCGATATTGCCAATCGATATTGCCAATCGATATTGCCAATCGATATTGCCAATCGATATTGCCAATCGATATTGCCAATCGATATTGCCAATCGATATTGCCAATCGATATTGCCAATCGATATTGCCAATCGATATTGCCAATCGATATTGCCAATCGATATTGCCAATCGATATTGCCAATCGATATTGCCAATCGATATTGCCAATCGATATTGCCAATCGATATTGCCAATCGATATTGCCAATCGATATTGCCAATCGATATTGCCAATCGATATTGCCAATCGATATTGCCAATCGATATTGCCAATCGATATTGCCAATCGATATTGCCAATCGATATTGCCAATCGATATTGCCAATCGATATTGCCAATCGATATTGCCAATCGATATTGCCAATCGATATTGCCAATCGATATTGCCAATCGATATTGCCAATCGATATTGCCAATCGATATTGCCAATCGATATTGCCAATCGATATTGCCAATCGATATTGCCAATCGATATTGCCAATCGATATTGCCAATCGATATTGCCAATCGATATTGCCAATCGATATTGCCAATCGATATTGCCAATCGATATTGCCAATCGATATTGCCAATCGATATTGCCAATCGATATTGCCAATCGATATTGCCAATCGATATTGCCAATCGATATTGCCAATCGATATTGCCAATCGATATTGCCAATCGATATTGCCAATCGATATTGCCAATCGATATTGCCAATCGATATTGCCAATCGATATTGCCAATCGATATTGCCAATCGATATTGCCAATCGATATTGCCAATCGATATTGCCAATCGATATTGCCAATCGATATTGCCAATCGATATTGCCAATCGATATTGCCAATCGATATTGCCAATCGATATTGCCAATCGATATTGCCAATCGATATTGCCAATCGATATTGCCAATCGATATTGCCAATCGATATTGCCAATCGATATTGCCAATCGATATTGCCAATCGATATTGCCAATCGATATTGCCAATCGATATTGCCAATCGATATTGCCAATCGATATTGCCAATCGATATTGCCAATCGATATTGCCAATCGATATTGCCAATCGATATTGCCAATCGATATTGCCAATCGATATTGCCAATCGATATTGCCAATCGATATTGCCAATCGATATTGACGGTATCTAAAGAATATCTGAGCATACTGTTTTGTTGCAAATAGCTACCTTAACGTCGGGAGATAAAAAACTCGAATCGTGTTTCAACCGTAATAGAAATCCACGACCGAAAGCCGTAAACTCATACTGTGGATGGGGATCCCAAACGCTGGCTGTAGGCTGCCGGAAATTGCCACTGTAATGTCGTTTTGTCATTGTCTTCCCATCTGCTGTAATATAAAACAAATTAAAAACGGGATGCCAGGGTATAAAAGCGTGAAAATGTCTATGATATCTTTAAAAACTCATATCTGGGCCAGGTAAAAAATAATAATAATTAAAACATTCGCGTTCATTTTTTTAATTTCCCAAAGAAATAGTACGAATTCAGTAGTAGTGCACAGATTTATATATATCGATGGCCCAATTCCATGAGGGCATATCGGTTTTGTATAAATATAGCCCAGACATATACTAGTGGCTGTTGTGACTTGCGCCAAATGTATATTAACGAGCTGCTCCCTACCAAGAAATATAATTTGTTTCGGCGAACAAACAATAAACCTAAAGCGACAGAACATACATACGTGTGGGTTAGATCTGGCAAAATATCGGTCAGGCGCGGAGACGGAATTCCAGTTATACGGATCAACTCCGACAACGATCTCGCGCTCCTCGTCTGACTACCTTCTGAGCTATCGGTCGTCACGAGCAGTGCTCGTCAATCGTCATTAAAGTTTGCTGAATTTAATGTTAATTCGCTTTTAGGCCATATTGATTTTATTCGTTTATATTTGGAGCCACACTTCTATCATGTAATCTCGATTGCAGAGACCTGGTTACACGTTCACATCTCGGACGATTTAATTAGTACACTGAAAAAAAGATGATTGATTCAAGTAAAATGTGCTTGCGGGATGTCAAAGAAATAAAAAAGTTGTTTCAAATCTGCTCTGAATTTGTACAATTTCATACCGGATTGAAACGATAACATGTCACCTTGACAGTCTTGCCGTCGTTGTTACATGGATTTGTAAGAATTGAAAGTAACATTGAAACAAACATTTTTTTCTTCGGCAGCCCGCAAGCAAATTTTTTTTTCAGAGTATGAGAAATTATTTTATTATTCGGAATGATAGATACACAGAAAAAAAAATCATTGAATCAACTAAAATTTGCTTGCGGGCTGCCAATGAAGTAAAAGCGTTGTTTCAATTCTACTCTGAATTCGTACAATTTCATACCGGATTGAAACGATAACATGTCACCTTGACAGTCTTGCTGTCGTTGTTTCAATATCATATGTAATTATAAGAATTGAAAGTACAATTGAAACTAACATTTTTTTCTTCGGCAGCCCGCAGGCAATTTTTTTTCAGTGTAGGTCAAACAGGGTGGCGGAGTCACGTCCTATATATATAAGTGTCGCTCAAAGCTAAAGTTCTTGCATTTTCACCTAGTGTTTTTGCTAACTCGCCCGAGTTCATTCTACTTCATCTTCGATTCCCTAACACGTCACCACTGCTATTAGCAGCTATTTATCGTCGACTTAAGAGTCTCTTGTTGCACGATTTCTCTGAATCACTAAGCACGTGTTTCACATGCCTCTTAGAATATAATTATCACGGGCGATTTAAATTGTAATGTACTACGTAATGATTTCGAGTCGAGCTACTTAAAGAACTGGATTTTCTCCCCATCGTTACATCTGGTTAGTTCGAATGCAACGTTTCACACTGAGTCCGCTTATTCTTGGCTAGACGTTATAATCATTGAGTCCCCGATAAATTGTACAAGTTTAATAAATCTGATTGCCCATTCATAGTGGATCACGATCTGATTGAGATTGTCTATAAATTTGACACTCCACAAACCAATCAGCAATTGATTGCCAGCGTGATCTTAGAAAATTCGTTCCAACTGAATTTCTTCGCACGCTTCAGAGTCGACGTAGTGAGATTGAATTTTCAGAACCAGCCAACATACCCGGCGAAGACGAATATCTCACACGAACACTGTCTCATTCACTCACGGAGAGTTTCTATCAACACGCTCCATTACGATCATTCCATGCAAAAAAGCTCCGGTACCTTGGCTATCAGATGACCTTAAAAACCAAATTCGATCCCGCAACATCTTATTTAAGCGGACTAACATTGTCCTCGGATTTTATCTCATAAAATATATCATAAAAGTGTCGTCGGAATTCCGATCCGATGCTTCGTTTTCGAGAAAATCGAAAAGCAAGAATCCACTTCCGGCATTTTTAAGTATCTATACTTGACAGCGTCTCGCTCAACTCGCTTAAACACTTTTTTTTAAGTACTTGGCGTCGAGACGCTATCGCATCTCTTGATCAAATGTTATTTTATATTTTATGTTTACTATTTTTATATTTACCATATTTACTATTTTTATTCAGATATTTAAAGATTTTGTATTCTGAGCTCTGTGTTGGGCTTAATTTAAATGGATAAAAAGAGAATTCGTGAAAAATTAAACTTAAATTAAAAATTCAAATTTATTTGTAGAAGGTTTGGCGACAATTTACTTTTTGCCTGACCAATTTTTGAAATTCCCTGACTTTTCCCTGAACAAGTTTTTGTTTCCCTGACTTTTTCCGGTTTTCCTTGACCGCGGTCACCATGATAAACATAGAAAATAATCGAATTGGTTAATTAAAATAACCACATTTCTTGCGTCGCAATATCGTCATATTTGTCAATGACCATTACTCTCCGGGAGTAACACAGCTTCCAGAGGGAGTAACGAGCCTTATAACTCCCTGGGGAGTAATGATACTGTACTGCGCATCCCCACGGGTTATTACGTGCTGTGCGCAATAGGTTTCGAGTATCACGTGGAAGTTAGCAACATTCCTGCAACGAATTCGTTGGCACTTGTCAAAGTTTTGTGAGTTTTATTGATTGGAAGAAAAAATCATAAAACAACAAAAAAGGAAAAAAGAAACACAGAGGCATGAAATAATTTGAACGTATGGGAGTGATTTAGGATTTTCAAATTCCACTGCCATATGCTATGAATTCCGAAATCTCGAAAATATAGAGTTACGTCCGGTGAATTTTCGGTAAAATTCACTGGGGCAACTGGCAAAAATCCTCAAAAATTAGTAATAAGAATAGTCAGAAAAGTCATATAAAAATTCATAGGAAAATTTATAAAACACAAGTAATCATTGATAACGGATTACGTTCTCATTAATTATGCGTCAGCCAACACTGAATGATTCGATTCAGTGATTGGCATAGCAACAGTTGAATAACTAAAAATTATCGCAAGAGGTATATTCGGGTTGCTGGACAGGTATCATCGGCAGCGAGCATACCTTATAGGTTACCTGAAGACCCCATTATTGTAATTGAAACGAAAAGGGCAATCCGAATATTTAGCTATATGCGTCGGGAGACGGTGCCTTATCGCTCCAACACGCAGCGCGAAGCGATACACATACGCACACATCGGTGCAGCCAGAGAATCCGTGTAACTGTCTCGAGGCGACTGATTGGAAAAATCACCGTCGGGGCTAACGAGTGCAGCACCTCTCAGGGCATCATTATTCAAAATATTATTTTAAATATGTTCAATCATTGCTAATGAAAACCACATTAAAAGTTGAAAATTGAAATTTTCATATCGCTTCCTCATAAAGTTGAAAATTGAAATTTTCATATCGCTTCGTTATAAAAGCTGAAAATTGAAATTTTTATATCGCTTCCTCATAAAAGTTGAAAATTGAAATTTTTATGTCGCTTTCTCATAAAAGTTAGAAGTTGAAATTTTCATATCGCTTTCTCATTAAAGTTGGAAATTAAAATTTTCATATCGCTTTCTCATAAGGTTCCTTTATTCGCGAAGCTTCTTCTATGAGGAAGCATTGTCTGTATTATTGGGTTCCTCATAGAGGAAGCTTCGCAAATAAAGGAACCTTATGAGAAAGCGATATCAAAATTATAACTTCCAACTTTAATGAAAGAGCGATATCAAAATTTCAATTTTCAACTTTTATGAAGAGGCGATATGAAAATTTCAATTGTGACGGTCCCGTATTTTGAGTTAGTATATTTGGCGCAGGAAACTCAAGTTTATATTCCTATCTGGATTCTTGCTAATCTTTGTGCAGTCAGCACCTTCCGTGCGAACGCTCACGCTCTCACGGTAGCGGTCCAGCCGCTGCACCCGCGACGCGCGGGCAGCGGCCGTCTTATCAGCGCGTAAGAATACCGCGTCGCGCGCAGTAAGAGGCGAGGGCCCTACTTCCGTCAGGCCCTTACGTCAGTTCATCTCGAAGTCCCGAACCGTTGTGACGTGCACTCTCCTTCGCTTGTTCAATAAATCTATTTTCGGCATCAATAGAAATCATTTATCTTCGACCATACCTGACCACTGTTACATGGTGTCAGGAGTATCCGAACTACAAAACACGCGCATACCAATAAAAAAAATTATTCGGGTTTCTACAACAAAAAAGTTACCGTGCTGAAACAAAAAAAAAGAAGTGTATTAACTGAAAAAAAAGAAAAGAAACAAAGTGAAGTTAACGACAAAAAAAAACTAGTGACAATTATAACAAAATTTACTGCAATTCAACGAACATCTTGAACAGACCACGGAAATAATTGGAATTCACACGGACATTTACGGACATCTTCACGGATATTTTCAACATTTTCAATAATTTCACGACAACATCCCAATACGATTTTCATACACAAGGAAGCCAAAAACAAAATAAGGAAAACGAAGGAAGGAGGAAGCGAAACAATATACCAAAAAAAAAAAAAAAATTTTAAATAATAACAATTCCATGCAATTAAACATTCTCACACTCTTGACATTGTAAGTACCTCAAATTTTATTTTTCGTTTTTATTCCTGCTTATGTGACTAACGCAACAATAACAAAAAATAAATAAAAAATTGTATACATCAAAACAAAGCCGAAGGCAAGCCGACGACACCGGCCCATTGTGCCGCTGTTGCGACTATCGCCCTCTCGCTGTACACTCGCCCGCCGGGCGCGCTCACGTCATCCCGATAGGGAACACTCGCGACAAATACACAGGGCGACACACAAAGTTCTACGTAATATAGATTTCGAGTTTCATTCGTTTCCTTTTCCCTCTCTTCCTCACAATTTCACAAATTAAACAATAAATTATTTTCAAACTTCTTTTCTACAAATCCAAAAGGAAAATCAATTTTAACACGCACAAGGAATGCCCGAACTCCGATTATTCAACAATATTCCAATGTAAAAAGTGTTTTACGATGACAAAATATATATATATATATATATATTCCAGTTCAGTTACCAGAATAGATTTGAATTTTTTGTTAGATAATTGCATATTACGAATCACAGTATATTTGAAAATGAAAAACATGTTTAAGCATACGGAATAAACAAAAATTACTCATGCATTTAAATTGATGGACAGTTTCTGGTACAGTGTAGATCGAGAAATATTTCAACATAACATTTACAATATTAGTCCTTTCATGATATTTAAATTTATATAACTTCACAATGTCGACGTTCCGGCATCGAGACAGATCGTACAAAAAATTTAAAAACAAATACACTTCACAACACTTACCACGACACAGAAATACGGAAAATTCACGAGACAGTTACAGAAATAAAGACGATTCACAAGACAGATCACGAGAAAATTACAGATACAGACTCTACTCACGAAATAGATCGCGAGAAAAATACAGACATAGATCACGAGACGATTATAAAAACAGACACGATTCGCCAGACCTATCATCACAAAGAAAAACTACACACGATTCTCATGATAAACACGAAAACAAACGCGCTTCACGTGACAGATCTCCAGATCACTACAGTAGAAATCGGACATTTTCGCGGGATAGAAGCTGTGACAGATCTCACTATCGCAGCAAAGAAAAAAAAGACGAAAATTCAGAAAACTTTGACTTGTTAAAAAACTACTTCAGTGTCTCGTGGCACAGTGCGACACGAGACAAATTTCAAGTGCACCAAATTCTGAAAAACCAAAAATCGAAACAAAACCGATCGTTAAATACACAAAAATCGCAATCACAAAAACGAAAGGCCATAAGCCCCCTATTATTCAACTAAAGTCTTCCGATTTGGCATGTCGAACACCAAAATTTCTTATTGTAACAGAAGCGAGTATCAATTTGATTAAAAGAAGTACAATTAAACGACACACAACAATTGACCGAAAAATCATCTACAAAATTTTGGTGAATACCATAGACGACATCGTACAGACACTAGGAAAATGCACAGTTACAATAGAAAACACAAAAACCGAATTCCACATTGTTGACGATTCATTTCCGATCAAACAGGACGCTATGTTGGGCGATGCTTTTTTCGAAGCAAAAGAAGTTGAAGTTTCATACGTAGAAAACAGTATTACTTTCGGAGAATATTCAGTACCATTCGTAACACCCGAGGCAATCTTAATCCCGCCTAAGACCAAACTCACAACACACGTTAGAATCTCAAACAACGATTTTTCAGAAGGTTACATTCGCAAAATAAAAAACGAAAAAGGAATTTATTTAGGAAACGCTCTCGTAAAAAACATTAACGGAATTGCTTATTTATTTGCGACGAATGACACAGCAGCCACAGTAGTACTCGAAATTCCTACAGCAAAATTGCAAGCGATTGATCACATTTCAAAATTGCCGTACGAACTTGCTGATTCTGGTCATAACTCATGGAGTTATGACTAAGAAAGCAAAGTAAAACGATCGGAACAACTATGTTCTCTTCTCCATTTGGATAATCTAAATGATGAAGAAAGAGTATACACTTGAGCTAACATCCAAACATTCCGATTTGTTTCACGTACCCGGGGATCGTGTAGGACTTTCGTGTATCGGCAAACGAGAAAAATGTTCAGCCAACGACAAATCAAGTAACACTATGTTGTACTCTCCCATCTGGATTGTAGTAAAAAACGCCAACAATCAAAACAATGGATGGCGCATGGTTATTGATTATCGCGAAATTCAGGAAAACACAAAATCCGGTTCATACTCGCTTCCGCATCTTCCTGATATTTCTGACCAATTATGCAACGCTCAGTATAAATCAATTTTTGGACTGGCATCTCATTCAGGGCAAATCGATCTGGAAATTTCAACAAAGACTTTCAAAACTCTATACGACGTCTTCGCCTCTCGTATACGACAGTAGCATTATAACTTTCGCAAACACTCTCGTAAACCACACAATGAAATTCAATAGACTCGCTAAAGAGCTGACTAACGCTGGACTGACGATCGACGCTCAAAAATCTAGATTTCTTGTGAAGACACTAAATTCAGGACACACAATTACACGATCGAATGTGAAATCAAACGAAGATTCAATTCAGCAACTTCAAAACATTCCCGGCCCGTCTCAAAAACTTACGCATACCAAATTAACGAAAGAAAAAGTAGAATACACCGAGGAGAGCGTACACGTCGAAACGGATCCAACGGTTGACGACGAAACACCACAAACCGAAATTTCGGAAGATGAACTCATCCCGAAACCCCCTAGGACGACAAGGAAACGTAAAAAGGACACTTCAGAGGATGAAAGGAAAACACGAGAACCACGCAAGAAATCAAGGACACGAAAAGAAAAAGTAACAGAGAAATATGTAAAAAGCAATGAAGAAGAAAAGAGTAAAAAAGTGAAGAATAAAGAGAAAAAACCGACCGTACAAAGCGAGACTAGAGTGAAAAGTGCAGAGCGCAGAGGACAGAGAGCCCCGCCTGACACAGAGAGAAAAGTCCACAAATACGGAAGGAAGAAGATACAAAAAATGGAAAAACCGATCTGGCAATGCAAAAGGAACAAGATTTACAGCAACGAGATAATCAATCGCCGCCGACAAATATCGGAGAACTAGCCAGCGACGATAACACCTCCGAGCCACCAGTGCAACCAACGTATAGATCACCTTCGATCTCTACCGTGGGAGAAGGGTACAGCGAGGCTGCAAATACAACAACCGTGCAGCCAAACTTCAGGTCGCCTCCAACGCCCGAAGAGTGTAAAACGCGATCAAGACAGTTATTGACATCACGACTGTTGGTACCACCGAACTTCAGATCACCGCCAGTACACCAAGTTCAAGGATTGGACGACGGATCTTCGTCGATACAATTATCGGTGCAGCCCAATTTTAGATCTCCACCAATCTATGGGTCAAACGCTGTTGGCCAACATGCTGCAGAATCATTCGTGCAGCCCAACTTCCGATCGCCTCCGCATTACTACGAAACAATCACAGTACTGGGAATAACGCGATCAGCAAGCTACCGCCGAAAAACCGACCCCTGCGGAATTGGATAAAAACTGAAGAGAACTAAGAAGAAGCTTCGTGAACACCACGCATTCAAGCAGAAGCTACGAACATCAGTAAAATCGCTTTGAATCGCAAAATATTACAACAAATGGCGATATTTTCATGGAGAAATAAAAACTTATTAAATCAAAGATGGTTTTACGATCATAGCTTCGAACAACAGAAGATATGATATAGATTCTCCAGAATTTATAAAGTACGACCAGGCACGTTAAAGGCTAATGAACTCGCTCAAAGCAACAACATACCTCGGAATTGCGGAATCTCACACAAAATAAAATAAACACACAAAAAATAGTGATTTCAATAGATTACAAATTCGACATTTCGAGTCAAGGTTTTCAATTTCGCACAAACACAAAAAATATACAAAAAGCAATCTCCAGACGTGTTCACGGACTATTCAACTCACTTAAAATTGATGAACTGCAAAAATCAGCATTTACTTCAGCGCTAGTTAGCTCTTACTCAACAGTCTCCATATAACATCAACTCACGGAAAAAAGATGTGATAAGATCGATTAACATTTTGACGATTCACACACACAAAAAAAGGTTACAAAAGTATTTCGGAATATTTGTCTTAATCGGATTCTCCAGAGCGAGACATACCTTCAAATGTTATCTAACCATGAAAATATTCAACAATTTTGCGGAGTAAAACAATGAAAGTGATGCTTAATTGGTCTGAACTAAAAATAGAAAGAAACGCGTAAATAGAAGCAACGCACAGCCATGGGCTATCTATTTTGATAGTACAATACAATACTTATATATATCAACACTTATATATATAAACTTGGAAATTATTGGGAATTCTTATATCAGTTGATTAGTTGCTCTGAACCCTTGAAATTTGCTAGAATTTTTCTTTTTGCCATCCGACTGCTATTCTTATTCTGCCATTCTTTATTATATTTTAATCCCTTCTAGAATAAGATTCACTATACCCAAAACCAAAAACGGACAGACTATAAAGACGGTAACAGCACTAACACAGACCTCCATAAACAAAACAAACAAACCACCAGCCACCACACCGGAAACATCGACATCACCCTCGGTACCAGCACCAAGAAAATGAACAACTTAAAAATCGGAGAATAACCTACACCATAACCAAGTATTAATAATCACCAATAAACATAAAAATCCAGACGTAGGACGTATATTATAACCACATATTATAACCATACATTATAACCACATGTTAGTAATAACCAGCAGATATGCTAACTAACGTAATAATAATAATAAATAATCACCCAATTATGAGCCAAGTTCCTTTTTTTAATATATATTATATCACCGAAATCACGACTTCTTTATTTCATTTCCTAACACCAAACCGTGGACCGTACGAACATTACCACATCCTAAATTAACATGTTTCACCCACTAACTCCCAACGCTACTAAGAATCTTAGAAAGTGTTTCAGGAAACTTAGCACGGCAATACAAAAAAAAAAAGAATCTCAAGGGTAAAGGAAACAAGAGAACATTCGTGACTGAAACAATATCAAACATTATTAAATCAGAGGAGAATGTACGAGACCCAGGAACACGACTATTCAAAATACAGAGAACGAATAAACCGGAACATAACGGGACCTTTGTGCAGGAACTTTTTAGTTATTCGTTTAACGCCTGCCTCAACCCATCCAACATAACACAACCAATCCCACTAATACAAACGCTAATGAACAATAGTTAGTTCCAGATCTGGGACATCTATAACCCCTTAGACGAAACTAGCAAGGACATTCGGTTGAAAAAATAATAGCAATCATCTTTGGCAACCCTAATAAAGGAAAGAACCGGACGACACAGAAGTGGGATCTAAGGAAAAATGGCTATGTTGACGACACACACATACATAGCGAAAAATGCATAAAAACAGACCCACGAGCAAACGAAAATCATTTCATTGTATAGACTCATACATTCCAAATTTTGTAAACAATCATATCCGATGCGAAGCATCGCTCTTTTTGCAAGAGGGGGAGAGTGACGGTCCCGTATTTTGAGTTAGTATATTTGGCGCAGGAAACTCAAGTTTATATTCCTATCTGGATTCTTGCTAATCTTTGTGCAGTCAGCACCTTCCGTGCGAACGCTCACGCTCTCACGGTAGCGGTCCAGCCGCTGCACCCGCGACGCGCGGGCAGCGGCCGTCTTATCAGCGCGTAAGAATACCGCGTCGCGCGCAGTAAGAGGCGAGGGCCCTACTTCCGTCAGGCCCTTGCGTCAGTTCATCTCGAAGTCCCGAACCGTTGTGACGTGCACTCTCCTTCGCTTGTTCAATAAATCTCTTTTCGGCATCAATAGAAATCATTTATCTTCGACCATACCTGACCACTGTTACACAATTTTCAACTTTTTTCAACGTGAACGTCTTAGACTTTTATGCAAAACGGCTAACCGATTCTGGTTCAGCGCGTAAAAAAATATTCCATCATCACATTTCACTTCGTCGAATCTGCGCTTGGCGCGACACAATACATGGAAGTATGCGCTCCTGAATTTTTTTTTGCCCTTTCGATTTTTGTTCTAGAAGTCCTAGTGATACCTCTTTATCTAGCTTTTTAATCCCGTCATATCCATCGTCTTGTGTATGTCTTGCTGTACATCACGATAAACACCTGGGTTTTTCCGCGATGCCATCGGAAAGCAAAGGAATTGTTGTTTAAAAATACCTAAAATCACTCATTTTTGCAATTTTGGCTATAAAAATGCCTGGTAAACTTTTTCGTTAGTTGTCGCTCCGGAACTGTAATTCCATGTATTTTTTCACGCAGATCACGAATCTTAAACGTATTTTATACGTAGATGAATATTTGAAACGGAAAAAATGCGTATAAAAAAAATCCATGAAATTCAAAAAACGCAAAATGACAAAATGTAAACAGTTCGCTCGATTTTCCTGAAACTTTAATGGGATCATCGGGTGATGATATTTGACCTGTATACGTGTTTTTAGCTCGACAGGTAAAAAATTGCGAGCGCTAGAGCGCGAACAGACATTTTTGAAGAAATAAAAAAATGGCGTACAAAAAAAACAACTGAAGATTTTTTGATGAAATTTTGACCAAACATTGAAAATTGATCACACATGACGTGTGCCAAATTTCAGCTTGATCGGTCAAGGCGGTTTCGAGTTATGCCGTTTGAATTTTTCGTCCATATCACACGCACGCACGCATGCACGCTTTTTCTAAACGTGATTTTTCGACGTTTTGGAACATTCTGAACATGTTTTCATTACAATCTCGAATTTTTTTTTTACCAAAACAAAGCTTCCTGTATGAGGAAGCAAAATGAAACAGACGTGGACATTTTGCCAGAAAATAATGAATTAATTAATTATCCAATAGAATCACGAATGCAAGATAGTTTGGGTCAAGTCGCTAACACAAAGTTGTTATAAAAATGTATGAATTATTGCTATCTGTTATTTAACCATCGGCGAAATTAATGAATATGTTGTCATATCTTTATTATCAGTAGAATAGTAAAATCAAAATAGTTAATGGCAGGGAATTAATTATTATCATCCGAGAAGAATATTTAGAGACATTAAATAATTATCTGTTGAAAATCAGTGATTTATAAATAATATTTAAAACAATTTAATAAATCAGGGTTATAACTTTTGGTAGGAGCGTCGTAGAAACTTCATTGGAATTTCGAAATTCTTAGAATTAAAATCGAAAATTGTCAAACTAATTTGTTTATCCTAGAATTTACTGTAAAAACCATAATTTTGAAATTATTAAAACAAGCTGCGGAAGACGCCAAAACCAATCGATATTGACCAAGGAACGGGGCAGCTGATGTAACGGACAGCTTGGAGGTGCGGGCCCCCCCCCCACCCCCCCCCCCCCCCACCCCGATCAAACTAATAAAAGAGGCTCTTCGAATGGCGGACGGCACTCCACTCGTCTCTCGGAACGACACTCTTTGCGGAAGTTACGACTGTTAAGAACTCATTCACTTGTTACAACCCATTATAACCATTCGAGAGTTATTCCGATAATTAAATTTCGGGTTTTGAATTTTGGAGTCAATATTCAAATAAAAAATTTAATATCTCGACGGATATATAGACCGGAGTTCAACGAAAAATTATTTCATCGCCTACAACATTCTTCATCATTAACATTCATTCATCACCTTCGATATTCGCCGTTGATTCAATCAACTTTCACTGAACGAAGGAAGGAAGGAAGGAGGAAGGAGGAAGGAGGAATTGACATCTTTCATCCAATTTCGATCGTCTCGACGCATTCGCACGTGTCATTCATTGACAATCAGCGTAAGTCATCGAATCATTCAATTTCAAATAATTTTATTTTATTTCGTCTTTTGTCTTCGAATATATTATTTTATTTTGATTCTTCTTTTTTTTGTTGTTGTTTATTCCTCTGAGCAAAAATGTATTATTTTAAATCATTCGAAGATAATTAACAACCGATCGGGCTCTTATTAAACTAAAAGGGTGATTGCTACAAATTTAGAAGTAGAGGTCCTCGATCTTTCTTAGAGAGAACCAGAGTATAGAGCAATGAACTCAACGGTCGGTGATAACGCTAGCCTTCAGTCAGTGGCGGTCATCATTGCGCGACCGTGAGGATTCTTATTTCACAGCTTCGCTACGGTGTATCAGGGTCAAGCGAAGAATCATAATAGTTCGTACGAAGTAAATACCGCGCGCTTATAATCGACCTATATTCTTTTCGGCATGCATTCTTAGCACATCCCTGAATAAATTTTCGAAAGGTTAGATTCAAAAGGGCTTTGTTCTGATAAAGCGTCACATGCGATAAACGCGTAATAGGGAGAGAAATCTCCTTGACCGTAGATGCAGGAAAAAGCTGATCAGGACCTAACAATAGCATATCGCAGTGATTTATGATTTTCGAATTCCACTCCCGTGTGCTACATGGGGTTTGGGTTTTTCGGAATTAGTTAAGGATACTAATTCCGATATACGGAATTAGTACTATACGGAATAACAAGGAAAATAGTTAAGTTGCGGGGTAATTTGTTGAATAATAATTGTTATCTTCAATTTGTTAATGACAAATAGGAATTATAATTTCACAAAAACAATCTTTGCAGTACCTCCCATACACTTGATTTTTTTTCATATTTTGATCCCATCGAGAAGTCTTCGAAATTTTCTCTGAAACTCACGTTTAGGGGGCTGTACCGCAAGTACCTTACCTTACCTTACTACCTTTGTAAACCCTGAATACCTTAGCAAGCCCTGACGTCAAAGCTCTCTCTCGTTTCCCTACAGCGGCAATGCCTCCCTTCGCTGTGTGTGTGTCTCTCTCTCTCATCCGTGTCTTATTGAATCACCAGATCGTAGTGCTCAGTTACATTTTTTTTTTCATCTTATTAACGAATTTCATCGTGTGATTCTTTCTTTAATAAACTGTTTTCTTATTGAACTACGAGAAATTCCAATGTACCGACTCACGCGCTACTCAACCTTATGATATACCAAAATTAACTGTCAAACGGCACAACATGACCGAAGTTACTCGTCGAACGACTCCAGCTTCAGACTCTTACAGCAGCCAATCAGGCAGCATTTCTTAACCGCAACAATATATATATCGAAAATGCGAGTTATTTGGGCCATGGATTTTTTGAAGAGGGATTTATTTGCACGGTTTACCTGATAATTCTATTCGTAATGCTAAAATGTATATACAATTATATCGACGGCAATGAAACAAACGAACGTATCCTAAACGTCCAGAAAATATGTTTTTGAAAAAAAACCTCTTAAAAATTAAAAAATCTACCAAAACAGATGTTTATCAGAACAATAAAAAAAAAATATATGTGTATCAAAATGTAAAAAAAAAAAATCGAAGAAATCAAATCAAACCAGCCAAGTAGTATTACAAAAATCTAAAAAGAAAAAAAAAATACAAGATGTAAAAAATTTTGAAAAAAAAAAACTTGGCGTGCCAGTTTTTTTTCCAATCACTGTCGTACATAGTTCATTCAAACATTATAAAAAAAACTGGCACGCCAAGTTTTTTTTTCAAGATTTTTTACATCTTGTATTTTTTTTTTCTTTTTAGATTTTTGTAATACTACTTGGCTGGTTTGATTTGATTTTTTCGATTTTTTTTTTTTACATTTTGATACACATATATATTTTTTTTATTGTTCGGATAAACATCTGTTTTGGTAGATTTTTTAATTTTTAAGAGGTTTTTTTCATAAACATATTTTCTGAACGTTTTATAAGTACTTAGCGTACCATTTTTACTTTTTTGAAAAAAGTATTTTGTGGTTGATTTCACCTATTTTTTCCTGTAAATGCAATTTTCTTCTTAGTCTTAATCTTGAGGAGGAAAGTAGAATTAACAAATTCGTTTGTACTAACTTTTTTTTTTTAAGTATATTTATTTTCCGTCGCATCAACAACAAGGTTATTAGCGACGTCCATAATATGAATACAATACAAAAACAAAAAACAAAAGGTGGAAAATGAGAGCTTATTGCTACACGTTAGATGTCATGATAGATATGTGTGTTTTTACAGAATTCTATACATTTTTTGCACGTTTCAGTAGTATTTAAGCATTCCTTCAATGATTTGGGTAAATCGAGTTTGTCGCGGTGAATTTGTGTCACCGGGCAATCGATGATAATATGTTCCACGGTGAGGGGGAGATTACAGAGAGTGCAGTGACAGTGCTATGTGTAGTGTTGGTATGTCCGATTCTCAGTCGCGTTATCACACTTTGGTCCTTTCTGTTTACTACATCTGGGGCTTCTTCCCAAATATTTCCTCTTATGGCATGCAGTTTACTGGGATCACTTGAAATCATGGCGCAGAAGTTAGCAACGTTGTTGGTGCAACGAAAATGGGTCCTATGTCAGTAACCCGATTCGATCAACTGACGTAGAATCTAACCTATCGTGTATCATATTTTAAAGGGAAATATTAAGCTTGGCATAAATTCAATACATATATTCAATAATATATTCAATAAAATAAATATCAATGTATTATATTTTAAGATATTTCCAATGTATTTAGTACGCCGAAATTGAACGTGAATGTCGGAACTCGCAAGAAATGTTGCAACATGTGCTCGTTCTGCAATTATTATTAAACCGGCAGTCTGTACTACCTGAATTAATTTTTTAAACTTTTCTGGATTATCAGAGAGTATGTGTGAATTTTTCCAATAGGGGTTGGCCAGTCGGAAAACTCATGGTAGAGGAAAAACTGCTTCAATAAAACAAATTTCCAAATAGCGAATTTTTTTTCCGATCTAATGGAGGATCGCTACTGCCTAAATTAATTTTTAAAAACTTTTATGCTTTATTAGGGAGTATGTGTGGATTTTTCCGATAGCGATTTTCCAGTCGTAAAAATCGTTGTAACGTACCAATTGCTTCAACCAAACGAGGTTTCGAATATCGAATTTTTTTCTGACCTCATGGCGGATCGCTACTACCTGAATTAATTTTTTTAAGCTTTCTGGGTGATCACAGAATATGTGTGAATTTTTCCAATAGGGGTTGGCCAGTCGGAAAACTCATGGTAGAGGAAAAACTGCTCCAATACAACAAATTTCCAAATAATGCATTTTTTCCTATGTAATGGAGGATCGCTACTGCCTAATTTAATTTTTAAAAACTTTATGCTTTATTAGGGAGTATGTGTGAATTTTTTCGATAAGGATTTTCCAGTCGGAAAAATCGTTGTAACGTACCAATTGCTTCAACCAAACAAGGTTTCGAATATCGAATTTTTTTCTGACCTCATGGCGGATCGCTACTACCTGAATTCATTTTTTTAAGCTTTCTGGGTGATCACAGAATATGTGTGAATTTTTCGAATAGGGGTTGGCCAGTCGGAAAACTCATGGTAGAGGAAAAACTGCTCCAATAAAACAAATTTCCAAATGACGCATTTTTTTTCTATCGAATGGAGGATCGCTACTGCCTAAATTAATTTTTAAAAACTTTATGCTTTATTAGGGAGTATGTATGGATTTTTTCGATAGCGATTTTCCAGTCGGAAAAATCGTTATAACGTACCAATTGATTCAACCAAACGAGGTTTCGAATATCGAATTTTTTTCTGACCTCATGGCGGATCGCTACTACCTGAATTAATTTTTTTAAGCTTTCTGGGTGATCACAGAATATGTGTGAATTTTTCGAATAGGGGTTGGCCAGTCGGAAAACTCATGGTAGAGGAAAAACTGCTTCAATACAACAAATTTCCAAATAGTGAATTTTTTTCCTATCTAATGGAGGATCGCTACTGCCTAAATTAATTTTTAAAAACTTTTATGCTTTATTAGGGAGTATGTGTGGATTTTTTCGATAGCGATTTTCCAGTCGGAAAAATCGTTGTAACGTACCAATTGCTTCAACCAAACGAGGTTTCGAATATCGAATTTTTTTCTGACCTCGTGGCGGATCGCTACTACCTGAATTAATTTTTTTAAGCTTTCTGGGTGATCACAGAATATGTGTGAATTTTTCGAATAGGGGTTGGCCAGTCGGAAAACTCATGGTAGAGGAAAAACTGCTCCAATAAAACAAATTTCCAAATGACGAATTTTTTTCCTATCGAATGGAGGATCGCTACTGCCTAAATTAATTTTTAAAAACTTTATGCTTTATTAGGGAGTATGTGTGGATTTTTTCGATAGCGATTTTCCAGTCGGAAAAATCGTTGTAACGTACCAATTGATTCAACCAAACGAGGTTTCGAATATCGAATTTTTTTCTGACCTCATGGCGGATCGCTACTACCTGAATTAATTTTTTTAAGCTTTCTGGGTGATCACAGAATATGTGTGAATTTTTCGAATAGCGGTTGGCCAGTCGGAAAACTCATGGTAGAGGAAAAACTGCTCCAATAAAACAAATTTCCAAATGACGCATTTTTTTCCTATCGAATGGAGGATCGCTACTGCCTAAATTAATTTTTAAAAACTTTATGCTTTATTAGGGAGTATGTGTGGATTTTTTCGATAGCGATTTTCCAGTCGGAAAAATCGTTGTAACGTACCAATTGCTTCAACCAAACGAGGTTTCGAATATCGAATTTTTTTCTGACCTCATGGCGGATCGCTACTACCTGAATTAATTTTTTTAAGCTTTCTGGGTGATCACAGAATATGTGTGAATTTTTCGAATAGGGGTTGGCCAGTCGGAAAACTCATGGTAGAGGAAAAACTGCTCCAATAAAACAAATTTCCAAATGACGCATTTTTTTCCTTTCGAATGGAGGATCGCTACTGCCTAAATTAATTTTTAAAAACTTTATGCTTTATTAGGGAGTATGTGTGGATTTTTTCGATAGCGATTTTCCAGTCGGAAAAATCGTTGTAACGTACCAATTGCTTCAACCAAACGAGGTTTCGAATATCGAATTTTTTTCTGACCTCATGGCGGATCGCTACTACCTGAATTAATTTTTTTAAGCTTTCTGGGTGATCACAGAATATGTGTGAATTTTTCGAATAGGGGTTGGCCAGTCGGAAAACTCATGGTAGAGGAAAAACTGCTTCAATACAACAAATTTCCAAATAGTGAATTTTTTTCCTATCTAATGGAGGATCGCTACTGCCTAAATTAATTTTTAAAAACTTTTATGCTTTATTAGGGAGTATGTGTGGATTTTTTCGATAGCGATTTTCCAGTCGGAAAAATCGTTGTAACGTACCAATTGCTTCAACCAAACGAGGTTTCGAATATCGAATTTTTTTCTGACCTCGTGGCGGATCGCTACTACCTGAATTAATTTTTTTAAGCTTTCTGGGTGATCACAGAATATGTGTGAATTTTTCGAATAGGGGTTGGCCAGTCGGAAAACTCATGGTAGAGGAAAAACTGCTCCAATAAAACAAATTTCCAAATGACGAATTTTTTTCCTATCGAATGGAGGATCGCTACTGCCTAAATTAATTTTTAAAAACTTTATGCTTTATTAGGGAGTATGTGTGGATTTTTTCGATAGCGATTTTCCAGTCGGAAAAATCGTTGTAACGTACCAATTGATTCAACCAAACGAGGTTTCGAATATCGAATTTTTTTCTGACCTCATGGCGGATCGCTACTACCTGAATTAATTTTTTTAAGCTTTCTGGGTGATCACAGAATATGTGTGAATTTTTCGAATAGCGGTTGGCCAGTCGGAAAACTCATGGTAGAGGAAAAACTGCTCCAATAAAACAAATTTCCAAATGACGCATTTTTTTCCTTTCGAATGGAGGATCGCTACTGCCTAAATTAATTTTTAAAAACTTTATGCTTTATTAGGGAGTATGTGTGGATTTTTCGATAGCGATTTTCCAGTCGGAAAAATCGTTGTAACGCGAAGAGAATCCGGGAGTACGCGGCGATGGCAAACCGAACCACATCACAATCAGCGTTCGGCACGACGATGCTCGGAGGGTTGAACGCCAGTAAGGCGTACGTGGCCTCGAAAAAACTGCCCACCTTCAAGGGCGATGGCGTGGAGCGGCCGATGCAGTATTTGAAAACGCTCAAGGACCATTTCAGCGCCATAGAGCCCGAGGGCGCGGAATTTCGGTGCATGATGGGCGAAGCCATGGTCGAAACAGCCCGTGATTGGTGGCACCTGGTCGCGCCAGAGGTTGAAAATATGGCGCAATTCGAGGAAGCGTTTCGAGCACGATACTGGGGTCGCGAACTCCAAGACAAAGTGAAGCGTCACCTCGAATATGGGACCTACTTTGTCGAGGGACAGCGCCTCACAAAGGCAGAATACGCGACGCGAGTGATCGGAAATGTTCGAGATTTGAGCGAACCGATGGGCGACCATGAGACGATCCGCCGACTTGCGAAACATTTCGACGAGAACATAAGGACAGCGATCCTCGTTCGAAACATCAGTCGGGTGAGCGAACTCATTGAACTACTCGAAAGTAATGACCTCGGCGGAACGGTCAACGCGAGTCGCGGCAATGAACGGCAAGGACTCAACGAGCAGGTCCCGAATCGAGGAAACGGTCGGGGAAATGGGGGAGGGCCGCGCCCTTGGCAACAGCGAGGTGGCCAACAGGGCCAGTGGTCGAACTTCCCTGTCGGTCAACCACAAGGGCCGCCCAGATTTTCCAATCCGTGGCAGGGGCCACCGATCGCGGCGGCGACTCCGAATTTTTCGGTACCGCCACCATTTTACCCCGCGACGCCGCCACAAGCACCGGCACCGACGATGCAACAGGGAGCCGGAATAAATACGCACTTCCCAGGCACGAGCCAGGGAAACGCGTAAACGTTGCGTCCGTAAGGAACAGCGGGAATCCACGAGGCGCAACGGCGACGAAAAATAATGAAGAAGAGAGAAAGAGAGAAGAACGGAAAGAAGAAGAGAAGAAAAAAGAAGAAAAGAAGAGAAAAGAGGCAGAGAAAAAGAAGAAAGAAGAAAAGGAGAGACGAGAAGAAGAAAAGGAGAGACGAGAAGAAGAAAAGAAGAGACGAGAAGAAGAAAAGAAGAGACGAGAAGAAGAAAAGAAGAAAGAAGAAGAAAAGAAGAAAGAAGAGAAGAAACAGGAGGACAAGAGAAGAGAAGAAGAGAAAGCAGAAGAAAGGAAGAGGAAAAAAGACGAACTCTGGCGAAAGCGACAGGAGAAAAGAGAGAGAGAAAGAGAGGCAGCGAGAAACTCGAGGGAAGAAGCGACGAACTCCGAGGTAATGACGGCCCGTAATGTCGACTGGTCGGAAGAACGAGAAGGGTTAACGAAGGACGGGGGAGAGACCAATCCGAAAAAGGTGGAGGAAAAGGGCGGACTAGATCAGGAGAAGATCAGTGCCGTGGAGAGAAGGAGGACGGATGGTCAACCCCAATTCGAGCCCATATCGGTTTCGGTGCGACCACGACGAAGGACAAAACCGTCATCGCTAACGGGCAAGGTGCAATTCCCAAGAGAGTCGAAAGAAAAGTCCGTACGATTTTTGAAAGTCCGCAAGATTACCTCCTCGACATGCCACAACCAGGAGAGTGCGTGATTTACGACGAAACACGACCAATGTGCCCGGAGGTACCGATCGGCCTCGAAGGGGCATTGGCCAGTGCATTAGTCGATAGTGGAAGCGAGGTTTCCTGTATTTCTGAAGAGTTTTACTCACAGAATTTGGAGGCTTTTCGAAACTGTCCGACGCTACCCGTAACGTCGATAAATGTCGTGGGAGCGTTCGGTGGAGGTTCGGGGAGGATCAAGCAGCAAGTGATGGCCACGGCGAGAGTGTACGACTCGGAGGGAGACGTGACGCTGTTAGTGGTGCCAAAGCTGCAGAGATCCGTGCTCCTCGGTATCGACGGGATGGACAGGCTCGGAGTCTATGTCGACACGCACAAAAAAGTGATAAAGGTGCGAGAGAAAATTGTCGGACGCCTCGTGGGAGGATACTGGCAGATGGAGGAGAGCCCATGCAGTATCCCCGAGGAGGACAAGAAAATGGGGGAGAGTAGAGCGATGCTCGCTCGAGCCGAAGGCACCTGTGAAGAAATAGAACCGGAAGAATAAATCACGAGACACGTTATGAGCGGAGAGATACGAGATCCCGAATCGGAGTATCTCTGTGAAGCCGAAGTGGATGAAAAGCTTCGAGAGTGCGGCAACGTCGACCTCGAGATTCAGAAAACCTTCAAAGAACTGGTCTATGAATATCGAGACATATTCCGGAAACGACCTGGGCGGATGCAAGCTTACGAACATCGGCTTGTCCTGAAGGACGAAAAACCATTCGTATCTCGCTCATACCCGGTCCCCATGGCGTACCGAGGAAAGGTAACGGACGAGATTCATAAAATGCTCGCTCAAGGGGTTATTCAAAGGTCAACCAGTACCTATATTAACCCTTTGGTGACCGTTATCAAGACAAACGGAGACGTCAGGTTGTGTCTCGATGCACGACTATTGAATGAGCATCTCGAAGGCGATTACGACTCGGCACTACCGACGGAAGAGATCTTCCAGAAATGTGGAGGCGCGAAGGTCATGTCGACCTTGGATCTGACCAGTAGCTTCTGGCAGATTCCCTTACATCCGGATTCGCGTAAATACACGGCATTTCGACACGAAAATAAATGCTATGAATTCACGGTTACGCCGTTCGGTTTAAAAACGAGTACCGCGGCGCTTGTTCGGGGACTGGACATCGTCCTTCGAAACACCGGAGATTTTATAGTAAATTTCGTGGACGATCTGTTAGTGGTGTCGGGAGATACTCGACAACACCTACAACATCTCCGACAATTATTTTTGAGAATCCGCGAACATGGCATGACTCTCAAAATGGAAAAGTCTCATTTCTTTAGAAATGAAGTGAATTTTCTCGGGCACGTCGTGACGACGAAGGGGATACTGCCGCAGCCAGACAAGGTGAAATCGATTAAAGAATTTCCCCGTCCCCGTAATATAAAACAGCTGAGGGGATTTCTCGGACTAGTAAATTTCTACACGAAATTTACGAGTAAACACGCTGAGGAAACTGTCCCCTTGTTAGAGCTGTTAAAAAAGGGGACGAGTTGGACAGATATCCACGAAAAGGCATTCGGAAAAGTGAAACAGCTGTTTTGCGAGTCGGTGGTACTCGAGCATCCCGATGTAACAAAGCCATATACCCTGACGACGGACGCAAGTGACTATGCGCTTGGCGCGACATTGTCACAAACCGACGAAGATGGCGAAGTCGGGGTGATTTCATTTGCCAGTCGGACACTAAAAGGAGCCGAAGTTGGCTATACTACATCGGAAAAGGAATTACTCGCGATCGTGTGGGCTCTCCAGAAATTCCAAAGTTATCTTAAGGGAGCAAAGATAACGATAATCACCGACCATAAGGCTCTGGTGTTCCTAAAAACGTGCCGATTCACGAGCGACAGGCTTTTGAGATGGGCGCTCTTGCTGCAAGGGTATGATTTAACGGTAGAACATCGGCCAGGAAAATCTAATCAAGTGGCAGATACGCTAAGCCGACTCCGCGAACACACTTATGAGCCCGATGGAACGGCGCCCGGAAAAATAATAATCGCAGCGCTCGCGCAAAAACCTTCGAAGTCCTTATCACAAAAAATGAGGACGATCGGTAGCCTACAGAGAAATCAAGAGGATTTAAACGCCATTATTACTCTGTTGGAAGATGAAAAAGACACGGAGAACCATCCGAAAAATTACCGAATCAGCGAAGGAGTCCTGCAGAGAGCTGCGAAGACAGGACAATGGAAGGTGGCGTTGCCGGAAGAAATAAGAGAAATCCTTGTCGAGGAGTGCGACGTCATGTACGGCCATGTCGGTGCAACCAAGGTGTTTCAGATGTTAAACGAGGATTTTGCATATCCTCGGTTTGCTAAAAGCATCAGGCACCAGCTCGCCACATGTGACACGTGCCAGCGAACAAAATGTGCGGTACAAAATAGTTATGCAAATATGCAAACTATTGTACCCGAAGGGGCGGGAGATTTACTCTCCATCGATTTTTACGGCCCATTACCGATGTCAACCGGGGGAGTGCGCCATATTTTGATAACGCTGGACGCGTTTACAAAGTTCGTCACTTTGTATCCGATGCGAAAAGCAAACACCAAAACGGTAATAAAGAAGCTCAGCACGGACTATATTCCAAAGTATGGCAAACCTAAGAGGATTCAATTCGACCACGGCACGCAGTTCACGGCCAAGGCGTGGAAAAAATGGTTAGAGGACGAAGAGATACAAGGAGTGTTTTCGTCGATTCGGCACCCGCAGGGAAATATCGTCGAACGCGTAAACAGAGAGCTCGGACGATTTTTCCGCACCTTGCTCACCGACCGACATACGGCATGGGCAAGATGGGTGCCGATCATACAAGATTGTATCAATGACTCGCCCCATGATACCACGGAATACACGCCGAGGGAACTGCAGACGAAAAAACCACCACATCGCCCGTGGAAAAATTGGATACCGGCGCTGAGGGAAAAAGCCGAAGAAATGGTCGAGTACGCGAGAAAACTCGAAATCGTACAGCAGCGGATATTACGAAAAGGCCGGAGAAGAGCCGAGAAGTTCGACGAGTGTCACCGCCTGACCACCTACGAGGAAGGCGATATGGTTCTCGTTAAGGCATTGAACGTGTCGAATCAAAACGACCAAGTCGCCGCGAAATTCATGCCTCTTTACGAGGGACCATATCGTATTGGAAGGTGCGTGGGACTCGCTACATATATTCTCGAGGACCCGGAGACCAAGAAACTGCGCGGGAAATTCCACTCGAGCCTGATGAAACGCTATCATCAAAAGGCGAGTGCGAAGATTACTGAAAATGCCAAGGACTCCGAATAGCCCGAGAACGAAGGGGGGAAGAATAGGAATAAGACTAGAATAAGATAGAATTAAGAGTAAGACAATAGTAACAGGAGAATAAGAAATTAAGAAAGCTAAACGAAAAACATAAATAAAAATAAGTCGAGATCATAAGTAAGAGTTGAATAGAAAAATAATTAAGAACAGAATAAAAAGATAAGCACAAAATAGAATTACGAGGAGAATTAAGACGCGGACAAGTTAGAATTAAGAGGAGCTCAGAAAAGAAGTAAGAAGAAGCAAGAAAAGAAATAAGAAATTGAGAAAAGAACGGAGAGTAGAATTAAGAATAGATTAAGAATAGTATAGAAAAATAACTAGGGTTAATACAGGATAAATTGGGGAGATAAGAAATGATAGAATCAAAAATAAAACAAAAATAAAAAGAATCAAGAAGAAAATTAAAAATAGAAAGTAGAAAAATAATTCAGAGAAGAGTCAAGAATAGAATTAAGAATCGAATAAGATAGATTAAGACAGGATTAAGAATAGGGTAAGAAGAGACAATTTAGGATATGACTAAGAAATAAAAGAAAAGGGTAAAAAGAAAACAAATAAAATAGAATCAATAAAATAAATAAAATAAATAGAAGGAAAATGGAGTAAGAAATAATTAAGAAAAGAAAAAGCACTAAGAATAAAGTCAGGAAACAAGAATGGAGAATCGAAATAGAAAAAGAAAGGATTAAGAATAGCATAAGATAACGAGAGCAAGGTAAAAATAAGTCAAAATTAGATTTAAGAATAGAATAAGAAAAATTTAAGAACGGAATTAGAAAAGAGCACAAGCTAGAATTAAGAATGGGGAAATAAAACACAATCATTAAAAAGAGAGATAATGTAAGATATAATTAAGAATAGGATAAGACCAAACGACGAAAAAATAAAAGAAAAGGAAATTCAACATCAGGGATAGTGTTGGGAATCCATCACGATGGTAAGGAGATTAAGACATCGGTTACGACGTAGAGCGGAAAACAACAAGTGCAACGCACCGGCCCACAACACACGTCGAGACAGCGCGGCGCTGGGCCAAGCATCGGGCCGGCTAACGACTGTACTCTCGCCGAGCGGGACCACGGACGGCGAAGGAGTCGAGCGCGGCGGAGCACCAAATCAAAACAAAGGATTAAGTCGGGGAACCGAGAAGCTCGCCACGATCGACTCCCGAATCGAGATGACTTGCCGAATTTCAAGAATTCAAAGCATTATACCGAGAAACAATGACGATCTCGACGGAATGATAATAATAACCATGCGGGATATCCCAGGGTACGCATGTATATCTAGTGTATCGAACTTCGCGTCGACAAAGTAAGATGGGGGAGGGGGCAAAATTCAAAATTTCACGGGTTATCGGGCAAATGTAACAGCAAGCTCGACAGTACGAAAGCGAGAGGCAAGAGACAAGTGAAAAGTGACAGGCGACAGAGTATAGAAGAGAAAAGAGAAAGGAGAAGAAAAGAAAAGCGAGAAGAAGGAAGAAAAGAAGAGCCAGGGTAACAAAAAGAGGAGGTGAGAAAAACAAAATAAAATCGAGAAAAATAAAATAGAATAAATTCAAATTGGATAAAGCAGAATAAAATGAATCAGAATAAAATAAAACTAGAATAAAATAAAATCAAACAAAGTCGGATAAAATAAAATAAGATAAATACGAAAAAGACAAGGAATAAAAAAAAAATAAAACATTCGAAAACCTCCCAAACAGGAAAAAAAAAGAACATGACGACGTTCCGCAATTTTCCGGCGAGGAACCTGGAGGGAAGCCACCAAGGAGTGGAGGTCCTGACCGTATCGACACCGAGCCGGTTCTATATACACCTGCCGGACCCGGAAGGAAGAAGGGCGCGGCTCCTTGCTTTCTACGCGAGCACGACGCCCGACCACCCGGAAGTGCGGCCCGTACGCGAGGACGAAGTATACCCTGGCGCTCCAGTTTACGTGAGCCACGTCCGACGGTTTTACCGGGGGGTGGTAACCGGAGGACGGGACCAGGACGGGGACATTCCGGTCTGGCTGGGCGACTGGGCCCTGGAGCTAAATGCCAGACCGGGAGAATTGTACACCGTCCCCTTGGAACATCGGAGCGTCGGGTTCCAGGCAGTCGCCTGCGGCCTCCACGCCACCCGCCCAACGGAAGACGAGCAATGGTCCCCCGCCGTCTGCCAGTATGTAAGGGACTACCTGGAGGACAGCCTGTGGGACCTCCACATAAGGGACCGGGAAACAGGGACCGACGCGATATGGGTGGCGCTGGAGAGCCCGGACAATGCCGAAGAATCCATCCGGGACAGACTCATCCGGCATGGGCACGGAAAATGGGGCCAAAACCCCAGAACGTTTGACTGGGGAGACGACGGCGGCCGGCTATGCGTGCGTCCGGAGAGAGTCGAGGAGGACGAGAACGAGGCGGAGGACGAGAACGAGGCGGAGGACGAGAACGAGGAGAGGGACAGGGCGGTGGAGGACGACGAGAACGATGAAGACGACGACGACTGGGAAAACGAGGAAAACGAACGCCGACAACAAAGAAGACACGGAAATTAGAAAAAAAAAAAAAAAACACAAAAACACAAAAATAAAAACAAACAAATGTACCGTTAAATAAAGAAAAAGGTATCGGTAAAAAGCGTTCCCTTTATTTAGTTAAGAGTATGAATAAAAAGAAGATAGGCATAAACAATTAGGAGAAACAGAGATAAAGAAGTAAACGAAAGAAAGAATAAAGAGGAAGAAATAGGAAGAAAGGAAAATAAATGGAAAGAAAAATCAAACAAAAATAAATCAGGAGGAAATAAAGACAAAAGAAAGAATAAAAAGAAAAGGACATAACTGTTGGGACCCGAGACGAGTCCCAACAGTAATGTGGGGGAGAATGTGACTCCCCTACATATTAAGATCTCCCGTGTGGCCTCGGTGACGCCACACCGCGAGAGCCCGGGAGACGCGGTCAGTCCAACGAGATGCCGAGCAGCCGTCGGACAAGCCCGCGGAGAGCCAAGTGGCGCCATCCGACGGGATCGAGCGGCGGCTCGATCGATGCCGAAGCAACGCGCACGCGCAAGACGATGGATTCGGAAGCACAGCGGCGCTGCCGAACGGGCTTGCGGCGAAAGCACGGTCAAGGTCGGAGAAAGGCGAAAGCGAGGGAAAATCGGCCTCGCTGATTGGATGGAGATGACGACACTCCCTTTGCACACGGCACCGACCGAGCACACTATTTGCTCAGCGGATAAGACCGGATAATCGTCACTAACATACCGACCCGGGATTGGAGGGCAAAGAAGGAACAAGGCCCTGAGCCAATCAGAAAATTAAGAATTAGGCGACCGCACGCAGACGCGAGTCCGCCAGAAATCTGCCAAACCGACGGAGTGGGAGCTGGAAATCGGGGTATAAAGGACGGCGATTTCGGCAATCAGTTAATCAGTCAACGATCTACTGTACCATCGGCCAGCTCTCCAGGACTAAAGTGAAAAGTGCAAAGTGAAAAGTAAAAGTGGATTAAAAGTGAATAAAGTGAAACAGTGCCAAAACGGACTTATAAATTTTGTGCCGTTCGGACTTATAAAACTCGTGCCGCTCGGACTTATAAACTTTGTGCAACGGTGAACTTATAAAAAGTGTGCCGTTCGGACTTATAAAATTTGTGCCGGATTGAACTTATAAAATTCGTGCCAAATTTGGACGTATAAAAATTTGTGACAATTTGACTTATAAAATTTCGGGCCAAGTGAACTTGTAGAGTGTGCACCGAAAACAGACTTATAAACATTTGGTGCCGAATCGGACTTACCAAATTCGTACCAGAATCGGACTGATAAACATTTTGTGCCGCAGCGGCTTTATCAATTGTGGTGCCTGAGTGAACTTAAATAAGTCGGGCCAATAAAAGTGACAGTCGGAGTGAACTGGTAAAGTGACCAAAAGTGACCCGTCAGACACGGCAAGGCTGGATCAGACGGATATCCCAACTTCCAGGACTGGAAAAAGGTACATCCAGGGGTTCGTTCACTCCCCCTGAAGGCTCCGAGACCGACAAAACAAGGTAAAAAAGTTTTGCCTCCAATTCACGCCAATTGCAAAGTGCGAGGCGAGCGAGCTGTCACAGGCGATCGCCGTGCCGTGACGTCATCGCGAGACAGCCGAGCACAGCAGCCAGCGGCACGTCGCGTCGACCGAGAAGCCAACCGCGCATGCGTGGTGCGGTTCACGCGGAATAATTATCTTTTGATTAAAATTATCGCCTTGAAGCCATAAAAGAATGCAATAATTAGAGACAATAAGAGAAGGAGAAACAAGTGCTTCAACGAGATTGAAATTCATTGTTCATTTTTTTGCGTTCCGAAAGAACAATCTCTGTAATTGCTCCGAATATAGATATAAACAGAGAATATTCCGAGTTAAGATAGAACCGAAAAAGGGTTAATAAAGATTTCAGCCTGTAATTGGGACAATAAATCGAATTATTTAACATCAAAGCTGTCTCTGACACGCCAGCCCATAATTCCTTCACGCTCGAGTCCCCGAATCCGTCCGTTTGAGTGCCCTTCTCGCGGAAGGAGGCGCATAAATACGGAAAATATTGTACGAGGCATCTGCTCCTGTTACAGTGCGTTTCCTTTGAGATATTTGTCCGTCTATTCCGCGTGACCCCGCTTCGATCGGATGAATTAACATCAGTTGCGAAAGGTACCGTGGCAGCGATCCACGGCTGTAGTTTAAACGCGAGCGTCAAGATCCCGAGCTTCGTCGGTCGCCGATTCTCGGTACGATTGTTATTTGTGCGAAGGAAATAAAAAAGAGAACGAGCGTGCTTGCTTGCCGCTTCACGGCGACGCTCCCGATATCTAACATCCAATAAAATATCTTTGTGGGTTCCCGAATTTCATCTCAGTCTCTGCTTCCTCCTCGCGGAGGTGACCAAACCGTCCCCTCTACCAATTCCCAAGGCTGGGTGACACCGGGTCACTCTCGTCTCCCGTTCGGTCGTTACTATTAAAATTTGTCGCGAGCACTCCCGCTCTCGTGGCTAGCGCCCTTAAGGCCGAGTGAGACGGGACTTTGTAGCCGTCTCGATTGGGGACTAAGGTGCACGGGAAAAACGGTTACAGCGCACAGGATATGTAACTTTTGGTTGAGATTGTCGCAGGGGTACTGCCTTAAAGACTATTTTCCTAAAGAAGTTTTGAGTATTTCGCACTCCCTCGGAATCGATTCTTACGTGTATGTAACAATAATTAATATTGTCAGTAAACAAGAATAGTAATAATTAACAATAAAGAATAATAACATAATTAATAATCGTAATTATATTGTAACAACGATCCGTTCCACCGCCCTTTCTTTTCCCTGCGCCTTTTTCTTTCTCACGCGATTACCGCACGGTTGCAGCTGCCGCCGGTATCTCTCCACCCGCCACCGCTGCTAGTCGCACCGCCGTGCGTCCCGTCCTTTCTTAGAAGGTCCCGAATTCTTACTGCTTATCTCCCCCTAGAATACACAATGCTAGACTCAACTGTTCGCCCCTTTTTCTCACCACTGACCATCTTCCAGGAATCTGTAACATCTGCCTTTTCCAGTATTTTCCGACTCCCAAATTCCTTCCCCACTATCTGAAGTTTCCCACAGTTCTATAAGTACTACCCTCCGCCTAGACTAGTTCGTCAGTAAGTCACCAAAACTCCGCGCGACACTGTTACACTGCCGATTTTTGTACTTATAATAAAACGTCTTGAACAGTTCGTCAAAGTGTTTATCGAGTCTTTCCCGTCCTACAACCGCGTTCTGTGGCAGAGTCGACTACTCGCCGTATTAAAAATACAATAAAGATTCCTCGCGATATCACAATATCAATTCATTCATAATCTTTGTTACAGTCGGGAGACGTCTGTAAGTTTAATCCACTCCGTGACCGCGAAGGTTGGCTATAGTGCTGCGTTGTGAGGGAAAACGTCTCCCGACTGTAGCAAAGATTATAAATTAATTGATATAATTACGATTAATTAATTAATTAATCGTTTGTGATAGTCAGGATTCGTCGAGGAGTTATGAATGACTGTGTGATGCCGAAATAAGGTTAAAACTGTTCATTGTATGAAGTGAAGGAGAGTGTACGTCTTACAGATTCGGGACGCTGAGATGAACTGAATAAAGGGCCTGAAGGAAGCAGGGCCCTCGCCTATTGCTGCGCGCGACAAAGTATTGTTACGCGCTGATAAGACGGCCGCTGCTCGCACGTGGCGGGCGCAGCGGCTGAACCGTTACCGTGAGAGCGTAAACGTTCGCACGGAAGGTGCTGACGGTGCAATAGATTAGCGAGAATTTAGATAAAAATATTAAACTTGAGTTTCCTGCGCTAAAAATACTAACTCGAAATATGGGTCCGTCACACGTTAATCGTAATAATTAACAATAAAGAATAATAACATAATTATGTTATTATTCTTTATAAAGAATAAAAAATAATAACATAATTATGTTATTATTCTTTATAAAGAATAAAAAATAATAACATAATTATGTTATTATTCTTTATAAAGAATAAAGAATAATAACATAATTATGTTATTATTCTTTATAAAGAATAAAGAATAATAACATAATTATGTTATTATTCTTTATTGTTAATTATTACCATTATTATTTACTGACAATATTAATTATTGTTACACATATGAATTATTTCATCCTTTTTGAAGTTACTTTTTATTCACCATTTTTTTAAAAGATGAGTGTCTTTTTTTAGAGAAAGTGGATTTTTAGTACTTAGCGTATAATTCTTATGAGAAAGGCTTCTTTTATTATTAGGGAACCTACACCTATCGCGGCAGAGGTCCGTCGATTGACAGGTCTCTTTGACAATAATTTTTATTTGACAAATTGGACGCCAACTAGTTTCGATAACTAGCAACTAGCAACTTGAGATTTTATGATTTTTATTTATCAAGACAGCACGGGGTGGGTTCCGTTGGGGACCCAAGGAAGGAAGAATTTGCAGAGACAAAGAACGAAACGAATTGTTCGAGTTGTTACGTCCTGTGAATTTTTGGTCAAATTCACTGACGCAACTGGTCGGAAATCGATAAATATTCGATAATAAAATAATACATTTATTTATTTATTTATTTATTGAATAGAAACGGGCTAGGCCCAATTACATGTTGATGGATTTAACCCATCAAACAATAAAGTACAGTGCGGGTGACCAGACCCGTGAACGCAAGTTTTAATTATCGTAGAAATTGACAATAGATATACATTTGAGAATTAGGATTATTCGAGGGGGATTAAATTGAGAAGATGACTCTTACTAGGCACAAGAGAGCCTCCGAAGAGAGGAGCAAGGCCGTAATAGAAATTGCCGAGTCTGCAGCAGCGCGGGAGCCAGCTGTGGTAAGCGTAGTTAACTCTATAAAACGGGACCTCAAAAATCTCAACGTTCCGAGTTCCTCTCTCCGCAACACGGTATCGGACTAGTGAACATAAGGGCTGGGAGTCAAATTTTTGGTTAACAATGTTAAATATAAATGTTAGGTCGGCTATAGTCCTTCGCGATTCCAATGAGTGCAGTTGTAAGATCCCCATAATCGGTCTGTAATCGTGGTCTGTCGGGTGCATTGGAAGCCCTAGTCGGGACGATGCACACCGTAAAAACTTATGCTGCACGCGTTCGAGAAGATCGACGAAAGAGCGCTGATGGGGGGACCATATTACGGACCCGTATTCAAGTTGCGATCTAACGAGCGCAGTGTACAGCGTTTTCAGGGCAAGCGGATTGTCAAACTTCGCCGCAATTCTCGTAATGTAACTTAGCATCTTGAGTCCCGACGCGATGCAATGAGCATAATGCCCGGCAAAGGAAAGTTCATTGTCAACGTATATCCCAAGGTCACGCACAGAGGTGATAGAGGCAAGCGGGGAATTATTTATGTGATACTGCGTTTTGATGACATTCGATTTTCGGGCGAAGCACACGGTGTGGCACTTAGAGACGTTGAGATATAGCTCATTAAGATCGCACCAGTTGTACAGTTTATTAAGCGCAGTTTGAAGCCGCATTGCATCATCGGGGAAGTTAATGGTAGCATACATTTTTAAATCGTCGGCATACATCATTACATTAGTCCCTTGAAGCACCCCGACAATGTCATTTATAAAGATGTTGAACAGTAGTGGCCCCAGGTGTGACCCTTGCGGAACCCCCGAAGTGACCTTTATCGTCCTTGAGAAAACAGAACCAACCTTAACCTTCTGAAGCCGGCCTGTAAGGTAGCTAGATATCCAAAGAAGGATCGAGCCCGTGACGCCGATGGCTTCCATCTTAGATAGAAGTATTCTATGGTTAACGCGATCGAAAGCCTTTGAAAAATCGGTGTAAGCAGTGTCAACTTGAGATTTCTCGCACAACGCGGTTGTTACATAATTAGTAAAACATGCCATGTTAGTAACAGTAGATCTGCCGTCAATACATCCGTGTTGCTCATCAACAATTACGCGATTGAGAACCGACGATAATTTCTTCGTTACAATTGATTCGAACAGTTTCGGGATGGCATTGAGGACAGAGATAGGTCTGTAGTTTGAGGCCTCTGCCTTATTTCCGGATTTAAAGATTGGAGTAACGGAGCTAACTTTCCATATTTCCGGGAATATTCCGAGCGCGAGGGACTGCGAGAACAGAGTATGGAGTGGCCTGGACAGTGAGAATGCGCAATTCTTGAGTAACCTGGCTGGTATCCCATCAGGTCCGGGACCACTGCTGACTTTCAGTAAAGATAACGACTCGAATACCTCTACGAGAGAAATTTCAACGTTATCAAGCTGGACGAAAGGGTGACGCGGTAAAGGTGGGGATGAACCTGCGTCATCCGCGAACACTGATTCGAAGTGTATTGCAAGTAAGTTAGCAATCTCGCCCGGGGACGAGCCGGTCAAACCATTGAGCTGAACGAAATTCGGTACCGTCCTACCCTTTCTTCCAACATTAGCAAAATTCCAGAAAGTTTTGATGTTCCCGCATACTTGGGCCTGGGTACGTCTGAGATAAATTTACAAGGGATTTGAAGACAATTTTCGAGTCGAGTCATAGTAAAACTCATATTAACGAAGTAACCACTGACAGATGATTGCACGTTAAACCATTAATAAATAGCGCATTGAAATCGCTGGATGATTCTATCTAGTGACTGGCATAGCAGCAATAACATGGTTAACAATATGAAACAATGTGGCTATTCGACTCGTTCTCGAAGGTCATCGACAGCGAGAATACCTGGGGTCCATACCCATTGTCTTAATTAAGACGCAAAAGTAATACGAATCTTTCTCGTGTGCCAGGGACATAAAAAAGATGGCACCTTATCGCTGTAACACACAGAGCGAGGCGACGCACGTACGCACACAGCGGTGCAGCCAAGGAATCGGTGCAACTGTCTCGAAGCGATTGATTGGGAAATTTACCGTCGGCGCTACGACTGCAGCACCTCTCGCAGGATAATTATTCAAACCAATATATGAAATATAATAATTAATAATTAATAATAAACCCATTTGAGTTGAATATTTGTGGAGAAAGACCAATAAACAAATTATTAAATATCAATCCAGTAAAATCAAGCTTGATAAATCATTTGGGTCAAATCGTCGATATTAATTATTACAAACAAAGGATAAATTGTTAGTATTATAATTGGGGAAATTACTTTATATATTAAAACTATATTTTTATTGTCAATAGCATAGATAATAGAGTAATCGATAGCGGAGTGTTAGTCAATATCGTTCGAGATAAATATTTAGGGTTTATTGTAGTTATAGTAACAAAGTAAAATAATTATTCCTCAAAAATCTTATTTAGCCTCGAATATTTAAACAAATTTAAATAATAAAGGGAATAACTTTTGATAGAAACAACATAGAAATTTCGTTCAAATATCTAAATTCTTCTAATTGAAAACGAAATTTAAAAGAATAAATAGTTAAACCGGGAAATTATTGTAAAAGTCAATATTGTAAAGTTATTAAAATAAGGTACGGAAGACTCCAAAAACCGATCGATAATCAGCACGGAAGGAGTTCAGCCGATCAGCCGGTAGCTTACTGGACACCATCGCGGATGCGACGGGGAGCTAAGTGGCAAGCAATAAAAGAAGCTCCGCCGAGGGTGGAAGTGCTCACTCATCGAGATACGGGCAGTCGTGGAAACATTATTGTCAGGAGGACAGATATTCGTGGGAGTTGTAATTGTTGGGAAGTCAGTATTGTCAAACCATCCGATAATCGTTGAATATTCCGGTATCTGTTAATAATTTTAAGTCTTGGACAAAACGATCAAAAAAATAAGAAATTAATTTTCAACCATCGATAAATAAGTAACTTGAACATTTATATCAACAATTGAAACAATTCGGAGTTATAATTCATTGTCATCATTCATCATTGGCATTGGTCATAGATGACCAATGTCATGACCATGCCACCGATTTTTCTGAGAGAATAAAGAAAGGAAGGAAGGACGAGGAATCTCGATCTGACATTCTTGTTTTATCAATTATTTCAACTCATTTGAACAATTAATTATTTTCTTATCATCGTAAGTCATCGAATAATTTCATTTTAAAATTATTTTACGTTGTTCCCATTTATCTTTGATGAATATTTTATTTTTATTTACCACACATTAAGTAACTATTCAGAATAATGTGTAGATAACTAATAATCAATCCAGAGATAGCTTAAAATTAAGAGTCGAAGTCATCGATTTTTCTCAAGGAGACAGTAACCTTGACTCAGTGTTGTCCAGCACAGCGCGAGCCATCGGGAGTTTTATTTCACTAGGCTACTACGGTATGTCAAGGCCACGCGAATCATCGTAACAGTTCGACGTCGTAAACATCGCACGCTAATAATCGACCGATATTCTTTTGGCATGCATTCTCAGCCCATCGCTGAATAATTTTCCGAAAGGTTAGATTTGAAACTGGGCATTGTTCTGATCAAGCGTCACATGCGATAAACGTGTAAAAGGGAGAGAAATCTCCTTGACCGTAGATGCAGGAAAATGCTGATAAGGACGTAACAGAGGCAAGAAATGAAGATGTATTGTTTTGAGTTACATGAGTTATTCCACTCAATCCTTCAATTGCCAGCATTTCACTCTCTTACTTTGACAATCTTATACAATTTTGACACTTTGACTGTAATTAATTAACAATTTTGCTGACCTGTATCTAACGCTTATTGTTATCAAGTAATTTTGGCTATCGCTCTCGCCCGTACCGGCCCACTTGTTGCTCGCTACACGTGGCTTCCCCTTCCAGGGTTGCCGGTTGATGGCTTTGTATTTGCCTCTAAGCGGCGTCGCTACTTCATCCTTTCGGCTCGGCAGATCACAACAATTTTGACAATAACTTTCGACGTGTTGGTGATTGACGATTGATGAGATACAGCGACAGGACGACAATGAATCGATTCGATGGAATATTTTCAAGCGAGAATTGCCTACCGATAACGTTCGTGGATCCAATGTTGTATTTCCTGTCACAATTACTTCTTTGGAATAATGTATTTTTTTAGTTGAGTTCACCTGTTTTTAAAATGCAGTTAATGATTGATTATCAACACGTTTTCGGGGTATGAACATCGTCAAGCATACATGGTTACAAGTTGGTTCAAGCTCCGTCAGGAAAAGGTTTATTCCTCGGCTTGGATACATAAAAGAGAAATTTGGTGGAACTTCGGTTCCATATGATATATTTTCCTCCTCCGGATGGGAATGATAGCAATAAATCCAACACACAAAAAAACTAATTTGTGCCCTTTGATATTTCACTATTCAGATATCAGCTTTTCGTCAAAGCGTCAATTTCTCATTATTACATCCAGGTTATCCCCGTCGACGAATAACAATTTTTACATTATTTACACCCAATTTCTTTACATTTCTGTAACCGCAACTTATTCATGTGTCTTAATAACACATTTCACTGTCTTTAATCACAAATTAAAAATATATAGTAAACATTAACTTCCACACGAACCATGATTTCAAGGATTAAAAAATTGTATTTAATACCCTATATTAACTAATAAAATAGTTAATACTTGAATAGGTTGTGAAGATAATAATAAAGCCGACTGACAGCAGCTGAAAATTGAGCTGACTGCATATTACTATGACTGCATATACTACTGGATATCTACACTGAGAGAAGGATGTATTAAAAATGACGGTATCGCTTGGGAGATATTACCATAGCACATAGTAGTAGGGCGCTGGGGCACCACCTATGGTACGAAGTACCGGATTTATAAAAAAGTGTGCGTGTAACATTTACGCGCGGTTCATGTGAAACTTCTTTACCATCTACGTTCCATTTTTTTTTCTTCGTCGATATTTTTTTTTTTTAGACAGTATCTTTACTTCCTCCATCTTTTTATTATGAGATATGGTCATCATGTCTCTATCGAGGTCCGAAAATATTATAAAATGTGATGTGATGTGATGTGATGTGATGTGATGTGATGTGATGTGATGTGATGTGATGTGATGTGATGTAATGTGATGTGATGTGATGTGACTCTCGTGTCTACTGCGCATGCGTTCGCCATGCCAGCTGGGTTTTCTAGCTTCTCTCTCTAACATTTGCACCAAGGCAGCACTCTTGCTCGTTTTAATACCAAAGTAAGTTTTTGAACGGGCCCATGCAGTTAGTCGGTGCGCAATTTTTTTTTTTTTTCTACTGACGGGAAAAGTTTTGTTGCAAATTTTTTTTTTCATGTTTTCGAAGTGTTAAATTTGTATGTGATACGTGATATTTTTATGTGATGTGATTGAAGCTGTGATTTGTGTACTGTGTAAAAAAAAACTCAAAAATATAATAAACAACGTTTCGTCAATATATGTAGTATTTGCTTTTGTGTTACAATACAATACTGACTCGTAAAATTATTTTTTTCGCCATCTTTTTAACTAACCTATTTTGAAGTTCCGTTTTTTTGTTTGTTTTTACATATACCCAAACCGAGGAATAAATCTTTTCCTGACAGAGCTGGCATTCTATTTGAGACATTTTCCCCTGTCGATGCATAATTAAAGGCTCGCAGTGAATATTTATAATATATTATATATATCATTTTTACATATAGTGGTGAAAGGCATCACCAGCTCCACATACAGATGCCATCGATGCTCTAGAACTTCAGAGGCACTGCGTCAGCACCAAAAGATGTTTTTATCCATCATGCGAGAGAGATAAGTTTTTTTTCAGCTACGCATGATGAAAACCACCTCCTGGTCCTAACGCAGTTGCCTTCGAAGAACCAGAGCATCAAGAGCAGGTACTCAAGATGTTGAAGGTGCCTTTCGTCAGCATAAAATGTTACACGAATATATTTTACAGGATGATGATTGTGTTTATTCACTGTATGTTGGTAATAATCAACCAAACTACATGACGATGTCAAAAATTGGTGAAATGAAAGCAAAAAATACTTTTTTGAAAAAAGTAAACAGGTACGCCAAGTACTTAAAAATTGTATTCTCGTTCAGAAAATGTTTATCAAAAAAACCTCTTAAAAATTAAAAAATCTGCCAAAACAGATGTTTATGAAAACAGTCTCTTAACAAAAAAATTCTTCCAAAAAGACGTTCATCAACGTAATTTAAAAAAAAATATGTGTATCGAAATCTCAAAAAAAAAAAATCGAAAAAATCAAATCAAAGTAGCCAAGCAGTAGTACATACAAAAAATTCGTCAAAAAATATGTTTATCAAAACAATCTAAAAAAAAACAAGATGCAAAAAATCTTGACAAAAAAAAACTTGGCGTGATAGTTTTTTTCACAATTACAATTACTGCAGTTATTGCAGTTACTTTCCCTCTCCCTTGATTATTTGAATTGAACCATGTACGACAGCTATTGTAAAAAAAAAACTGACACGCCAAGTTTTTTTTGTCAAGATTTTTGCATCTTGTTTTTTTTTAGATTGTTTTGATAAACATATTTTTTGAAGAATTTTTTGTATGTACTACTGCTTGGCTACTTTGATTTGATTTTATCGATTTTTTTTTTTTGAGATTTCGATACACAGATTTTTTTTTAATTTTAAATATTGCTACTGATAAGATCCGATTGACGTGAACGGCTGAATATTCCCATTGATACCGATTCATGGGTTACGATAGGTTACTGTAAATTCCTATTGCACGGGATTGTCGTCTATGGGAAAATATCTGTATGATTCCAATTTAAATGTAGCGCAGGCAATTCCCATTCAGAGCAATAGAATTCACCAGTTTCTTCCTGTAGGTTCCTATTAAATATTGCTACTGATAGCGGTTGGCGCCGATAAGATCCGATTGACGTAAACGGCTGAATACTCGCATTGATACCGATTCATAGGTTACGATAAGTTACTGTAAATTCCCATTGCACGGGATTGTCGTCTATGGGAAAATATCCGTATGATTCCGATTTAAATGCAGCGCAGACAATTCTCATTCAGAGCAATATAATTCACCAGTTTCTTCCTGTAGGTTCCTATTAAATATTGCTACTGATACCGGTTGGCGCCGATAAGATCCGATTGACGTAAACGGCTGAACAGTCCCATTGATACCGATTCATAGGTTACGATAGGTTACTGTAAATTCCCATTGCACGGGATTGTCGTCTATGGGAAAATATCCGTATGATTCCGATTTAAATTTAGCGCAGACAATTCCCATTCAGAGCAATAGACTTCACCAGTTTTTTCCTGTAGGTTCCTATTAAATATTGCTACTGATAGCAATTGGCGCCGATAAGATCCGATTGACGTAAACGGCTGAATATTCCCATTGATACCGATTCATGGGTTACGATAAGTTATTGTAAATTCCCATTGCACGGGATTGTCGTCTATGGGAAAATATCCGTATGATTCCGATTTAAATGTAGCGCAGACAATTCCCATTCAGAGCAATAGAATTCACCAGTTCCTGTAGGTTCCTATTAAATATTGCTACTGATACCGGTTGGCGCCGGTAAGATCCGATTGACGTAAATGGCTGAATATTCCCATTGATACCAATTCAAGAATTTACTATACCATTAATATAATTTCCGATTGAACTTCATTACTTCCGATTAAATACCAATAGGATAAGTCCATGTAAAACCGAATACGGAGCAGCAGTCTACAGTCGATTCATTCGTCCAGGTACGTAGTATTACCTATTTATTCCCATTGAGTACAAGAATGGTTATGAATTGGAAATACCCCTGACAAAAAACTCATTCATACCGATTCATTTTTTTAAATTGGTTTTAATAGTATTTTCTAAGCAGGGAAGAATTCTTCGCAGTACTGCTCCGTCCTTCAACTTACCGACGAAGTACACGATATCCAATACTCTGTTGGAAGCATCCTACAACAAAGTTAAAGTTGAAGTCGACGAGACAGTTTCATCTGCTTCTACTCTCGGATTACAATGTGACGGATGGTCGAACATAATAAATGAGGGAGTCATTAACTTCATTGTAACAACTTCGGATCCAATATTCTTCAAGACTGTAGCTACATCATCCAATAAACAGACTGCACAATACATAGCTCAATAAATGAGTGATGTAATTGATGCGATTGGCGCTGAAACAGTGCCTGGTGTTTGTACGGACAATGCTGCGGCGATGAAAAGCGCATGGAAAATATTGAACGACCTGTATCCAGACCAGAATATCGCATTTTACAGGCGCGCCGTGCACATCTTAAATTTAATGATCAAAGATGTTGTAATGTATTGAGTCGCAAGGGAAGGGCTGAGGTGCGAACCGCGTACGCGACAAGCAGTGTCCAGTCGCTCGAGAGGAGCTGTAAATGATACGTCGGGCAGCCTGCGTGCTGCGTAGCGGAACCAGTGCTTATTTAATAAATAGTATACATTTATCTACGTCTGTGTTTTGTATTTCCCTGCCCACAAACATAATAATTTGTCGATGAGGATAAATCGAGTGCAGCGCGTATGTAAAGTAAAGTGGACTATCGAGAGTACGACACATGTCGAGCGACGAAGAAAACCGCGCTAAAACGCTAAAACCCGAGCCAACCGAGAAAATATCGTGGGTATATGGACTCAGTAAAGCGTAAATAATAACGGAATTAACAAATCTCGAGGTACTGGTGGATCCAGAAAATAATTTGGACCTGTTGCGAAAAAAATTAGTGAAAACGATACGCAAATCGCCGCAAAGTCGATATCCCAAAAGTGTACAATTGCAAGGCGACTCGAGGACGGGCACCGAACAGACAACAGTATCGGAGGAAAACAAAAGTGGGCCAACGGTCAGAAGCGATATTGCGAATACAGGTTTGGAGCAAGTAAACACACAGGTGCTCCAACCAGTCACGACGAAAAGACGTATCGATATGTATAATTCGTCAAAATGGGAGTTCCATGCCGGGACGGATGATTGGAAAACCTATATCGAGAGAATTGAATTATATTTTATTGCAAACGATGTAGACGACGGGAAAAAACAGCGACCTTACTAACGAAGGTCGGAGCAGAGATGTACAAGCTCATAAAGGACCTCTGCTCACCCGCAAAACCGGCAACGAAAACGAATGCGGAGTTGGTAAAAATGGTAATGGGGCATCTCTGCACAAAACCATCCGAAGCAATGGAACGTTGTAAGTTTCATCAGGCTAAGCAGACGGCAACAGAAACCGTCGCGGAGTTCACAGCTAGGCTGAAGGCGCTGACTTTACATTACAATTTTACGGAAATTAATAAGGCGCTAAGAAATCAACTAGTGTGCGGCTTAAGGGACCACAGCACGAAGACAGAATTATTCCGGGAACAGAATCTTACGTTCGACAAGGCGTATAAAATAGCGGTAGCACAAGAGTCGGCTGAGAGGAATACGACCAACACAGATCGGGACGTAGGCCAGAGCGACGGGGCGAGATGAAGTAAATGCTCTATATACACCAGGCAGCTAAGCGTCGGCAACAACAAACCGGCCCGGGATCTCCGAGGGGAGATCCGGAGGGGACACAACAGCCGCGTAATCGTCAAGGAAATAATTGTTTCTGCTGCGGTAAGCCGAATCACTGGACATGAGAGTGCCGCCAGCGGTTCAAATCTTGTGGAATTTGCCATCGGAAAGGTCATCTGGATGCAGTTTGCCGCAGCCGCGGATCATCAGTGCAGCACTTGGACGAGTCGGAGACTAACGAGGACTAAGAGGCGATGGGCGAAGAATTCCTTGCGTATAGTACAACAACAGCCGAAACGGTATTAAGCATAACCGATACGGTGGAGCCTCAATATTTAAAATTTACGGTACTCGGAGGGGAGCTCTGCATGCAAGTGGATTCAGATACCTTTTTATCCCTTGTGTCAGCAGGCGGCTGTAGAGATGAAGCAGTTAAAGCAGGTGTTAGGAGTAAACGGCACTAGGAGACCGGAATCCGAGGTGGGGGACTTGGTCATGGTGGACGACCATCGAGCGAGTAGTGAGAAACGGGTGGAGGCAGCGATTGCCCAGAAACTATCACCGGTAACCTATGAAGTAGAAGTAGAGCCTAACTACCGCTGGAAGAGACACGTAGATCAGATTGTGCGTTTCACACCAAGACGAAGTCCACCCTCGTTGCACCCGAGTGTACGAGCACCGCTAAATATTGCGATCGAGCCGTGTCGTCGTTCCGAAAGATTAAAGGGGAAGAAATTGTAATGTAAGGTAAATGTCCCAGTAACCGACACGTTAAGCAAAATTCTCAACTTCAATAAATTGTGGCTGGCACATCATGACGTCAATAACTGTCATTGTAGATTATAATGAATCAGTATACTCTTATCAACAAATAGAACGGTTAAATTTTGTCCTACCTTATCTTATTGCAAAGAAAATTTAACATAAAACTTGAGATGTGCAAATGTACCAATCATCGACGTAGTAAAGTCATGGTTTGCCCGGTTAACGATCCGTATATGACCCCGTGATCGACACCCGTATTTTACGGTGTCGATCACTGGGTCATGCACAGGTCGATTACTGGGCAAATCATGAGTTTATTATGTCCTTGACTGGTACATTTCCCTCCTGTGCACAAATATAAGTTATCTTTGTGCACAGGAGGCTCACTTGCTCACTAATAAACAGGGCAAACAGTATAATTTAAATGTATAATAATAACAAAACAACAATTTATTACTCAAGATTTGCAGCAATTTATTAAAATGATATAACATTTAGTAATAGTAATACACGCGGATCAAACTTTATCTTACATACTAGTCATGTTACATGTAATAATACTCTTCGTTTCATATAAAGCTTTGTCTTACAAACGACTTAACAAAGAATAAATCTTGTTCTTTATTATTGTCAAAACTTTCTTTAATATATTTTTTTCCTTTGTGCAGTCTTTTACCGACAAGTCTTTTTCGGAGCAGTCTTCTTAGGAACAGTTTTCTTTGGAACAGTTTTCGTTTGACTTTCTTTGGCAACCCGCATTTTTTCTTATTTTTCCTGGGCGATGCGCACTTTTTGTTCTTGTTTTTCTTGCGCAATGCGTAATTTTCCTTCTTTCTCTTCTTGAGCAATGCGCAATTTTTTTTCGTTTTCTTCTTGTGCAATGCGCATTTTTTACAGCACGTACGGATATTCCATCATTCCTCACAGCCTTCAGAGCATCGTTCATCTGCGTTTCGGTGTAATTGAAATGTGGAGCCATTTTTTCTGCGAAAAAATAAACAACATTAGTGAATTATAAGATACTATGCCCAGTCATGGACATAGGCATGGCCCAGTTATCGACCTGATTTATTTTACTGTTTAATTACATATAGGGAACCCAATACCCCTGTCGATAACTACTCTTCGCACAGTTCGATCGATGAATTAATTATTACATCATTTTTTATTATCTAATTCATATAAACAATACGAGATTTACATACATTTTTTATGCACGATTTTGTCCTAGTGATCGATAGTAGGTCGATTACCAGGACATTTATATGTTTTCCTGAACGAATTATCGACACCCGTGTTTTTTTGCGCAAATAACAATTTTACGACAGCAGAACATTAATTTTGCATTAATAGATTCGTCGTATGTAATGCAAAATTAAACTTACCCAGTTAAACTCTTCGTGCATCGCAGAATTGAACGAGTTGTCGAGAGTCGCACCTTAACCTCCAAATCAACGATACCGGCAAAGTCACGCTCGGCTCGGTCACTGCGAGTTTCCGATTTTTTTATTATAGCTGTTGTGATTTTCGAAGCCTTAAAATTTGATACAATGTTGTACATACCTCGGAGAATGTGTCGTTAATTAAATGTATCGCCGCACGGCACTCACAGTTTTGTTTATTGCTGTTTTATAACTGACTGGTCGATTACTGGTACATGGTCGATTACTCGGACGTTTACCTTATTGGGCCGCAAGGAAAGGGCTGAGGTGCGAGCCGCGTATGCGACAAGCAGTGTCCAGTCGGAAACTGAGTTTTTCCGCGCTCTCCTTTAATTAGATTTTCTGCTACAAGATGCAATCGTAATTTACTAATTGCTTTACACAACCTCTTCACAATTTCGTACTGATTTGTGACCGAAAAAAATGACCGTCATTTTGCATCTAAGTAGGTGTTTTGGTCATTTGATGGTCTTTTAGGACCGTCAAAAGACGCGTACCAAAAAGGCCGTCATTTTCGTTTAGAAAAATGCGTGAAAAAAATGACGGTAATTTTGTCGTCATTTAATCGATCTACAAAAAGACGGTCATTTTGCATCACTACACAGAGGTAACTGCTGCTATCTGAGTTACCCCTTTATCACGAAACAGCGCCGGCGACTTCTCTCGGGAACGGGAGAGACTGCCGCCGTCTGTTAACACTTTCGAAGACAGCGCCGGCGATTTTTTGGGGACGGGAGTGACTACCGTTGTCTGGCCCCCATAATACTTTCATTTTTTAAATTAAACTTTAATCCCTTGCGAAAAACATTGCCGAAATATGAATTCTTTTTTTTGTATAATTAAGAGTTACCGACGATGTAAAGCTAATTGTATTCAAGCAATTTACTTTAATTTTTATTTGCAGCACCTGCCCTCCTCTCTGTGAGCAACGAACTCACATAACGACGCTTTTGCATTACAATTATGGTAAAAATTCTTGGATAATCTGAGACTTTCTGCCATAAGTGGCGTTCTGGCGCCCTACTACTATGTGTTATGGTAATTTTTCTTAGATGATCGGTAATTTTTACTAGATCCTTCTCGCAGTGTACACAACCTGATACCCGATATATACTAAACCGGAAGTCTTCACGACATTTTTATAATAATTTCAGAATGTTCGAGAATCAGCGCGGCGACGTGCCCTAGCTCGAGCGGCCGCTGTTCGGCAGCACCTCCCGGCCGAGTCCGGCGAGGACGACGCGCGCCGCCGACGCACGCGCACCGGCTCTCATCCGAGACGGCACGGGTTACGTGCCGCGTGCAACAGGTTTCGCGCTCATCTACGCGTAATGGCTGACACGGGTCTCCACGAGCTCGAGTAGATCGCCTATTTAATTGGGTTTTCCCCACGGTTCAGCTCACGGTTATTCTCACTTTCTGGGTACATCAACACGGGAAACAGTATCTCCGATCTTCGGGATACTATCCAGCTCATTCGGAGCATAGCGCGAGTGCAATCGTCCGAACAAGTGCCGCGTGCCTTTTCCCCGGAGAGACTCGCGCTCTCAACAGGTGCACGACGCGTCGAGTCGTGCACAGTCAGCTCACCCGGGTGCTTCGCGGATTTAATATAATTGGGACGACTCATCTCGGGAATTATTCGACATTCACATTCTTCGGTTCAACTCGTCGTCACGCGCATGGTGCATTATTGGTCATGACTTCTGTTGTGAAAATGCCTCACGTTCCCAACGGTTACCTCGCGGCGTTACAGTAAGCCGCGGGTTCGCTCTCGGTCGACTCGCGTGAATTCCATCTAACTCAACGGGCTCATCGGGATGTGCTCAAACCGGACTGCTCTTTGTTTTGCGGACTACTCATTACACAGTGTTTTTTCGCGTGCTTATTCATCGTTATTTGTTATCTAATAAAGAGTTTATTTTCACTGTTAACATCTTGTGTGAAATCATTTAACCCCCGTTCCGCAATATCTCATCCTTGCAATTCTCAAACACAGAACTTTTTCGGCTCAAGATGACCATATCGTGGCATCTGCCGAACAGTTATAATCGCAACTGGGCGCGTTAAACAGTTTGTATCTGAATTACATAATGAAAGTGTCTTCCAAATTTTGGACCGATGCTTCGTTTTAAAATAACATCAATTCAAAGATTCCACTTCCGGTATATTAGAATATGAATACTTGGTAGCGTCTCGCTGAAACATTTGTTTTATTGAGTACTCGTATATTCAACATTTTTTATTTCGCGGACAGATGGGAGAAAAAATAGGAACATAGACGATTAGAAAGTAAAAACAAAAGTATTTTCCAAAGTCAAACCGAGCACACGAGCCACAACAAGCACTAATAAATAATATATAACCATAAAGATGACAGTGTTTAGCTTGAGTTTCTACTTACGAGGATCCTCATATTGATTCTTGTTTGTCTTAAGCGGTGTGACATATTCAATTTTATCACTGTGGTTGGCCGATAGAATATCATCAATTATAGTCTGAGTGGAATCATTGCTATATTTGGAGCCTTTGGCCACTGCACCATCCCGACGATCTGAAATTAACATAGGATTATGGTTACGTTCTGTGAATTTTCCCTGATGCAACTGGTTAAAAATCCATAAATATTTGATGATAAACTAATAGGAGTCTCAGGGGATATAAGAACAAATGTCGAGTCATAGTAACAATCGCATTAGTCAAATAACGGTTGATATTTTGCGGTGATTGTGCGTTAAATAAATAATAATTGCGCATTTTAATAATTGAATGGATTTATGCAGCGATTGGCATAGCGATAATCATATAATTAACAATATTAAACAATGAGGCCATTCAAATCGCTTGCAAAGTATCATCGGGAGTGAGAATGCCTTGGGTTACCATATAACCATTGTTTAAATTAAAACACAAAGGCAATATCAAAGACCAGCGGTTTTGTCCCGACACTCCAGCCGACCAGAGAGGAACGATCCGGCAACCCAGCGGTTTCGTATCTTGACGATCACGCGGCGCTAATCTCTACCGCGTGGCTGCGAGCGCGTATTAACGCCTCGTCACATCATATACGACGATAACTATAACTACCACCTGACCTGAATAAATGCCTTAACGAAAAAATCAACTGTAAAAAAATATTAGAACTCCTAAAACTAGCAAATCTGTACGACAAAATATAACAAACCGACATGTAAAAAACGGACCGTCGCTAAAAACCTAAGAGGTGGCTGCGACATTAAATAAAGGCGTATAAAAAAACATCGCAAAATGAAACCGTAGCGAGAACCGATTCGAACCTCATCGAACGAGTGCTAATACCGAATGCCCTTACGGGGGCGAATGGTACCGGAAGGCACGGGTTGCTCAAGATGTGGATCGTGATAGTAGGGTCGGGATACGTGGCTGGTAAATCACTTAAACTTAACCGAAAGCAAAACGAGAGCTCTGAAGCGCAAGAACGCGACAAAATTAATTATCGGCGAAAGCCGCTGAGCATACGGGAACGAACCGAAAACTGAGACATCAACTCAAAACAGTACCGATGCACGCAACCGGCGCGCCCGCGGCAGCGACAGTGAGAGCGGAATTATCGCGGGACCGGGATAAAACTTTTTGTTTAGACCTTGCCCCAAATCAACCGAATAATAGATAAAGTGCGGAAACGGGAGCACACAACACCCACGAGTACAGCATAGAGATCGCAGCACGTTAGCCAGATTCCGGGTCTATTAGAGATTCGAATATTTTTCACGTGAACACAAAGAAACGAAACGGTATCGTATACATCAGCACGTAGGTAACGGGCGAGCAACGCGAGAGAGACTGCGTGCAATCAAGAGACACGGTAGCGTCTCGACGCTAAGTACTTTGTTACGTCCGGTGAATTTTACCGAAAATTCACTGACGCAACCGGCTAAAATCCACAAAAATTTTTAATATGATAACATTCAGAAAAGTCATAGAAAATCCATAGAAAATTTATATAACACAAGTAATCATTGATAATGGATTACGTGTTCATTAATTATGCGTCAGCCAATACTGGATGATTCGATTCAGTGATTGGCATAGCAACAGTTGGTTAACTAAAAAAAATATCGCAAGGGGTATATTCAGGTTGCTGGACAGGTATCATCGGCAGCGAGCATACCTTAGGCTACCTGAAGATCTCATTGTTTTAATTGAGACCGGAAAGGGCAATCCGAATCCTTAGCTACATGCGTCGGGAGACGGAGCCTTATCGCGCCAACACATAAAGCGAGGCGACGCACATACGCACACAGCGGTGCATCCAGAGAATCCATGTGACTGTCTCGAGGCGACTGATCGGAAAAATCACCGTCGACGCTAACGAGTGCAGCACCTCTCAAGGCATTATTATTCAAAGTATTATTTAAAATATGATCGATTGTTGTTAATAAAAACAACATCAAAAGATACCAGAAGTGGACATTTTGCCAGAAAATAATGAATTAATTAATTATCTAATAGAATCACGAATGAAACATAGATTGGGTCAAGTCGTTAATATAAATTTGTCATAAACATTTATGACTTATTATTATCTATTATTATTATCATCAGGGAAATTAATTAACACCTTAAAATCATATTTTACTATCCTTAGAATAGTCAAATAAAATAGTCAAAAGCAGGGAATTAATTATTATCATCAGAAAAAGATATTTAGAGACATTAAAAAAATTATCCGTTGAGAAACTAGGAATTTATAGATAATATTTATAACAATTTCATAAATCAGGATTATAACTTTGGATAGGAGAATCGTAGAAACTTCGCTCAAATTTGTAAATTCTCATTATTTAAATCGAAGATTGTCAAAATAATTTGTTTATCCGGAAAATCTTTGTAAAAACCAGAATTTTGAAATTATTAAAATAAGCTGCGGAAGACGCTAAAACCGATCGATATTGACCGAAGAAGGGGGCGGCTGATGCAACAGACAGCTTGGAGGCGCGGGTGTCCCCCAATCAAAACAATAAAAGGGGCAATTCCAAGGGCGGCAGGACAGTCTTTCGACACAGTCTTGCGGGCGACATATCTCACCTCTTAGCGACAGTCTTTTGCGGGCAACATTTCAACTGTCAGTATCCGCGGAAAATTAACTATTGTTTAGAAGTCTTTGACTTCTCACGGAATATTGTACCAACATTAAAATTTGAAATATTAGAGTTAATAATCGAATAAATATCCTGAATTATCATCGGATAAATAAATTGACGTTCAACGAAAAGTTATTTTATCACCTGCATATTTCGACATCACCATTTATTCGGCTTTCACAACATTCATCCATTATCTTCGAAATTCGCTGATCGATTTAACCAACTTTCCCTGAAAGAAGGAAGGAAGGAAGGAAGGAGGAAGGAGGAATTCGGAATCAACATCTTTCATCCATTTTCGATCGTTTCATTCATAAGTGTCGTTCATTGACAATCATCGTAAGTCATCAAATCATTTTATTTGGAATTTTCTATTTTGTGTTTTCAACTTTGCGAGAATATTTTATTCTTTTATTATTTCACCGGATGTTAATTAACTTTTTCGAATCATCATTAATAAACAATCAGAGTTCCGATAAATCATAGTTTGAATTTATAAGTCGAGATCTTCGATCTTTCCTCGAGAGACCCAGGGTATAGAGCAATGAACTCGGTGTTTGGTGATAACGCTGGCCTTCAGTCGGTGGCGGACAGCACTGCGCGACCGTGAGGGATCTAATTACACAGCCTTGCTACGGTGTGCCAGGGACGAGTGAGGAATCATAATATTTTGAACGTGATACACGCCTTATAAGATCATCGAGCTATATTCTTTTCGACATGCAGACTCAGCCCATCCCTGAATAAATTTCCGAAAGGCTAGATTCAAAAGGGGCACTGTTCTGATAAAGCGTCACATGCGATAAACGTGTAATAGGGAGAGAAATCTCCTTTACCGTAGATGCAGGAAAATGCTGATCAGGACGTAACAACTTTAAAAAAAGTTTTTTTAAGCGACGAGACGCTACCAAGTATCAAGAGACGCGGTAGCATCTCGACGCCAAGTACTTAAAAAAAAGTTTTTATAAGTGACGAGACGCTACCAAGTATACCTACTCCAAAATGCCGGAAGTGGATTCTTGCTTCTCGATTTTCTCGAGAACGAAGCATCGGATCGGAATTCCAACGACACTTTTACTATATATATAGGACACACGCTTTCCAACGCGCCCTGTTACGATTATAACTGTTCGGTATATGCTGAGATATGGTCATCATGTCTCTATCGAGGTCCGAAAATATTATAAAATGTAATGTGATGTGATGTGATGTGATGTGACTCTCGTGTCTACTGCGCATGCGTTCGCCGTGCCAGCTGGGTTTTCTAGCTTCTCTCTCTAACATTCGCACCAAGGCAGCACTCTTGCTCGTTTTAATACCAAAGTAAGTTTGTGAACGGGCTCATGGAGTTAGTCGGTCCGCAAAATATTTTTTTTTCTTTCTACTGACGGGAAAGGTTTTGCGAAATTGTTTTTTTTCATGTTTTCTAAGTGTTAAATTTGTATGTGATACGTGATATTTTTATGTGATGTGATTGAAGCAGTGATTTGTGTATTGTGTAAAAAAAACTCAAAAATATAATAAACAACGTTTCGTCAATATATTTAGTATTTGCTTTTGTGGTACAATACAATACTGACTCGTAAAATTATTTTTTTCGCGATCTTTTTAACTAACCTATTTTGAAGTTCCGTTTTTTTGTTTGTTTTTACATATACCCAATCCAAGGAATAAATCTTTTCCTGACAGAGCTGGCATTCTATTTGGGACATTTTCCCCTGTCGATGCATAATTAAAGGCTCGCAGTGAAAATTTATAATTTATTATATATATTATTTTTACATATAGTGGTGAAAGGCATCGCCAGCTCCACATACAAATGCCATCGATGCTCTAGAACTTCAGAGGCACTGCGTCAGCACCAAAAGATGTCTTTATCCATCATGCGAGAGAGAGACAAGTTTTTTTTCAGCTACGCATGATGAAAACCACCTCCTGGTCCTAACGCAGTTGCCTTCGAAGAACCAGAGCATCAAGAGCAGCTACTCAAGGTGTTGAAGGTGCCTTTCGTCAGCAGAAAATGTTACACGAATATATTTTACAGGAAGATGATTCTATTTATTCACTGTATGTTGGTAATAATCAATCAAACACACATGACTGGATGTCAAAAATAGGTGAAATGAAAGCAAAAAATACTTTTTGAAAAAAAGTAAAAAGGTACGCCAAATACTTAAAAATGGTATTCTCGTTCAGAAAATGTTTATAAAAAAAACCTCTTAAAAATAAAAAAATCTGCCAAAACAGATGTTTATCAAAACAGTCTCTTAACAGAAAAATTCTTCCAAAAAGACGTTCACCACAGTAATTTTGAAAAAATATGTGTATCGGAATCTCAAAAAAAAAAAAAAAAAAATCGAAAAAAATTAAATCAAAGTAGCCAAGTAGTAGAACATACAAAAAATTCTTCAAATAACAGTGAACACCGGAGCACGAGAGCTAGCGGACCGCCAGGTCGGCGTCGCGAACGAGACTAATTATTTAATAAGAATTTCGGTAACGCGGAATTATGATTATTCTAAGTCCCTTAAGGCCTTAAATATGCGATTTCGCGGATTTTCGAAATTACTGTAATATCCGTGCAGAGTAAGGAAGACGGATTAACGAGGGGCGGAACGTATTTAATCGGTTTCATGTTTTAATCGAGAGAATTTTCTTCTCGTCTCCTATCAGTCACACGTCCGTTCTCTTTCCCGTCCCGGTCCAGACTGTTGTTTCTGTTATACGATCGTTATCATGTCCGTTTTCCCGTTCCGCTGTTTCCCGCTCGCTTCTGTATCTCTCTTGCTCCCAACATCGATGCATAGATTTGCATATTCGTTACAGTACTTTTCTTGACGCGGTTAAAAAAAAAGACCCATATATTGACAACATTTTTTACAGATAATTTATGCACATGGTTAAGTATATTTAAAAAAAAATCAGAAATATTAACAAATACCGGAGATATTAAATAATAAAGTAAGGTATCCCCACCAACGGGTAACAGATATCCGTTGGTGAAGACAAGATATTCGGACGTCGAGTCGACGAGGCAGTCTGGTGTGAGCCCGTCTCGACAACACATGGAACTATAAACGCCTGTTTCTCAGCACTTGTGTCCCCGTGATTGTCCCCTCACCCGATCCCTTAATTAATGGGTTCTCGACAGTGGCGACGAGGATGGGATCCCCATAAATAAAATACTTTTAAACAAAGTAAAGGAATGACGGATGGAGTTGCAAAACCGGAAGACGATACAACCGCCGTTAAGGATTCAGTGAAGTGGGGAGAAGTTCGGGATGTGCACGAGCGTTCGTAGACTCGAGCAGCTCGATGTTCGAATCGACAGGCTGCTGATCGAACATGCACGAGCATGACTCGGTGCTGCGTCGGGTGGCGAGTCAAATTTGTAGGTTCGAGACGCACGCGACATTCGAGACGTTGGAGACTCTCGGAAGTCCCGAGACTCTCGGAAGTCTCACCGTTTGCTTCATCGATACATCGGTGAAGCAAACGGTACAAAGAATCGGGATGTATCGATGGGGCAAAATGGGGCAAAAAATCAGGATGTATCGACGGGGCAAAATGGGGCAAAAAATCGGGGAATGTATCGGTGGGGCAAAAAATCAAGATGCATCGGTGGTGCAAAACGGGCCAAAAAATCGGGGAATGGATCGGTGGGGCAAAATGGGGCAAAAAATCGGGATGTATCAATGGGACAAAATAGGCAAAAAAAATCGAGATGCATCGGTGTGTCAAAAAGGGGCAAAAAGTCGGGATGTATCGCTGGGGCAAATAGGAGCAAAAAATGAGTATGTATCGGTGGGACAAAATGGAGCAAAAATCGGGATGTATCGACGGTGCAAAATGGGGCAAAAAATCAGGATGCATCGGTGGGGCAAAACGGGGCAAAAAGTCGGGATGTATCGCTGGGGTAAATAGGGGCAAAAAATGGGTAGGGTAAAAGTGGGGAATATGGCCCGGTCCATATCTCATTGATTTACGTGTTATTCGAGGTGGGCCATATTCACCTCTTACCCTATGTATCGATGGGACAAAATGGAGCAAAAAATCGGGATGTATCAATGTGGCAAAAAAATCGGGATGCATCAATGGGGCAAAAAGGACAAAAAATAGGGATGTATCGATGGGGCAAAATGGACCAAAAAAATCGAGCTGCATCGGTGGGGCAAAACGGGGTAAGAAATCGGGATATGTCGATGCGGCAAAACGGGGCAAAAAAATTGGAATGTATCGATACGGCAAAACGGGGTAAAAAAATCGGGATGCATCGGTGGGGCGAAATAGGATCTTCTGAAATCGTGGGAGGCAAAAGGGGATAGGGGAGAATGGGGCAGCCAGACAGACCTGCCTGTCTAGCTGTCTGGCTCCCCATTCTCCCTTACCCCGATTCAACTCCCATGATTTGAAGAGATCACAGTTGGCCCAATCGATACATCCCGATTTTTTGCCCCTTTTTGCTCCACCGATGCATCCCGATTTTTTTGGCCCGTTTTGCCCCATCGATACATGTGGATTTCTTGCTCTGTTTTGCCCCTCCGATGCATCCCGATTTTTTTGCCCCGTTTTACCCCATCGATACATGCCGATTTTTGTCCCGTTTGCTGCACCGATGCATCGCGATTTTTGCCCGTTTTGCCCCGCCGATGCAACTCGATTATTTAACTCCGTTTTGCCGTATCGATACATTCCCCGATTTTTTGCCCCGTCTTGCCCCAACGATGTTTCCCGATTTTTTTGCCTCGTTTTGCCCCATCGATATATTCCGATTTTTTTGCCCATCGATATATTCCGATTTTTTAACCCATTTTTCCCCACCGATGCATCCCGATTTTTTTGCCCCGTTTTGCCCCATCGATATATCCCGATTTTTTGCCCCATCGATATATTCCGATTTTTTAACCCATTTTTCCCCACCGATGCATCCTGATTTTTTGCCCGTTTTGCCCCACCGATGCATCCCGATTTTTGCCCCGTTTTGCCCCATTGATGCATCCCGATTATTCATGAATTATTTATGAATATTTGAATCATTCGTATTATTCAAATTTTCGAATATTCAATTCGAATTTTGAACCGAATATCGAAAATAAATATTTATTTGATTTAAATAAATATTTATTTGATTTAAATAATTATTTATTTTTATTAAATAATTATTTATTTTTATTAAATAAATATTTATTTGATTTAAATAATTATTTAGTTTTATTAAATAAATATTTATTTGCGGGCGCCCGTCAAATAATTTTTTTTTCTGCGTGCAGACAGCTCGACCGTACATGTTTATTAGCTCGATGAAGTCTCAAATCTTTCAAATCTCTCAAATCTTTCAAATCTCTCAAATCTCTCAAATCTCTCAAATCTCTCAAATCTCTCAAATCTCTCAAATCTCTCAAATCTCTCAAATCTCTCAAATCTCTCAAATCTCTCAAATCTCTCAAATCTCTCAAATCTCTCAAATCTCTCAAATCTCTCAAATCTCTCAAATCTCTCAAATCTCTCAAATCTCTCAAATCTCTCAAATCTCTCAAATCTCTCAAATCTCTCAAATCTCTCAAATCTCTCAAATCTCTCAAATCTCTCAAATCTCTCAAATCTCTCAAATCTCTCAAATCTCTCAAATCTCTCAAATCTCTCAAATCTCTCAAATCTCTCAAATCTCTCAAATCTCTCAAATCTCTCAAATCTCTCAAATCTCTCAAATCTCTCAAATCTCTCAAATCTCTCAAATCTCTCAAATCTCTCAAATCTCTCAAATCTCTCAAATCTCTCAAATCTCTCAAATCTCTCAAATCTCTCAAATCTCTCAAATCTCTCAAATCTCTCAAATCTCTCAAATCTCTCAAATCTCTCAAATCTCTCAAATCTCTCAAATCTCTCAAATCTCTCAAATCTCTCAAATCTCTCAAATCTCTCAAATCTCTCAAATCTCTCAAATCTCTCAAATCTCTCAAATCTCTCAAATCTCTCAAATCTCTCAAATCTCTCAAATCTCTCAAATCTCTCAAATCTCTCAAATCTCTCAAATCTCTCAAATCTCTCAAATCTCTCAAATCTCTCAAATCTCTCAAATCTCTCAAATCTCTCAAATCTCTCAAATCTCTCAAATCTCTCAAATCTCTCAAATCTCTCAAATCTCTCAAATCTCTCAAATCTCTCAAATCTCTCAAATCTCTCAAATCTCTCAAATCTCTCAAATCTCTCAAATCTCTCAAATCTCTCAAATCTCTCAAATCTCTCAAATCTCTCAAATCTCTCAAATCTCTCAAATCTCTCAAATCTCTCAAATCTCTCAAATCTCTCAAATCTCTCAAATCTCTCAAATCTCTCAAATCTCTCAAATCTCTCAAATCTCTCAAATCTCTCAAATCTCTCAAATCTCTCAAATCTCTCAAATCTCTCAAATCTCTCAAATCTCTCAAATCTCTCAAATCTCTCAAATCTCTCAAATCTCTCAAATCTCTCAAATCTCTCAAATCTCTCAAATCTCTCAAATCTCTCAAATCTCTCAAATCTCTCAAATCTCTCAAATCTCTCAAATCTCTCAAATCTCTCAAATCTCTCAAATCTCTCAAATCTCTCAAATCTCTCAAATCTCTCAAATCTCTCAAATCTCTCAAATCTCTCAAATCTCTCAAATCTCTCAAATCTCTCAAATCTCTCAAATCTCTCAAATCTCTCAAATCTCTCAAATCTCTCAAATCTCTCAAATCTCTCAAATCTCTCAAATCTCTCAAATCTCTCAAATCTCTCAAATCTCTCAAATCTCTCAAATCTCTCAAATCTCTCAAATCTCTCAAATCTCTCAAATCTCTCAAATCTCTCAAATCTCTCAAATCTCTCAAATCTCTCAAATCTCTCAAATCTCTCAAATCTCTCAAATCTCTCAAATCTCTCAAATCTCTCAAATCTCTCAAATCTCTCAAATCTCTCAAATCTCTCAAATCTCTCAAATCTCTCAAATCTCTCAAATCTCTCAAATCTCTCAAATCTCTCAAATCTCTCAAATCTCTCAAATCTCTCAAATCTCTCAAATCTCTCAAATCTCTCAAATCTCTCAAATCTCTCAAATCTCTCAAATCTCTCAAATCTCTCAAATCTCTCAAATCTCTCAAATCTCTCAAATCTCTCAAATCTCTCAAATCTCTCAAATCTCAAATCTCTCAAATCTCTCAAATCTCTCAAATCTCTCAAATCTCTCAAATCTCTCAAATCTCTCAAATCTCTCAAATCTCTCAAATCTCTCAAATCTCTCAAATCTCTCAAATCTCTCAAATCTCTCAAATCTCTCAAATCTCTCAAATCTCTCAAATCTCTCAAATGTCTCAAATGTCTCAAATCTCTCAAATCTCTCAAATCTCTCAAATCTCTCAAATCTCTCAAATCTCTCAAATCTCTCAAATCTCTCAAATCTCTCAAATCTCTCAAATCTCTCAAATCTCTCAAATCTCTCAAATCTCTCAAATCTCTCAAATCTCTCAAATCTCTCAAATCTCTCAAATCTCTCAAATCTCTCAAATCTCTCAAATCTCTCAAATCTCTCAAATCTCTCAAATCTCTCAAATCTCTCAAATCTCTCAAATCTCTCAAATCTCTCAAATCTCTCAAACCTCTCAAACCTCTCAAACATCTCGAACGTCTCGATAGTGTCGAGACGCTTGCGAGTCTCCAGTCTCGAACGTCCCGTACGTCCCGCACGTCCCGCACGTCCCGCACGTCCCGCACGTCCCGCACGTCCCGCACGTCCCGCACGTCCCGCACGTCCCGCACGTCCCGCACGTCCCGCACGTCCCGCACGTCCCGCACGTACCGCACGTACCGAACGTCCCGAACGTCCCGAACGTCCCGAACGTCCCGAACGTCCCGAACGTCCCGAACGTCCCGAACGTCCCGAACGTCCCGAACGTCCCGAACGTCCCGAACGTCCCGAACGTCCCGAACGTCCCGAACGTCCCGAACGTCCCGAACGTCCCGAACGTCCCGAACGTCCCGAACGTCCCGAACGTCCCGAACGTCCCGAACGTCCCGAACGTCCCGAACGTCCCGAACGTCCCGAACGTCCCGAACGTCCCGAACGTCCCGAACGTCCCGAACGTCCCGAACGTCCCGAACGTCCCGAACGTCCCGAACGTCCCGAACGTCCCGAACGTCCCGAACGTCCCGAACGTCCCGAACGTCCCGAACGTCCCGAACGTCCCGAACGTCCCGAACGTCCCGAACGTCCCGAACGTCCCGAACGTCCCGAACGTCCCGAACGTCCCGAACGTCCCGAACGTCCCGAACGTCCCGAACGTCCCGAACGTCCCGAACGTCCCGAACGTCCCGAACGTCCCGAACGTCCCGAACGTCCCGAACGTCCCGAACGTCCCGAACGTCCCGAACGTCCCGAACGTCCCGAACGTCCCGAACGTCCCGAATGTCCCGAATGTCCCGAATGTCCCGAACGTCCCGAACGTCCCGAACGTCTCGAACGTCTCAAGCAGCTTGGTTAGCTCGATATTAAGCTCGCACGAGTACCGAGTCCCTACGGCATGACTCGAACAGGCTCGAACACGTTCGTGCACATCCGCAGGAGAAGTTGAAAATAAATTTAAAGCGGGGCAAACGTCGTGAATCCAAACGTACTCCAAAGACTTTTTGTTATTGGTGGTTTGTTGGCGATACGAGGTTATTGGTGGTTTGTTGGCGATACGAGGTCGAAGTGCCGACCGGAGCAAAATTAGAAGCGGTGCAAAAACTTCTGATAGAAGCAGTGCGAAGTCGCGGAGGGAAAAACACCGGCGAACGAGAAACAGTAGACACGAAGCGAGAAAAACCGATGATGGCGCAATTCAACGCTAACACTATAAAACCGTTTAAAAAAGGGGAAAAATGGAAAACGTTCGAGGACCAATTGAAAGCTTTCATCATCCTGAACGATGTCACCGAAGAGAAAAAGTCGGCATAGTTAATAACCCGTTTAAATGCGGAGGTTTACGAAGAAGTAAAAGCAGCGGTCACTCCGACGAATCCGTTAACAATGCCCTACGCGACCCTGAAAGAAAAATTGGAAGACCTGTACGCACCTAAAGAAAACATACATTTAGCTAGGTTCACATTCCGCGAAAGAAAGCAGAAGGAGGGGAGTCGATAGATGAATTTGTGAAGGCGTTATGAATGCTGGTCCAGAAATGTAATACCTCAGCGACGGAGCTATAATATCAGCTAAAAAATCAGCTGATCTCAGGAACGAGGTAGAGAACGGTACGCTACGAGCTATTAAAATCGTCGGATTTGGAGTGGGAACAGTCGGTCCAGTGGCGAAAACCGTCGAAATGGCGGAATCGAAGGCCGAATCATTGTTGCCATCGCAAACTCCAAAATAAGAGACGACCGAGACACCAAGCGTGAATTCTATATGGCATGCAAACAAGGAACCGAGCGGCAGCTCACAACAGAGATTCTCAAACACGCCGTGGCAGCGGGGACGAGCAAGGGTTTTCGGCCAGGGACGCGGTACGAAGAGAGGAAGAGGAAATTTCCAACACCGAGCCTTGAGTAATGCGCCGGCAGCGTCGAACCAAGCAAGTGATGAGAGTTACTGTTGTGGGACAAAGGGCACCGAAGTTACCAGTGTAGCCTAAGAAATAAATCTTATAGCGAGTGTGGTAAACAAGGACATATATATAAGACGTGTGCGAAACGAAGCCGATCGCGAGCAGCAAATCAAAACTTTATAGACGACGAACAGGTGTCTGAGTCCGAAATGTTAACCGAAGAACAGCGCTTCACGAACGATCATTGTCCCGATACAGACGCTGGCGTGGGAATATATATGTTGTGACGGGGCTTTTCTGCTCTCGCGTGTATCGGCACGGCACCCGGCATCCTTTCTCCCGGGAGGAGTCCCTTCCAGGCAACCAGACAGGGTCAATCGCGAGCGAACCGTTCCCACGACTAATTTTCGTATCATTTTCGTTTCCGATATTCTCTCGAGCGTACGGCGGTCATAACCTCCGCAGGGACATCTCGACGCCTCCCAGCAACATACAGCAGGCTGGAGCCTTGCTACCGATCTCGCCGCAGCCAGCTACAGTCAGCAGGATGGAGCCTAGCTACCGACCTTGCCACAGTCACACACGGCCCGCACCTCGACACGTCGCCCGCCGTTCAGCCGCGCCGCTACCGAGGTAGCGCGCGACGTTACCGACAACGGGCCCTCTACCCTCCGAAGCCGCCTTAACACGACGAGCCACTAGCTACCAAGATCTACAACGTCCGGCTCGTCGCTGTGTCATCACCGAGCGTAGTCAACCCCTCGCGTTCACGTCACCACGAACGCGAGGAAATTCAAAGAACCGCGCGAGATCTCCGTAATTCGGGGAACTCGGACAAATAGAGCAGAGGGCGAAACGAAGACAGGCATAGGGTGGGGGAAAAAGGACTCGCGATCGCGAGAGCGTTACTTCTCTCGGGGACTCAAGAGTAGGATCCCGAGAAGGAAGGACGTCGTGACCGCTGCCGATCCGTGCTTAACGTCTCGCGAGAATACCGACATCTTGTCATACGCGAAGTGGGACTTCTGGCCGAGGACAACTCGAGAAGCTCCCGCGACTGCAACGAAACCGGTGAGATCGTCGTACGTGTTCAGTTTGAGGCTAGAGGTAGAATAGAGCAAACTCGACTCGTTATCGTGGGGGACGGCACGCCTTCGCGCGCGGAACGCGGAATTTGTTCTCGGGGGAAAGATTCAGTAAAAGGCATGCTTTTCAATTTCATATAGTTTCCGTTTAGATAATTTGCCTGGAAGGTGCTCAATTAATCTTTTGGTTTCATTACATAGTTTGCGCCTCGTGCGAGTCCACACCTTAATTTCCGGTTACGTAAATTTTCTTCGATTAATCCGTATTTCAACTTTTCCCGATTTATTACTCCAGATTTCTCTCCTTTTCTTATTTTCGTGAGATTCCGCGTACTCCCGCTGCGATCGGGCTGAGTAAAGAAATATCTGTTGCGAAGGGTACCGTGGCTGCGATCCACGTTAGTCGTCTGTGCGTGAGCGTCGAAGTACCGAACATTGTCCGTCGCCGAGTATCTGTTACCGATTATGTGTTACCGATTTGGTCATCCCGAGTTTTGTTAAGAGAGATTGTTATTATTTTTATTGTGAAGATTTTGGGTTACCAAGGGAACGAGCGTGCACGCTAGCCGCTTCTCGGCCACGCTCCCGATATTATCACTGTAATAAAATTTCTTTTGAGTTCCCGTAATTTCGTCTCGATCTCTACTTCCTCTTCGCGGAGGTAACCGAACCACCCCCTCTACCAATTCCCAAGGCTGAGCGACACCGGGTCGCTCTCGTCTCTCGTTCGGCTCTTAGAATTAAAATTTTGTCGCGAGAGCTCTCGCTCTCGCGGCTGGCGCTCTTAAGGCCGAGTGAAACGAGTTTTGTAGCCGTCTCGATTGGGGTTTCGGGAAACAGGGAGAAAACGGTTACAATGTATATGATGAAGAAACATCAACGAACGAAATGAGCCGGGTAGTGGCACCGCATGTAGAGATGATTAAGATAAACGGAGTATTGTTGCCGATGGAAGTTGATTATGTCGCGCCGATTTCCGCAATCTCAGTTGAGATATACAAAAAAAAATTCAAAAGTAGCATTACATAGCCCTAAAAGAGAACTTCGCGGATACGATAAGAAACCGATAGCGACGGTAGGATACATCGATGTAAAAATTGAGCGCATGAGCGTGAAAACGAACCAAATATTGTATGTTGTGAGAAACGGAGGGCCGCAAATAATTGGGAGAAACTGGCTATCAGATTAAAAAATGATGCCGTTGACGTTTAACCACGTAACCGAAAATCAGAAAAAGAAAAAAAACCGGATAAGATAGCCGCAATGACTGCAGTCAAACGGGAATTCCCCAAGGTGTCTGCGCCAGGCTTCGGGCTATTCACGAAAGAGGAGCTAACATTGAAATTAAAAGCGGGGGCAACTCCAAAATGTATTCAAACTTGTCGCATTTCAACAGCTATGCGAGCGGGCGTGGAGACAGAAATCAGACGTTTACAAACATTTTGCATTATTTCGCCAGTCGAGTTTAGCGATTCGGGAACACCGGTAGTGCTGATTGTAAAAAAGGGGGCGCGATACGTCTATGCTCGGACTACAAAGTCACGTTGAATAAATTTCTGGAAATTGACCGTTATCCTCTATCGCGCATGGAGGAAATACTCGATGCAGTCCGAGGCGCGTAGATATTTAGTAAGATGGATTTGTCGGAAGCTTATCAACTGTCGCTGTCGGAGGAGAGCCAAGAATTAGTTGTGATTAGTACGCATCTACCCTGTCGGTACGTGCAACTGTAAATTAACCGGAAATTTAACCGGTCGTTTTGGGAACTTTTTTGACGCGCTATTAACCGGAGATTAACCACTACATTTTCTGCCCGACCGCAAGCTAGGACCGTGTTCGAAGCATGTGGGTCGTTTTTAAGAATTTTAACCAATAAATAACCCTAGCTTAACTCTGAAGGCAGCGGTTGTTTGCGCACGCATCATCCACAATATGATCACGGAAAAACCGCAGCGTAAGATGGCCTGCGGTAATTTCTGATATTTTAACCGCATCATTAACTGCACAATAACCGTAATACGTGAGACAATCGGTTATTTTTCGCCTATTTAACCGCAGAATAACTGTCGTTGAACAGATGCGAAAGGAATCGAGCAGTTGCTTTTCCTTATTTTAATCACAGAAAAACTATAGGTTACACAATGTGAGGACAATCCAGCGGTTGTTTCCGTCAATTTAACCGCATATTTAACCGTTGTTCAACCGATGGGAGAAGAAAGATTTAACAGCTAAATAACCTTAGTCTAACTGATACGACAGGAATAGAGCAGTTGCTTCTTGTCATTTTAACTACTGAAGAACGATTGTTTAACTGATGCGGGGAAACTCGAGTGGTTGCGTTTTGTCATTTTAACCACTGAAGGACCAGTGTTGAACTGATGCTATGAGGATCGAGCGGTCGTTTATCGTCAATTTAACCGCTGCATAACCGTAGTTCAACCGATGCGAGAGACATCGTGAAGTAGCCGCTTGCCATTGTCACCACGAAAGAACCGGTGTTTCACTGATCCGAGGAGAATGGACCAGTTATTTTTCGTCAATTTAACCTCTGAATAACAGTATTTCAACTGGTGACAGAAGGATCAGCCGCGGTTGTTTTGATCGGAACCCATCGGGAAAAATCGCAAGCTGGTATAATGTGAATAACAATAGCTTTGTGTGTTTAATATCGTTAAATATTTGACAATACGAATATTGATACATTCGTACATCTGTACAAGCGATACAGTCGATATTTTATTGAATCTGTATTATGTATACTTGCAAGGATCCCTATTTTAACATCATCGAAAACAACCGCTCGATTCTCTACGCCATCAGTTGAACTGCGGTTATTCAGAGGTTAAATCGTGTAAAAGTAACTGCTCGATTCCTCTTGCATCGGTTGATCTATGGTAATCCCGCGGTTAAATCGACGAAGAACAACCGCTTGATACTCGTATCAGTTGAACTGCGGTTATTCAGAGCTTAAATTAATGAAAAACAACCACTCGATTGCCCTCGCATCCGTTGAACTGCGGAAACGACACGAAATCAACCATTTTCCGATCGTTAGTACGTACCAAAAAAGGTTTGGTAATATTAAGAAAAAAAATTGTTTGGATTGTCATAATTAATTATATCAATTTAAGATACAATACTATATTACGCACCTCGGAGAAAGAAATAAACCTAACGACCTAAAGTTGGGCTCGAACCCGGGACCATTCGAAGGCTAACCTAGAACCTTAACGCTACGCTACCGCCTATCACTTGAATTGTTCTCATTCGTAGCGAGTTTTGAACGCAACAAAAGTTTTCTTATCTGAAGTGAATGGACAATGAATACTTTATTTATTGATTTCCTGAAAGTATTACTGAAAAGAAAAGGTACTTTATATGAGTCCTATGTAAAGTTTCTTTTTATTACCATTTAAATTACATTTTAAAGTAAATGCTAATAAAATGAAACTTTACATAGGACTTATATAATACCTTTTCTTTTCCGTAATAATTTTAGTAAAGAAATAAATAAAAAAATAAAATATTCATTGTCCATTCACTTCAGATAAGAAAACTTTAGTTACGTTCAAAGCTCGTTAGGAATGAGAACAATTCAAATGATAGGCGGTAGCGTAGCGTTAAGGTTCTAGATTATTATTATTTTTTTTATTTAATATTACGAAACCTTTTTTGGTACGTACTAACCACCGGAAAATTGTTGATTTCGTGTCGTTTTGTCGGTCGAAAATAAAAAACGATCAGACTATTTCGGACTTGCAGATTCTGTGAGTATTGAGGGTTATTGGCCGTTTCCATGGTCGAAACGCCTGTTTTTGAACGGTCGAAATATTGCCCCCTGCCCCCCTGACTATCGTCTCTTCGGTCGAAACGACGGTCGTTTAAAGAAAAAAAGATAGTCGTAGAACCTGCTGGTGAAAAGAACAGCCGACGGTCTTATTTGCGCGGTCCTTGGTAAAAACGCGGTTGAACCGTTGAATTAAACCGCATCGCTCTAGAAACGCTGGTCGGGATCAAATGAAACCATCGCAAGAGGCGCTGCCGTCGGTTGTTCTGAAGTTATCAGCGGTCGAAAAAGTTCCCAAATGAACCAAATAAAGTTGCGGTTAATAACCGGTTAAAAAGTCGGTTGCACGTACCGACAGGGTGGGTCTTTTTAAATGCCTCCGTCTGCCTTACGGTGTGTCTACCGGTCCCGGTTCATTTCAGCGCGTGATGAGTACCCTATTGTTGGGAATCGCAGGTGTAATTGTGTTCCCAGATGAAATATTGGTAGCTACTAAACCCATGTTGAGCATTTGCGCGAGGTGCTGGCACGCTTAGATGCGGGCGGCTTACACATCAACTTCGATAAATGCGAATTTTTTCAAGACGAAGTAATGTACGTAGGATATCGGATAACAGCAGAAGGAATTTACCCTTTAAAAAAATCGAGGCAGTAAAAGAAGCACCAATACCAAAGGACGAGTTGCAGTTACGGTCGTTTTCTGGGATCGATAAATTATTATAGTCGCTTTATCGATAACATGGCTCAAAAACTCAGACCGCTGTTTGCGTATTTGGAAAAAGGAAAATTCGAATGGACGGCGGAGTGCACGGAAAGTTTCAAAAAAATAAAATTCGAGCTCAAGTCCGAGAAATTACTGATTCATTTCGACCCCAGGAAGCCAATCGTACGGACCTGCGACGCGTCGCCGTATGGCGTGGGCGCAGTGTTGTCACACAGAGGAACCAAAGGATGGGACAGACCGATTTGTTTCGCAAGCAGGCTTGGCAGTTATTTTTGGAGGATGAAAGTTTTTCTGGTACTTATGGAGTCACAAATTTCTGTTGCAAACTGTTAACGCGGCACTAACAAGGATCTTTCATCCGGAGAAGGCGGTTCCGGAAATAGCCGCGGCAAGACTGCAGAGATGGTCGATCTTCTTGATGCCGTTCAGATACGAGGTCAAACACATTAAGGGAAATTTCAATTACGCAGATTGGCTCAGTAGAATGCCCAGATCAGTGGAGGAAGATGGGGGAAAAGAATTTGCAATTTTTAACGATATTAACTATACGTATCTGAACCACGTCAAGGAACTCGACTTTGCGACTCTCGACTGGAGAGTAGTGCGAAAAGCGTCTCAAGAAGATCACTAATCAGCAAAATGATATGTTATTGCACCGATGGGTGGTCCGGGGGCGAACCAAAAGAGGATAACATGCGAAGCTTTTGGCAAAAAAGAGACGCGCTAACAGCGGACAGACGTTGCCTTATGTGGGGGCATGGGGTGGTAATGCTGGAATGTAAAAAAATAATAATTCTACATGCCATGTATACCCGCGTAGAAAAGATTAGTATTGCCGAGATTCTCGGCAAGAATCTTGCCGAGAATCTCGCCAAGAATCTCACCGAGAATCTCACTGAGAGTCAAGCATGAGCGCCGAACCAAGATTCTCTCCGAGATCCTTTCCGAGATTCTCAAAAAAAAAAAGTTCCGAGAATCCGTTGGAAATCTCTCCGAGATTCTTTCCGAGATTCTCCAAAAAAAAACAAAGTTCCGGGAATCCGTTGGAAATCTCTCCGAGATTCTTTCCGAGATTCTCCAAAAAAAAAAAAGTTTCGGAAATCCGTTGGAAATCTCTCCGAGATTCTTTCCGAGATTCTCAAAACAAAAAACAAAGTTCCGGGAATCCGTTGGAAATCTCTCCGAGATTCTTTCCGAGATTCTCAAAAAAAAAAAAAAGTTTCGGAAATCCGTTGGAAATCTCTCTGAGATTCTTTAAAAAAAAGTTACGGGAAGAAAAAAGTTCCCCGAGAAAAACCGTATTGCAAGCGGTGTATAGACGCGCGATACTAGCTTGATCGCGCTTGCAACAAAGCAGCACTCAACGATGAAGTTACATCGAAATTTTATGACCCTATAAAGATATCTGCATGAGACTAAATTTCATCAAGTTATAACGACTGTGTTTTACATCGCACAAACTTCGCTCGGGGTATTTCACTTGAAAAATAAAATTCTACAAGCAATCTATTTTTCCCTCAATACCAGTGCATTGACACAGATTTGCCAGCGATGAAATTTGATGCAGTCGAGATAACTTCAGGGACACGAAATTTGCACTATGGTTCGGATAATAGAAATTCGGATAAAGCAACTCGCAGTTTGGTTAAATGGATGTTCGGGTAATCGAGGTTCTACTGTAAGCGCAAAGCGATGAAACAGCTGGTTGCTTTTTCGCTAAAAGTTACTGGAAGGCAACCTCAAAGTAATCGTTCAGTGAAACTCAGATTGCCAAACTGCCTCAGTCGAAAACAACCGGAAGTAAACGGATCACAGATAAATGTTCAAGCTGTGCAACCGTCTCTCCCCCCCCCCCCCCCCCCCCGGTGCGACTCAGGACCGATCATAAGTATTATCAGCGAGGGGAATCGACGATTGAGTCTCGGTATCAGTGCAAGGTTTGGATGATCTCTTGGCGAGGCGACTGTAGGTTTTTACTGTAGGATGCCAATTTATCATCCGCCTCTGTAGCGTACGTCGGTAATCTTGAGCTCTATGATGGTAAAACAGACTTTTGGGCAAATGAGACATCGGGTGAATGGACCTCGGGCAATAGATGTTTCGGTATTTTAAGCCGTCGGGATTATGACGAGTCGGCAAAATAATATTTCGGAATTTTGAACATTCGGTATTCTAGTCATTTGGGAGATTACAATTTCGGGCAAATGCTACATCGGATTATGAGATTTAGCACAAGTGACGGCGAGCCGGCTCCTCGTGCAATCCGATTTGCGACCTGTGGGTGGTCCACGGCAAAGGCATCCCGCTCAGCGAACTTCCTACCCGCCGGCTATTGTTTCGCCGGATCACGACGCCGGATCTGCGAAAACTTTTCAGAGAGAATAGCACGACATTCGGTGATGGCAGCGACAATGCTAAGTCCCTCAATGACGATTCAAGAAATTACACCATTGTCCTTCGCCATGTAGCTCGCCGATAAAACTCCCGTTGTCTGCTATGCACTAAACCGGGACGAGTTTTGAGTGGACTAACACGAACAACTTTCCAGAGAACGTTGAGACTCTCCGTATGGAAATCGTCGGGGGCAATTTATCGATAAATTCGGAATTAAATTTAATAGCATGTGCAATACCGCGGTCGGTAATAAAAACTGTAATCAACTTTTCTCACAGGTTCTCGTATGTACGCTCAAAAGAAAAGTCTCATGGGAAACGGATATCATCTCGGCTTCCGATGAAACTTTTCTTTTGACCTTACTTTCCAGATTCCGTGAGAAAAGTTGATTACAGTTTTTATTACCGATAGCGGTATTGCACATGCTATTAAATCTAATTCCGAATTTATCGATAAATTGCCCCCGACGATTTCCATACGGCGAGTCTCAACGTCCTCTGGAAAGTTGTTCGTGTTAGTCCACTCAAAACTCGTCCCGGTTTAGTGCATAGCAGACAACGGGAGTTTTATCGGCGAGCTACATGGCGAAGGACAATGTTGTAATTTCTTGAATCGTCATCGAGGGACTTAGCATTGTCGCTGCTATCACCGAATGTCGTGCTATTCTCTCTGAAAAGTTTTGGAAGATCCGGCGTCGTGATCCGGCGAAACAATAGCCGGCGGGTAGGAAATTCGCTGAGCGGGATGCCTTTGCCGTGGACCACCCACAGGTCGCAAATCGGATTGCACGAGGAGCCGGCTTGCCGTCACTTGTGCTAAATCTCATAATCCGATGTAGCATTTGCCCGAAATTGTAATCTCCCAAATGACTAGAATACCGAATGTTCAAAATTCCGAAATATTATTTTGCCGACTCGTCATAATCCCGACGGCTTAAAATACCGAAACATCTATTGCCCGAGGTCCATTCACCCGACGTCTCATTTGCCCAAAAGTCTGTTTTACCATCATAGAGCTCATGGTTACCGACGTACGCTACAGAGGCGGATGATAAATTGGCATCCTACAATAAAAACCTACAGTCGCCTCGCCAAGAGATCATCGAAACCTTGCACTGACACCGAGACTCAATCGTCGATTCCCCTCGCTGATAATACTTATGATCGGTCCTGAGTCGCACCGGGGGGGGGGGGGGGGGGGGGGAGACGGTCGCACAGCTTGAACATTTATCTGTGATCCGTTTACTTCCGGTTGTTTTCGACTGAGGCAGTTTGGCAATCTGAGTTTCACTGAACGATTACTTTGAGGTTGCCTTCCAGTAACTTTTAGCGAAAAAGCAACCAGCTGTTTCATTGCTTTGCGCTTACAGTAGAACCTCGATTACCCGAACCTCCATTTAACCAAACTGCGAGTTGCTTTATCCGAATTTCTATTATCCGAACCATAGTGCAAATTTCGTGTCCCTGAAGTTATCTCGACTGCATCAAATTTCATCGCTAGCAAATCTGTGTCAATGCACTGGTATTGAGGGAAAAATAGATTGCTTGTAGAATTTTATTTTTCAAGTGAAATACCCCGAGCGAAGTTTGTGCGATGTAAAACACAGTCGTTATAACTTGATGAAATTTAGTCTCATGCAGGTATCTTTATAGGGTCATAAAATTTCGATGTAACTTCATCGTTGAGTGCTGCTTTGTTGCAAGCGCGATCAAGCTAGTATCGCGCGTCTATACACCGCTTGCAATACGGTTTTTCTCGGGGACCTTTTTTCTTCCCGTAACTTTTTTTTAAAGAATCTCGGAGAGATTTCCAACGGATTTCCGAAACTTTTTTTTTTTTGGAGAATCTCGGAAAGAATCTCGGAGAGATTTCCAACGGATTTCCGAAACTTTTTTTTTGAGAATCTCGGAAAGAATCTCGGAGAGATTTCCAACGGATTTCCGGAACTTTGTTTTTTTTTTTTTGGAGAATCTCGGAAAGAATCTCGGAGAGATTTCCAACGGATTTGTTACGAACCCGTAACCACACACACGCAAAACATATGGTAGGCTCACCCTCAACACACCCAAGGAATACACCTACGAAAGAAACATATGTAGGCTCTTCCGAGCCTTCATCTATGAATGAAAATAGTATGCGCCCCGCGCACCCGAAAACTACGCGTTCGAACGAATCTCGTAGGCCCTCCCGGGCAAAAGCCATTCATGCTAAACAGTATACGCTATCTGTTACGAGCACATCTGTGAATGAAGCCAGTACGCGCCTCCACGCGCCCAGCCACTATGCGCTCACTACAACTCATAGGCCCTCCCGAGCAGAGGCCATTCATGCTAAGCAGCATACGCTATCCCCAAACGGGGATACACACTTTTTCTAGCCACGCGCCTAACCACTACCAGGCCGCGACGGCACGCGACACTTGCCACAGTAGCGTAAACCGGAGCGCTCTCATTCAGCCGCGGCACTGCAGCTAAAAGGTCAATGGCATCCCAATTCTTTAAGATCACGTGCCGCCCGAGTGCATCTACGCATACTCTCTTACTTCTTTCTCCGAATACGGTCATAATCACTAGACTATATGTGACACTTGTCGCCTCTGTTCTAGACCAAAGGGGTACCGCTACCGAAAATCTCCCACTACTTTCCTCAGAACAAATGTACCGCCTTGTCACGCTTATAACTTTATTATGAAGCTGCATTAACCCCACCATGCTACACTTCTAACCATAGGAAGTATAGGGAACGAATTAGTATAAAAAGCCCAGCCTTTCCGGGCTAGAGTCAGTTATTCTACCAGCCTCATAAGCTGCAACACTTCGTTTACCCTGTACGGAGCGCGCAAAGCTCTGTTCGACGGAAGTTTCCGATAGCCCTGCGCGGCTAAGTCTCGACGCTCTTTCGGAGCAGCCCTGCGCGGCTGAGTTTAAACGCTCTAGCGGAGTACGAACTAGTCAAGGTACTCGCAACACCTGTATCGACGCATCGACGTTTAATAAAGATATACTTTGTGAGTATTTAAAACAGTTCTACAACTCTTCGTATTTTCCTGCATGCTCTCCACTAAGTGCTACGAGACACACAGTCTCAGGCACCCTGACAGCGCATCGTAAATCTTAGGCAGTAGAAGGCGAGGTCTCCGTCCCCGACGTAAAGGGCCAACGCCTTGACTCGAAAGTGAGACCGCCGTTACGTTCACTCAGCGCGAACTCGTCAAGAGCTCGTCCGGACGTAACAGATTCCCGGAACTTTTTTTTTTGAGAATCTCGGAAAGAATCTCGGAGAGATTTCCAACGGATTCCCGGAACTTTTTTTTTTTTGAGAATCTCGGAAAGGATCGGAGAGATTTCCAACGGATTCCCGGAACTTTTTTTTTTTTTTGAGAATCTCGGAAAGAATCTCGGAGAGATTTCCAACGGATTCCCGGAACTTTTTTTTTTTTGAGAATCTCGGAAAGAATCTCGGAGAGAATCTTGGTTCGGCGCTCATGCTTGACTCTCAGTGAGATTCTCGGTGAGATTCTTGACGAGATTCTCGGCGAGATTCTTGCCGAGAATCTCGGCAATACTAATCTTTTCTACGCGGGTATGCCTAGACGGCAGAGCATACAAGTTTTGGATGCCGATCGAGAGGTGACACCAGGTGTCCCCTAAGTGCTACGGCAGAGGATCTGCGCCTTCTGCACGATCTCTCCAATAGTCAGTCCGAGCCCGACCACTGGGCAGTTACTCTACTTGTTATTACTATCATTTATTAAACTGTTGGTTATGAATTAATTGGTGCTTAATTATTAAACCCGCTGCAGACATAACATTGGCGACGCGGACTCATACGAACCTTCAGGTGTGATTGTGGTGAAATATCGAATTAAATCAATATAAGTGGAAACAATTTTTCAACTACGTATTGACGAACAGTACAAAATGTACAAATAATCTATGTCGACTGATACTTCGAAAAAATTAACGTTCCCGGAGGAGCATCAGGATAGTGAAGAAGGTGAAAACGATAGCGAGGGCACAGAAGACTATAATAAACAATCTCAGGTGGTTATTAAACAAGAAAACCATTCAAGCGGCGAACAATTACCTTTGTAACCGGATAAAATGTCGTTAATTGGCAAACTCTCGAAGTTCAACTCGACGTCGGAGAAATGGGAAGACTACATAGAACGCTTCGAATTTTTCGTCGAGGCCAATAAAATGACTACGGATGCAGAAAAGCGTTGCACATTGTTAACGGCGGTCGGGGCAAAAACGTACGCTATAATAAAATCTCTCGCCTCGCCTATTTCACCGATACCCGTATCCTATGCTGAAATCGTAAAAAAATGCAACGGTCATTCGGGAAAATCGATTAATGAAATGCTGGCTCGCGTAAAATTTCAAAAACGCGACCAATATTCGGGGGAAGATCTAAAAGATTTCGTTCGTGAATTACGAGCACTCGCGCAGGACTGTAAATTCGGGGGAGCGGCAGACAAGTTGCCTTTCGATATCATGCTCCGCGACCGTTTCGTAGCAGGCATTCGCGACGAAAAGTTACAGAGATATTTGTGTCGACGTCACGAAGAATCGGTCACCACAACAAACAAAGACGGATTATCACTCGAAAAGGCTCTCGAAATAGCTTGTAGCGTTGAGAGCACTGAGGAACAGCAAAAATTCCTCAAGCAGGGGAATACGAATAAGATACAAACATCGAACAATAATCATAACAAGAAGCCTTCGAAATCGAAATCTCAAGCAAAAGGGAATCCACAACGCGAGAAAAAGTCTTGTTATCGCTGTGGAAAATCTAACAACGCGGCCGACAATTGTTTTTTCAAGGAAGCTATGTGCAGTCATTGCAATAAAACAGGGCACATAGAAGCTGCGTGTAAAATAAAAAAATCGAAGCAAAACGCGTCTTCAAAAAAACAGGACAAGCAAACGAATAAAATAAACGTCGACTGGGACTCAGACGATATTTATGTTTACGATATTACTTCGCAAACACACTCGGTTTCGACCAAAAAGAAATACTCATTGGAGGCTAAAATTAACTCGAAGAAAGTTTTAATGGATATTGATAACGGCGCGGAAGAATCTTTGATTAATGAAACACCGTTTAAACAAATCTGGCCGGATGCTAAGCCAAAATGGCTTAAAGAGAAAAGTAATTTGCGAGCATGGGGAAAACGGCCCATAGCCGTAAACGGCACTACGGTAGTTCTCGTCCAATATAAAGGAATTCGCGACGAACTGCCCATCGTAGTAACCGAGGAAAACGGAGGACCGAACCTTTTCGGAGCAAATTGGTTTCATAGCTTTGGAATTCGAATCGCAGGAATTAATTCACTGTCTCAAAACGAATCAAACTACAAAGCAATACTCCAGGAATTTCCGTGCCTAACCGAAAATAGCTTTCCAGGGCAGCGTGGCAATTTACTAAATATTCAGCTGAAACCGGATGCTCGACCGAAGTTTTTTAAATCCCGCAGAGATCCTCACGGATTTACAGACCGCATTCACGAGGCGCTTTCAGAAATGGTCCATAACAAAATGTTAATCCCAGTCGAACAGTCTGACAGGGCAACGCCGACTCTTTTCGTTCAAAAATCGAACGGGAAAATCCGAGTGGTAGGCGACTATAAAATAACGGTTAACCCGTTCATCAAGGATTCAGAGTATCCTTTACCAACAGTCGCCGAAGCACTAGCTACTCTAAACGGAGGAAAGATTTTCTCAAAAATCGATCTCATCAACGCGTCCAAACAGCCACGAGTCGATAAGGAAACTGCAAAAATTCTGACTATGAATACTCGAATGGGCCTCTTCGAGGTAAATGTTCTTCTCGACGGTCTGAACATCGCGCCACGAATTTTCCAAAAATGTATGGACTCATGGTTGCAGAGTATACCGGGCGTCCTGGTATATCTTGACAACATAAAAATTCAAGGTGAAATGCGGGTCGAACACGATGATCGGCTTCGCGAGGTACTTAAAAGACTATCGGAGGCAAATTTAAGATTGAATACTGACAAATGCGTTTTCGGAGTACCGGCAATGGAATTTCTTGGATATCGCATCTCTGACGAGGGAATAAAGCCACTGGCCAACAAAGTGAATGCGATCAGGAAAATGCCGGCACCTAATTGTGTAAAAGATCTTCAGGCATTCTTGGGAGGAATACTCTTCTTCGCGAGATTTTTGGAACACAGAGCGACGATTGCCGAACCCCTCCACAAATTACTTGACGCGGATACCGAATGGAACTGGACCGAGAGTCATCAAGAGGCTTTCGTTAAGCTAAAAGACCTACTCATCAACGCGCCAATACTGTGGCATTTCGACGAAAAAAAAACCGATAGTGGTTTCAGTCGATGCTTCTCCATTCGGCTTGGGGGCAGTCCTAGCACATACCGACGAACAGAGACGGGAACACTCTATAACATTTGCTTCAAAAACGCTCACGAAAACCCAGCGAAGGTACTCTCAAATCGATCGAGAAGCTTTGGCACTAGTTTTCGCGGTCACATGATTTCATCAGTATCTCGCGAGACGGAAATTTACTTTGACGACCGACCATAAGCCGTTGTTGAGGATATTTAATCCGACAAAGCCAACAACAGAGATCATATCACCAAAAATATTTAGATACTCAAGAACACTTAGTGCGTACAATTACGAGCTAATACACTCACCTGGTAAGAAAAACGGCAATGCGGACATGCTCTCGCGATTACCGTTACCGGAAACGTCCGATGAAGAGGTTGAGTTTGCGAACACCCTAATGATAGAAAATTCACCTCGCAATCCAGTAACTCCCGAAGAAATCGCAGTGGGGACGGATCAAGATACGGTTTTGAAAAAAAATTTAAATTGGGTCATAAAAGGATGGCCACGTAAATCTCAAAAACAATACACTTGCTTCTGGAGCAAAAGACAGGAGATGTCGGTCGAAAAAGGCTGTCTGGTATGGGGAAATCGAGTCATCATACCGAAGAAATTGTAGCCCAGCGTTCTAAATTTTCTACACGGTAACCATCCGGGAATCGTAGGCACAAAAATGGCTGCAAGATCATTCGCCTGGTGGCCAAGAATCGATCAAGAAATCGAATCACTAGTAAAGAACTGTAAAGAATGTTTGGAAGTGCAACACGCGCCAAGAAAGACTCCGACAGAGAATTGGACAGCACGACAGATTCCATAGAACCGTATACACTTGGATTTAGCTGGACCATTCGAAGGACAGTTGTTCTTGGTTATGGTCGACGCCTATATCAAATGGGTGGAAGTGAGAAGAATACCATCGAGGCAGTCACGACTGGTCATAAAGGAACTCCGACAAGTTTTCGCGATGTTTAGAGTTCCAGACACCATCGTATCCGACAACGATACGGCATTCTCATCCACGGAAATCCAAGACTTCTACAAAAAAAACTGAATTAAATGCTTATTCACAGCCCCGTATAATCCACAGGCAAACGGACAAGCTGAAAGGACAGTTCAATCAACAAAAAACTCACTTAGGAAGCTGAAAGAGGGTGATTATGAAACCAGGCTATCAAGATTTTTGTTGAAACAACACTCCACACCAGTAACCACGACGGGAAAAACACCTGCCAAACTGATGTTTGGCCGGAACCTGCAAACACTCGTCAACAAAATAAAACCGGAAAGTCAAGAAGACCACACAAAAAACCACGAATTAACTGGCAAATCTCGACCGAAAAAGAGTCTGGAAGTAGGAATGAGAGTTCGCATGAGAAACTACCGTGCGACCGGTCCAAAATGGGTAATCGCTACAGTTATAAAGAAACTCGGAACAAGGAATTACGAAGTAAAGGAAGAAACTGTGGGTCTTATTCACAAAAGAGACATCGATCAACTAGTAACGCTCCCACCGCCACTTCAGAAAGAAAAGGAAACTACCAGCATTCCAAGCTGCAGTAAACGGAATAGGCTACTCGAGTTAGCGATCGACCAACCTAACGAGGAGGAGGGGAATGAAGATCCGGTAGAAGAGCAGGACAGAGGAGTTGATGAAGAGATACCGGTAGAAACGGCAGCAAGGCGAAACGTCCTAAAATACGTTGTGTCGAAGGCAGTAAGAACCGGTACCGCCAAAGTCTATTAGAATCGAGCATTATTGACGGTCTCCCATAAATACATATCGACACCTTACGTAAACATTGCCCTGAGCGCGATGTTCCGCAGGAGTGACGATCCGGGCTTAGAAGAAGGGCGAAGAAGAAGCCTAAGATTCTGAAAACCGGAATTTACACATACCGACAACCCAACTACGACGGAAGGGACGTCATGTATCTGCCTAGACGGCAGAGCATACAAGTTTTGGATGCCGATCGAGAGGTGACACCAGGTGTCCCACATGGAAATAAAGTGTATTTGGAATATATTGAAAAATGTATTTCGAATATACAACATATATTTTGTTCCAAACTTGCATATGTCGAATATATTTTTAATTGTACTTCAATTATATGCAAGGTATATAAAAAATATATTCGATGTGTATTCCACATATATTGTGAACATGAGTTTCATATAATCGAAGTATACCTGGTACATATCTGAAATATATATACTTTACATTTCGGAATATATTCCGAATATACGTGCAATATATACTTGGAATATATGTTTGATATACTTTGGAGAATTCCTAAAATGTATGTTTCATATACTTTGGGGTAACGGATTTTTAACTGTTAACTTATTCATAATCTGACAGTATGTATAATTCATCAACGACAGTTAATTGACTGTCTACTCATAGTAGAAAATAATTATGGACTATAGTAGACTTACAAATGTGCCTCACTGTATACGAATATAAAAAACGCTTTGCGCCCTGTGCATACGTTCATAAACATTATTATTATCGCTATTCGGATAAAAAAAAATCATTGTCAAAACAATATATATTTTTTTTTTTTTGCTAAATGATGTTATATCTGCAAAAACTCAGTTAGCTACTCTGGGTTCTGCGGGAGAGCCGTTAGCTCTTATGATTCGGGATTTATCCAGTTAAAGGTTAGAACCCAAGTGAATTATAATCGCACGATTTATTAAGTATTATAGATTATTAGAGAAATGTTCCAAATAGTTCATTATAACAATGACATCGAGCCTTTAACATTAACATTAACAATTAAATTAACATTAATGTATATGCGTCTAACACAGGGCCATCACATGCCTACGATGCTTTAAGTTGCAAATAAAAATAAAAATTTTCCAACATCTGGATAGCCGAGTTGGTTAAGGCACAACGGTCGTACTGTTACGACCCAGGGTCAACGGTTCGATCCCCTGCGAGTGACAGAATTATCAGCGTTTTTCCGGGATATTCTTGTGTCTGTCGATAGACTAAGTTCATATATATAATTAAACGTGAAAATCACTTAATTTTCAAATTTTTTAGCTGAGATTCAATACGTAGGATATACTTAGGATATATGACATTTGTATCTAACTTATGTCCGAAATACATCCGGAGCTACATTTGACATAAATGTAGAATATACAATATATATACCTAAATGATATATTGAATATATGTTTCGAATACATTTTTTGTTCCAAAAAGTACGTATGGCGAATACATTTTGAATATATTTCTCATACTACTCATGTACAGTTTGAATATATTTGAAATACATGCACATATACCGCAAATATATTCGACATATATTTTTAATACATCGAAAAATGTATTTTTCGATATACTTTATTTCCATGTGGGCGTCCCCTAAGTGCTACGGCAGAGGATCTGCGCCTTCTGCGCGATCTCTCCGATCGTCAGTCCGAGCCCGACCACTGGGCAGTTACTCTACTTGTTATTACTATCATTTATTAAACTGTTGGTTATGAATTAATTGGTGCTTAATTATTAAACCCGTTACGGACATAACACTACAAGAATTACATGGAAGGCATTTCGACGTTACGCGAATGAAGGAGTGGACTAGATCGTCTGGTGGCCCCAGATGGACGGCGACATCGAATTAATAACAAAAAAATGTGCAATCTGCCTCGAGACGCAAAAAAATCCGCCCAAGATACTCTTAACGCCTTGGTGGTGGCCAACAACAGCCTGGCATCGTATGCACGCAGATTTCCTGAGGCCACTAGGAGAAAAAACAATTCTGATTATAATAGACAGTCACTCGAAGTGGCCGGAAGCCTATATAATGTCAAGTATGGGAGAAGAAGTCACGGTTGCGACATTCAACGATTTCTTCAGCCGTTTTGAATTTCCCGTGCACCTAGTGACGGAGAATTATTCTACGTTTGTCGGACAAAGGTTCCAAGAATTCTAATCGCGATCGGGAATCCGGCACAGCACAACGGCTCCATATTTTCCGGCCACTAACGGTGCAGCAGAGAATTTTGTCGACACAATTAAACGTAAAACAAAATGTCTAATGAGCGACGGGTTCACACTACATGTAGCAATGCAAAAATTCCTTTTTGTTTACCGGAGCACCCCTCATGCTGCCACGGACAAAACGCCGGTGAGCTTATTTCTGGGCAGAGAACAACGCGCACGCATGTCGCGATTGCGGCCTCCGGCAATTGAAGAACGTGTGATATAGACTGCAAAAAAAATTTGCTTGAAAATTAATGAACCGGTTCTGGAAGTTTTTATGCACAAACCGTTTTGTAACTATCAAGCACCTATACGTCGCAATTTTCAAGTGACGGTTTATGAAAAAGAAAGCCGATGTCGGAAATATTACGATACCTTTGTTCGTGAAATTTAAGAAATTATTGCCATGTTTTTGTGAATGCGGTTCATGAAATTTCAATTAAGGTCTAGAAGTCAGGTCTTTAGTCACACAAAGAAAAAAAAGGTTTGGCTCAACTCAATCTGGAGGTGACTCCCGGTACTGTTATTTACGTTCTTTGTTACTAATTAATTTCATACATGGTTTACATCGTGTTTTATATGTTCAATTGTTATCAGTATATCGCTACTTATCAATATAACACAATTTTTATAAATTAACATTTTATATAACCTGCGGGGCTCAAACCCCGAATCTAACACATCCTGACCTAGTATCTTACCGCTACGCTACAATCGCTTATTGATATGTATGATCTTAAATCGGATATATAAGTTATTCTCCGTCATTACCTTAGACGCAACTTCCATGATTGGACATTGACATATCGAAACAACTTGAAAGTTGTTTATTGTGGACATAATATTTGTGAATGACCAAATTGACGTCTTGCCGAATTGATAAAATCATTTTCAAGATGACAAATGTTCGTATATATACGAACACATCGAATCATATTTTTTCAAATTGACCAAATATACATTCAAGTCGAAATAATGTACCTTCCCCACATGGAAATAAAGGATATCGAAAAATACATTTTTCGATGTATTAAAAATATATGTCGAATATATTTGCGGTATATGTGCATGTATTTCAAATATATTCAAACTGTACACGAGTTGTATGAGAAATATATTCAAAATGTATTCGCCATACGTACTTTTTGGAACAAAAAATGTATTCGAAACATATATTCAATATATCATTTAGGTATATATATTGTATATTCTACGTTTATGTCAAATGTAGCTCCGGATGTATTCCGGACATAAGTTAGATACAAGTGTTATAGTACCTATAATTAGGTATATAGTACCATATATACCTAAGTATATCCTACGTATCGAATCTCAGCAAAAAAATTTGAAAATCAAGTGATTTTCACGTTTAATTATATATATGAACTGTAACACTCTCGAATCCAAAAATCTCGGCTGGCGAACCGACCGATCTTCACTTGTTGGTTGGACACCGGGCGTAATAGTCGAGATTTGTTATACGTGCGAATTTTGTTCTGAACTGTGGAATAGGAGGAGAAGGAGGAGAAGACGGAGGAGACTGTCCGAGGAGGAGACGGGTGTAGAAGCCGTCGAATCGTCGCCGCAGCGTAGATTTTCGGTGGGTGGTTGTTATCAAAGTTGTGATAATTTCCAAGTCGGTGCTGTGATAATTGCTGTACTTTTCGCGTAAGAGTTAGTAGACGTGTGCGAAATATCGTAGCCCTTGGCCTTCCGCTCGGCGAGAGAACTTGTCTCTCGCCGCTTATACCCCAATGGAAATAAAGTATATGCATAAATATATTTCGGGATATATGTTATATATACATGAGATATATACTGGATATATAATATATATCCAATATATATCTGAGATATAGAACTTTTTGCCACATTATATATCTGAAAAGTATAACGAAGATATATGAAAGATATATACATGACATATATTCATTCAAATTTCTTTTTACGGCGGTTAGTACGTACCGAAAAATGGTTTGGGAATATTTAAAAAATTGATTGGTTTGTCATCATGAATTATATCAATTTAGAATACAATTTGGATAAAGAAATTTTTGGATAAAGAAATAAACCTAACGACCTGAAGTTGGGCTCGAACCCGGGACCTTTCGCGCGCTAACCTGGAACGTTACCGTTACGCTGCCACCTATCATTTTAATTGTTCTCATTCCCAGCGAAATTTGAACGTAACAAAAGTTTTCTTATTTCAAGTGATGAATATCAATTTTCTGATGATGAAAGTAAATCGGTTTATTGAGCCTTTTGCTTATTACAAAATGAAAAAGAACAAAAATAACCATACTTATGTTTAAGCTACCGAATAACGGATCGCCTATGCGTCTGTATGTGATAGTTTTTTACGCATAAAATGATTTTGAATGTCAAATTTAAATAATTTAGAAAAATGTTCACAACTTTTCAAAATTCACTTCTATAATATTAACCATAAACATAGGTACTATCACATGCTTTAAAAATTATTGGTTGCGGAGTAGCGCGATATCTAAGTCTCTAGATGCAATCGCCTATATCTATTTACATATTTCTCGGAGCAGTTTGAGTTTAGGCTATGTACGGTCATAGATGATACGCTGTTCTGTCAAATCAAAGATATATATAAAAAATACATCAACTTATATATCATTAATATATAGGAATATGTAAAATATTTATATACATGAATATATATGACGTATATAATATATATATCTGAACATATATTAGTTAAGATATTTAACATATAATCAGTATATATTAAAAATATAAAATTGTAATATATCCCGTTATATATCTGGCGGATATATAAAAGATATATACGGGATATAGAACTTTTTGCCGTTATATATGACGTATATAAATTATATATCTTTCTATATATCTGACATATACTTCATTTCCATGGGGGTACTTCGCCTAAGTAATCCGGTCGACTCGACGACGAGACGGATTTTGGAAATTAGTAGTTTTGGGATAAATTGTCGACTCGTTAGTCTCGTCTTGTGGTCTCTTTGTTAACTTATTTGAATTGATTTTGTTAGACACCGTATTGAAACGAAATCCCAAAAATAATAGGGATTAGCACAGCGGCCGTAACCGCTGATTGTAGAATATCGAGACGAACGGGGACGCTTCGCATCCCCCCTCAAATAATTGTTTGGTATAATTGGCAGTGCTACACACTGCCGTGAGTATGCGGGATTATTACCCCAAATCTCGTATGAAAATACGGTGAATAGTTTAACATATTTATTATGTGAAAATATTACATTTATGGTGACTACGGGGTATGGTTTTTCGCAGCCAATTGTAAGGCAAAACATTTCGTTTATTTGGAACGACTATTAATTTATTCTGTCTTGTTATTGTATTGTGTGTTTACATCGATCCCCTAAGGGGTACGGGCTCCTTCACTTTTTCCTCCTCCTTCCTTATCCGTTGTCGCCGGTTCGATTCTTGGGCCCGGAGCTTCGTCGCGCCCCGTCAGGTGTCAGTAGTCCCGGACATACGGATATAGTCGTAGTTCGTACGTCCTATCTCCGGAGCTACGTCCCCGTCCGTTTTCCTTTCACCTACGGGTCTTCAGTCTCGGGAATCGAACCCGCGACACTTTTCCCAGTCTTTCGGTTTCCCATACCGAGGCGCTGGTCCTTTCTTCTGGACCTACTATTATAGTGGGATCCGAACCACTTTTACGCAGATAAAAACACCACAGAAAATTCTTGGTGCTTGCCGGGAATCGAACCCGGGCCTACTGCGTGTGAAGCGCGCGCCGATCCACTCGGCCACGCTCACCCTTCTGTCTTGTTATAATAAAGTACCATACCCCCCATTAGTTTTGGCGTCGACGGTGTTTTTCTAGGGAGGTCGTGTGATCCCCCCGAACTCCCCCCTTAAGATCTCATCCCGTGAGTCTAGTCGGTCACGAGGACCCCGGCTTGGTTTTTTCCGGGAAAAAGAAAGAAAAACCTGGCGCCCACATAATTGTTTTAAATCGTTGGGCGACCATTGTGCATGCTCCTTTACCCGATCGAACCTGAGCGATCGGGAGCCATAAAGGAAGCGTAACAGAACTTAGTCTATCGACAGACACAAGAATATCCCGGAAAAACGCTGATAATTTGGTCACTCGCAGGGGATCGAACCGTCGACCCTGGGTCGTAACAGTACGACCGTTGTGCCTTAACCAACTCGGCTATCCACGATTTACGATTTATTTATTTTTATTCACATGACTCAGATATATACATTTGTTTACATGATGGGTAAAGGCGGTTACCTGCCCGAGGGCTATAAATCGCATAGGTTTGATGAGTTGACTGATGGATAAGAGTGAAAAGAAATTGAGTGTACGCAGGAAAAAGCTTACATGAAAAAACCTGTATCTTGATCGGTAACAAGGCAAACACAGCTTGCGTGGTACATTGTGTATCGTTTGCGTGAGATGACATCTAGTGAAAATATAGTATTATGAGGGATAAGAGTAAAAAATGAATTAATAACATATCGACGAAAAAATTCAACAACAATGGGAAATCGAAATATAGAACAATAAAGATAATGATAAGAATAATACTATGAATATGTAGTTCTTCTTAGAGCTATAATGATAACTTCGATACAAGTCTAAATGAAAATAAACTTTAGTAGTAAGTTCAGTAAACAATGGGAAATCGTACTAAGAAAGGGTGAGCGTGGCCGAGTGGATCGGCGCGCGCTTCACACGCAGTAGGCCCGGGTTCGATTTCCGGCAAGCACCAAGAATTTTCTGTGGTGTTTTTATCTGCGTAAAAGTGGTTCGGATCCCACTATAATAGTAGGTCCAGAGGAAAGGACCAGCGCCTCGGTATGGGAAACCGAAAGACTGGGAAAAGTGTCGCGGGTTCGATTCCCGAGACTGAAGTCCCGTAGGTGAAAGGAAAAATGGACGGGGACGTAGCTCCGGAGATAGGACGTACGAACTACGACTATATCCGTATATCCGGGGCTACTGTCACCTAACGGGGCGCGACGAAGCTCCAGGCCCAAGAATCGATCCGGCGACAACGGATAAGGAAGGAGGAGGAAAAAGTGAAGGAGCCCGTAACCCTTAGGAGATCGGTGTAAACACACAATACCCAATACCCAATACTAAGATTTAAATTGTAACACACGCTGGAGAGTAATACAATGGGGGGGGGGGGGAAGGAAATTTATATACAAGGGGCTGACCAAGAGTAAAATGCACATGAGTGTAAAAGATAGAGATATGCACTATACATACATGTATACATGTATACATGTATACATTAAAGTAAGAGTAAAATATGTACACAGCCTTAAGTTAGTAATAATATGTACAAGACTTATAACTAAGAGGGAGCGTAGGAAACGAACAAGCTAAGAATAAGGTGCTAGGAGACACATGGGAAAATGCGCTACCTAAACGTACAGCTAACAGGAAACGTAAGGGCGAGCTTCCTCGCAGCCGCAAAGAAAGGGCGGGAGGAAAAACTTATGCCTTTGAGGCGAGTTAGTTTCTTCTTTTCCGGCGTGTCCACTTGGATAACGCAAGGTTGTTTAGACGATGGAGGTAATTATATGGGTGTGAAGCAAGGTTAAGATTGAAATTTGCGGTGAGCTTGGAAATATAGTGCAAGAGGAAAGGGAAATTGAGATTGCGGTGGAGAACGAGGTTTGAAGTGCGGAACGGAGCGGCTGAGGCTATGCGGAGGCATTTGTTTTGCATTATTTGAAGTTTGTTTAAGTGTGTGTATGCCGCGTTGTGCCATATAGGGCACGCATAGGTAAGAGATGGGCGAATGACCCCAGTAAAGATTCTTAATTTCACTTGTAGGCTGAAAGAGCTCGCCCTTAAGAGAAGATATAAGCGACTGAGGAGGATTTTTGCTTTGACAGTTGTTGAGTCGATGTGGGTTTTCCACAATAGTTTTTTGTCGATAATCAGCCCTAAGTACTTGACTTGGGGAGCTAAAGGGATGTCTTTTCCTCGAATCTTAATAATAGTCGGAACATTTTTAACAGAGGAGAAAAGTATCGCTTCCGTTTTCTCGGCGTTAACTTTGATGAGCCATTTTTCCAGCTCTTTGATAATGAGGTGAACGGTGTTTTAGACACGATTTAAGGCAAGTTGTGGCGATGAGCTAGAGGAGTATAGTGCAAGGTCATCCGCAAAGCCAGCTATTTGGACATGGGATCGCGGAGCTACCATCGAGAAAACCGAAGCGATGTACACATTAAATAAGAACGGAGAAAGAACAGAGCCCTGTGGCACACCGGCTACGATGTCTAGTTTATCAGAATTTGAGGATCCTACTTTTACAGTGATTTGACGGTTTGTAAGATAAGACGAGACTAATTTGCCTACATATGCGGGCACCCTAAAGTTAAGGAGTTTGTAAATCAAACCGTGGATCCAAACAGAGTCGAAGGCTTTTTCGCTGTCTAAGAGTACTAGGAGAGTATATTGGTTTACGTAAGATTTAGCTTTGATATGTTCAATAACACGAGCGAGTTGATTTGTTGTGGCGTGTTTGAACTTAAAACCGAATTGTTCGGCGGAATTATTTTTAGGTGTAAGCTTGCATCAGCAAGGCGTGCAAGAATGATTTTTTTTGCAAGAGTTGACAGAAGGCTGATTGGCCTATAGCTAACTGGAGCTGACGGGTTTTTACCTGGCTTAAGAATAGGGATGACTAAGGCTAGTTTCCACGCCGAAGGAAATTATTGTAAAGTGAGGACAGCGTTTATAATATTGAGAAGAAAAACTAGGGATTTTATTGAAACATTTTTGACAAGTTAATTGGAAAGAGAATCGATACCCGGTGCTGAGTGGTTTTTAAGCTTCCTAATTTGGGTTTTTAATTCATTAAGAGAGCAGAGTTTTGGAGGCAGTTGAGGAGTGGGGGCAACTGGGTTGAGAGCCTTGTTTACCATAGAAGCTACATGTTGTTTAAATGAGGGGTTACCACGGGCGAGCGCAGCTGCATGGATGTTCGCGTAATGAGTGCAGAGGAGATCCGCTTTTTGCTTATCCGAGTGAGCTGAGGTAGTTGGTGTTTTGAGTGCAGGGATAGAGCTCTTTTTAGCTTTAGTGAAGGCACGAACTAAGTTCCAGACTGAATTTGAATTTATAGAGACAGATGCAAGGCTCTCACCCAAGGTGCAGAACGCCAGGTTTGGATGGCGGACTTTAGCCTTTTCGAAAGAAAGTTATAAACAGTTTTGTCACGACGATCATGCGACCCTTGCCATATTTTTCGGGCTTAATTTTTTAGTTTAACTAATGTTAGAACGTTGGGCGGAGGAGAATCCTTGGGGTAGAAAACTCTTAGTAGAAATTTGGGAATTGCAAGTTCAGCTGCATTAGTGATAGCGCGCGTAAAATCCGAGACACTACGGTTAAGAGACTGTGGGGAATCTAAGGCGGGGTTTGGAGTGGGGATAGCGTCATCAAGTGAGGATCTAAAGAGCACCCAGTTGGCTTTTCTAAAGTTGAAGCGAGGTAAACGTTGGGAGAGAGTTAGGGAGCCGTCGAGGTCAAAGTAGACAGCGAAATGGTCAGAGGGAGAGTCCGGAAGAGTAGAGAGGTTGCGTATTAAGGAGGGTCTGTTTGTAAGAATTAAGTCAAGGGTGCTAGGAGCATGGCCAGCTACAGGCGGGAGAAAAGTGGGAGAGTCAGGGGCAAGAATAGAGCAGCGAGAGGAAAACTGTAGATTGATAAGAGCAGAACCAAAAGGGTTTGTGCTATTGCCGTTCCAGGAAGGGTGTTTGGTATTAAAATCACCCCCAATAATGACATGATTGCGTGAGGCGAAGAGGGGACGAAGCGCGTCCGGGTTTAAGGTGTTTTTAGGGGGGTTGTACAGTGAGTAGAGGTCGATGCGCCTGTTGCCCAGATTCAATCGAACCCCAACAATCTCGGTGACAGCAATGTCTGGGATTTCCAGTTCTTCGAAGAGAAGAGAGTGGTGAATAGCCAAGGCAACACCTCCTCCTTTCCTACCCTGACGATCTTTACGGATTAAATAATAGCCCGGGATACGAAGCCTTTGATTTACATGTAAGTTAGTTTCAGATATCAGTGCAACGGGAATGGAATGTTTTTGAAGTAATAATACAAGTTCTGTAACGTGGTGTCTGATGCTACGTATATTGAGCAAAAAGAGTTAGATGGTATGCGATTAGCTATTTGGTGGAAGATCGGGATTATTTGCAAAGAGGTGCGCGTGAGCCATTATGACTGCGAGTTTATCCACAGGGGACGGGGCGGATTTAATTGCAGCCAACATAGATTTTAGATCGCAAAGCATATCATAAATATTGAGGCTAACGAGTTCTTCATGAATATCCTTGAATTCAGAGAAGATGTTTGCTACTTGCGAGACTGTTTTGACGGATGGTGATGTTGACGCGTGTTGGCGAGGTGTACGAAGAAGATATGGAGGGAGGGTATGAAGTTGAAGCGGCAATTCCAGTGTAGACGTAGAGGGTGCAGCAGGGTGCACGGCCGAAAGTTGCGAGGTCGAGGGAGCCGAGTCTCGCGAAAGCGAGGCAGCGGTGGCAGTAGAGGTAGTAGAGCGAGAAGACGCGTACGAGGCGATGATAGCAGCAGCAGTAAGGGTGGGGCGAGAGGCTAGGCTTAGCACTCCAGCGTAGGTTGCGGCGAGGGGAGCCGTGACGTCAGAGTTGGGCGGTCGAGCGTCAGCTGGTCGATTTGAGCGATTTGGCGGTATGATGTTAGCGGCGCCGCGCAGCGACTGCGTGCTGCGGGCGGATACAGCAGCAGCTTTCAAAGCAATATAACTTAGGCGAGCCGGGCATTGCCGGTAACTGGCGGTATGAGCCTCGCCACAGTTGGCACAGCAGAGACGCGTCGATCGATCACATTCCTTGATGTCATGGTTACCCGCACAGCGACCACTGCCCGTCATTGATGCCTGGCTTTCCTGGATATCTTCCTCGTTGTCTTAACGGAATCGAAGACATCAAGCAAGCTATCCAGCAAGACATCGGTCTTGCTAGATGTCTTCCCTGATATCTTCCACTCCGTTAAGATATCGAGGAAGACAGCGAGAAAGACATCGAGGAAGATATTGAGGAAGATAGAAAAACCAGAAAAACCAGGCATCAATGACGGGCAGTGTACACAGCGCGGTGGGAGATGGCAATGATGACTCGAGTCGGCAAAGTTTTGGCAACGGAAGCACTGTGCCGGTTGACCGGATGGTTTGAATTCTTCCGCACGAAACGTATGATGTAGGACAGTGTTTACACTGTTCACTTGAGCGAGGGTAATCTCCGAAGGCGTCGAGATTTGAAAGGTGGGCAATAAAGTTGTATTGTTGTCGTCTGAGGTCTTTGTGTAGTGTATTGTCTCACAGACAATACCGTGAAGTGTCGCTTGAATGCTTCCGCGATTTCGTCAGGTTCGAAGGTTTCGTGGAACCCATGTATGACGAAATTTTTAACTCGCTCGTCTTTAAAACCAAACGAGTGGAAATGATGATTTTTCCCCTTAAGGAAAGATGAAACGGCAGCGTGATCACTTCTAGAGTTTAGCAGAATTTTAGATTCCACTGCTATGGAAGGTAGTTTGTTTGAGCGAATTATAAACCCGTGTTTGACGATTTTTTCGAGGTGGGCAATGATGTCCTTGATTTTTGCACGCTGGGCGAGAACAATCGGTGGGATGTATTTCTTGGCCTGAGGGATCTTCGACTCGGTCATGGCTTCTTGCGAAGTCGGGCCAAAATTGTTTAAGTTCGCTTCGGAAAGCTGTGAAGGTTGAAACTCCGGGCTCACGCAGGTGGATCTCTCAGGGTCACGAGAGCTTTCGGGGAGCGAAAGATCATTTGGGGCATGATTGCCCGCGGTAAGAAGATTTTTCGTAGACGCCGAAGATTGAACGGCCGAAAGCCCTGAGGGTTTCGGTTTGGTTTTTTTGAGGTGGCTCATGTCGAGGTCTGATTTGGCCTTACGTTTGTTCCCATCCTTGCCAGATGATTTCTTGAGGTGAGGCGGTGGAGGAGCCGTAGTCCTCACAGGAGAAACACGAGGGTACAAAGTACTGACCGAGAATTTAATGTGATACAGCAAGACCGCACTGCGAAGGTATTCGTTGAGAGAGCGACGGGACACACTGTCGCGAGACACAACCGCCGTCTCGAGCGCTCAAGCCGAACTGAACTCGGCTATCCAGATCTTGAAAAATTTTAATTTTAATTTGAAACTTAAAGCGTCGTAGGCATGTGATGGCCCTATGTTAGACGCATATACATTAATGTTAATTTAATTGTTAATGTTAATGTTAAAGGCTCGATGTCATTGTTATAATAAACTATTTGGAACATTTCTCTAATAATCTATAATACTTAATAAATCGTGCGATTATAATTCTCTTGGGTTCTAAACCTTAACTGGATAAATCCCGAATCATAAGAGCTAACGGCTCTCCCGCAGAACTCAGACTAGCTAACTGAGTTTTTGCGGATATAACATCATTTAGCAACAAAAAAAAATTATATTGTATCGACAATGATTTTTTCGATCCGAATAGCGATAATAATAATGTTTATGAATGTATGCACAGGGCGCAAAGCGTTTTGTATATTGTATATTGTATCGACAATGATTTTTTTTATCCGAATAGCGATAATAATAACGTTTATGAACGTATGCACAGGGCGCAAAGCGTTTTTTATATTCGTTGTGACGTGGTACGTCACAAGTCCTTCCCTAAACTCGGCTCGAGTCCGCCGCTCACCCAACGTTAGACCCGGATATTTTTACGCTTTTTTTCTTCTATTTATTTTGTGTAAGATAGCATGTAAATTCCCGTTTTTTCCCTCCCGTTACCCTTTTGTTTGAACGTGCGCGACTCGAGGACAATATCGACATTCCCCCCCCCCCCCCTCGACGGCCCACGATCAAGGAACAGCAAAGGAACGAGAGCCGACGTGCTGACGCCGAGGAAGGTACGAGGATCGTGGACGAGGGGAAAAAGCCGCCAAAAAGACCGTCCAAAAAGTCCGCCCGAAAAGCCCGTCGAAAAGCCCACCTGCCGCCCGCTGGGATCGCCGACGCACGGCATCGATTGACGATCCAGCGGGGCCCCTGTCGCCACCTCTCGCCGCCCGTCCATGACTCCGATTACCGACCGACGCTGACGCACAGGTGCTCTCTCGTCCCCCACCACCATCAGCGCCAACGCCGACGAAGAAGACCCCGCCATGTCCCTTACTCTCCGAGCCGAGCGCGTGACGTATGGACGTGTGTGTGAGATCGGGAGTCGTTAGTTTTTAAGCCCGAACAGGAATATTGTATAGTGTGTCGAGTGAGTGAGCCCCAAACTACTCGTAAGTTTTTGCCCGCATTTTTCCCGACCCCTTTGACCCGTTCTCCTCCCCCGAACACCCGCTATTTTTATAGAAATTATTATCGAAAGATTCTGCCTCGTGGTCGACACGTGCTCGAGATTTCCGTTACGCGAGCAGAAAGTTATCGCGCGCGTGGTGAGCGGCGTAAAATTCGCTATAAGTGATAGTTTAGTTAGATAGAGTTTTTTTTTGCCCATCAATCCCCTTAAGACTTTGAGACATTTTTTTTGTGTTAATGATCCAAACCGAGGTAATATTGTAAGAAGCCGTCGATTCGTGTACCCTCCCCCTGAGCCCTCTCCCCTCTCCCGAGCTAGCTGGACTGTACATTGCGACAGAGATATTCTTTCAAGTTTTGAGTTTTTTTGTTTTGAGTAAAGTTTTTTGAGAAGAGATCCGTGCCGTTTGCACGATCTGTTACGATGCTACACCGTGAAAGTAGCCGGCGCCCATTCGAGTCATATTTAGTGTATTAATTGGATTTTGTGCAACATTTGTCTGACCAGCTCTCCCGTTAAGCCCCCTTAAAATTCCCATAACTCCGCCAAATTTATTCCGAACATTTTCCCCTCTTGCGTCCCCCTGTAGTAGTCTTTCTTGAATAATTTGAACCAATGGCATTTTCGTTTTTCTCCGAGATTATTGTTCAGAATTAAGTATTTGTAATCCGGCCCCCCCCCCCCTTTTGCGATTATATTCAGTTTGTCCCTTACCGTTCTTTTTAGTATTATTTAACCCCGATTTATTATTATTATTATTATTTAACTTTCCCGCGACCTTGTTATTATTTCTTCGCCCTCTAAGTCATTATTATCGCTAGTCCCATATTATTGGTAATCTCTCCCCAGTATTATTTTCATTTTTGGTTTTCTTTCTTCAACGTACCCGTAACGGCGTTGAAGCGACTGTTGTTTTCTTTTGTTTTTATTTCTTCAACGTACCCGTACCGGCGTTGAAGCGACTGTTATTCTCGACCTTTGTTATTTAGCGTTTTTTTTTTGTATTTCATTACCGGCCGACCATTATTGTTATTTTGCAACTTATTTTTATTTCTGATTTTTGCTTTTTCTCATTTTCTACTGTTTAACTTTTCTTTTTCGATCATTATTAAACGACTGTTATTATTGTCCCCGACGAGTACCATTATTTTGCTTGTCCCTTCCCCCCCCCCCCCCCCCCCCCCCGTTGCACGATTTTCGCATCATTTTTTTTAGTTGAAATTTACAAGTGATTTTTTTCCCTCCCCACGGGGGAAAATAATAACATCACAAAGTGGCGCCCAACGTGGGGCCCGAATAATCTTGAAAAGAGTAATTAAATTTTCCTTTTCTTGTGAGTAAGAGCTCACCTCGGTACCCTTTTTTCCGTGTTGCCCCCGCCCCTACCCATATCGCCCTACCTCCCTCGCTATAGGGCTACAGTTTAGGAACAACGCCGCCACCCGCGCCGCGTACGTTATTTATTTGATTTGATTTTTTTTATATTGATAATTTTTTGCTAGTGAATACTTTGCTTCGGATTGTACTCGCACTGGCATTTGTTATATTTTTGTTGCATTCTGACATCCCCCGTGTGACTTTACAGCCCCATTACAGCCCTTAAAAACCCTTTTTTTGGATTTTAGTTCCCTTTTCCCGGCCCTGAAAAATTTCCCCTATTGAATTTACAACCCCTTGCCGCCCTCGAAAATTCTTTTTGAGATTTCACTTCCTTTGACCGGCCCTGAAAATTTCCCCAATTGAATTTACAACCTCTTGCCGCCCTCGAAAATTCTTTTTTGAATTTTCACTTCCTTTTACCTGCCCTGAAAATTGCCCCTATTGAATTTTACAACCCCTTACAGCCCTCAAAAATCCTTTTTGAATTTTCTTAACCCCTTTTAGCCCTCAAGAATATTTCTTCCAATTTAATACCCTTTCTCTTTCAGCCTTTGAGAATATTTTTGCGTTTAATACCCCTTCTCCTACAACCTTGAAATTCTATTGGAATTAAGCGATCCCCTTACGACCCCTGATATTACCCCTGATATTTTTTCTGCATTTTTCTACGCCCTTAAGGAACCCGAATATTGTTGAATCTTTTACTTCCCTTTTCAACTATTGATTTTTATTAACCCTTTTACCGCCCTTATTATTTTTTTTTTCCTTTTCTCCTGAGTTTTCGGAATTATTTTTACTCCCTTCACCGCTTAGCAATTGCGTGAATTTTCCGACCCCCTTATTACCCTATTGACTTTCCTTTCCTACCGATTTTTCGTACTTAGCCCATTTATTATCCGATCTTGTCTCAGTTTTTTTAGTTCTGTTCTTTTTCTTAATTTCCCATATTTGATTCGATTTCATTCATTTTTCCAAGTTTTCTGATTTTATTTTTGTTCTCTTTTTTTTCATATTTCCTTCTTTTCCCTATTTTGCCATGGAATACTTTAACCCCTCTGTACAAGTCAACTCAGCCCTCTCGACCTCCATTATTACGTCCAGAACGCAGGCTCCCCGACCCAAACCCGCAAAACCGTTAACCCTTACTGCCCCCATGGACCCTGCCCCCACTACCGAAACCCAAGCCCAGATTAACCAAATTTTTCGCTCACTACAGGCCCTCCCCAACGTAGCCGATTTAATTAGATTGTGCGACCAAGCTGGTTTGAGTACATGCGGCACGAGGGACGAAATGCTTTATCGTTATTTACGTTCCATCGTCCGCCGAAGATTTCCGGAAGTGCCCACGGGATGGGACCCGGTAAAAGACGAACGTGTTTCGGAAGCCCCGTACACCCTACGAGTGGCCCTCGCCGAACGTGATAGAGAACAGACCTCCGTAAAACCTACCAGGAGTTCCTGTCAAGACAGTAGTTTACCCCCTCCCCCACAATCCGCCGAAGCCCCTCCCGTTATTTCAAATTTTGAATCAGAAACCCTGCTAATAGACCTCAGCGAGGAGACAGTAAATTTCGAATTGCCCCCGAACCCAGTCACCCCCGCCCCGACAACAGAGTCCCCTTCACTTTTTTTGAGTTTACCCCCAAACCCCCGTATAGTCCGAAAGGAGAAACCCCAGACCCAATTGGGAAAGTTTATATCGAGTGTAACCGGAAATCGGACTGAAGCGGGAGAAAAATTTCTTACAAAGCTAACGTCGATCTCCCGTCTTCAGAGGGCAAAGCGGCTGAAGGCTGCTGCGCTAAAGAGAGGTCCGAGTTATAGCCAAGTCAAGGACGATAATATCCCACCCTACGAACTGCAACTGAGGTTAAGTCCCCTAGTAAAAGACAGTACATTAGAGTCAAGCCCTGTTAATCCCGTTTCCCCCACACCCTCGGAAAACAAGTCAGTCCAAACCGAACCCCGTTATCACCCCAAAACTTCCCCCATCGTAAGAAAGTCCGCCTATAAAAATAGGAGTAATACGAAATCCCCAGAATCCGGTTATACGTCCCCCACTTTTTCCTCAACCTCTCACATTCCCCCTCTCATGGCATACCCCGTGCCGTGCCCTGCCCCCTGCCCAGAAGTCCCAGCCCTAAGAAAGTTTTCGGATCCGCGGTTTTCCCCGCGACTTCGTCCGGCGAACAATAACTTCGCGTATCGCGACGGGAACCGCAATCCAAAAGGCAGAACATTTGCACAGAACGTCCCAAGACCCATAAATCCACAACCGACTGCCCCAGCACCCAAAACCCATCGAAAACCCCTTCGTTACCCCCACCCCCTTGTTTCCCCGCCTGACCCAGTACCTAAAACCCATCGAGAACCCTTTCCCCGCCCCTATCCCCTTGTTTCACCGCCCCCAAGATTCCGAACGTGGCCCACACTCGACCCGCGTGTCCCCTGGTGCCCCGGAATCTACCCTCAGTATCCCCAAACCTACCCCCGTTCCCCTGCTCGCCCCATAAGCCCTCGAAGCTCCCAAAGTACACTAAGTATAGGGCCCTCAGAGTGTACATTAAGTACAGCGTCGCCCCAGAGTTCCCGACGTTCCCAGAGTTCAAGATATGGCATATAGAATTTCCCAAAGTACCCCTACCTGACCATTGCACGCCCCCGGATACGATTATGTAAGGCACTGCCAGTGCGAGGCTATTTATTTTCATTATGTTTTTCTTTTCGTTTCGTTCTTTGGTTCTCGTGCTAGTTACTTTGTAACACCCGAGAAGTTTCTTAAAGAGCTTGTAAATTATACGAGCAGTATTATGTAGAGTTTAATTCGAGACCATACGTGGGGATAAGACTTGCCCCCTTTTCCCATGGTTCCCTACCGATTCCCAAACGATCCCGCCTGACCCTCTTCCCCCTCTCACCCCCCCCCCCCCCCCCCGGACCTACCCTGCTTGACCCCAGTGTGAATGCGTTGCTCAAGTCGTCAGGAGACGAACTTTCGGCAAGTGGGGGGGAGTTGTGACGTGGTACGTCACAAGTCCTTCCCTACACTCGGCTCGAGTCCGCCGCTCACCCAACGTTAGACCCGGATATTTTTACGCTTTTTTTCTTCTATTTATTTTGTGTAAGATAGCATGTAAATTCCCGTTTTTTCCCTCCCGTTACCCTTTTGTTTGAATGTGCGCGACTCGAGGACAATATCGACATTCCCCCCCCCCCTCGCCGGCCCGCGATCAAGGAACAGCAAAGGAACGAGAGCCGACGTGCTGACGCCGAGGAAGGTAGGAGGATCGTGGACGAGGGGAAAAAGCCGCCAACAAGACCGTCCAAAAAGTCCGCCCGAAAAGCTCGTCGAAAAGCCCGCCTGCCGCCCGCTGGGATCGCCGACGCACGGCATCGATTGACGATCCAGCGGGGCCCCTGTCGCCACCTCTCGCCGCCCGTCCATGACTCCGATTACCGACCGACGCTGACGCACAGGTGCTCTCGTCCCCCACCACCATCAGCGCCAACGCCGACGAAGAAGAAGACCCCGCCATGTCCCTTACTCACCGAGCCGAGCGCGTGACGTATGGACGTGTGTGTGAGATCGGGAGTCGTTAGTTTTTAAGCCCGAACAGGAATATTGTATAGTGTGTCGAGTGAGTGAGCCCCAAACTACTCGTAAGTTGTTGCCTGCATTTTTCCCGACCCCTTTGACCCGTTTTCCTCCCCCGAACACCCGCTATTTTTATAGAAATTATTATCGAAAGATTCTGCCTCGCGGTCGACACGTGCTCGACATTTCCGTTACGCGAGCAGAAAGTTATCGCGCGCGTGGTGAGCGGCGTAAAATTCGCTATAAGTGATAGTTTAGTTAGATAGAGTTTTTTTTTGCCCATCAATCCCCTTAAGACTTTGAGACATTTTTTTTGTGTTAATGATCCAGACCGAGGTAATATTGTAAGAAGCCGTCGATTCGTGTACCCTCCCCCTGAGCCCTCTCCCCTCTCCCGAGCTAGCTGGACTGTCCATTGCGACAGAGATATTCTTTCAAGTTTTGAGTTTTTTTGTTTTGAGTAAAGTTTTTTGAGAAGAGATCCGTGCCGTTTGCACGATCTGTTACGGTGCTACACCGTGAAAGTAGCTGGCGCCCATTCGAGTCATATTTAGTGTATTAATTGGATTTTGTGCAACATTTGTCTGACCAGCTCTCCCGTTAAGCCCCCTTAAAATTCCCATAACTCCGCCAAATTTATTCCGAACATTTTCCCCTCTTGCGCCCCCCTGTAGTAGTCTTTCTTGAATAATTTGAACCAATTGCATTTTCGTTTTTCTCCGAGATTATTGTTCAGAATTAAGTATTTGTGATCCGGCCCCCCCCTTTTGCGATTATATTCAGTTTGTCCCTTACCGTTCTTTTTAGTATTATTTAACCCCCGATTTATTATTATTATTATTATTTAACTTTCCCGCGACCTTGTTATTATTTCTTCGCCCTCTAAGTAATTATTATCGCGAGTCCCATATTATTGGTAATCTCTCCCCAGTATTATTTTCATTTTTGGTTTTCTTTCTTCAACGTACCCGTAACGGCGTTGAAGCGACTGTTGTTTTCTTTTGTTTTTATTTCTTCAACGTACCCGTACCGGCGTTGAAGCGACTGTTATTCTCGACCTTTGTTATTTACCGTTTTTTTTTTTTTGTATTTCATTACCGGCCGACCATTATTGTTATTTTGCAACTTATTTTTATTTCTGATTTTTGCTTTTTCTCATTTTCTACTGTTTAACTTTTCTTTTTCGATGATTATTAAACGACTGTTATTATTGTCCCCGACGAGTACCATTATTTTGCTTGACCCTTCCCCCCCCACCCCCCCCCCCCCGTTGCACGATTTTAGCATCATTTTTTTTAGTTGAAATTTACAAGTGATTTTTTTCCCTCCCCACGGGGGAAAATAATAACATCACATCGTATACAGTGAGGCACATTTGTAAGTCTACTATAGTCCATAATTATTTTCTACTATGAGTAGACAGTCAATTAACTGTCGTTGATTAATTATACATACTGTCAGATTATGAATAAGTTAACAGTTAAAAATCCGTTACCCCAAAGTATATGAATCATACATTTTAGGTATTCTCCAAAGTATATCAAACATATATTCCAAGTATATATTGCGCGTATATTCGGAATATATTCCGAAATGTAAAGTATATATATTTCAGATATGTACCAGGTATACTTCGATTATATGAAACTCATATTCACAATATATGTGGAATACATATCGAATATATTTTTTATATACCTTGCATATAATTGAAGTACAATTAAAAATATATTCAACATATGCAATTTTTGGAACAAAATATATTTTGTATATTCGAAATACATTTTTCAATATATTCCAAATACACTTTATTTCCATGTGGGTCTGTATGGTGGTATTATCTACAATTGAATCGAAAAAAAAAGTTGATTCAATGCAGTTTTGGTTCACTTTGAACCAATATTGTAATCGTAGTAACTGCTATACGCAATTGACACAAGCACACCAGTTTTATTATTTCAACAACGGTTCAGCCTATTTAAATGCGCCTAGCTTGATTCAAATAAATTTTCCGTGACCGCAGCCGTAAGGTTGATATTATCAAACTTTTTTTCGGTGTGCATAAGCTATTTCTTAAATTTCTTTTTTCGTTTACTTTTTTTTAAGAATTGTTTTGATAAATATGGGGCTTTCCATACCGATTCGACCTACGTCAGACCCTCGACCTCTTCAATTCGGTTGGTAATTTTTTATAGTATAGTTCTAACTCCAAAAATCACGCCAAACTTAAATTTTTTTTTTTTATTATTTGCATTAATTACAATGTTTCAAAAATCCTGTATTAGATATTATTATTATTATTATTATTATTAATAATATTTACAGAAAGGAAGTTTACAACTTATAATATCTGCATCTTGTATTTTACATTAGGTAGACAAGTGTTTATCAAGCCTATTTTTAAATTGATTAGTTGACTCAGATGCAATTATTGCAGCTGGGAGTGCGTTCCACGCACTCACCACCCTGTTCGTTAGCATATTCTTCCATGGGTTTCTTTGGAATGGTCTCGTCTCCAACTTCGCCCTATGTCCCCGTAATTGCGGATTTCTCGAGGGTTGGAAAATGTCGAGCCCATTTATGTATGCGTATCGCCCATTTAGGAGTTTGTACGTCTCGATCAGATCTCCTCTCTTCCTTCTTGCCTCCAACGTCGGTAGGCCTAGTTTCGCTAGGCGTTCTTCGTATTCCAGGCCTCTCAGTGCGCCGAAAAGTTTGGTTGCTCTCCGTTGCACCCGCTCTATGGTGTCGATGTCCCCCCGGAAGTATGGGGACCATACGATATTTGCGAATTCCAGTGTTGGACGGACGTACGTTTTGTAGATTTTTCCTAGGAGTGGGGGTGTTATATTGTTAAAGGCCTTCCTCACCACATAGAGGAGCGAGTTTGCCTTCTTCACAGTCATGCAGATGTTCTCCCTCCATTTTAAGTCGTTCGCGATCATTACTCCAAGGTCTTTTTGATATTCGACATTGCGTAGCACCGTCTCGCCCAGCATGTAGCGCTTCCTCGGATTTTTCTTCCCCATATGCATGACAACGCACTTTTCTCCGTTCAGTGTGAGTAACCATTTCTTGGTCCATTGGTGGAGCTCGGTTAGGTCTTTTTGGAGGTCGTGGATGATGGGGTTCCCGTAAAATTTGGTGTCATCTGCGAACATCGAGGTGGATGCTCGCAAGACTGAAGGCAGTTCGCTGACATATAGGATGAACAACAGGGGCCCGAGCACTGACCCCTGTGGCACCCCGCTAGTCACCTGTCGCACTGATGACAACGATCCCCCCACTCTTACCCTGAATGTTCTACCCGATAAGTAGGCCTCAATCCACTTCAACGGCGTTCCTCGTACTCCCACGTGCTCCAGCTTTTTCAGCAACCTCCTGTGTGGCACGTTGTCAAACGCTTTTTCATAGTCCAGGTAAACTATGTCCATTGGCTCGCCCTCGTTATGCGCTTTTGCCGACTCATGTGTAGCTAGGAGACGATTTGTTGTTACAGAATTCCCCGGAACGAACCCGTGCTGGTTTTCGGGTATGATCCCCTGGTCCTCGCAGAAATTCCGGAGCCGTGTAGCAACAATCCTCTCCATACACTTGCACGTCGTCGAAGTCAGCGAGATTGGCCGGTAGTTCACTGCTTGGAGTTTGTCGCCTTTTTTATAGATTGGGGTTACGTTAGCCAGTCCGATGGGAGTACACCAGTGTCGAAGCTTCTTTGCATGATGTGCGCTAGTGCTGGTGCAAACTGCTGACTCAGTGCTTTCAACGGGCACGGGTGTACGCCGTCGGGTCCCGGTGATGATTCGCTGCTTAATTCATATAGCGTTTTCCCGACTTCATTCGCGCTGATCTCTAGGTCATCTACCGATGCTTCTATCCTTCTTATACCTTCGCAGATCTCGACTGGTGGAGGCGGTTCGTTGACAAACACGCTCTCGAATTGCGTAGCGAAGATTTCCGCTATTTCCGTGTGGACTTCTGTGATCCTGCCTTCATCATTCTTTAGGCACCGCGGCGCCGAGGATTTCCCTGTCAGTGATCGGCGAATGTACCCATAAAAGGGTTTTGATGCCTGGTCGACAAGCTCTTCTTCGAACTTCTGCCTCCCTTCTCTATTTTTTTCCGTAGTTTTGTTTCGTAATTGTTTGTATACGGCGTACTCCTCCTCCGCTTGTGTTTCTGTATATTTTTTCCAGGCCTGTGTTTTTTTTTCGCTAGCGTGCGGTTTTCACGGTTCATCCAGGGTTTGTTTACGCGGGCAGATTTTTTTTTTTGCATAGCGTTCCTCGATGTTTCCTGTGTTTCCGGTTAGTATTTCTGATCGCGTGAGGACCCTGTTCGCCACTTTGTCGTAATTCCCCTTGTGGAAATTTCTTCTCGGCTCATTTTCGCTTATCCGGGCTTGGTTTGGTGTTTCAATTTGCAGTTCCCCGATGATGACTATGTGATCGCTCGTGCCGATCGGTGGATGGTAGTCGATTTTGGTTACAATGTCCTTCTCATTTGTCATCAGGAGATCTAAGCGTGATGGTGTTTGCCCTTGCCGGAATCTTGTGTCTTGCCGCACTTCTTGGTTGAGATTGCTGTCCGTGTAGAAGTTCAAAAATTCTTTCTCCTGATTGTTCGAGGATGTCGATCGCAGTGTGTCCCAGTCGATGCCGGGAAAGTTAAAGTCTCCCACGATAATCGCAGGTCCGCCGGCCGACGCGATTTCCATTATGCCCATAAGCCTCGTATTTTCTTCTTCTGTGGTACTGGGGCTATGGTACACTCTCCCCACTGTTAAATGGATGCCGAGACATGACAATTTTTAAGCCTAAAACCAGAATGGTAAAACATTTCCTTCTAGATGTTTTTTTAGCATTGCTTTCTTTTTTTAAGTGAACATATTGTTAGCCCAAATTAAAAAATCGAAAAGAATTCTCAAAAATCATGTATCAGATATGAAAATGGTCAAGCCTAGAGCGAAAGTGGTATCGCATCAGCTTCTATTTATTTTTAAATATAATTTTTTATAATTTTACATAATAAAAAAATACAAGCTAATGCGATACCATTTTCGCTCTAGGCTTGAAAATTTTCATATCTGATAAAGAGTTTTTAAGAATTTGTTCAGATTTTTTCATTTGGGCTAACAATATTGTTACGTCCCGGCTTTCGAGTCGTTTTCGAATTTCGTGAATGTCTCGGGAGTCGCGACGTGATACGCCGAGTGTTGGGTTGCGCCGCTGAGCTCATCCGCGGTGTGATTTCACAGCCCGGGTGTGCTCACGTGGTGCATCGTCAGCATCACCCGATATATTGTATTAGTTAGCATAGCGATATATTGTATTCGTTAGCATATCGGTGTCACTGCCGAGCTCGGATAATCGCCGACCAACGGGGTCCGGAGTTCGCGACACGCGCAGGGATTGTCGAATCGCTGTACGTGCCGGGAAATTCACACCCTGCGATTGCTGAATTGCGGAAACACTGGACTTCACTGCGGGCGTTGGAGGATCCTCGAACGACGCAGGGAAGTCAGTCTCTGAGCAGCATTGATCAAAGTTAGATCGCTTAAAGGATCTCCGCGAATCGGGCTCACGTAGGTTGTTGAATCTGGGAAGAAGTACACGCGATTTAGCCTCCAAGATAGAGTGCAAAGAGGTCGCGGTAGTAGCTTTCCGGTGAGTACCGTAGTGATACTAATTGATTCGTGCTACGATAAATAACCGGATTATATTTTATAAAAAACATTCAACAATTATTCAGAGCAAATATCCGACAAATATTAATAATGAATAGAGACGATAAGTGTTAGTTCTACGACCGTGTTCGGGAATTTAGGCTAGTGCTAGATCTAAGGATCAAGAACCCCGCCTGGGAAACTGCTGCTTGTTCCGGCATGCAGAGTGAGTACGGAAGTATGGATGGATGAGAGGTGTTACGTACTACGTAACCACGTAGCATATTTATTCAAACGTAGGCTCTCCCGAGCAACATCTGTCAATGAAGCCAGTACGCACCTCCACGCGCCCAGCCACTATGCGCTGACTGCAACTCATAGGCCCTCCCGGGCAGAAGCCGTTCATGCTAAGCAGCGTACGCTATCCCCAAACGGGGATACACACTTTTCTAGCCACGTGCCTAACCACTACCAGCCCGCGACGGCACGCGACACTTGCCACCGTAGCATACGCCGGAACGCTCTCATCTAGCCGCGGCACTGCAGTTAAAAGGTCAACGACATCCCAATTCTTTAAGATCAAAGCGTGCCGCCCGAGTGTATCCACGCATACTTTCTTACTTCTTTCCCCGAATAATATTTCGATGGTCATAATCACTAGACTATATGTGACACTTGTCGCCTCTGTACTAGACCAAAACTCTAGGCCCGCCGCGATCAAAGGGTACCGCTACCGAAAATCTCCCACTACTTCCCTCAGAACAAATGCACCGCCTTGTCATGCTTAAAACTTTATTAGGAAGCTGCATTAACCCCACCATGCTACACGACTAACCATAGGAAGTATAGGGAACGAATTAGTGTAAAAGCTAAGCCTTTCCGGGCTAGAATCAGTTATTCTACCAGCCTCGTAAGCTGCAACACCTCGTTTATTCTGTACAGAGCGAGCAAGGCTCTGTTCGACGGAAGATTCCGATAGCCCTGCGCAGCTAAGTCTCGACGCTCTCCCGGAGGAGCCCTGCGCGGCTGAGTTTCAACGCTCTTGCGGAGTACGATCTAGTCTCTAGTATCGCAACACCTGTATCGGCGCACGACGGCGTTTAATAATGATATATATATTGTGAGTACTTAAAACGGTTCTTCAACTCTTCGTATATCCCTGCATGCTCTCTGCCACGTGTTACAAGACTTTTAGTCTCAGGCACCCTGTCGACGCGTCATAAATCTTAGGCAGTAGAAGGCGAGGTCTCCGTCCCCGATGTAAAGGGCCAACGCCTTGACTCGAAAGAGAGACCGCCGTTACGTTCACTCAGCGCAACTCTTCGTGAGCTCGCCCGGACGTAACAGAGGCGAAGCTAAAATAGTCTTTACCCTTGTATTTAGTTTTAGTAATATAGTTTATCTTGAGTTTACGTAATAACGTTATCTTTTTATTTCTGCGCGAGAACGTTTTTGTTTCTCCCCTTTTCTAGGTAATCGTGGACCGGCCCCGTACGGGACGGAGCAAAGCGGCCCACAAATAAATAATTAAATATTTATTTGGTACGTTTGAGAACGACCTATGCTCTACCTCGGACGAGACAATATGTTCACTTAAAAAAAGAAAGCAAAGCTCAAAAAACATCTAGAAGCAAACGTTGTACCATTCCGGGTTTAGGCTTAAAAATGTTGATATCGAATACAGGATTTTTCAGAATTTTTTCAACATTTTTAATCCGGCTAAAACATGTTCACTTTGAAAAATTGTAATTAATGCAAATTAAAAAAAAAATAAAGAAAAAATTTGGAGTGATTTTTAGAATTAGAACAATATTATAAAAAATTACCAACCGAATTGAAGAGGTCGAGGGTTCGACGTAGGTCGAATCGGTATGGAATGCCCCATTTACTTTCTCAATCAGAAAACACATTTTAAGGACTTGCCGTATCGTTTTTACTTTTTTGAAAAAAAGAACGTATTTTGTGTTTCATTTCAAGATACCGGTACTCGAAATCACTACACAGAATTTCATTCAAGTATTGAAATTTACAATCGAGTGTTTGAACCTACGGATTTTGCGTAATTTTCAAGCATCAACGGCGAAGAAATCTAAAAGGAGGATGCACTTGGTTTTGCAAACTTCTTTAATAGTAGTTCAAGCCACAATGAGAACGTAAATTCTATAAACTTTTATTTATATTTTAATAATGGTACTGCAATTTCCAAAAAAGTTCTTTAAATTTCGAAAAAAATTCTTTAAACATAGTTTTAAAGAACACGTTCTGTAACTATAATGATAACATAATTAATTTTAATGTACGGGACATGAATTTTACAGAAGATTTGCAAATTTGCAGTGTAGGGTACATTAATTTTCGTTTAATGTATCGAGTTTGTAAATTCCAAATTCATCGGTACATTAAATGTACATTCTTATTTTATAGTGTAGAGCATCAAGAACGCATGATGCAAAATAAGGGAGGGGTGCGCGTAATAAAGTTTGCCATAGCGGATACCGTGATGGCCCGAAAATATCAGTGGCGGTAAGAAGGATGTACCGTGAGGATTATGACAACAGAATTGACACCAGGGTGTATGTACGAAGTCAAAGTAAACGGAGGTCGGATGTGGCAACGCCACGCTAACCAGCTTATCGAACGAGCACAAACAAGTAGCAAAACATCGACAAGCGTTGTTCGATCGACACCTAGCGACGAAATATCGGGGTCGCAACTACGACGGTCGGAACGGCTGAAAGAGCGATCCGAAGAGAGTGCTAAGGCCCGCCTAAATAATTGGCCGTAATTAGAATAGAAAGATTAGTATAAGATATATTATGATTCAACCAGAATTTGTCACTTTATAAAGAAGGGAGACTATGGTATTCCTACCAACGGGTAACAGATACCCGTTGGTGAATACAAGATATTCGGACGTCGAGTCGACGAGGCAGTCTGGTGTGAGCTCGTCTCGACAACACACGGAACAATAAACGCCTGTTTCTTAGCACTTGTGTCCCCGTGATTGTCCCCTCACCCGATCCGTTAATTAATGAGTTCTCGACATAAAGCAACGTATTTTTTTTTTGCGCGCGCGTTGATGGTGATAGTTCTCGGCATCGATGTGGGAGTGTGGAAAAAAAAATTAACATATTTATAATTACATAATGAATGTATTACACGCGCGTAACGAGAGTCCGAAAATTAGGCGCGAAATGAGAGGATCCTCCGGGCATTCAGGAAATCGCCCGACGATCGCCGAATACTGGTAAGCGTTTGAACCGTTTACCTTTCGCCGGGGAGTTTCCCCATATATATATTTTGCGCGTGCCCAATTATTGGGAGTCTTTATAAATAAATCGAGAGTACCAGCATAACAAACATTTACGTTCTTAGCATCGCGTCCCATCCGCTGTCCTAGGGATCGACGCCGAATCCCATCCCGTTTACATTAACAAATGTATCTTCAGTGTGAACCAACAATATTATTTTTTAAAAATGATTATAATACAAATTCGAAACTTAATATTTTTTTATTCAATTTTCTGTCGGTATTTTATTTAAATTAAAAATGTGAGTGCCAAGGTACTCACGAGAATTGATGTGTAAACATGTGAGCTCGTATCAGTTCAGTTTGGCAAAATTGAGGTCGTGCACTGGTTTTGATTAATATTTATTTTGTAATGAAACAATGCGAAGATAGCGTAAAGAATTAAATTTCAAAATGTATCGTTCAGTTTCTTTTAAACATGAAATTATGGACTTGTGGTAACTGAAACAAAACACAAACAACTGTGAAGTCTTACGCTTACTCATCTGACGCTCGAAGTGTCAGTTAGCCCCTACCGTGTACCGATCTCACGCACACATTAACGCACTCACACCAGCAAGTCTTACGGTGATGTCATCTGACGCTCGAAGTCTTAAGCTTACTCGTCTGACGCTCGAAGTCTCAGTTAGCCCCTACCGTGTACCGATCTTACTCACACCAGCAAGTCTTACGGTAGCGTCATCTGATGCTCGAAGTCTTATGCTTACTCGTCTGACGCTTGAAGTGTCAGTTAGCCCCTATCGTGTACCGATCTCACTCACACCAGCAAGTCTTACGGTGACGTCACCTGTCGCTCGAAGTCTTACGCTTACCCGCCTGACGCTCGAAGTCTCAGTTAGCCCCTACCGTTTACCGAGCGCTAAGATGTTTACACATCAATAAATCATGATTATTAATAGGATCATTTGAGTTGAATATTTGAGGACAGGGCCAGTAAATAGATCATTAAATATTTATCCAGTAGAATCAAGTTTAATGAATAATTTGGGTCAGGTCGTCAGATAAAATTATTATAAAAATTATAGATTATTATTATGATAGTCAGAGAAATTATCTACATATTAAAAATTTACAATTTTTTTAAAAATTGTTCCATGCTCCACTGTATGCCCTTGTAGGTTTTTACGGAACCTCCACCCGATTCCGTCCACTAGAAATCCCTACCCACACTCAGCTAAGCTACCTATTTCCAGTGCGTACGTAGCCGACTTATTAGCTACACTGCACCGCATTTATCAGTGACACGGCAAAATTACAGAAAACACGTGCCGTAACAGATTACCATATTCTACTAACCCTCCGATATTTTTGCACTTGAGTAAAGTGCAAAAACATCAAAGTCTCAAAAGAAAGTGCCTCCCGCTCAACGGTCTATGTGCTAAGAGGCCACCGATGCAAGTACTGATCATGAACAAATCTACATGACCTGGGAGACCACCATAGCCGTGCGCCAACCGCGCATCTACCTCTGTCGGTTAAAAACCATATATTCATATACAACATGCAATTGACATAGAATAGTCAATTGCGGGGAATTACTTAATATCATTCGAAACAAATATTTACAGTCTTTATTGCTGTTTAATCAAAGTTAAACAAATTTCAATTAAAAATCTGGTGTTTATAGGAAATATTTAAATAAATTTAATTAATCAGAGCCATAACTTCGAAAAGAAACACCGTAGAAACTTCGTTCAAATTTATAAGTCGTTATAATTGGGGTATTGTGTGGTTACACCGATCCCCTAAGGGTTACGGGCTTCTTCACTTTCTCCGTTTCCTCCTGACTCATCCGTTGTCACCGGCTCGATTCTTGGGATCGGAGCTTCGTCGCGTCCCGTCAGGTGTCGGTAATCGTGGACATACGGGTATAGTCGTAGTTCGTACGTCTTATCTCCGGAGCTAGGAGTCTTGTTTGAACCTCGGAAGAATACGGTCGGCTTGCCGAATCTGTTTCTTTGGTGATATAATCTTCTGCGGATAGTACACTGAGAAAAAAGGCCATGGTATAACGAAATCATATTGTAAATTGTTTTATGGTAGGGGAAACCATCTTTTTGGCTATACTTACGAAATTATATTAAACATGATTTCCACAGTGTTCATAAAAATACGCCATATGGAAGGCTACTATAATTATTTTCAAAACGTCAACAATAAATGTATGATATATATAACAATTTCATTAAGTAAATAACATGATATAACTTAGCGCTATATGTCATTATTTTAGATCCTTGAAAACATACTCAATCACATTTGATTTTTCTACTATTCAAATAGTTTCTGTTGACTTTTTCTTGGTGAAGCTCACTACACATATGTGGAACGCGTCCCCGAGAAAAACAAAATTTAGTTGATGAAATATGACACTTTTTTAGTGGAGACTACTTTACAGTAATTTAGACTCTTTATAAGTTTTGAATCTTCCACTGTAAAGTATAGTTGTCCCCTAGTGGAAATACAATATATATTTGTACGTACCATACGTTTTGTCAATGCGTTATTACTTCGAATTGCTAACAAGGTATATTTAACATAAGCATATGCGTAGTGTACAGTGTACTAGCCAGTGTGATAGCATTGTGTACCGGTGTATAGTAATCTTCACAAACTTATTGTTAACTTTAATATAAATTTTATTAGGGGCAAACATCATTATGTTCTATCTAAAATCTCAAGCAAGATAAAAATATTCAGTCATTGATGTCGTGATTGTGAATTGTCGATATGTGACGCTCACGGTGTTTACTCTGATTGTAACGATATAGATGGTAACTATTGACATTCTCAGTAATATCATATAGATGCGGAGTATGGTTTTAAATTTGTGTAGAGAATGCCGACAATGTTCTGCCGGAAGATGACCTCAACAGAACGATTAGTAGACAATACCATAAAAATATTTCATAAAAATTGACTCTTCGAAAATGTTATTTTTCGGCGTGTCTCTCTTTCTGTCTCGTATGTTTGAGTCCCGCGCGCTCTCTAGAGAGCGCGCGCATAAATTCACACCGAATGTATGAGTCGTAATGTTATCAATCCAAATGCGGCACAAATTTATAAGTTATTTTTCCCGTGAATTTTTATAAGTCCGAATGTGCACGGAAATAATAAGTCCAGCCTTGCACAATTTTTATAAGTTCAAAATTGGCAGGAAATTTATATCGTGTCCACTTTCGACACAAATTTTATAAGTCCAAGACAGGCACCGATTTTATAAGTCCGTTTATTCGCTTTATTCGCTTTATACGCTTTATTCGCTTTATTCGCTTTATACGCTTTATTCGCTTTATTCGCTTTATTCGCTTTATTCGCTTTATTCGCTTTATTCGCTTTATTCGCTTTATTCGCTTTATTCACTTTATTCGCTTTATTCGCTTTATTCGCTTTATTCGCTTTATTCGCTTTATTCGCTTTATTCGCTTTATTCGCTTTATTCGCTTTATTCGCTTTATTCGATTTATTCGATTTATTCGCTTTATTCGCTTTATTCGCTTTATTCGCTTTATTCGCTTTATTCGCTTTATTCGCTTTATTCGCTTTATTCGCTTTATTCGCTTTATTCGCTTTATTCGCTTTATTCGCTTTATTCGCTTTATTCGCTTTATTCGCTTTATTCGCTTTATTCGCTTTATTCGCTTTATTCGCTTTATTCGCTTTATTCGCTTTATTCGCTTTATTCGCTTTATTCGCTTTATTCGCTTTATTCGCTTTATTCGCTTTATTCGCTTTATTCGCTTTATTCGCTTTATTCGCTTTATTCGCTTTATTCGCTTTATTCGCTTTATTCGCTTTATTCGCTTTATTCGCTTTATTCGCTTTATTCGCTTTATTCGCTTTATTCGCTTTATTCGCTTTATTCGCTTTATTCGCTTTATTCGCTTTATTCGCTTTATTCGCTTTATTCGCTTTATTCGCTTTATTCGCTTTATTCGCTTTATTCGCTTTATTCGCTTTATTCGCTTTATTCGCTTTATTCGCTTTATTCGCTTTATTCGCTTTATTCGCTTTATTCGCTTTATTCGCTTTATTCGCTTTATTCGCTTTATTCGCTTTATTCGCTTTATTCGCTTTATTCGCTTTATTCGCTTTATTCGCTTTATTCGCTTTATTCGCTTTATTCGCTTTATTCGCTTTATTCGCTTTATTCGCTTTATTCGCTTTATTCGCTTTATTCGCTTTATTCGCTTTATTCGCTTTATTCGCTTTATTCGCTTTATTCGCTTTATTCGCTTTATTCGCTTTATTCGCTTTATTCGCTTTATTCGCTTTATTCGCTTTATTCGCTTTATTCGCTTTATTCGCTTTATTCGCTTTATTCGCTTTATTCGCTTTAACGCTTTACACGCTTTACACGCTTTACACGCTTTACTCGCTTTACTCGCTTTACTCGCTTTACTCGCTTTACTCGCTTTACTCGCTTTATTCGCTTTATTCGCTTTATTCGCTTTATTCGCTTTATTCGCTTTATTCGCTTTACTCGCTTTACTCGCTTTACACGCTTTACACGCTTTACACGCTTTACACGCTTTACACGCTTTACACGCTTTACACGCTTTACACGCTTTACTCGCTTTACTCGCTTTATTCGCTTTATTCGCTTTATTCGCTTTATTCGCTTTATTCGCTTTATTCACTTTTACTGTTCACTTTTACTGTTCACTTTTACTGTTCACTTTTACTGTTCACTTTTACTGTTCACTTTTACTGTTCACTTTTACTGTTCACTTTTACTGTTCACTTTTACTGTTCACTTTTACTGTTCACTTTTACTGTTCACTTTTACTGTTCACTTTTACTGTTCACTTTTACTGTTCACTTTTACTGTTCACTTTTACTGTTCACTTTTACTGTTCACTTTTACTGTTCACTTTTACTGTTCACTTTTACTGTTCACTTTTACTGTTCACTTTTACTGTTCACTTTTACTGTTCACTTTTACTGTTCACTTTTACTGTTCACTTTTACTGTTCACTTTTACTGTTCACTTTTACTGTTCACTTTTACTGTTCACTTTTACTGTTCACTTTTACTGTTCACTTTTACTGTTCACTTTTACTGTTCACTTTTACTGTTCACTTTTACTGTTCACTTTTACTGTTCACTTTTACTGTTCACTTTTACTGTTCACTTTTACTGTTCACTTTTACTGTTCACTTTTACTGTTCACTTTTACTGTTCACTTTTACTGTTCACTTTTACTGTTCACTTTTACTGTTCACTTTTACTGTTCACTTTTACTGTTCACTTTTACTGTTCACTTTTACTGTTCACTTTTACTGTTCACTTTTACTGTTCACTTTTACTGTTCACTTTTACTGTTCACTTTTACTGTTCACTTTTACTGTTCACTTTTACTGTTCACTTTTACTGTTCACTTTTACTGTTCACTTTTACTGTTCACTTTTACTGTTCACTTTTACTGTTCACTTTTACTGTTCACTTTTACTGTTCACTTTTACTGTTCACTTTTACTGTTCACTTTTACTGTTCACTTTTACTGTTCACTTTTACTGTTCACTTTTACTGTTCACTTTTACTGTTCACTTTTACTGTTCACTTTTACTGTTCACTTTTACTGTTCACTTTTACTGTTCACTTTTACTGTTCACTTTTACTGTTCACTTTTACTGTTCACTTTTACTGTTCACTTTTACTGTTCACTTTTACTGTTCACTTTTACTGTTCACTTTTACTGTTCACTTTTACTGTTCACTTTTACTGTTCACTTTTACTGTTCACTTTTACTGTTCACTTTTACTGTTCACTTTTACTGTTCACTTTTACTGTTCACTTTTACTGTTCACTTTTACTGTTCACTTTTACTGTTCACTTTTACTGTTCACTTTTACTGTTCACTTTTACTGTTCACTTTTACTGTTCACTTTTACTGTTCACTTTTACTGTTCACTTGTAGTTCTGGAGAGATGTCCGCTGGTTAAGTAGATCGTTCAACCGATGATGGGTTAACTGATGATGGCCTTTTTATACCCCGATTTTGCCCTCCCCCTTCGTCGATTTTGGAGGAATTTGGCGGATTCGCGTCTGCGTGCGGTCCTTGCACATTAATTTTTATTGATTGGTTCCTCGCGGGGAGCTCGCCTCGCCCTCCAATGCTGGGTGGGTATTCCCGTGACGCACTTCCGGCCTTACCCGCTGAGCTAATGGTGTAGGGGAAGACCGCCTAAATTGGTCCTACGCGTAAATTGGGCCATAGCAATATCTCGTGAAGAAAATCGTTTTAAAAAACGCCGTCACGAATTGCCCGAAGATTTTTGCAATCGTTATTCAATTACTAAACTTTTGATATACGATTAAATTAATTTTTCTCTTTTGGATACCGTAAAATATGAGATTTAAGTAAAAATGAACTATTTGCCTAAATTGGACATCCTTCATACGCCTAAATTGGACCATCCCGTTTCAATAATATAATTGAATGAATACAATGTTGGGCGAAATTATATCTTTTAGTCATACCTTTATTTATGGTCATACCTTTATGTTTGGAGTTGCAACAAAAATGATCGAGAATGTTAATAAATCCCATGTTTTTTTCGGGTTTCTAGGCGTTTGTAGTTCTTATGTCCCGTGCTTGCTCGAACCATTGAACTTTCTCTCACGTGGAAGTTCGACCCAATTATTGAGCTTAATTTTTATCAAAAATGTTGATAAAAATGTTGATAAAAATGTTGATAAAAATGTTGATAAAAATGTTGATAAAAATGTTGATAAAAATGTTGATAAAAATGTTGATAAAAATGTTGATAAAAATGTTGATAAAAATGTTGATAAAAATGTTGATAAAAATGTTGATAAAAATGTTGATAAAAATGTTGATAAAAATGTTGATAAAAATGTTGATAAAAATGTTGATAAAAATGTTGATAAAAATGTTGATAAAAATGTTGATAAAAATGTTGATAAAAATGTTGATAAAAATGTTGATAAAAATGTTGATAAAAATGTTGATAAAAATGTTGATAAAAATGTTGATAAAAATGTTGATAAAAATGTTGATAAAAATGTTGATAAAAATGTTGATAAAAATGTTGATAAAAATGTTGATAAAAATGTTGATAAAAATGTTGATAAAAATGTTGATAAAAATGTTGATAAAAATGTTGATAAAAATGTTGATAAAAATGTTGATAAAAATGTTGATAAAAATGTTGATAAAAATGTTGATAAAAATGTTGATAAAAATGTTGATAAAAATGTTGATAAAAATGTTGATAAAAATGTTGATAAAAATGTTGATAAAAATGTTGATAAAAATGTTGATAAAAATGTTGATAAAAATGTTGATAAAAATGTTGATAAAAATGTTGATAAAAATGTTGATAAAAATGTTGATAAAAATGTTGATAAAAATGTTGATAAAAATGTTGATAAAAATGTTGATAAAAATGTTGATAAAAATGTTGATAAAAATGTTGATAAAAATGTTGATAAAAATGTTGATAAAAATGTTGATAAAAATGTTGATAAAAATGTTGATAAAAATGTTGATAAAAATGTTGATAAAAATGTTGATAAAAATGTTGATAAAAATGTTGATAAAAATGTTGATAAAAATGTTGATAAAAATGTTGATAAAAATGTTGATAAAAATGTTGATAAAAATGTTGATAAAAATGTTGATAAAAATGTTGATAAAAATGTTGATAAAAATGTTGATAAAAATGTTGATAAAAATGTTGATAAAAATGTTGATAAAAATGTTGATAAAAATGTTGATAAAAATGTTGATAAAAATGTTGATAAAAATGTTGATAAAAATGTTGATAAAAATGTTGATAAAAATGTTGATAAAAATGTTGATAAAAATGTTGATAAAAATGTTGATAAAAATGTTGATAAAAATGTTGATAAAAATGTTGATAAAAATGTTGATAAAAATGTTGATAAAAATGTTGATAAAAATGTTGATAAAAATGTTGATAAAAATGTTGATAAAAATGTTGATAAAAATGTTGATAAAAATGTTGATAAAAATGTTGATAAAAATGTTGATAAAAATGTTGATAAAAATGTTGATAAAAATGTTGATAAAAATGTTGATAAAAATGTTGATAAAAATGTTGATAAAAATGTTGATAAAAATGTTGATAAAAATGTTGATAAAAATGTTGATAAAAATGTTGATAAAAATGTTGATAAAAATGTTGATAAAAATGTTGATAAAAATGTTGATAAAAATGTTGATAAAAATGTTGATAAAAATGTTGATAAAAATGTTGATAAAAATGTTGATAAAAATGTTGATAAAAATGTTGATAAAAATGTTGATAAAAATGTTGATAAAAATGTTGATAAAAATGTTGATAAAAATGTTGATAAAAATGTTGATAAAAATGTTGATAAAAATGTTGATAAAAATGTTGATAAAAATGTTGATAAAAATGTTGATAAAAATGTTGATAAAAATGTTGATAAAAATGTTGATAAAAATGTTGATAAAAATGTTGATAAAAATGTTGATAAAAATGTTGATAAAAATGTTGATAAAAATGTTGATAAAAATGTTGATAAAAATGTTGATAAAAATGTTGATAAAAATGTTGATAAAAATGTTGATAAAAATGTTGATAAAAATGTTGATAAAAATGTTGATAAAAATGTTGATAAAAATGTTGATAAAAATGTTGATAAAAATGTTGATAAAAATGTTGATAAAAATGTTGATAAAAATGTTGATAAAAATGTTGATAAAAATGTTGATAAAAATGTTGATAAAAATGTTGATAAAAATGTTGATAAAAATGTTGATAAAAATGTTGATAAAAATGTTGATAAAAATGTTGATAAAAATGTTGATAAAAATGTTGATAAAAATGTTGATAAAAATGTTGATAAAAATGTTGATAAAAATGTTGATAAATATGTTGATAAAAATGTTGATAAAAATGTTGATAAAAATGTTGATAAAAATGTTGATAAAATTTTTTATAACACTTATGTTGTTTATTCATTGTTACGTCTCAGCGGTCTGTTTAAAACACGAGACTTGTGCTCGTCGAGTCGAGGGCGTGCGAATAACTTGTCCGCAGCGATAAGAAGTCCCTTTAACTTTTATCGCTCGCGGCTCAGAGGTAGGAGCCCGCTCGAGAGCCTCAGAGGTCGAGGAAATTGGAGACGTGCACGTAACGAGATCAACGGGTCCGTCCTCCGTATGGAATAAATATTCTGTTCCGGTTACAATTCACTTAGTTGCAGATTTATTCAATGCGGATTTACAATTGGTGACTTAACGTTGTCGTGAAAAACAATTATTTGATTTAAGTAGTTTAATCGAGCTGGTCTCGATAGTGAAATATTCGCGATTCTCAAGACGTTCGATGTTTACACAGTTCGTTTGCAATGACACTTGGTTTAACTGTCGGTTGAGTGCCGATCAGTTCAGGAGTTAACACTTTAATACTTGAAAATGTTCAATTTATTTAAGAAGGCTGGTGGAAGACCAGTCGACTGTTCCGTTCCGGGTTTCGATGAAGACTGACTAATTTCTGTAGGGCTAATTGCCGTGAAGCGGCCAAAAATGCTGAGCTCGCACGCCACGCGCGAGCACAGAAAAGACTCGAAAAGAGTAAAATAAAATAAAGCGAACGCTCGCGTCTGGCGCGAGCGGATATGGATTGCAGAAATTCGATATTAGCGTCCGGTCGTGAGAAAGAAAACGAAAGACCGGGCGACAAAATTGAATATGCATAATTCGAGCGTGAGAAAGGAATTTAAAGTGAAATATTTTAATTCTAATTTTATCGGAGCGTGAGAAAGTGTTTAGCGTAGGAATTTAAATTATTGCAAATCAATAATAGCGGTATACGAGGGGCAGGACGTAACATTCATATTAAAAATTTTTAATTAATTAAATTTTTGTATTCTTTTTACATCAAAATTTGACTCAAGTTTTAGTTACAATTTTTAACGAAATTTCTTCTCAATTTGTAAATTAATGGAATCCAAACTAAAGACAGAGACCTTGATCAGATACTTAAGATACTTAAGATTACACTTCAGTTCAAATCTTGCCGCTCTTTAGTAACGATGCCCGAGATCGCATTGCGAAAGGCGGGTGAACCTCTCCGAGCCAGCTGCGTGACGGTCAAAGCGTAGGGCTGTTATCGCATTGTAGTAGTGTTGAGAATACTGCTGGTGTGCCCTCTATCGGAACCGGATGGATGGTACGATGACCAAGAACTTCATCTGACTATATGTGCTGTAACGTATCACTTTCGGAGGCTTACAGCTCTTTGCTCCGAAAGCGTCGCTATGTGAGTTCTTTGCTCACTTTTTGATTTTTGTGAGGGCAGGCGGTGTAAATAAAAATTCGAGAGACCGAAATTGATTCTAAATGTCAATTTAAATATTTCTTTTTATTTAAATACAAATTAAATTTTATTCCTTAATTAGTCTGATTTCTACAAAAAAAAAAAAAAAAATTATCGCGCCAGAAAAGATTTTTTATATGGCACAAAAAAATCTTAGAACGAAAGGGTTAAAGGAAACAGACGGCAGCAGTCTCTCCCGTCCCCGAGAGAAGTCGCCGACGCTGTATTTTCAGGAGGAAAGGGTTAACAGACGGCGGCAGTTACTCCCGTCCCCGAGAGAATTCGCCGACGCTGTATTTTAGGTAAAGGGTGTGCACACGGCACGAATTTGAGTCCCCTTCCGTCTCGTGTGACGTCAATGTGACGTCAGCAGCCTTCCTCTTCGTTCGTCTCCCGCGATCATGCGCGGCTGACGCAACACCTGCGTGCTAGGCGCGTGCTCCGAAATGCGCGGTGAGTCTCGGGGTAAAGCAGGCTGCTCCACAGCTGCTGACTCTCCGGGTATCAGCCTGTCTCTCGAGCGCTCCGCCTTATCGACCGGCGCGGACTTCTCGCGATTCTCGTCGCTGCTCCGATTCTCTGCGGTGCTCCAAAAGAGGTTTGGAGGCGATCGGACTTTGAGGACCGTCTCAACGCCCCCCCCCCCCCCCCCAAACCAAAGCGTGCGAATTCCTCCACGCTTTTGTTTATTTGAAACAAAAAGTACAATAAGGGGTCGACCAACCCGACCGTTCAAAAAAATAAAAACACGAATTCATTTTTTTTCGATTTTGTATCAAAATTTTATTTGACAGTAGAAAAATATCGAGGTTTTATGCCGCTAAAGTTCGCAACGTTGCAGCAACGAAATTACCTCAACTGTCAATGTTACGAGCTGTAGATAACCTCCATATTGTTTGAAATTTTTATTTGAATGCCTTGATGTTTTTACGAGCCGAATTTATTCTGATAATTTTCCTTAGACTTCATAAAAAATGCTCACCAAGCTTTAAGAGAATCTTTCGTGCGGACAACTTTCTACAGGCTTACAACGGCGAGTTGGAAAATAATTTCACCTTGAGAGGCCCGTAATTTGGTTTTTGGGACAGACTTCCGAGCCCCATTTGTACTTAGAATACATTTGTAAGTATTTTCTATCATGTCTCCGCATGACAGAATCTCTTAAAACTTAGTGAGATTTTTTTATGAAGAGTAGAGAAAATTGTGAAATCAAATTTGACTCGGAAGTCGGTCCCAAAAAAAATGATGGACCTTACAAGACCGTTCAATTTTTGACTTCGTCCTTGTTTGGCCGCGGAAAGTTCTCCGCACGAAAGATTCTCCTATAACTTGGTGAGAATTTTCGTTGAAGCCTGAGGAAAATTATCAGGACAAGTTGGGCTCGGAAGTCTGTCCCAAAAACCAAATTACGGGCCTCTCAAGGTCAAGCTATTTCTCCGCTCGGCGTTGTAAGCCTGTAGCAAGTTGTCCGCATGAATGATTCTCTTAAAAATTGGTGAGAATTTTTTATGAAGCCTAAGGATAATTATCAGAACAAATTGAGCTGGTAAGTCTGTCCCAAAAAACAAATTACGGGCCTCTCAAGGTCAAGCTATTTCTCAGCTCGGCGTTGTAAGCCTGTAGAAAGTTGTCCGCACGAAAGATTCTCTTAAAACTTGGTGAGAATTTTTTATGAAGCCTAAGGATAATTATCAGAACAAATTGGGCTCGGAAGTCTGTCCCAAAAAACAAATTACGGGCCTTTCAAGGTCAAATTATTTTCCAGCTCGCCGTTGTAAGCCTGTAGAAAGTTGTCCGCACGAAAGATTCTCCTAAAACTTGGTGAGAATTTTCGTTGAAGCCTGAGGAAAATTATCAGGACAAATTGGGCTCGGAAGTCTGTCCCAAAAACCAAATTACGGGCCTGTCAAGGTCAAGCTATTTCTCAGCTCGGCGTTGTAAGCCTGTAGAAAGTTGTCCGCACGAAAGATTCTCTTAAAAATTGGTGAGAATTTGTTATGAAGCCTAAGGATAATTATCAGAACAAATTGGGCTCGTAAAAACATCAAGGCATTCAAATAAAAATTTCCAGCAATATGGAGGTTATCTACAGCTCGTAACATTGACAGTTGAGGTCATTTCGTTGCTGCAACGTTGCGGACTTTAGCGGCATGAGGTTTTCCCTTTTTTAATTATTATTATCATATATTTTTTTTTTACATAGAACCTTTGTAAAAAAAAAATGTATCGATCTTCAAGTCAAAGAATCGATGATGAATAGAATTTACTCATTATCACACTACGGAGGATGAAATAAAAAAAAACACAGATATCGGTTCTTCCATTTGAGGATATTCCACCCTTACACAAGTACATATCTCTTCGTAAACAATCGGCCAGGATCGTCACTGGATTGACATGGATCCGGAGAGAGGTCCCGATCGCATTTACAAAGGGGAGCTGAGAGGATTTTTTTTATCGATACAAAAAAAAATCTTTTATATATACACATATATATGACTTTACCGAGGAAAGTGACTCGATTAAATGACTCGTCTCACCTCCCGAAAAATTCGCTAAAATATACTTTCATTCCTTCGTAACACTCTTCCGCGTAATCTCTGTTCGTATTTCACTCCGACAATTAATTATCTACTAACTTTGGCAATGAGGGAGAACGGGGGCTTCTACAACAAAGTTTGTAACATTTCACTTTTGCCAGAAAGCGCCTCCCTGTTTTGCTGCACATACCGTGCTGGCACCGATAACAAAATAAAACATAAACAAAAACACAATAACAAAAAAAAACTAAAAAATTTTTTAAACATAATGATAACGAGAAAGTATCTCTCCAGCGCGAAAGTTTTTACGGGGCCTATGTCTCCTGGGGAGCCCTTGAGAGCGCTAAATTTTCGGCAATCAGCCAATCGCCCATATTCTCCGGGCGCCCGTCCTCGAGCCGGAAAATATCTACCACGGGTATTTCTCCTCGTGGTCTTCCTCGGCAGGGCCTCACGAGAAGGTCCCTCCTGCGCCAGCTCTCGTGGACATAGGTCGAAGTCTCGTTGCTCCATCGTTCGACGTTGGGTGTACTGTCCCTGAGTCTGGCGAATGCCGCTCGCCGTGGCATTTTAGCCATGTGTTCTGGACACCGGAACACGTAGTCCCTTGGGATGGAGGCACATTGGCAAATGTCGCCGAGAAAAAAGATTTGCCGGTCGTGGTCCAGCGCCATCGCACGATGAAATTCGCTTCCGAATTCCACCACATAATGGGCTTTCGGTACTATCTCCTCTTGTACCGGCTCTTCTCCCTCCGCCCATTCTCTTAGCTCAAGGAGCACCGCCAAAGCCTCTCGGCACAGGTCCCTCGTCGTCAAGATGACTTTATCAGCGCTTGGGACGCCGATGAGGATTCCCTCGAAACTTTGCTCTTGGAACCGATAGTCAATGGGCATCGCTCCCATCTCGATCTCCTTTTTTCGCCGAATAATCTAATATATAAAAAAAAAACTTACCTTATACATTTATTTCTCTACGCGGAGACTATAATTTTGCAGTTTTGTAACAAAGTAATGTATATTCACCTAATTGGTCTATATTCGGAGACTTCCTCCTCGATTCCCTGCCTGAATTTTCACGTACTACTTTTTTCTTCTCGGGAGTACGTGTTGACGTCTTATCTGCTGTTTTAGCACTGTGCTAAATACGTGTCTTTGTTATGGTGAGATTCCGGCCGCGGTGCCTTGATTCCGTGTTATTATGTTGAATCAAGGTGGCCGTGGCGCCGCGCCAGTGCTTGCGGTGCACCGTGCGTCTTTCACCATGGTTGATATAAAAATCAGGTTGTCGCGGCGTCCGCGGCAGCCGTGGTAACTCAACCGGGCATTTGGTCATTTGACCGCCGGATCGGGTTTCTTTCTCTTCTAATCTAATTACACTTTGGCTCCTTTTGAGCTAAAAAAATGTCTTTCTTTTCAAAAACTATATCCTTTCTTTTAACTAAAAAAAAACTTCTTCCTTGTAAACTAAATTTTTAAATATAATTCTTTTTAACTTAAATCTAAACAAAAATTCCTAAACTTCTTTGAATAACCGAAAATATTTTATATATATATATTTTTTTTTCGTTTTTACTTGTCTTCAAACAACTCGCGGAGGCGCCGTCGTTTCTTCTCCTGATGCTTCGCCGAGTTCTGGCATCTTTTGGTTCGTATTTTTGTGTGGATATTTTCTTCCGTAAATTCGGAGCTCGTTCCTTGTCGATCCTTCTTATCTTGTCTAGGTGATTCACCTGGCATCCACATTTTGATATTTTCGTCGGTCACTTCGGTGAATCCATACATATCCTCTCGGATTGGAGACAGCAGGGGTGGCACCATCGTGACCTCGTGGAGTATTGCGCGAATCTCGGGATCCTCCTGTACAATTATCTTTGTCTGGCACTTTCCTAATCCCTTGATTTTTGTCTGCGTTATTTTATTCTTTTGCACTGTCTTCGGAGTCTGTACTGCTTTTCCTTTGCTCAGTATATCCAGGTTTGTATCACTGCTCCATTCACGGGAAAATAGCACCCGACCATCGTTGGAAGGAACCCCGGCAATTTCCCAAATGCCTTTCTCTCCTGTTTGGCATCTAAAATGCCTTCTACCGAAATATCTCTCGGTTTGCGTTGCAATCTCCATTTCTGCACGTGTTGGCGTTTCGATGTTCGGTGATCAACTGGCTTGCTACCTTTGTCCCGCTTATCTCTATTTCTACCGATACCTTAAATATATTTTCTTTACCTCTCCCTTTTTTTTGACGCACGAACCTTATTCTACTGGTGTTGTCGCAGAAGCCTCGTTCGGCATCGCGGTACGCGGGAAATATTTGATTAAATTTCTTGCATGATACATGCCACGCTCTATCCCGTTATTTATTCCTTCTAGGATATATGTGGCCGTCGCGATCTGCTTTTTGATATGATACGGCCCTTCGTAAATCGAAAAGAATTTCGCTATCATTTTGTTAGCCGGGTCGCTAACATTACACGCTTTCGCAAGAACTAAATCTCCTTCGTTAAATCGTGTTAATTTGTGAGAATTGTCGAATCTTTTTGCTCGGATTCGACCCTTTCTTTTGATTCGTTCGGCGGCGAGCATTAATTTTTGCTCATAAATTTCCTCATTCTCGCTGTTTAAATCACCGATTGTTTGGAGCCATTGTCTCCAAACGCGTACAGGCTTTTTATTTAGCTGTAACTCGACTGGAGTAAACTCCGTTGTCTCGTGGTGAGTTTCATTCAGACAATTCTGTATAATTTTAACCCATTGTAGCGCGATTTCCCTCGAGCCGGAAAATCGCCTACCGCGAACCTGAGTTTCTCTCCCTTTTGATTTTCCCGTACGGGATGGGCGCCAGGTGCACCGAAATGCACCAAGAGAGAAACCTAACAGTCCGGCCTAAGCTGCTGTCATCTCGAAGGCAGAGTGGCTGGATAAGCGATTAATGGTTCGGGCGGGTTCACACGACACAAACAAATAAATAAATTAAATGCGATCACAGGAAAATACGGGAACCAAAGACTCGAAAATTTATTTAATTAAAAGAAACAAACTAATGAGGGGAAAAACCGAAGGACTCGGAGTAAAACCCCCGTCCCGTAAATAACCGAATAACAATTTAATACAGGAAGATCTTTGCCCGGTACCCGATTTGCACACTTCAACGCTCACGCATTCTCACACACACCGACGGTCGCGTCTCCCGGACTCTCATATTTCATCACGCGTGATACAGAGGCAATCTCACACACAAACACACGGCGTGGCTGACACAGCACAACGCACTCCCGTTTACCCTGTCCGAATTAACGCGACAATAATTACATTCACCCGGCCCAGTCGATGCGGCAGTAGTAAAAAACACACACACGAAATCACGCGCTAGAGACGTCCGCAGGTGACGACACGACGATAAGGCGACTCCCCGTGAAAGCTTCCCAAGGCGACACTTTATTAAACCCTCCCACAGGATACTAGATTTAAGACTCGAATTTTACTAATTTCTCCCGGAAAGAAAAACCTCGACGGCTTCGAGTAAGACCGCATACGGTTTCCCGGATCGACCACGCGGCGATAAACAAAGACAAAACCCGTACGCGACGTCACAAACACTCCTGCCGAAACACGGCGATCTCGATCCCTCCGGCACGGCCGAACGAAGCACGCCGTCGGTTACACATTATAATTTCCCACGCTCGGGATTACAAAATGCACGAAAATACTAACTGGCCGTAGCCTTACACAAATAAAAAAAACCCTTGGACGAAAGCTCACCGTATCGAGTCGCAGCCACGTGAACGGGAAAGACGGACTGGATATCGTCGCCGTAAAAAGATCCATTCTCCCTCCGATGGATAATTCCCGAAACCCGATGACTGACAAAATCGATCCGCTCGCTCGAACTCACAACGGGGAAGTGCCCCGAGCATCGATTCGCGATCTCGCTCGCTACCGTTATCCCTACCTCCCTGCCTAATCGTCACGACAAATTCGCACAATTTCGGGCATTCCTCGGCCCTTTCCGGCACAGCCGAACGCTCCGCACATCGACTCGCACATCGATTACCGGGCGCACGCAATCCTCTTCTAACGCCGGTAACACAGAGCTCCGCCAGAGGTACGCAATTCTCCCTGACGGGAGACTCCCGGTGAATCTTCTTTTGCACAGCCCGAGACTCCGGACGGCTGTACAATAAATGCGACGCGTTGAACAATCCAATCGAAGATCTTCTCCGATAATCCTTCTTCCTATCGTTGACGACTCCGACAGCAGGGAGGTAAAACGGGACTCCCAATTTACTCCAGTTCGGGCCTTCACGGCTTGCGGCTCCAATTTCGACCTTCATGTCGGACTCCTCTCCTCGATCGGCGCTCTCGTCCCGGCGATACATGAAATTCGTTCAAACAATAATTAGTAAATATCCTACATTACATCTAGGCCCTGCAGTGTCGCCTCGTGTGAGCCCGAACGAGCCGAAAATCGCGGCGCAAAATTTTGCCACGCTACACCATTTAACCCAGGACGAATGTCTGCCGGTTATCAATGAGCGAAAAAATCGTCCTAATTCGCGATTGACTCTCTCTACTATATTCCCCTGCGGGTGTCGGATTGAACAGAAAATCGGCTGTATATTCTCACTCTCTAAGGCCTCAAGCCATTTTCTATATGTAAACTGAGTTCCACGATCGAACTGTAGTCTCTTTGGCTTTCCATACGTTGGAATGTAATCTTTTAAGATTTTATTTAATGTCGTGGTGGCCGTGGCGGTTTTTAGCGGATATAAGACTACATATTTCGAAAATGCGTCAATCGTAAGGAGCAAATACTTCATTCCTCCTGCTCCTGTTGGCAGTGGACCATAGAAATCGATCGAGACAAGATCTCCGGGGCCTTCTGGAGTCAAGTTCTGTTGCGCCGCATACGAATGCTGATTTGGATGTTTATTCCTTTGACATGAGTCGCACGTAGCTAAAAGCGCTCGTATTACCCGATGCAGTCGAGGGTATGTGAAGTCCTCGTCGAGGATTTTCCATACTTTCTTTGCTCCCACGTGTCCATAGCTGTTATGTGTGTACCAGATGAGACCTTCTATTAATCTTGCGGGTACCATTACCTTTTTTCGACCGTTGACGGCAACTTTCAGCAGCACATCGTCTCGTAATAGATATTTTGTGTTATTTTCGAAAACTCCTCCGATGATTTCCGCTAGCTTGGGCTCTTCTCGTTGCCACTGTGCTAACATTCTTACGCCTTCCATTATGGGTCGAGGGGCCTGAGTCGCAAGCAGTTCTGCAATGATTATCTCTTTTCTTTTACTTCCGGCTTCCGGGGTTTTGGCACGGCTTAACACATCGGCGACGATATTCCTTGTCCCCGGACAGTACTCGAATGGTAGGTCGTAGTCCTGGATTGCCAACACCCATCTTGTTAATCGATCATTTAAGAGTTGACAATTTCGCAGGAATATTACGGCTTTATGATCTGTGATCACCGTGACCTGTGCTCCATATACGTGCGTCCTAAATTTTTTTAAGGTCCATACTACAGCGAGCAATTATTTTTCTGTGGTGGTGTATACCACCACTCCGAGCTCCCCATTGGCATCGTTTTGTGCTAAAGTGCCTCCCAGCGCATAATCACTTGCGTCAGTTTGCAAAATGTACCCTCTCGAGGGATCGGGATGTTGAAGAAGAACATCTTCGATGAATACACCTTTTATTCTTTCGAACGCGATTTTTTCGGCTTCTTCCCATCGCCATTTTACCCCTTTATGGAATTATTTCTTCCGCGTGTATGTTCGTGAATTTCGTATAATAATTAACTAGTCCGAGAAAACCTGTTAACTGTTTGAGATTTCTTGGTGCTGGGAAATCCTGGATCGCTTTTACCTTTTCCGGCTGTGGTTTAATCCCGTTTGTAGTGATTATATGTCCGAGAAAATTTATTTCTTTTCGGAAAATTTGTGCTTTTCGTAGTTTCAAAGTCATTCCGTGGCTTTCGAGTCTCTCTAAGAGTGCATCAATGTGATTCATGTGCTCTTGAAAATCGCTCGAGATGCAGAACAGATCATCCACAAAATTTATTATGTTTTCCCCCATGTTTCTTAAAACGATATCGAGAGCTCGTAGCAGGCTCGAGGTACTAGTCTTTAATCCGAATGGCGTTACCACGAACTCGTACACTCGGCCTCGATGTCTGAACGCAGTGTATTTTCTCGAGTCGGGATGGAGTGGAACTTGCCAAAAGCTGTTTGTTAAGTCAAGGCTCGTCATGACTTTCACATCGTGGCATCTTTGAAAAATCTCTTCTGTGTTTCGAGTGCACTCATGATCATTGGTTAAAACCTGATTGAGTTTTCTTGCATCGAAACAGAGTCGAACGGTTCCATCCTTTTTGTCGACAACCGTCAGAGGATTTACCCATGCGCTTGTAGAGCGTTGAATAATATTTAACTCGAGTAATTTTTCTATTTCTCGGTCTACTTTCTCCTTATAAAGCATGGGTATCGGATATGAGTGCGCGACTATCGGAGTGTCGGTTGTTACATCAAGCCGATGTTCGTAGACTCGTATCCTACCAGGTGTTTTCCTAAACACGTTCCGGTATTTCCACAATGTCTGACGTAGCCTTTCCTTCTCTTCAACCATCGACAGATTCGCTTCTTCGACGACTGTGTCGATTTCTTCCATTGTTACCTCTTCTTCGGGATCTCTGTTCCTGTTTTCGTGACTAAGATGTTCGACTGTCGACTCATCGGGAGTGTGCTCTATCTTATTTTCGTTTTTCCTTTCCGTAATTTTTCGGAGTATCTTTTTATTCTTAACCCTTTCTACTCTTTCTCCTTCTGGAGTTGCTTCACTCTATTTTCTTGTGGTTTCAATCGAACCTGTTTTCTCTTAATTTTTTTGTACCGGGATTGTTGGCACACTGTCCGCCAACTCATTATATTTGACCCTGAGTGTGTCGTTCTCAAGGTCTATCAAGCTTCTGAGAGGTTGTAGAGTGGCTACTCCGAAAAGCACGTCCCGAATTAATCCCGGAATGACGAGGTATCTAACATAAACTCGGATCTTCCCGATTTCTGTCATAGCCATGACTTGCTGATTTATCTTGCAGGGCCGTCCTTTAACTGCACCCTTTACCGTAACTCCGGTCACCGGAAGGATGGGACAGTTTGTAAAAACTTCCTTGTTTTCCAAAAAAAATTCCTCGGATAGCGCGGTTACCTTAGCACCGCTGTCTATCGGAACGGTAACCGGAATTCCTTCTACCTTTGCATATATTTCAGGGCATTCCACTAGTGGGAATTTTTCTTCATTAATTTCATCTCCCATTAAAAATTCTCTAGTATCGGAGAATATAGTATTAATGGGGATCCCTTCTGTCTTCTCTTCTGTATATTTTTTTCGCTGTTCCGTTGTACTCCGCCTGCGTTTACTAATTTTTTGTTCGTCGGGACGGGTACAACGGCTAAGCGTTTCCCGCCGCCGACGTACTCGGCTTCTCTGAAACTTTCTGCGTTTTCAACGCTTGGACCGTATTGTTCGGTTTCGGGGGAACAGTTTGGTTTTGAAGCGGTTCCCCGGAATTATATGGCCGATTCCACGTCCGCGCCCCCCCCCCCCAACCTTGGTTCGTTTGCTGATGTTGCCGATTCGAAACACCGGATGCGTTAGCCGGTTTCGGCTTTTCTGATGCCTTGTTCTCTGGTTTTTTATTGGCCTCTTTATTTCGGTGGGCGTTTGTTGGTCCACCTTGATCGATTTTCTCGTTACTCCCGTCCCCGAGAGAAGTCGCCGACGCTGTATTTTAGGTAAAGGGGTAATCAAGACAGCAGCAGTTATCTCTGTCCCCAGAGAAAGTCGCCGATGCTTGTTGGGAAGGAATCTCGGTAGTGATCAGAGTCACTGTTCGGCCAAGAGTGTCGTTCCTGGCTTTCGGACGGCCTTTTATATCGGAGCGACGGGTGTGCACACGGCACGAATTTGAGTCCCCTTCCGTCTCGTGTGACGTCAATGTGACGTCAGCAGCCTTCCTCTTCCTTCGTCTCCCGCGATCATGCGCGGCTGACGCAACACCTGCGAGCTAGGCGCGTGCTCCGAAATGCGCGGTGAGTCTCGGGGTAAAGCAGGCTGCTCCACAGCTGCTGACTCTCCGGGTATCAGCCTGTCTCTCGAGCGCTCCGCCTTATCGACCGGCGCGGGCTTCTCGCGATTCTCGTGATTCTCTGCGGTGCTCCAAAAGAGGTTTGGAGGCGATCGGACTTTGAGGACCGTCTCAGTACGCCTCGAGCACTCGTGCAACACACGAATTTGTGAGTAAAAAATTTTGAATATTACTCTAAGCAACTGAAAGCGAAAAGGACAAATCGAGGTATGTAATAAATTAATTGATGAGCGTTCAATTGTGTATTATTGTTCGATATTATTACAGATTCAAATCATTAGAACGTTGATATAATTGAGAATCTGACTGCTGCTGAATAGCCTGAGAGAATACGGCAAAACATTCTGTACAGTGAGAGACAGTAATTAGCTGAAAAAATAGGCACGCTAAAAGGCCCGGAAATTCGTACTGTTTACGATGCGTAAGCTATATCCATATATCGATATCTTAATGCCAGAACGCCATATGGGCTGAGTATAAGCAGAGTAAATGCCTGTCTGTTGTTAGACCATTGATATATGTAAACAATGGAAAACCAGTACGATGTTCGACCTCAAGAACTTTGTGCTGCTGTTTCTATGTCCACGAACATGAGACGGATGGCCGCTTGGGTCTTATGAATGTTTGAGAGAACATGAAGTCGGATAAAATATATGTCTCTTTATTAGTCGGAGAGTGTAATAATCGGAGTATAATTGGAGGTGTACCGCACTGGTCGGTCGTCGGAGCTGAACTGATGAAGCGGGCGTGAAGCTGAGGGCTTCGCGCTCGCTTGACAATGGAATAAAGAGTCGAAGGATGTTTAGTCTAGTAGATAAGTGGCCGCTCGCGGCGGTCCGGATGCTCGATAGCCTTAAGGGCTTCTTTGAAGAGCGTATCGAACGGAAACTTCGTATCGATATGCATGAATAAATATTCGAAGTCAAATGAAACAAAGTATGAGGCTGCGGCCGTTACACTCCCCCTCTGGGAGGAAACGGATTTTTTTTACATTTGACAAGATTTTGTTAAGTGTGACTCGATATAATTGAAAAAAGTAATTTGATTTTTTAAGATATTTTCATTTTTATGTAAGTTGTCTAATTTTTTTTTAAATATGTGTTTTGTTGTAGTTATTTGTTGATTGTTGATTGTTGATGAAGTAAAACTCCTGGTTGTTGTTGAAGTTGGTTTGGAAGATTATCCTCTGGTGCTGAAGTCGATTTGCGGTACACTCCTGTTGTTTTCTAATAGATGAGGGTCGTTGATATCTGTAACTAAGTAAACCTTTTTAGTTGTCGTGTTAGTGGGAGTGGTTTGGTTATGTTGGATGGGTTTAAATTTGGTGTTAAAAATGGTTAAGAAAAAATAAATAAAAAATGTTGTCCTGTTTCGTTTGGTTGATGTGGTTCCATTTTCCGTTTTTCTAAAATTGTTTGCATATATATTCCGTCTAATTTTGGCAAATTTTCCCGTTTCCTGGTATTGTTTGTATAATCCTTGGTTGTTCATTGTTTATTGGTATATTCGTTCCATTCTAATGTTCCTTTGTCGAGGTTTTGGTTATAAATTTTGAATTTTCTGATGGTGTAGTACCTGTAACATTCTTAGTTCTGATTGTGGTGGTTAGTGGGTTAGGTATAATAAGTGGTGGTTAGTGGGTTAGGTATAATAAGTGGTGGTTAGTGGGTTAGGTATGTTATTCGGCTTCGTTTTATTGGTAGAAGATGGAAGTTGTTTCTGGAAGTGGGTAAAATGATTAACACGAATATTGATAGTGTAAAAAGCATAGCATATACATTGTGACGTGGTACGTCACAAGCTTTTCCCCAAAGTCGGCTCGAGTCCGCCGCTCACCCAACGTTAAACCCGGATATTTTTACGCTTTTTCCTTCTATTTATTTTGTGTAAGTTAGCATGTAAATTCCCGTTTTTTTCCTCCCGATACCCCCTGTGCGAATGTGCGCGACTCGAGGACAATATCGACATCCCCCCACCCCCCTCGACGGCCCACGATCAGCAAGGAACAGCAAAGGAACGAGAGCCGACGTGCTGACGTCGAGGAAGGTAGGAGGATCGTGGACGAAGGGAAAAAGCCGCCAAAAAGTCCGCCCGAAAAAGCCTCGAAAAGCCCGCCGAAAAGCCGCCGCTGCCCGTCCGCCTGCCGCCCGCTGAGATCGCCGATGAACGGCATCGATCGACGATCCAGCGGGACTTCTGTCGCCACCTCCCGTAGACCGGAAGAAAAACGCCCGTCCATGAGTCCGATTACCGACCGGAGCTGACGCACAGGTGCTCTCGTCCCCCACCACCATCAGCGCCAACACCGACGAAGAAGAAGACCCCGCCATGTCCCTCACTCTCCGAGCCGAGCCGCGTGGCGAATAGCGTGTGTGTGAGACCGGGAGTCATTAATTTTAAGTAAAAAGAAATATTGTATAGCGAGTGTGAGGATTGGGAAATTATATTACGACGAATCAGCGATAGCCCAGGGACACGATTTTGGGACCGATACACGGATTATAAAAAGACTGAGGCTGTCCGCTGATTCGAGGAGAAATTGAGACCGGAAATCGGAGAAATTTTGTAACCGAGATCCACGTGTGTGGAATTTAAGTGAGTGAGCCCCGATTTTCTCGTAAGTTTTTTCCCACATTTTTCCCAACCCGTTCGACCCGTTTTCCTTCCCCGAGTACCCCGTATTTTTGTAAAAATTAGTCGTAATAGACTTTGCCTCGTGGTCGACACGTGCTCGACATTTTTGCACACGAGCAAAGAGGAATCGCGCGCGTGGTGAGCGGCGTAAAATTCGTTAAATTAGCTATTAGTGAAACCGTTTTTCCCCATCGATCCCATTAAGACTTTGGGACATTTTCCGTGTAAATTATTAAGACCGAGGTAATTTGTTAAGAAGCTCTGGACAGTGCCCTCGGCCTGAGAAGTCTCATCCCCCTTCTCCCCCCCCCTTTTTCCCCCGCTAGCCGTGTGCCGTGCAAATTCATACATTTTTCTGATTTTTCTTTTACTGTCGAGTTACGGTGCTACACCATGAAAGTAGCTAGCGCCCAAGGAGATATTGACATTTTTATTCATTTTCGTTCGTTTTTCCAATTTTTGGTATTTTTATGGTTTTGACCGATTTCGACCAGTTTTGTGTAGAACCTTCACCGGCCAGCCCCCCCCCCCCCCCCCCACCTCCCTGCGATTGACCCTTGCGAATTTCCGTTCCGGCGATTATTATAGAATTCGTTATTTCCGTAAGTTTTGATTATTTTTCTATTTTCCAATTTTGTTCCGCCTTTCTTTTATTTTCTATTATTTATTTCTCGAGCCCATTATCATCATTGTTATTGCGAACTCTTTTTCTTTCCGATTATTATTGAGGCTATTTTCTTTTTGTTATCGAATGTACCAGTAACGGCGTTGAAGCGGCAGTATTTTTTTGTTTTTGTTATTTGCCAGTCATCGAACGACTGAGGGTTAAAGATTAAATTATTACGTTTTTTTCTACACAAAACTTTGGTACCTTATACCCTTTTCCCTCGCCCTATATTTCCCGGATTGTCCCGATTTTTAGATTGAAGAGAATAAAGTATCATCACAATATATTGGCCAAAAAGGTAGATAATGGCTTAGTTGAGAAAGTGAAAAAAAAAGAAATTAATCAAAATGATATTGATATGATATTGATTGATATTGGGATATGATTGTTCCCATGCGATTTTTTTTTAGTATAAATAAAAAGTTGCTGTCTTTAATTTTTTCTTTGTTGCATTAAAATACGTGTGTCGCAGAGCATGTCTCAGACAATGTATATAAACATCTGTTTATATACATTGTTTTTTTTTTTTTTAGATTGTCATTGTCTCAATTTTGTTTTTGTTTTATTTGTTTCCGTTTTTCTCATGTTCCTGTTTACAAAGTAAATTTAATAATTAAATATATTGATGAATGCTCGATTGTATCGGAGTAAATGTAGCTTAAATGTACGTATGAATAAGTATATGGGTTTTGTGTATATTTATTTAGTTGTGATTTGTTTGTGAGAAGTTGTAACTGTTTGGCTATCCTCGAACACCCGATGCCGAGTCAAACCGCGGTTATCGGCACTGAATACGAGAGCGTGAGGTGTAAGTGGCGCCACCTGCCAGGATCGAGCAGCGGCTCGATCAATATCGAACCGAGCGCATGCGCAGACGAGAGATCGGAAACACCACGGCGCTGCCGAGCGGGCTTGCGGCGAAAGCATGCCCAAGGTCGAAGAAAGGAGAAAGCGAGGGAAAACCGACGCAGATAATTGGCCAAAAGTGACGACACTGGAAAAAGCACACGGCACCAACAGGTGCACCATTAGCCCAGCAGGGAATGCCGGAAGTGCGTCACGGGAATACCGACCCAGCATTGGAGGGCCAAGGGAGCTCCCCGCGAGTAACCAATAAGAAAATTAATAATCGGAGTCCGCCAAAACCCTGCAGAACCGACAAAGAGGGGGACCAAAATCGGCATATAAAAGACGGCGATTTCGTCAGTCAATCGGTTAATCATCTCACCGGGTCTACACCAGCTCTCCAGGAATACCAGCAAAAAGTGAAAAGTAAAAGTGAAAAGTAAAAGTGAAAAGTAAAAGTGAAAAGTAAAAGTGAAAAGTAAAAGTGAAAAGTAAAAGTGAAAAGTAAAAGTGAAAAGTAAAAGTGAAAAGTAAAAGTGAAAAGTAAAAGTGAAAAGTAAAAGTGAAAAGTAAAAGTGAAAAGTAAAAGTGAAAAGTAAAAGTGAAAAGTAAAAGTGAAAAGTAAAAGTGAAAAGTAAAAGTGAAAAGTAAAAGCGAAAAGTAAAAGCGAAAAGTAAAAGCGAAAAGTAAAAGCGAAAAGTAAAAGCGAAAAGTAAAAGCGAAAAGTAAAAGCGAAAAGTAAAAGCGAAAAGTAAAAGCGAAAAGTAAAAGCGAAAAGTAAAAGCGAAAAGTAAAAGCGAAAAGTAAAAGCGAAAAGTAAAAGCGAAAAGTAAAAGCGAAAAGTAAAAGCGAAAAGTAAAAGCGAAAAGTAAAAGCGAAAAGTAAAAGCGAAAAGTAAAAGCGAAAAGTAAAAGCGAAAAGTAAAAGCGAAAAGTAAAAGCGAAAAGTAAAAGCGAAAAGTAAAAGCGAAAAGTAAAAGCGAAAAGTAAAAGCGAAAAGTAAAAGCGAAAAGTAAAAGCGAAAAGTAAAAGCGAAAAGTAAAAGCGAAAAGTAAAAGCGAAAAGTAAAAGCGAAAAGTAAAAGCGAAAAGTAAAAGCGAAAAGTAAAAGCGAAAAGTAAAAGCGAAAAGTAAAAGCGAAAAGTAAAAGCGAAAAGTAAAAGCGAAAAGTAAAAGCGAAAAGTAAAAGCGAAAAGTAAAAGCGAAAAGTAAAAGCGAAAAGTAAAAGCGAAAAGTAAAAGCGAAAAGTAAAAGCGAAAAGTAAAAGCGAAAAGTAAAAGCGAAAAGTAAAAGCGAAAAGTAAAAGCGAAAAGTAAAAGCGAAAAGTAAAAGCGAAAAGTAAAAGCGAAAAGTAAAAGCGAAAAGTAAAAGCGAAAAGTAAAAGCGAAAAGTAAAAGCGAAAAGTAAAAGCGAAAAGTAAAAGCGAAAAGTAAAAGCGAAAAGTAAAAGCGAAAAGTAAAAGCGAAAAGTAAAAGCGAAAAGTAAAAGCGAAAAGTAAAAGCGAAAAGTAAAAGCGAAAAGTAAAAGCGAAAAGTAAAAGCGAAAAGTAAAAGCGAAAAGTAAAAGCGAAAAGTAAAAGCGAAAAGTAAAAGCGAAAAGTAAAAGCGAAAAGTAAAAGCGAAAAGTAAAAGCGAAAAGTAAAAGCGAAAAGTAAAAGCGAAAAGTAAAAGCGAAAAGTAAAAGCGAAAAGTAAAAGCGAAAAGTAAAAGCGAAAAGTAAAAGCGAAAAGTAAAAGCGAAAAGTAAAAGCGAAAAGTAAAAGCGAAAAGTAAAAGCGAAAAGTAAAAGCGAAAAGTAAAAGCGAAAAGTAAAAGCGAAAAGTAAAAGCGAAAAGTAAAAGCGAAAAGTAAAAGCGAAAAGTAAAAGCGAAAAGTAAAAGCGAAAAGTAAAAGCGAAAAGTAAAAGCGAAAAGTAAAAGCGAAAAGTAAAAGCGAAAAGTAAAAGCGAAAAGTAAAAGCGAAAAGTAAAAGCGAAAAGTAAAAGCGAAAAGTAAAAGCGAAAAGTAAAAGCGAAAAGTAAAAGCGAAAAGTAAAAGCGAAAAGTAAAAGCGAAAAGTAAAAGCGAAAAGTAAAAGCGAAAAGTAAAAGCGAAAAGTAAAAGCGAAAAGTAAAAGCGAAAAGTAAAAGCGAAAAGTAAAAGCGAAAAGTAAAAGCGAAAAGTAAAAGCGAAAAGTAAAAGCGAAAAGTAAAAGCGAAAAGTAAAAGCGAAAAGTAAAAGCGAAAAGTAAAAGCGAAAAGTAAAAGCGAAAAGTAAAAGCGAAAAGTAAAAGCGAAAAGTAAAAGCGAAAAGTAAAAGCGAAAAGTAAAAGCGAAAAGTAAAAGCGAAAAGTAAAAGCGAAAAGTAAAAGCGAAAAGTAAAAGCGAAAAGTAAAAGCGAAAAGTAAAAGCGAAAAGTAAAAGCGAAAAGTAAAAGCGAAAAGTAAAAGCGAAAAGTAAAAGCGAAAAGTAAAAGCGAAAAGTAAAAGCGAAAAGTAAAAGCGAAAAGTAAAAGCGAAAAGTAAAAGCGAAAAGTAAAAGCGAAAAGTAAAAGCGAAAAGTAAAAGCGAAAAGTAAAAGCGAAAAGTAAAAGCGAAAAGTAAAAGCGAAAAGTAAAAGCGAAAAGTAAAAGCGAAAAGTAAAAGCGAAAAGTAAAAGCGAAAAGTAAAAGCGAAAAGTAAAAGCGAAAAGTAAAAGCGAAAAGTAAAAGCGAAAAGTAAAAGCGAAAAGTAAAAGCGAAAAGTAAAAGCGAAAAGTAAAAGCGAAAAGTAAAAGCGAAAAGTAAAAGCGAAAAGTAAAAGCGAAAAGTAAAAGCGAAAAGTAAAAGCGAAAAGTAAAAGCGAAAAGTAAAAGCGAAAAGTAAAAGCGAAAAGTAAAAGCGAAAAGTAAAAGCGAAAAGTAAAAGCGAAAAGTAAAAGCGAAAAGTAAAAGCGAAAAGTAAAAGCGAAAAGTAAAAGCGAAAAGTAAAAGCGAAAAGTAAAAGCGAAAAGTAAAAGCGAAAAGTAAAAGCGAAAAGTAAAAGCGAAAAGTAAAAGCGAAAAGTAAAAGCGAAAAGTAAAAGCGAAAAGTAAAAGCGAAAAGTAAAAGCGAAAAGTAAAAGCGAAAAGTAAAAGCGAAAAGTAAAAGCGAAAAGTAAAAGCGAAAAGTAAAAGCGAAAAGTAAAAGCGAAAAGTAAAAGCGAAAAGTAAAAGCGAAAAGTAAAAGCGAAAAGTAAAAGCGAAAAGTAAAAGCGAAAAGTAAAAGCGAAAAGTAAAAGCGAAAAGTAAAAGCGAAAAGTAAAAGCGAAAAGTAAAAGCGAAAAGTAAAAGCGAAAAGTAAAAGCGAAAAGTAAAAGCGAAAAGTAAAAGCGAAAAGTAAAAGCGAAAAGTAAAAGCGAAAAGTAAAAGCGAAAAGTAAAAGCGAAAAGTAAAAGCGAAAAGTAAAAGCGAAAAGTAAAAGCGAAAAGTAAAAGCGAAAAGTAAAAGCGAAAAGTAAAAGCGAAAAGTAAAAGCGAAAAGTAAAAGCGAAAAGTAAAAGCGAAAAGTAAAAGCGAAAAGTAAAAGCGAAAAGTAAAAGCGAAAAGTAAAAGCGAAAAGTAAAAGCGAAAAGTAAAAGCGAAAAGTAAAAGCGAAAAGTAAAAGCGAAAAGTAAAAGCGAAAAGTAAAAGCGAAAAGTAAAAGCGAAAAGTAAAAGCGAAAAGTAAAAGCGAAAAGTAAAAGCGAAAAGTAAAAGCGAAAAGTAAAAGCGAAAAGTAAAAGCGAAAAGTAAAAGCGAAAAGTAAAAGCGAAAAGTAAAAGCGAAAAGTAAAAGCGAAAAGTAAAAGCGAAAAGTAAAAGCGAAAAGTAAAAGCGAAAAGTAAAAGCGAAAAGTAAAAGCGAAAAGTAAAAGCGAAAAGTAAAAGCGAAAAGTAAAAGCGAAAAGTAAAAGCGAAAAGTAAAAGCGAAAAGTAAAAGCGAAAAGTAAAAGCGAAAAGTAAAAGCGAAAAGTAAAAGCGAAAAGTAAAAGCGAAAAGTAAAAGCGAAAAGTAAAAGCGAAAAGTAAAAGCGAAAAGTAAAAGCGAAAAGTAAAAGCGAAAAGTAAAAGCGAAAAGTAAAAGCGAAAAGTAAAAGCGAAAAGTAAAAGCGAAAAGTAAAAGCGAAAAGTAAAAGCGAAAAGTAAAAGCGAAAAGTAAAAGCGAAAAGTAAAAGCGAAAAGTAAAAGCGAAAAGTAAAAGCGAAAAGTAAAAGCGAAAAGTAAAAGCGAAAAGTAAAAGCGAAAAGTAAAAGCGAAAAGTAAAAGCGAAAAGTAAAAGCGAAAAGTAAAAGCGAAAAGTAAAAGCGAAAAGTAAAAGCGAAAAGTAAAAGCGAAAAGTAAAAGCGAAAAGTAAAAGCGAAAAGTAAAAGCGAAAAGTAAAAGCGAAAAGTAAAAGCGAAAAGTAAAAGCGAAAAGTAAAAGCGAAAAGTAAAAGCGAAAAGTAAAAGCGAAAAGTAAAAGCGAAAAGTAAAAGCGAAAAGTAAAAGCGAAAAGTAAAAGCGAAAAGTAAAAGCGAAAAGTAAAAGCGAAAAGTAAAAGCGAAAAGTAAAAGCGAAAAGTAAAAGCGAAAAGTAAAAGCGAAAAGTAAAAGCGAAAAGTAAAAGCGAAAAGTAAAAGCGAAAAGTAAAAGCGAAAAGTAAAAGCGAAAAGTAAAAGCGAAAAGTAAAAGCGAAAAGTAAAAGCGAAAAGTAAAAGCGAAAAGTAAAAGCGAAAAGTAAAAGCGAAAAGTAAAAGCGAAAAGTAAAAGCGAAAAGTAAAAGCGAAAAGTAAAAGCGAAAAGTAAAAGCGAAAAGTAAAAGCGAAAAGTAAAAGCGAAAAGTAAAAGCGAAAAGTAAAAGCGAAAAGTAAAAGCGAAAAGTAAAAGCGAAAAGTAAAAGCGAAAAGTAAAAGCGAAAAGTAAAAGCGAAAAGTAAAAGCGAAAAGTAAAAGCGAAAAGTAAAAGCGAAAAGTAAAAGCGAAAAGTAAAAGCGAAAAGTAAAAGCGAAAAGTAAAAGCGAAAAGTAAAAGCGAAAAGTAAAAGCGAAAAGTAAAAGCGAAAAGTAAAAGCGAAAAGTAAAAGCGAAAAGTAAAAGCGAAAAGTAAAAGCGAAAAGTAAAAGCGAAAAGTAAAAGCGAAAAGTAAAAGCGAAAAGTAAAAGCGAAAAGTAAAAGCGAAAAGTAAAAGCGAAAAGTAAAAGCGAAAAGTAAAAGCGAAAAGTAAAAGCGAAAAGTAAAAGCGAAAAGTAAAAGCGAAAAGTAAAAGCGAAAAGTAAAAGCGAAAAGTAAAAGCGAAAAGTAAAAGCGAAAAGTAAAAGCGAAAAGTAAAAGCGAAAAGTAAAAGCGAAAAGTAAAAGCGAAAAGTAAAAGCGAAAAGTAAAAGTGAAAAGTAAAAGTGAAAAGTAAAAGTGAAAAGTAAAAGTGAAAAGTAAAAGTGAAAAGTAAAAGTGAAATCGTGCCAAAAAGGACTTGTAAAATCGGTGAGTTTGAACTTATAAAATCTGTGCCGATTTGGACTTGTAAATTTCGTGCCGTTCGGACTTATAAAAATTGGTGAAATTGGGACTTGTAAAAAAATCTTGCCTCTTTGAACTTATAAAATTTAGTGCCGATCGGACTTATATATTATTGAGAAGTGACAAATAACTTGTCAAAACAGCACCGGGCGAGACTTATAAACAATTGGTGGAACTTGGTGCGAGAAATAATCGACAAGGTGTCAACCGGGACAACGATCGGAGCGAATCGGTAAAGTAACCGAAGTGACCGGACAGAAACGTCATAATTGCAAAGGTGAAAAATAAAAGTCCAAAGACGTGAAAAAGTCACAGCTAGTGCTTAATTCACGTTCCCTGAAGGCACCGGTACCGTCAAATCAGAGTAAAACCGTTTAATTACAAAATAAACACCAATTGCAAATCGCGAGGTGAGCGAGCTTTCACCGTCGATCGCCGTGCCGTGACGTCACAACGGGACAGCCGAGCACCGCAGCCAGCTGGACTTCGCGACGACCGAGAAGCTGCCCGCGCATGCGTAGTGCGGTTCACACAAGAAGAAATCCTGTCAATTGAATATTCCGGCCTCAAGCAATTAATTTATTTAATAAAAAGAGAAATAAGATCCGAATATAAGCACAATCGTTTTTCACCAATTTTGTGACCGATGGAATTCAATATCTTGCACAATAATAAATAAAAAGAATTAATTCAAGGAGTAGAAAGCTTGTAATCAAAGGAGAGTTTATCATGTACGAATAAAAATTATTACTGTCTCACATAAACAACGTCTCTGACACACCAACCCATAATTCCTGGACGCTCGAGCACACGAATCCCTTCGTTTGAGTGCCCGTTCCTTTACAGGAGGCGCATGAACTCGGAGAAATTATTGTAAAGAGCTTTGCTCATGTTACAAAGTCTAACCCTATTACTGTGGTTTGTCAAATTGTCTGGTAGTCCGAAAAAGAATTCGCGGTTCATTTAGTTCTATTATGTATTTTGGTGGCTTGGTTTTTGTCTACATTTTGACTTTTTCAATTTTTCTGTGTATCTGTTGTATTAGGTTTTTCTTTCGTAAATATTTTTTGTGTGGAAAAGTGTTAGTTGTATTTAAGTGTAGAAGTTAATTTACCTTATATTTAGTTTTAGGTTAAATGCTAATGAATATTTTCCTATTTTTGGTTTTTGTTTTTGTCGATGATCGGTGTGTTTGTTTAAGCCAATAATGCATATTATGCGCATCCAGGCGATATTCTGCGATTTGATGTTAGATTCGATAGAAGATTCCTGATCGTTACCGGTAGCACTTTGTTGCGCGGTATTAGTATCATTGGTTGATAATTGTTAGCTATCGGTCTATCAATTTTTACGTCACAATGAAGTATTGGTGGTGACCTGAAGTTTGGTTGCACTGGTGTTTGTGTAGGATGTTGTTCAGAATCATTTGTTCGTTCAGCGATTATCGATGGTAGTCTAATATTGGAATGCACGGGTGATGGAGCATCCGTTTTGGATTTCGTTGCGCATTCAATACAGCTGAAAGGCGATGGTAAACTTCCGAGTTCTGAAACGTTTCTGGGAATCGGTGGCGATCGGAAGTTCGGTGGTACTTCCTATTCGTATGCTGTTTTCATTTTTCTCCGATGCGCTTGTTTCTCGATGCCAAGGTGGATCGGATTCTTGTAAATCAAATGCTATTGGTGGTGTTCGCGTTTCGTTTGTTGTATCGCTATTTACTGGTTGATTCTTGAGTTTCACGGCATCCTTATGTTCTCGTGACAGTTCGAGTTTTCCGAAATTGATATTTTTTCGTCATGAGTTGATAGCGCGCTGACAAGTTGAACTGGTATCTTTGCAGTTTTCGGAGGGCTATCCTTTTCCTGTGCAATTGTTGGAGGCGATCTGAAGGTTGGTTTTACGGGTGGTTTACCACTATTTTCGTCACCAGACGATTCTCCGATGTTCGTCGGTAACGGTTTGAATCCTTGTCTGTTAGAATTTTCATTCTCGGATTCTGTCTCGTCTTCCGTCTCGTTTTCAATATTCCGTGCCTTAGAGTTGTCATTTTGTTTTGAGTTCCATTGTTTTTTTCGCTTTTGTCACCGTATAAGTAGCCGGTAGCCCCGTCAGGGCTGACTTTTTCGCGAAACTGGTTTTTGTTTAGCTGCGATAATCTTTTTGTTTTATCTGGCCTCGTTGGGCTTTCTGCTTTTTGTCGCCTCGTTGGGCTTTTTGTTTTTTGTGGCCTCGTTGGGCTTTTTGTTTTTTGTGGCCTCGTTGGACTCTTGTTTTCTTGCTCTTCTTCCGTTGTAGTATCGTCTATGTCTGTATACTTATATTTTGTTTCAGTGTCATCTCGTTTCCTATGTTGTTTGCGTGGTTCCTTTATTTCTTCGGCTTCGTCTTCGGATGAATCCATTACACATTTTTGAATCGGTTTCCGTTGTAGTTTGATTCTGCGTATTCCTTTTAATATTCGCCTAGTCGGTTTCCGTGTAGGTATTTTTATGAGTTCAGCTTCCTTTTCTGATGTTTCAGTTTGCGATGTTTCGTTGTGGATATTTGAATCAATTTTTGTGGGTACACTCTCCGTTATTTGTTTTGATTCTTTCATTTTCGGTAATTGGTTTGTTTCTTCTTGTGGTTGCTTTGTCTGTTTAGGGAGAATTTGTTTAGTTTTTTCGTCATTTACGTCGTCCACTGTTGAGACTTGATTATCGTTGCGAAGTCTTGTGAAGCACATTACTCCTTTCTTTTGAACTAGTCGTTGAACTATCTGTTCGATCTGTGATGTGTTGATACTTGATTGATAATCTGATTTTCGCGAGTTTCCGGTGTTATTGTTGTTTTGTCCTTCTCGTGAGTTGGTTCGACTGCGCGAATTATCCCGACCGTTTCGATCATTTTGATAATTGCGATCTCGCGAATCGTCTCGTCGCGAGTTGTTTCGGTTATTACGTGCATTGTTATAAATATCGCGCGAATCGTAATTATCACGCGAGTTGTCGCGATAGTTGTTGCGATAATTATCGCGTGAGTTGTCGCGATAGTTGTTGCAATAGTTGTCGCGTGAGTTGTCGCGATAGTTGTTGCGATAGTTGTCGCGTGAGTTGTCATGATATTTTCGGTCGCGCGAGTTGTCACGATATTGTCGGTTACGCGATTCGTTTTTATAATATCGGTTTTGCGAATCGTTTCTGTTATCTCTCACTCGGCAGCAATACTGTTGGTTTCGTGAATCCTCTCTGCAGTTTTGATCTCGCGAATTATTTTTACAATGTGGAGAATAATTTCCGTAATTTCGGTCTCGGGAGTTATCACGATAATCTTGGTCGCGTGAGTGATCTCGATAATCTCGGTTCTGCGAATTGATTCGATAGTCACAACCTCGTGAATCTCGCATATGATAGTCGTTTCGATCGTGCGAATCTCTATCACGATCGTCGATTTGATCCCAAGAATTTCTGTTGCGATTTTGGTAGTTATTGGATCGCGAATTAATGTGGCGATCTGATGTTGTTTGAGTTGCATTTTCGAAACGTTTTTCACAAAACGCTCGTTGTCTATGTTGCTCGTTGGACTGTGCGGAACGAATTTTCGCTTTATTGGGACTATTTTCCCTAGCTTCGAATTTTTCGCGTTTCGTCGTTTGGTGCATTGCTTGTCTGCGAATGAGTTCGTTTTCAATATTTAATGCTTGTCAATGGCATCTTCGAGGGTTGCAAAATTTGTTGACAAGAGCAAATTGTGACCAAGTACTACCCGGTCAGAAAGTCCACGGATAAACGATTTTATTACTGTTTGGCTTACTTCTTGCAATCTGTTTTTCAGGTACTGTTGTTTTTCTTCATCTGTGTAGACTTCTTTGAGATGTTCTTCGATTCTTTTCGCGATTTTCCGCGTACGCATTGCGTAGTCTCTAACAGACTCGTTGTAATTTTGTGTATTAGACGTTAATTCTAATTCTAAATCGGATAATTCTACGGGTTTTTCAAAGGCGTTTCTCAGATCTCTCAGGAGAGATTCGAGAGTAAGGTGCGTTTTCAAGTTTGCTATATCTGCGGCAAATCTGGATATTTTTAGGTTAATTATGGTTAAAAATAGCGATTGGTCAATTTCGGGGACCATCTCTGATACCTGTCTACAAGTGCGTAGAAAGTCGCGAACTGGAATATTTTCACCATTAAACGATGGTATTGCGCTGCAAATATCGCGAAGCTCAATACTATTGGTTGCCATTGTTGATGATGATGTATTGTGTGATTGTTTATTGATCAATTTCCTTAGAATTGTGTACGAATTGTAAGTTTGAATTTTGTGTTATAATTTTTTTGTTTTAATGCATATGCTAAAATATTTGATCGAATATGTGAAAAAAAGAATGGATTGAAATCGAAAGTGAAGTTATTTGATATTCACAGAAGAAAAAAAAACAAAATATTGATAAAGGCCAAATGACAAATAAATTCGAAGTTATGTATGAAAAATTAAATTAAATTATGAGAATAAAAAAAAGATTTTTGTTAACGTTCAAAAAGGTTTAAAAATGTATTGTGTTAAAAAAGGTATTAATTATTGTTTGTAAATATTGTTTACAAATATTTGAAATACTCTATTCGATTTGTTTTATTCCAAATTATCTTTTTCCGCATCCATATAATTTTTTCGATTTTTCGTTATTTTTTTTGTGTATCTCTATAAATGTTGTATTAATTTTTTTTTTATTCGGTGCCATCTACGTGAGGCGCGTTTACATTGTGTTGAAGTGAAGCAAAAGGCAAAAAGGGAATTACGGTGTATTTGAGAAATAGGGAAATTCTACCTGTCCCGTGAAATGCCATGAACTACGGTGGTCGTACGTCGTGACATGCACTACGAGCACGTAACAAGGTTTTTGCAATACGTTTTCGCGAGTCGGCGCTCATATTTCACGTATTGAATAAAAATTCAAAATAAGTAATAATAATAATAATAATTGGCTCAATAAACGTTACACACTGTTAAATAATAATAACAAAAATAATTTAATTAATTGATTGGTACTTACGTGTACGATGTGGATAAATAATAGTTTTATTCAACTTTCGTCGGTATTGGTTGGACATTTTGTTGTTGTTTTTTTTTATTTAGCTTTTCTGTCGTATGCCGTTCTTCCTTCCTTCCTTCTATTTATATATAGGGGAGGTGGTTGGTGGATGACGGTGGCCGTCGAGACGTCGGTGCGGCGGATCACATCCGTGGCGGATCGATGCCGCTGTCGATGACGGCTCGCCGGTGGTAACGTTGGCGGCTGATGCTGCGCGAGGACTTTCGGCGGTCGGTATACCGGACGTCGCTCGCTCACTCCGTACACTCTCACTTGTAACTTTTGTTGTTTTTTTTTTTGTCAATGTTGAATATATTATTTAATAAGTGTCTGTTCAGTATATTATACTATTTTTGTATCTTTTCACTGTTACTCACTGTTCGTTGTATTTTTTTCTGCTGATCACCGTGTTTCGTTCGCTGTTAGTTTTTTTTTTCACTGTCGTTTTTTTTTCACTGTGTCACTTTTCGTTTTGTTGTTATTCACTGTTTTTTTTGTGTGCGAGCACGGCTCGAGCAAACAGCTGGGCCTAGTTTCTGGGCCTAACGATGAATATTAAATAATGAATATCAAATAGGGTTCATGTATGATGTATAGCGGGCCAGGGAGATATTTTCTTTGCAATTGTTTAACCCTATCTCTGTTTATGATGGACATTTGTAAAGAAAAAATATATGTCACTAGTGCATACCACACGTATATACCTATCAAAAAAATCGATTTACCCTTTTACGATTTTTATAAAAATTGGTGTCATATGGTTCTTAAGATTGTTTCATTTCAACTTAATGTTAGAAATTTATAATTCAAAATTCCGGATCCAATATGGCGGATCTAAGTTCAAACGAAGCAATAAGGCACCAATTTTAATAAAAATCGTAAAATGGTAAATCGATTTTTTTTATAGGTTATGACGTGGTGCGTCATAAGTCTCCTAACGCGGCTCGACGTCCCACCACTCACCTAGAAAATAAGTTAGGATTAAAATCTACAGTTTAACCGACGACTTTTAAAATTGTCAACCCTCTCCCCCGACTTACCCTGTCAGCCCTCGACTCACTCACCAAAGACTCACCGAAGACTCATCGCAGCCCACCGCAGACCTTCGCAGCCCATCGCAGCCCATCGCAGCCCATCGCAGACCATCACAAACCAACGAAGACCTCACCACCGACCAGATTGACCCTGCCAGGCTCAGAACGACCCTACGAGAATTGACAACCGTCCGTGAATTAAATTCTGGTACAGTATCCCGGCACTAACCTCCAAAATGTCCGACACCCCGGTGCACTGCTAACACATCGTCGTCCCATCTCCTGGAAGCCACAGCGAAGAAACTGCACCCGGCTGACCCGCCCTGGACAGCTTGAACCCGACGACACACTCTCGGCTCGAAATAACGAGTATAAACCGACGAGTTGTGTCGTACGGGCAAACACCAGAAAACCACCTGAACTGTCAGTTGCGACATTTCGCCCGAGCGCCGCAAGGAACCAGCACCTCTCGACGTCGAGAATTGTCCGGCGATCGATAGGCCAATCGATACCGAGGATGCGCGCGCCAAGTGTCGCGACTAGTCTTCCATCGCTAAGGATATCCGCAACAGTCCGCGACCAATCCCGACGCCTACCGCCAGCTAGTCCCGAGATCGACCAATCAAATTCGCGACACCTGTCGCTCTAGTACAAGATCGACCCTAAGGTCGGAGAAGAAGCCGGAAGCGGCAAGGCCATCGTCACTTCGAGCCACGGCCCGAAAGGGAGAGCGTGTGTGTGTGGAAGGCGAGATTGATTCAGACCAAAGTTGTGGAAATTATAACGACCCGGAAAGCCTACGTTACGATTAGACTCCATTCCCGGAGAGTACCGACCCGAACGCATTATAAAGGACACGATTGGACCAAATATTGGAATTTATAACGACCAGGAGAACCAAGGAATATCGAAAAGATTATATCGAACGGATTTTGTCGAAAGGAATATTGAACGGATTTTGGTTGAACGGCCTATCGGAGGAAATTTGTAACCGATAGAGAGTGAGCAAACTTTTTGAGTGAGTACAATTTAAGTTTCCCTTCCCCCGCTGCCCTATTATTGAATCGTCCCATTACCCAGATCCCCCTGAAAATTCACCCGCAACCCCTTTTTGTAATCTTAAGCAGTTTTCATCGTGTAAATTCTTGACTCGGCGAGTACCGGCCGCCACGTGCGCCGACATTTTTATTAATTCAACACGTGCGCGTGAGTGGTGGTGTTCGCGAAGGTTTCCAGCGTGCGATATCATTACGATTATTATTCCCCACCCCCTAGAGACTCATAAATTGACAATTCTTAATTATTTTTGTCATTATTGAAGATTTTGCTAGTTTTTTTTTGCCGAGGTAATATTGTAAAGAAGCCCTGGACAGTGTCCTCGGCCTGAGAAGTCTCATCCCCCTCCCTCCCCCATTTCCGCTAGCCGCGTACCGTGAAAGACAATAGATTTTTCTCCTTTTTTTTTGTGTTTCCGATTTATAATCGAGAGTTACGGTGCTACACCGATACAGTAGCTGGCGCCCAAGAAAATTAGTGACATTTTTATTCAGTTTCGTCTGTTTTTCGGTTTCTAGTTTCGACTAATTTTGTGTAGAATTTTTACCGGCCAGCTTTCCCCCCCCCCCCTTCCCTGCGATTGACCCTTACGAATTTCCGTCCCGGCGATTATCAAAGAACTCATTATTTCTTGCGTATTGATTATTTTTCTATTTTCTTATTTTTTTCTGCGTACTGATTATTCTTCTATTTTCTGATTTTTTGCCTTTTTCTTATTCTCTATTTTTTTTATTTATTTCTCGAGCCCATTATTATTCTTATTATTGCGAACTCTTTTTCTTTCCGATTATTATTGAGACTGTTTCTTTTTGTTATCGAATCCCTTCAACGTACCCGTAACGGCGTTGAAGCGGCAGTATTTTCTCAGTATTCTGTTGTTTACCCTTCACCGAACGAGTGATCATTAAAAGTTATTCTACCATTTTTTCTACACAAAACTTTGGTGTATTATTTTCCCCTTTTCCCTCGCCCTATATTCCCCGGATTGTCCCGATTTTCAGATTGGAGAGAATAAAGTATCATCACAAGGTATATACGTGTGCTATCCACTATTGGCATGTTTTTTTTATTTGTTAGAGATTACGCTACTTTTTTATTTGTTTATAATGTCAGGCGCTTGGCGTACGAACTGCTGAAGCAAATGGTATACAGCATCGGTTCAACCATGAACAAAAAATGGCAGGCGACAAATGGTACCACGTGTTCATGGCTCGACATCCAAATTTGTCACTACGGCAACCGGAAGCTACCTCAATGGCGTGGGCTCGCGGCTTTAATAAAGAACGTGTCATGGAGTTTTTCAAAATCCTGGAAACGATAGTGGATACGGAAAGACTAGATGCGCAGCGTGTGTTCAATGTGGATGAAACGGGATTGAGCACTGTCCAAAATCCGGAGAAAATAATTTCGTTGCGAGGAAAAAACAAGTTGGAGCAATTACTAGCGGAGAAAGGGGAACCAACACAACTTCAGTCTGTTGTATGAGCGCATCAGGAGTCTTTGTGCCACCTTTAATGATCTTCAAACGCATACGCTTCAAAGATGAATTGAAGCGTGGCGCGCCCCCAAGCACACTATTCGCTTGTTCCGAAAGTGGATGGATCACCAGCGAGATTTTTGTAAAATGGTTACATCAATTTATATAAACTGTCAACCCATCGATCGAACGGAAAATTCTCCTGATTATGGACAGCCATTCAACTCACACAAAAAATCTTGAGGCGATTAATTTGGCTAGAGACAATGGCGTCATAATGTTGTGTCTGCCAGCACACACAACGCACCGGCTTCAACCGCTAGACGTAGCATTTTTTAAGCCCTTATCGACATATTTTAATAGAGCGACCGATCAGTGGTTAAGGGAAAACCCACGTCAAGCAGTGACACAATTCTGCATTAGTGAACTTTTCGGAGTAGCGTATATTAAAGCCGCAACGATGCAAAACGCTATAAGTGGTATTTTGCGATGCGGATTTCGTTGCGTCAACAATTTTGGCGACGGAAAATCGCGTGGACGTGAGTGTTGAAACTCAACAGGCATCGAGAGCTTCTCTGAGCAGCTCATTAGAAAGTCGCCTGGGTCCCGTCAGTCCAACGTGTGCGAACCCCCGTCAATTTATTGATATGGTCGAACTCAGAATGTCACCAGTAAATCGAGCTGAGGGGTCAACGTCCCGACATCGCACAACCACGGTGACGACAGTATTTACAAGCAGTCCTCACAAGGCAAACGCGGATGTGTTTTCTGATTTGGAGATTAATTCATCATTGGATTTTGCCACGGAAAATAGCGACGAATTGGTCCAGCGCCTGGTTGCTTCATCAAATTGTCAAGGCCACCAAAACACGTTAACATCACCATGCGATACTCCACACGCTTCTATCCGCAGCTCATTGCGAAGTCGTCCGGGTCCCATTAGACCAATGTGCGTAAACCCCATCGAATATGTTCATATGGTTGAACTTAGACCGATGCCGGAAGATCGAGCTGAGGAGACAACGTCCCGACGTCGGACAAGCACGTCAATGACAGTATTGAGAAGTAGTCCTCACAAAGCGGAAATTAAAAAGCAAAATTAAAAAACCTTCCACTACGAGACAGCAAAAAACGAAGAAAAAAAGAACACTCCGATTAATGTGGAGCCGAAATCGGTATCTACTCAAGAACAGTCGTGGTACTGTCCAACATGCGACGAAGACCGAGTGAGATCAATGATACAATATCAATCATGCTACACCTGGTATCATTCGGCTTGTGCAAAAGTGCCAAAAATCCAAATAGTTTTCACGTGCAACGATTGCAATTGATTTGGATAAACATATGTTTATACTTGAATACTTTTTATGTATTGTTTAAAACGTTATGTTCATTAATTTGACCTCGTTATTAAATTTTCATCCCATGCAAAGTATGTACGTAGAGAAAGTATCGTCCAGTAAACATTTTATCAGAAATTCGATATTTGTAAGGAGAATATTGTGTTCGGAAGCTCTCCGAAGCCCGGGGTGACAATTAATAGTCACCATTAACTTTCTCGTGGCACGAGACTACCGTTATACGGATAAAAACAAGTGGTCCAATTTAAGCATATGGGGGTCCAATTTAGGCATACAAATTTTTGTTTCTCAGAAATCTACCACATCGCAAGACTTCTGGCATTTTGTACGGGAGGAATTGAACTCCGGCTCGCTTCTATATTGTTTGTATAACCCTTCGAACAAAAGAATGGCACAGTTTGCAGCGAATCGGTTCTTCAACAATGGAGATATACGCCTCCTTTTGTGTTTTACGTGCCGTCTCCGCCTCCCGGCATACGACACGGCACCCAAGTGCAAGGGGCCGGGATCACGCCCGGCCAACGCACCGCCCCAACTCCCGGCACGCACGCGAGCGCTGCCGCAAGCCTAGGCGGCTACCAATCCCCGCCCGGGGGCTTAGCCCAGGTGGGCCCCTTGGCGAGGGGGGAGCACTTTCCAAACTCCCTACGGCCTATGCAGGACCGCGTCCGAGTTGGGATATCGCGCAACTCACACGCACCACCACTGCCCCCGCGAGTCCAACCCAATGGCTGGCGGAGACGGCGTGAACCGTCACCGAGCTTCCCGGCCCCCGCGGTACCAGTATTCACCACTGGTCGGACGTTCGTGGGTCAATTTGACCCACTACCGGTTAAGGCTCTAGCCAGCCTTGGCACCGGTCGGGAAGCTCGGGTACGCGGATCCGCCAGACCCGAAAGGGCCGGGGCCTTCGGCCTCCAGCACCCTCCCCTGCGTAAATGGGCGACCTACTCGCTGACTTCGACCTGGGTCCTCGTTTCGAAGGCCCAGGCCGCAAAGCGGCTGAGGGCCTGGAAATTCCCCGGGGAGTTAACCACCCCGGTCATATCCCAGGTCCCGTCATCACTGCGCACGATGCCCATCGTCGCCAAATCTCTCCGCTCCCCATACAGCCGGCATTCGACTAAGACATGAGGGGAAGTCTCCTCAGCCTCACCGCACCGGCACAACGGGGTCTCCGAAAGAGTCCTCCGGTGGAGGTACTCGTTCAGAGACCCGTGACTCGTTAGGATATAGCCGGTGGGGAGGCCGAAGCAGCTCCCCCTCACCAACTCCGCGGGACCCGCCGCATCGGGGACGTACCGGCGGGTAGTCCCGCCATTTCCGCACACCCGCCAACGCTCACCCCATTCACCCCACAAAGCACCCCGCACCCGGGCCCGCCCCGCGGCCACCCCCTCGCCTTCTACATGAGGAAGCCCCCATGGGACCGGCTCTCCTCGTCGGAGAAAGTACGCCGCCTCAGAGTACTTAGCCTCCAAGTCTCACGGGAACTCCCCCATGAGGTACCCGATAGTCCTACGCCGGAGACCCGAATCCCGCCGCATTACCCGCCACAACTGGCACACGAGGGAGGAGGTTTTCTCCCGGATCGCCTGCAGGTGCGGCCCAAAATTGAGCCGCTCTCCCACAAGGATGCCCAGATATCGGACCTCCTCCGTGTACGGCACGGCAACCCGGTCCAGGAGGACCCTGGGGCGCCTGATCCTCGCAAACCTGCCACGAAGCATCATGCAGACGGTCTTGTCCCTAGAGACTTCGACCGCCGCACTGGCGCCTCACTCCCTGACCACCTCTAGGGACTCAGTGGCCCGAGACTCGACATCAAGACGCGAGTCCCCCGAGGCGATCAGGAGCATGTCATCGGCATAGGCGACGACCTCCACCGCAGCATCCCGGAGCCGCCGCAATAGGGGGTCCAAGGCCAGATTCCAAAGAATCGGCTCGGACATCGACCCTTGTGGGCAGCCCCGCTGCACATGCAGCTCAACCCGATCATACCGAGAAGCCAGATACGCCCGACGATGGCTGAAAAAGCTCCGCCAGATGACCATTTCAGGGCATCCGGCGGCACCTAGGATCCCGAGGATGGTGTCCCAGCTCAGGTGATCGAAGGCCCCCTTAAAGTCCACAAACGTACCAAGTACGTATTTGTGGGAGGACTCCTCGACCAACCTCATCGCCAGATGCCACGCATCCCCGGTGCCCCTGCCAGCCCTGAAGCCAAACTGCCGGTCCGCGAGGGAGTGAATCTCCCTCGCCTCCAACCTCCGCACCAACACTTTCTCCAGCAGTTTCCCCAGGACCGACAAGAGGCTGATCGGTCGGTAGGATCCAGCCTCGTCGGGCGGCTTCCCGGGGCCCTTCAGAATGGCCACGACGCGGGCTCTCTTCCACCGGAGTGGAAAAACCGCAGCTTCCAAGCAGCCGTTGTACATAGCCAGGGCTAGATCCGGCACAAACGCGACCAGCGTCCGCACCATGCAGACGCCGATCCCATCAGGCCCGAGTGCGCTGCACACCTTCATCCTCTTGAGGGCACACCGCAGCTCTTCCAGCGTGATGGGGGCCGGGGATCTGGCGCCGGGTGGTTCTCCTCTTCTCGTGGCTCCCTTTCCGGAACCCGAGGGAAAAACCGTTCCAACAGCGCCCTGGTACTCGCCTCCCAAGAGGTTGCAAGTGCCCCCCGACCCTAACACCGCCAATGTCGACCTGGCCCCGCCGACCCCGGAGGATTCGATAAACGTTTCCCCAGGAGTCGGAGTTGCCCACATCACCCACAAAACTCCTCCAATCTTCCTGTTTCCTTTGGAGGACCAGGCGGTGGTAGCTCCGGGCCAGTTCGCGATACCCGACCCGAAGCTCCGCCCGGACCTTCTCAGGTTCGTCCCGCCTTCGGGCACGCTGCAGGGCCATCCTGGCCCGCCTCGCCAGCCGCCTTGCCGAGGTAAGCTCCCGGCTCCACCAGCGGGATCTTCTTCGCGGCACAGTGCCCGCCCTCCCCAGCCGAGAGTCGTTCACGCCTTGGAGTAAGGTCGTAACCGCCCCGGCCAGGGCGACGGGCCCGGCCTCCACCAATGCGGCGGTATCCAAGCCGTCCGCAGCCTGCTCCAGGGCGACCATAAGTCGCCGAATCCACGCCGAATGCGACCATAAGTCGCCGAATCCACGCCGACGGTCGGCCACCTGAGTACAGGCAGCGGAACGTCGGATACCCCTTCCCTCCGGAGAAGGGTCACACAGAAGGAGTTGTGGTCCGAGTGCACCAGTTCAGGCAGGATCTCCCACCCGACCCGGTACACCCGCTCGACACCCTTCCCCAGAGTTACATCGATATCCGAACGACCCGTAGGTCCGTCGAACGTGAAGTGCCGGGATGGCTCGTTCAAAACCTCCAAGTCAGACGCGACTATGAAGGCCTCGAACTCGCCACCCCTGACGGCATTCTGGTGCCCCCTGAAACGGTTCTTGGAGTGCCACAGGCGGGACACGGCGTTTGCATCCATGCCCGCCACCACAGGGGCCCCCGGCAGCTGGGTAAATACCCACTCCAAATACTGGAGATAGCCACCGAGGGGTTCTCCATGACGGCAGTACACGGAGCTAAGGTGCAACGCACTGAAGCCGCCGCGAACCCACACGGTGGCACCCCCGTCCGCGCCAGGCATGGTGATGACCGTCGCATCAAGCGACGCGTTGGAGAGGACGACGGCAGACTTGCCGTCGCCGCTCGGGAAGACCCGCATCCAAGCCGGGAGCCCGGCCACAACACCGCCCGCCCGCAGGTATGGCTCCTGTGTTACGTCCGGGTAACATAAATGAATTGCCCTATTTTTGACCTTAGCAACGGCTAATTAGTCTGGGAAACGGGCTTACGGATCTTGATTAAACTATCGAGAAATGAATTTTATGAATTCTGGATGTTGAAATTAGTTGGTTTGTTTATCAGAATTTTTACTACATTGCTCGAGTCTTTTCTCATAGATAATCCGTCGAGGATCGTTTTCAGGAATCCTTGATGGATGTAAGAATTTAATTACAAATTCAATTTTCTGCAAACGATACTGTATGTGGTCAATATTGTGACCAAAAAGAGTTTGAATGAACTCCTCAGTGAAATAGCCGTGTTTATGGTTCCTGGAGTAGCCGCTATACTCGGCGGTTATTTTCCGTAGATAGTTCTTGCGTCCACCTGACCGACGTTTACCCACTAAAAGAATGATTGTAACTTTTAGTAAAAATGAATTTAATTGTTCAGACTACGCGAACCCCAGGGTTAACGGATTAGCAAGCTCGCGGTGGTCCGCGCAGCAAACTATGTTTTCAGGAGGAATAAGAGTTCGCGGTGTTCCGCGCAACTCTTGTGTTTTGAATTTGGGAATAGAATATCCGGTGAGCTCGCGGTGGTCCGCGCAGCCCGATGGATTTGTAGAAGGATGAGTGAGTTCGCGGTGGTCCGCGCAACTCACTGAGTTTGAAGGATCTGGCGAAGAGTTCGCGGTGGTCCGCGCAACTCTGAGTTCGAAGGATATGATGAGGAGCTCGCGGTGGTCCGCGCAGCTCAAAGAAGATTTCGTAGATTTTGTTGAACTTACTTTTACTTGAATTCTTGAGAAGAGTGTGTCTGGTAGAGTTGTACAATTCTTAGCTCGATCCAGAGGGTTTGAAGATTTTACAAGAACTGTTTTTTAAGCATAAATTTCGTCCTTATATACTAGTGTGTACTCTATCTTCTTCTATGCGTAGGTGCGGGAGAGGGCAAATTTTCCCTTAGCTCATTGGTTCTGAAATTTCCCGTCTCCCACTTCCTATCTTTCCAGAAGGATAGGAAGGACCGCTCTTATCTCTTACGTATTTTTCGGGCCCGAGCACTCCCCTTCCCTTATTGATACCTCAAGGCCCCCATGGTTGTGCCCTGTGTTTGTGTGAAGGGAGTTGCTCGTGCCTGGGTGCTATGTGGTGGCGTTACAGGGATGTAACACCTGCAGCAGTGCGGCGTCATAGCAGCCCTCGACAAGGGCCTGGCCGAGCTCGGCCATCACCCCTCGGGACCGCTGGCAGTCGAGCTGGAGGACACGCAGCCGGACCGGTCCCGGGCTCCCCAGCCCACCAGCAGCACACGCAGGGTGAGGCCGACTAGCCATTCTCTGTTAGCAAGGTGGGACCAACTGGGGCCCCATGCCGGACCCGCTCCTCCGCAGCGGCAGCCCGTTGACCCTCCGGCGCCGCTCGGTAGAGCGGGCACATACCGTCCATTGCCCGATGGGCGGCCCCCAGGCCAGGCTCCCTGCAGTTGGTACAGCAGGGAGGCTGCCCCCTCGCCGGGCACGCCGAGGCACAATGCCCGCCTCCGGCAGACCAGCCACACGTCTGCTCCTGCTTATGGCAGGACACAGACGGGTGGCCGAAACCCAGACACCGGAAACATCGGTCCGCCTCGACGTAGTCCCGGACCAGGCAGGAGTGCCAGCCCAGGAAGACCCGCCCCTTCGCGACCAGCGCGATCGCGATCTCCGGCGCGACCTCCAGCACCCAGTTGGCCGCCTTCAGGGTCGCCCTGCATCCCTCGAACTTCCGCGCGACCCTCACGGCCGCGCGGAACTCTTCCTCACCCATGTCGGGCCGTACCTGGGATCGGAGGGCGACCAAAACTGCCCCCTCCGACATCTCATCTGGGACCGTGAGAACCCCGACCTTGCTCCTCGGCGCCTCGGGCGCCGCCACGCTGAGCCCACCCTGGCGGATGGCCTCGTTTCGATGGAAAAATTCGAGGTCCGCCTCCGTGCTGGTCTCCACTAGGACACCACCCGGGACGGACCTCACCACCGTTACACAGACCGAGGCCTCCCCGGGGTTAACCAGCCCCTTCAACCTCGCTTTTACCTCCGCCGGCGTCAACGACCCCTCTGCCGCCTCCACAAAGACGGCATGCTGAGGGATCTGTGGCGCCCGTCGTCTGGGCAGAGGGGGACGGACCACACCCGCCCCCAACGGACGCGGGGATGCCCCTTCGGGGGGCATCGCACCCGCGGCTTCGGCGAACGTCCTCGGACGCCCGGGCGCCGGCGGGGCAACAGGGCACGGAGCCACCCCAGGCCCCACCGATCGAACCGCCACCTGGCGGACGACGAGCTCGTGTGCGGTGCGCAGGCCCGCACACTCGCCCATCAAACCCTCCACCCGCCCCGACAATGCGACGGGTGGGTGTCAAAACTTCGGTTAACCAAACATAGAACGCCCGATATCTCGATATTTCATGATTGCGAGTGTCAAAATAACGAAAAACTAATTGTCTGAAGTTTTATGTTAGACAGATCACTGAGTCAGATAACTGTTTTACCAAACGGTGATTTATTAGAATATTTACATATTCGAACATTAATTTCTAGACTGTCTGTATTTAGAATGAACAAAATATAGATTCGTATGATATAGAAAGATCAGGCTTACGAAATTGGAAACGGAGAGCAGCTGATATTCGTAATGACCAATACTCCTAAACAAAATGTGTCGAAGATACAAATTTCAAATGACTAAAACTTAGATACGCGAAATAGCGAGGGGCCTAAATAGCGAATGTCGAAATCGTGAACACAGAGAGGCGAACATTTCTGAAAATGTTTCAAACCATTGTTTTTAAACATTTTTAACGTTTATTTGAATTTACACTATAGTAACCAAACTTGATACTTCTAGAAAATTCTCTCGATTATAAAAATTATGAGCACATGCTTCAAGGTCAGTATTAATGTACTACGATACTATTGGTCCTGCTACTTAATTTATTAGTTTCGGCGAGAATTTTATGCAGAACTTCTACATATACGTGTACAATAAGTGGTGGTAGCTGTTTAAAACGATGTGATATGCGGTGGTCGGTAATAAGAACTGCAATTGATATTTTTTATGGTGCAGACATATGAAGCTGAATTGATATTCATATCACGAATGAATCCGGTTTTAATCGTAGTTATGCTCTGGGTGTATGAAAGGTTATGCTTTTTATAGTTATATTACACATTTAATATTTCTTTGCTCCTGGAAGCAAATGTTTCCTGAAATAAAAACGATATTTTTCAAATTGTAAAAAAAATCTCAGACTTAAATGTCTTCGGTTTAATTGGACGACCCAGCGTTATTAATTTTCGGATGTGAATCAACACGATGAAGCACGTGCAAAGTGATGGCAGAAAAGGACTGTTAACGATAATTTATTCCTTCAGTTCGTACAGGTACGTGAAATTCACAAATTCTAAAACCATGCCCATTGTTGATTCACGCGTCCGTGTGTATTTGTAATTAAATTATATGTCATTAAACAGGTGTTTCAGTCAACTTGCACCATTTTCTGTCAATCTACTCAGACTTGCAAGGGGACATATCAAATTTCATATTTTTACTACACGCGTTTCCTTAGAAATGGAATATTAATTAAGGGATCATCTCAGTGTGAAATTTTCAAAAAATCGTTTTTTTATTATCGGATAGTATACACGGTTACAAACATGCTGTTAAATTTTTAAATCGAAATTCGAATTATTTTCGTCACTACAGCATTTCTTAGAGAAAGGGAACGGAGCGTCACATCTGCCGCGTCCGTCCGGTCGTTAAACCGTTATTCGTTTTGTTGTGCTCCTACCTGCGCGTGACCTTCTATCGGTATTCAGTTCTTTAAATTCGTTGAAGGTATAGAACTGGTTCGTTGGGAAGCCAAGCATTTCAGTTTATTTTCGGCATTCACTATGGATGGACCTCCGAGAGAAACACCAAAAAAACCTCCGTCTCAAGATAGAAAAGGCTCAAGGAGCACACATCCGCGATACGACAGAAAAAGAAAAAATTCCGGGGGATTTAAAGGAACGAATCGGCATGTTATCGAGAGTGATACAACGTTTGCAAGCACATCGGCGGCGAAAATATCGAGGAAGAGTCCGGAGTTCAATGTAAAAATCGACCAAACATTCCGTTATGTTTTGGTAGAATTTGTCTTGGTGTTCGGCGCTCTGCAAGAGTTATTGAAGTGTAAAAAGTGCAACAGCGACGTCAAATTTTATAAAAAGTCGATTCGCGGTTTAGGCTTCAAGATTTGTCTTGAGTGTTCGTGTTCGGATCCGGCTGAGATCAATTCTTGTCCGCTAATAAACAACGCGTACGAAATAAACCGCCGTTTCTGTTTCGTTATGCGAATGCTCGGCATCGGCATACATGGAATTAGAAATTTTGTCACTTTGATGGATCTGACTTCCACTTTCAATAGCACCACGTATTATGGCATACTGAAAACGCTGCACATTGTTGTGAAAACAATATACGAGGCCGTCATCCGCAAAGCAGCCGACGAAGAAAAGGAAAAAACTTTGGAAGCCAAAAATCGCGCGAATGTGCTAACAGTGTCTGGTGACGGATCTTGGTCGAAGCGCGGTTTTACTTCGCGCATAGGTATTGTGTCTGTGATCGGAAAATACACGAATAAAATTCTAGACGTTGAAGTGAAATCAACCTTTTGCAAAGCTTGTTTGTTTTGGAAAGGAAAAGAGAACACTGTCGAGTACGAGACATGGTTTGCGACGCACGGATCGGATTGTAACGTCAACCACGAAGGCAGCGCGGGAAAAATGGAAGTTGACGGTATCGTCGAAATTTTCAAGCGATCTGAGGAAGTACGTAGTGCAAAATACGGGTTTTATATAGCGGACGGCGACACAAAGACTTTTAAAATGTTGTTAGAAGTAAAACCTTATGGTGACCATTTTATCGTAAAAAAAGGAATGTGTTTTACACGTAAAAAAACGCGTTTATAAAAGGGGAAACGAAGCGAGAAAAAGGTTGGTTCAATTGAAAAAAGCGAAAAAACAAATTGAAGACAAACAAATTGAGAGTGAGCCCAAAAAAAAAGGAACTCGTTCGCGTGCTTCAAAAGCCAAAACTCCAACACGAAAATCTGCTGACGAACCGAAAAAGCGCAATTGACACTGAAATTGTTGACAAATCTTTCGGAGTATTATGGTTTAGCAGTTCGTCGAAACTCCGATTCCGTTGAAAATATGAGGAAAGCAATATGGGCGACTTTTTACCACAAAAGTTCAACCGATGCAAATCCCCAGCATCAGTATTGCGCTTCGGGAGGAGATTCGTGATGCGAATGGCTCAAAGCTGAGGCCAGTGGATTTCAAGAAAAATATTCTCATCCACCAGCGCTCGATGATGATGTTCAAGAAGTTCTGAAGCCGATTTACGAAGATTTAACTACAGACGATTTGTTGGAAATATGTACGGGCGCCAACACGCAGAATAACAATGAAAGTTTCAATCATTGCGTGTGGCAACTCGTTCCGAAACACATTTTCTGCGGAAAACAAACTGTGGAAATTGCTACATATTGTGCAGCTTGCACCTTTAACGAAGGATACGATGCTATTCTTAAAATCATGGAGGCAATGGGTTGCACCATAGGACCGATAGCGGCTGACTTCGCTGCGAAGTACAAGGCGGAGCGCATCGCAACCGCGGAACGGCGAAGCTCTTTGGACAGTAAAGAGGCAAGAACAGCTCGTCGACAAGAAATGTCCGCCGAAAATGAGGAGTTCGAAGAAGCCGAAGGGGTATTGTATGGACCTGGCATCGCCGATTGATCGTAAGTGAATGATTTATCTGAAAATCCCTGATCTCAAAGTTTAAGCTCGTTTTTCTCGGAATGGTGTTTTTCAAAACGGTGGCCGCTGCCGAGAGAAGAGTTTTCAAGCTATCGATTTCAAATTTTTACAGAACATTCTTCTTATCATTCTCTATCGTCCTATGGAAGCTTTTTTTTTAACTTCCTATTTTTTTTCTCGAAAAACTGTCGAAAAAAGGCCAAATTCACTACTTTTTGTTCAAATCGCCGCCATTTTGTAAAAAAATAAAATAAAAAAGCCTCCATAGGACGATAGCGGCTTTCCTACAGATTAATAATCTTTTTGAAATGTTTGTTTCAGATCAAAATTGAGCCCGGAAAAGTGGACACCGATTAGGACTCTTTTTTTTACAACATTTTTGATAATTAATAACAATAATAAAAAACTAAAAAATCACCGCAACAAAAATCATTTTGTATTCTTCATCGCTGCTTTAATTTATTTAAAAAAAAACCAGATCGATTAGGATATCCTAACCATGAAAAAAAAAATCGCGAAAGTCAGCGATTTTTCGGGCGGTCACACTGAGATGATCCCTTAAGGATCCATTCCAAATAAATTATGTCAATGATACATTTTTATTTGGCCTCTTACTTCGTTTACACGTCACGCGTAGAAAAGATTAGTATTGCCGAGATTCTCACTGAGAGTCAAGCATGAGCGCCGAACCAAGATCCTCTCCGAGATTCTTTCCGAGATTCTCAAAAAAAAAAAAGGTCCGGGAATCGGTTGGAAATCTCTCCGAGATTCTTTCCGAGATTCTCAAAAAAAAAAAAAAGTTCCGGGAATCCGTTGGAAATCTCTCCGAGATTCTTTCCGAGATTCTCAAAAAAAAAAAAGTTCCGGGAATCCGTTGGAAATCTCTCCGAGATTCTTTCCGAGATTCTCAAAAAAAAAAAAGTTCCGGGAATCCGTTGGAGATCTCTCCGAGATTCTTTCCGAGATTCTCCAAAAAAAAAAAAACAAAGTTCCGGGAATCCGTTGGAAATCTCTCCGAGATTCTTTCCGAGATTCTCCAAAAAAAAAAAACAAAGTTCCGGGAATCCGTTGGAAATCTCTCCGAGATTCTTTCCGAGATTCCCAAAAAAAAAAAATTTTCGGAAATCCGTTGGAAATCTCTCCGAGATTCTTTCCGAGATTCTCCAAAAAAAAAAAAGTTTCGGAAATCCGTTGGAAATCTCCCCGAGATTCTTTAAAAAAAAGTTACGGGAAGAAAAAAGTTCCCCGAGAAAAACCGTATTGCAAGCGGTGTATAGACGCGCGATACTAGCTTGATCGCGCTTGCAACAAAGCAGCACTCAACGATGAAGTTACATCGAAATTTTATGACCCTATAAAGATACCTGCATGAGACTAAATTTCATCAAGTTATAACGACTGTGTTTTACATCGCACAAACTTTGCTCGGGGTATTTCACTTGAAAAATAAAATTCTACAAGCAATCTATTTTTCCCTCAATACCAGTGCATTGACACAGATTTGCCAGCGATGAAATTTGATGCAGTCGAGATAACTTCAGGGACACGAAATTTGCACTATGGTTCGGATAATAGAAATTCGGATAAAGCAACTCGCAGTTTGGTTAAATGGATGTTCGGGTAATCGAGGTTCTATTGTAAGCGCAAAGCGATGAAACAGCTGGTTGCTTTTTCGCTAAAAGTTACTGGAAGGCAACCTCAAAGTAATCGTTCAGTGAAACTCAGATTGCCAAACTGCCTAAGTCGAAAACAACCGGAAGTAAACGGATCACAGATAAATGTTCAAGCTGTGCGACCGTCTCCCCCCCCCCCCCCCCCGGTGCGACTCAGGACCGATCATAAGTATTATCAGCGAGGGGAATCGACGATTGAGTCTCGGTATCAGTGCAAGGTTTGGATGATCTCTTGGCGAGGCGACTGTAGGTTTTTGCTGTAGGATGCCAATTTATCATCCGCCTCTGTAGTGTACGTACAGGTTCTCGTATGTACGCTCAAAAGAAAAGTCTCATGGAAAACGGATATCATCTCGGCTTCCGATGAAACTTTTCTTTTGACCTTACTTTCCAGATTCCGTGAGAAAAGTTGATTACAGTTTTTATTACCGATAGCGGTATTGCACATGCTATTAAATCTAATTCCGAATTTATCGATAAATTGCCCCCGACGATTTCCATACGGCGAGTCTCAACGTCCTCTGGAAAGTTGTTCGTGTTAGTCCACTCAAAACTTGTCCCGGTGTAGTGCACAGCAGACAACGGGAGTTTTATCGGCGAGCTACATGGCGAAGGACAATGTTGTAATTTCTTGAATCGTTATCGAGGGACTTAGCATTGTCGCTGCTATCACCGAATGTCGTGCTATTCTCTCTGAAAAGTTTTCGCAGATCCAGCGTCGTGATCCGGCGAAACAATAGCCGGCGGGTAGGAAGTTCGCTGAGCGGGATGCCTTTGCCGTGGACCACCCACAGGTCGCAAATCGGATTGCACGAGGAGCCGGCTTGCCGTCACTTGTGCTAAATCTCATAATCCGATGTAGCATTTGCCCGAAATTGTAATCTCCCAAATGACTAGAATACCGAATGTTCAAAATTCCGAAATATTATTTTGCCGACTCGTCATAATCCCGACGGCTTAAAATACCGAAACATCTATTGCCCGAGGTCCATTCACCCGACGTCTCATTTGCCCAAAAGTCTGTTTTACCATCATAGAGCTCATGGTTACCGACGTACGCTACAGAGGCGGATGATAAATTGGCATCCTACAATAAAAACCTACAGTCGCCTCGCCAAGAGATCATCCAAACCTTGCACTGACACCGAGACTCAATCGTTGATTCCCCTCGCTGATAATACTTATGATCGGGCCCTGGGTCGCACCGGGGGGGGGGGGGGGGACGGTCGCACAGCTTGAACATTTATCTGTGATCCGTTTACTTCCGGTTGTTTTCGACTGAGGCAGTTTGGCAATCTGAGTTTCACTGAACGATTACTTTGAGGTTGCTTTCCAGTAACTTTTAGCGAAAAAGCAACCAGCTGTTTCATTGATTTGCGCTTACAGTAGAACCTCGATTACCCGAACCTCCATTTAACCAAACTGCGAGTTGCTTTATCCGAATTTCTATTATCCGAACCATAGTGCAAATTTCGTGTCCCTGAAGTTATCTCGACTGCATCAAATTTCATCGCTGGCAAATCTGTGTCAATGCACTGGTATTGAGGGAAAAATAGATTGCTTGTAGAATTTTATTTTTCAAGTGAAATACCCCGAGCGAAGTTTGTGCGATGTAAAACACAGTCGTTATAACTTGATGAAATTTAGTCTCATGCAGATATCTTTATAGGGTCATAAAATTTCGATGTAACTTCATCGTTGAGTGCTGCTTTGTTGCAAGCGCGATCAAGCTAGTATCGCGCGTCTATACACCGCTTGCAATACGGTTTTTCTCGGGGAACTTTTTTCTCCCCGTAACTTTTTTTTAAAGAATCTCGGAGAGATTTCCAACGGATTTCCGAACCTTTTTTTTTTTGAGAATCTCGGAAAGAATCTCGGAGAGATTTCCAACGGATTCCCGGAATTTTTTTTTTTTTTTTGAGAACCTCGGAAAGAATATCGGAGAGATTTCCAACGGATTCCCGGAACTTTTTTTTGGAGAATCTCGGAAAGAATCTCGGAGAGAATCTTGGTTCGGCGCTCATGCTTGACTCTCAGTGAGAATCTCGGCAATACTAATCTTTTCTACGCGGGCCTACGGGCGGGCTTACACGTTATCGAAGATGTGAGTGATAAACGTGTACCATTTAAGGAATCGCTCCGTCGGCGTGCCAAGGAATCTGGGGAAAATTTGAAACACAAAGCCAATGATAAAATAGCTCTACTTATGAAGGGCTCTGGGTATATAACAGTGCGATCGCCACACGCTCGATGCAGTCGTTGACCGGTCGTACACCCAAGCGTATCTGTGCGAGAAAAAGGTCCACCGGAACGAAAAGAAAGAGGAATACCCGTGCAGCACCGACGAACACGAAGAAGAAGAAGAGGAGAACGATAGCCACGGGTAAAGTCACGAAGAGACGAAAAAATACGAGGAGTAAGAAGAAAAGGATGATCAGTGACATTTTCGGAAGTGCTTAAACATCATGTCTTTTTTACATTCGCACTCTTGTGAATATATGAAATCGGAGCTCGACTTATTCACTATACCGCCAACGCAAACATCCATAGAAGCCTCTCAATGGGTTCATTACAAGCCTGTCTCCTCATTGTCGGACGATGGCCCCATCGAGTTTGTTATACCTGGCCATGGCGACGAGTACTTGGATCTTGCCCACACTATGATCTGCGTAAAACTGAAAGTACTGGCCAACGCCGAATCGCCATACAAAGTAGCGCCTGTTAATAACTTTCTACACAGCCTCTTTAATCAGGTCGATGTATTTTTCAACCAAAAGCTCGTTGCGCCGCCCAATAACGCTTATGCGTATCGGGCATACATTGAAACATTACTCAATCACGGCCCAGCGGCAAAACATTCACATCTGACAGCGGGTTTATGGTTTATAGATAATCCAGGTAGCCTTGAGGCGATACCCGGCTCGAAAACAGAACCTGACAATTATGGGCAGGAGATTCGATTAGCGTATATCAAAGGCGCCAGGACTGTAGATATGATTGGCCATTTACACTGTGATGTCTTCAATCAGGATAAATTTTTGATAAACGGTGTAAGAAGTGCGTCTACGGCTCGTTCGTTCGAAAGACGATTTTTGCCTTATGGAGGCGCCGATACAAGGCGTAATGCACAAAATAAAAATTACCGATGTGGGTCTACTGGTACGACGGGCAAAAATTAGCCCTGGAGTACTTATAGCACATGCCAAGATTTTGGCGAAGACGACAGCAAAGTATCCCATAACGCGTGTGGAAGTTAAATCCTTTACCATGCACAGTGGAATAATCGGTGATACATTGGACAATGTAATCCTTGGACAATTACCGAAACGTATTATACTCGGTTTCGTATTCAACAGGGCTTTCAACGGCGATAAAACGCTGAATCCCTTCAATTTCCAACATCATTCGATCAATTTTCTATCGCTCTACGTTGATGGACAACAGATACCTGGAAAACCGCTTCAGCCCGAGTTTGGCGGAAACGAAAACTGGGTCCAGAGTTTCCACACGCTCTTTTCGGGCACGGGTATACACTTTCAAAACGAGGGAATAGAAATTGACCGTGAAGCGTACACTAAAGCATTTTGTCTGTTTGCTTTTGACTTGACGCCAGATTTATCGGCAAACTGTTTCACACACTGGAACCTCGTGAAACATGGCAGTGTGAGAATCGAGATACGCTTTGCCCGGGCTCTCCACGCTACAATAAATTGCGTCCTTTATGCCGAATATGATAACGTTATGGAAATTGATTCTGTTCGTCAGGTCATTACCGATTTTAGTGCCTGAGCGCCAGATGGTAACCGAGACAAAAGTCACCCTCTCCACGTATGAGAATGTCACGCCTCTTTCGGAGAAGACGCGCTTGAGCATCGGTCGGAATAGTATTTAAACCGTGGGATCTTGGTATATTCGACAACAGTTTACATCAAACCTTCATCATGGACGCTATAGTCGATATTCAAGCCCTGTACGGAAAGAACGGCGAGTTTCTGCCCAAAGAGATTGCCGTAACAACGCTGCAAGGAGATCATTTCGGCCATTGGGTGATCGATGCACCATACAACTTTGGCGAGTTACCTAAAGAAGTACGCGCCAGCAATAATCGCCTAACGTGCTTTCATCATGGTCTTGAGTGGGTTGATGGCGATACGCCGTTGCGGAAAGTCTACGCCGCTCTAAGAGCCATGTGCCGTTACGCGCTTCGCATCTATACGCGAGGTGTACAAAAAGCAGAGATTTTACGCGACGTCCTTGAACGCGACATTATCAATCTGGAAGAGTACGAGGGGCCCACCTTCAGGAACATGCCACCCTACGATACGTGGTGCATTTATCATGGCGTATCGAAGGAGGATGCTGCAAAATGTGCGTTGAATAATGTTGGAAAAATTAAACGTTGGCTTCAGACTCAACTTTTGGATGATGTGAATCCTATTTACACGGAACCGGTTGGCGCTGCGAAGAGAAAAGATCGGCCAAGCGAAATTGTAAAAAAAGGTCCATGATGAGATTCCGAAAGATAACAATCGTGCATCTGTCGTGAGAGAGTATATAGTCGGGGAAGCAGTGACCGTTGACGACAGTGCCACCCCAAACACCTGTGACAGCACAGTACGTGCGGAGGAAATAGTGGCCCTTTACCGTAATAAACTTCTTATTTATAATGAACAGTCTGGAAGTACTGGAGGCGCTACAACACGTATCAGCCCAGACGAAAGGAGTCTTCCCCGCCGATCGCATCCCGAGTCGCTGGTCTAGGCCCGCTGCAATCGTCGTCAACACAGACGATCATACGCAACCCGAAACACATTGGATCGCCATTTACGTTGACAACAATGGACACGGCACCTTTTTCGACAGCTATGGTCTACCCCCTCTCATCGGCAGGCATCGTAATCGACTACGACGAAATACCACTACTTATGACTGGAACACCAAGCCGCTACAGTCAATCAAGTCGAAAGTATGTGGAGAATATTGCATTATGTTTCTCGATTTTATGTCTCGTGGCTATAGTCTGGGTGCTTTTTGTCGGATATTTTCAAAGAATAAGGTGAAAAACGATAATATTGTGCAACGTTACTACAAAAAACTTAAACATGTAAAACATCGAGGACGATCTGTAGAACAAACCCGTTTGGCTCCTTTAAAAGGGTGTGGCAATACACGCACACCTTCATGTGTACAAACATGCACAGCCCGCTTCGGGTGCCACCTGTAAATACACCTAATAAACCGCATAAAAAATCGACTGTGTCGTTATGGATACACCCCCACCCTGCTTTGGGCAATATAAAACGAGAACTCCACGCCTGGACCAGCACACTTGGAGAAGAGCCGTAGCAGTGCTAACAACACCAACAAAATGGATATCATCAGTGGGATACTGGTGATCGACTGCGGCAAGGACCCTTGGGAACTTACCAAGGAGGAACTGTCATATATACCTAAACCGCTGCTGTTGAGGCACTGGAGCGACGCTATCCCTTACCTATGGTAACTACCTGAGCATATTCGACGCGACCAGGAGAGAATGCTCGCAGTGTCAACAGGATGCCTACGAGGAAGAACCCAACACAATGCCACCGTCGCCCGCAATTGCAACGCCAGTCACGACACCTCGCTCTGATCTAAAACGATCCGAGACGTCACCACTGACCAGCAACACTACATTGACACTTGCTACACTACCATCACCACCACACATAACAGATCTTTAAACATTGTACCACAAAACGTCGACATGTAAAAATCTGGAATAAATAAACGAATATATTTTTTTAATAAATGTGTTTTTTTATTGTCGGTAAGATATTACCATTAGAGTATGATAATATAGAAAGCGACTTTACCGACTGTAGAATAATATTACAGTTTAACGTAGATCGGTAATTCTTAGAGAGCTGCCGGAAAACTCTTTGGCCAAGCACAACTGGGGGAATTTTCAACGACCAATCAGAGCTCGGGGAAAATTTCTCAACCAATCACAGACCGGGCAATTTTTCACTATTCCCCCTCTCGCGAGAATCCCCCCACTTACCACACACGTGCGCGGATTGGGCCCGCTAACAGCATCCCGGTCCAGACGGGGATGGGGGGATGACGCCAGACAGGAGTGGTGGAGGGGGAACAACAGATGGTCCCTGTCTCCCCAGCCCTGTACACTACTACTCGTATGTTATCGGCCGGAATAGAATTTGATAAAAATCGTACGGCACAGTGTCATGACTGTGAATTATTTTTATATATAGCCATCCAGAAGCTGCAAATCATGTATCGTTTCGAACCGTTCGAAGTTTTATGAAGAGGTGTAGGAGTAAACGCTACCCTCCATGCCCGCGAAATATTCGAGAACTCGTTGACCGTCTTTCCGATCTGGCACACGAAAGAAATTTAGAATACAACACGGGTCGGCTTTCGATTGGACTGGTCACAGATACTGATGGTGATGAGCACGCGTTATTTTTCGACGAAAATTTCATACGCGAAGAAATGGGCGAAGTAACGAGAGTATTGATCGACGCAACGTTTCGATCGCGGCCCCAAGTTGCAGGAGCCTATCAATTGCTGACGATGATGGGCATCAAATTGAACTACGTAAGAATTTGGTCGTACTTTGATTTTTGCTTCAGCTCTCATTTGTCTGACAATCTAATTTCCCACGCGGGTAATACAGTTAGCGTGATTTTAAAAAATACAGGTTTATGTTTTAATTAGAGCCTTATAAAAGAAATGTTTAACCGGATCGACATGTCCTTCTTTATCTCCCGACGACTTGAAGAGAAGAAAGATAGGAGGGCAAGTTGAATATTTGTCCCATAAGGACCAAATTTCCATTTAAGTTTAGATCCCCACTTTTTCTATTGTATTGTAAAACGTACGCACATCACAGTCATAAAGACTGTTGAGAATTATTTTACACATTACTAGTCGGATCATTTGCGTGTGGCTGGGCTTCGTTAGTGCTGGAGTGCTCACCGTATGTTCCTTAAAAAGTGAAATGCAGAAAATAGAAAGAGTGGAGAGTAGAGTGAAGAAAGAGTACTTCAAATACTTCTTAATGGGACAAAAATTTGTAACCAAAATCAACCAGTCGTGAGATGCTATAAACACTGATTGAACATATTAATCATTCTAAAAAGTTATTAAGAAGTTAGCGAAAAGAAATTGTTCAACAAAAACCCGGTAACCTAACTTTTTTGGCACAAATTTATTCGCCAATGCATCCAAATACATATGAACTTTTTCAGTTTTTTTTTTTTCTCTAATTTCCGGAAACCCCTTTTATCGAAGGATGTTATTTGCGAATCTTTCTGATCAAGTATCCAGAAACGTTCACGTGTATAGTGCGTAGATTTTTTGCGAAAACATCTAAATTTCGTGACGTTTTATCGATTTTTAAAAATAACAAAAAATAAATATATTATAAACTTTTTAAAATTCGAATATTAGAAAAAGAATTGAAAAGATTCATATGTATTCGGATGAATTGGCGAATGGATTTTGACAAAAAAAAAGTTAAGTTGCTCGGTTTTTTTTTGAACAATTCTTTTTTACTAGTTTGTTAGTAACTTTTTGGAATTATTAATATGTAAAATCAATGTTTTTAGAGCCTTTCGAAGGGTTGATTTTTTTTAGATGTCCCATTACGAACTATTCAAAGTACTGTCTGAATCTCACTTGTAGCTGGGACTGTAACGAGACTCCCTCCTTGATTCATCCGTGGCTGTCACTAGGTACTTTCGAGATGAATTCCAGAAAAAAATACGAAAAAATTCTGTGTAACGTCACTGTCGGTTTGAAAAACACCTTTCAAACGGAGATCGCGTTACGTCGAAAAATTTAAAAAATTTCGTTGTATCGTCTCTGGTTTAAAAATCTCTTTTTTTACCGGAAGTCATGTTATAAAGGACAATTGTTATGCATTGTATTCCGCGTGATCTTATTCTTGTGAATTATAGGGTTTCCCGTTCGTATGGGTCGTTATGTCTGTAAAAACTCAAGCGGCATATACAGCAGTTCTGCGATACATGCAACAAAACGTCATACCGAACAACAACATCGTCCTCGCGATGAGCGATTTTGAACGTGGATTACGTAACGCCATAACTACTGTATTCACGGGAGCACATAGCACAGGCTGTAATACCCACTATGACCACGTACGCACCTTCTAATTGTATATATATTTTGACCCCCCCCCCCCTCCCCCATGGTCAGTTAAGCCCCTTTTTGGAGAAGCTCACCCCCCCCCCCCCCCTCACGTAAAACTGACACCCCCCTCCCGGTTTTCATAGCATGTGGAACAGAATTCGGAATTTCGAAATGCATTCCAAATGCTATACTTTTGACAATTCAATAACTGTAATTCTATCGAATCCCCCCACTATGCATCGAATATATTATTGAATTGCATCGAAATATAGTTTTCGAATTCCACCCCTTATGCTATATTTTCGAAAATTCGGCGTACATAATAATGAATTTTTTAATTCTGAAATACCATTGCAAATGAAATGGATTTTTACATGCTATGAACCATGCGATCCATGCGAGCGAGCGGGCCAACTTAACCGCTAGTTAACTGATATAACAGATAACGGGGATTAACGATGCCTTTTAACCTCAATTATTTGAAATCATAAACTATAGTTTAAGGTGACAAGGAATAAAGAAAAAAAATGTGCACCTGTCTTTGCAACTGTGCATTTTGCCAGGTTGTTTATAAGTGCTTGTGAAATCTGTATTTCACAAAATGCCACTCACAGTTGTAATATGTTGTACGCAACGTCCATCAACATTGGCGACCTTCAACTTCACAGGGTCTTTATCAATGTTATATTTATTTACAGTTTCCAACGATGGCTGCATTTTTTCAGCATTTTCTATCATTACAATTTTTTTTCTTTGAATATTTGAAAAATCGATGTTGATGCACGAATTTCGGATATGATTTAGTATCATGATTCTACAGTACACAAAAAACGTTTCGAGGCGATTGAACCAACCGTTCTGTAGTTATGGCCTTAAAAAAATTTGTTAAACGGAAAATTCAAAAATGTTAGAAAATTCTGAAAAAAATTATGTGGCTTCTATAAAATCAATGGATTCATTTGAAAAGGGTAAAAACGTTTACTGATTATTTGTTGAACAATTTTTTTAGCAATTTTTTAATAACTTATTGACATTAATATTATGCAAAATTAATGTTATTGGCAATTTTAATACAGTTGATTTTTTTTAGATTTTTATACCGATAGGAAGTGTTCGAATTCTCATTGAGTCTCACTTTTGGCTGAGAATATACGTGTGAAGCATCCTTAAGCCTGACGCTATATTACGAAAAGTTTTATTTGGCAAAAAATGGTGTTCAGTCTTTTCCGATAATGAATCCGCTGATGAGGATAGTTCGAGCGACGAATCTGTGGAAGAGGAGGACCTGAATCCAAGAGGTACTGATTATATGTGTATAATGTACCATATGACATTTTAGAGCGCAATCTATAAGCCGTTTGTGTTGAATCACGGGAAGGCCCAAAGCTGGTTTACGAGGAAACTGCTTGACCTGATTGGTTCTAACATGGCTAGAAAAAGGCTGCATTCCATTTCTAAAATTATAGATTGTGATTATCCTTATCACATGATTGGAAAAAATAAAGCATACAGAAATCTTAGTTTTTTGGCTAGCACGGCTCGCTTAATAGGTTTGTTACAATTTATATATCGTATAGAAGCCATTCTTCCACGGTGAAACGCGGCTGTTGTTGTGGAGAACGGACGTCTATCGCCTCTGCTTGACGACATTGGTAATTTTTATGAAAATACTAAAAAAATTATTCGTAATTCGTAATTCACTTGTGTCATCAGTAACGTAACACTGAATTGGTATTTTACCATTTATGCCGTGCAGATGACGTTTTCGTGGAGGTAGCCGGACGACAATTGCCACCGCTTGCCGACATTGGTATTTTCCTATGAATCTCTAATAAAAACCATTTGCAATTCACTTGTTTCTTCTATAACGGAACAATAAATTGTTTGTTTTCACAATTGTTGTCGATTAGACGACATGTTCGTTGAGGAGGACGGACAACGATTGCCACCGGCCGACGACATTGGTATTTTGTTATAAATTGTTTTGTAATTTCGTAGTACAGTACCACCTCCGTAAATGTACACTTTCTGCACCTATACTAATGGAGGGTCTAATTTAGAAGTTCTGTTGGTGGCACCATTGGTATCCTAGGGAAGAGACCAATGAAGGTGCGCTGTGCTGTAGAGAGGGAATGTGTTTTTTAATAATCGCCAACAGTGCGTGCACTAAAGGAGGTGGCATTGTAACATTAGACATTTACTGATGTTATCTCCGACATAATATTAAATTTGTCTTTTACAATTTATGCCATGTAGAAGCCATTGTGGTTGAGGAGGAGGGAGGACGATCGCCATTGCACGATAACATTGGCAATTTTTACAAAACTTTTTTAATACCATTCGTAATTTATACGTTTTATCTTTCAAGAAATAATACAATAGTTTTTTGCCATTTATGCCGTTTAGAAAACATCGTCTTTGAGCATGACAGAGGAGAATCGCCACCGCATGGTAACGATGATTATTATTATGAAACTATATTGAAAACGTTTCTGTTAATTCTGAATTGGTTAATTTATATCGTGTAGACGACATCGATCTACGGCAAAATGCACCTATCGTTGGCGAGGATGGACGTCAAACGCCACCGTTAGTCAACGTTGGTAATTGTTATGGAAGTGCTGGAAAACATTCGTAATTTCTTTGATGGGCAACGTAATCCTGAACTCATCATTTGGTATTTCTATCGGGTAGAAGATGACTTTGGTCTACCTCAAAATGCGGCTATGGTTGAGGAGGACGGACGAATACCGCCTAGACAAAACGTCATCGGTAATTTTTAGGCTTATATTTATCACGATAGCTTACGATGTTTTCCTTTCACATTACCTACGAAGTATTTAACAAAAGAAAATAATGGTTAATGTGAACATCTTGTGCGAGAAAAATATGATTCTTGGCATTGGCGTTCGTACGATAGATACACACTATTGAATTCATATTTAGCACGAAAAAATATATCAAAATATGTGGGCTGGAACATTTTTTCAACGCTTTGATGTGAAGCAAGTTTTCCCACTGACCACAAATTTGCTATTCATTTTACTCCTAGCTCAGTGGTTCTTAAACTGGAGTCCATGGACTCCCAAAATACACGAGGGACTCCCTGTGGATTCCCAAGGTTAAGAACCACTGTCCTAGCCCAATATGTGAGTACGGAAAATGGTGTCAGAAGTGTATTGCAACTTTTTCATATAATAAAAAAACTCATGAAATGTAAATGGTTCGATCGATTCTTGCCAAGTTCTATATCAATCGTTGGTCGATAATAGTCCATACGTACAAAATGTACACCGATACAAAATTTAAAACCGAGTAAATGTAAACGTCCGCATAAAAATTCACACGCGCGTCCTGACATTTATAAATATGATTTTTCAACGTTTTGAAATATTTTAAACGTGTTTTTAACATAAATTTCGAAAAACTAATGTTTATGAAAATAACAATCTTCCTTCCTATTTTCCTCAATAAGGAAACAGAATAATTGAGAAATTGTATAATCATGGAATCAATGTATTTCAATAGTGGCTCCGCGGAGACGAAAACGACGGAGGCAAGCCATCCAACAGCCCGCCGGAGCTCCTGAACAACCTACATCGGAAAAAAAACAAGAAACGAAATAAAAGGCGAAAAGGTTAGATAATACACCGAACATTTTTTAAACAAACAACTTTCATTCGAAATTGCAGAAATGAAACGCAGAGCTCTTGCGTGAAAACGAGATGCAGCAGCGGAACTTACAGACGCAGCGCGGCTGGGCACAGAACTAGAGGAGACGCAACGTCAACTACAATTGGCCAAGGATCAATTGGAAAAAGTGGAAGATGATGGTAACAACATCATTGCTAATAAACTTAGTAGCATTCAAAAATACGTTAAAAAATTCTATTAATGGAAGCTGGTCATGAAAAAACGGTTTATTATGTGAGACAAAGAATTCGCAGCTTCGGGATCTAATATCGATTACAACTCATATGACCGCTTCGACATTAAGAATGCATCACACGTACATTCCCTGTTAAAAGTGACATTATGTGAGAATATGAACACTTCCTAATGTTATAAAAATCTGAAAAATCAAATGTATTAAAGGTGCCAAGAATAATAATTTTGGATAATAATAATGTCAAAAAGTTGTGAACAAATTGTAAAAAAAAATATTCAACAAATAATCAGTAAACCTTTTTTTCAAATAAATTCGTTATTTTTCTAGAAGCCACATTATTTTTTTTCAGAATGTTCTTACATTTTTTAATTTTGCGTTTTTTAAATGTATTAACGTCATAACCGCCGAATTGTTGGCGCAATCGCCTCAAAACTTTTATTGTGTACTGTGCAATAGTGATATGAAAACTGATCAAAAATTCGTGCTTCTACATGAACAAAGAATTTGATACATAAGAAAATTCTGAAAAAAATCATATTCATTCTAAAAATAATCAAGGCACTTATTTAAAATCAGAATATAAAAGTAGTGATTTTTTAAAACAATTTATTTTTCAAATAAGTTAATTACTTTTTAGCATTATTATTATGTAAAATCAAAGGTCTTGACATCATTATTACGGCCGATTGTTTCAGATTTTTGTCATATCACGACGTACTGAAATTTTTATTGAATTGAAATTTTGGTTGGGAAATTATGTGCGATGCGTCATTAAATTCACCTGATTAAATTCTTATTTCAAAACCTTATAACTTTTGTAATATCTTGTACTAAAAACTATGTATTACAATGAGGTTGTTACTACGACACATAATTTTATGTTTGTATCATTCCATGTAAGTTCGACAACTATCTCAAACTCGCCGCCTATGATTTCGTCAAAAATATTGCAGAACAGTCAAATGAGCCACTTACTCCCATGTTTACTTGACAAAAATAAGCCCTAAACTGGATTTTACCATTATTTTTTACACCATGGATAATATTTCCTTGTAATGTTATAAACAAATGCATTTCTATTTAAGTGAAAAAAAATCAATTTTTATATTTGATTGATCTTTTTATCTCTACGGCCGATATTATTGTTTTGAAACTTTCTGCACAAATTTATCGCAATTTTGTTTAGAACAACCTTTTAAAACAGCCAATAAATTATGTAGCTCGATTTAGTTCCACGATATTCTCAAAAAACATTTGTGGCAAAACGAAATTAATCAAAAATGGGCGGATTTCTCGAAAAATTGTTTAATACGACCTTTTTTGATGGCTCACGAGTGGTTGATTAATAGAATTGGAGTTTATTTTTAGTTGGTCGAACAGACATGAAATGACTCGTATGTGTGATGACTTCGACGTGCTAAAGAATTTTTTGTGTAATCTTCTATGCTATTATTGAATTTATTGACATTGGCTCATATCATTATCAAATAAGCCGCAAGTATGTGCTGTCAATAAAATAAAAAGTGCTACTGTTCAATATAAAACGTTAGCATTCGTGCGATTAGAATATCCGGTACACACTTATAATACTTAACAGGTTAGAAATTCGCGTTTTTATAAAACTCAATATTTAAATATCGTTTTAATAACAAATTGACGACCTGTGGTGTCGACGTTGCTTGTTTAAAGTGCTGGAGGCAAATATGGTCCTTCGTACTTCCTTGGACCTCATTTGTATTAAATTCACAAATACGAAGTCGGCTATTGGGTATTAAAATCAAAGTTTACTTCGGAATCCAAATGATAGCTCCGTAGAAGCCGATCGTCCGTAGTGTACCGTGCCATCAGGCACCAGATCCGTAGGGTCGCTTCTCTTCACAGTCAATGTGACCCGTGGTGATTCCGGCGTCTGCTTTAAGTAGTTGTGATCGGCAAGGTCGCTTCTCTTCTGAGTCAATGTGACCTGCGGTGTTGCCATTGCTTGTTTCAAGCGCTGGAGGGAAATATGGCGTTCGTACTTCCCTGAACATATATTTATAATAAAATCACACGCACGAGGTCGGCTATTAGATATTGAAAACAGAGTTTGCTCCTTAATCCAAATGCTAGCTCCGTAGAAGTCGACCATCCGTAGTGTACCTTACCATCAGGCACAAGTATTGTTGCCGCTACTCATTTCAAGACTTGGAGGGAAATATGAAGTTCATACTTCTCTGGACCTATATTTACATTAAAATCGGGGGCATGAGATCGGTTGAAGGTCTTAAGGCGATGTGAAACTGATTTAGTCACTAACAAAAATTGTAATCCATTTCTTTCAAGGATTTCCAACATTTTGAGCTAAACGCAAATTATTAGCGTCTTAATCTAACAGGAGAGCAAACGATAATAATTTGGTCTCCTTCAGAAAAGTTGTGCACCCTTGCAAAACATGGATTACTGTTTTTATTAGTGAAGTTGAATACAATAAAAAAATGTATAGATAATATTTGCCGCTAAATAACGAACTAAGCTGGGAATTTGAACGGAAGGGCCCGCCGTTTACTTACCTGCGTAGCTCGCCACTGGACTCCAAATATTCACGACAATTTTTTGACTATTTTTCAAGGCTGACGTTATAAATGGCTGAAAATATATCTCGCACGTTGAAGTTTTTCAGCTTTTAGAAGAGTACTTCCTTAGGTATAATGCGTTGATCCGTGGATTTTATTCTGACCCGTCGCAAATAGCCAAATAGTAGCTTACTAAGTTTCATATACCTCATTAATTTCATTTTTTGAAACGCCGATGTCATTACAACATACTTTACGCAGAATGTCATAATTAAAAATTATGTGTACTCCTTGTGACCAATTTTTTTTACAGCATTGTGCAGAATATGCTTTTTGCAAAGAAGTACTCATTCATTTTGGCCGTGCGGACATCGCTGCTGCTGCGTCTCGTGCGCAGACAGATTGTGGAGCATCCAAACTGCACGACATTGTCCCATGTGTAGGACGATTGCTACTGAGCCTCCGAGAAGAATTTGGCTGTCATCCGAATAGTTTTATTGTATAGCATTATGCTATATATGCTATATATTATGTAGCATTGTATTGTAAAGTACTGCCACAATGCATTTCTTGTGGTTAGCCATTCATCGTTTGGAGATTATTGCGTGCGTCACATTATTGTGTTTGTATGTGCTGTAGCGTGGCTACGTAGGTCGGTGCAGCTCGCTCGCTTGGACTCACACAAGGCGACTCCGTAGGGCCTGATTCTATGTTTGAATGAATTTTTTATGTTTTTTTGAACGCGTTTCATGTATGCCGGGATCTGCGATCGACGGTCGGAACGAGAGTGGCGTCGGACGGGAGCATAGGAAGGATCGGAGATCGGCATAAAGTTCGCGCTCGGGCGTATCTCGTCCCCCTGCTGCTGGAGTCGCGCGTGCCATCGTCGAGGAGGTTGTCAACGGGACGACCGGGAGATTTTCATCATACCGGCAGCTGCCGGAGTCCGAGCTGCCGGAGTCCGAGCTGCCGGAGAAGATCGAGGCATCAGAATTTAGGATGTGTCCGGCCTCGAAATCACGGGGATGGAATACCGTGAGAGGTTCCGGGCATGAGAGGCAGCTCAGCGTACGAATAATTTATTGTATATTGTACGCGTGCGAGACTATAGTAAGCCGCTGGCCGCTGGCGAGCGTCTCGCGAGAGACAGCGAGCGTGAGAAGATGCGAAGTCCCGGAAATGTCTGAAAAGGGACGAAGAGCGTCGCGATTAGGCAGGGGGGCGAGGGGAAGAGTTACGAGTGCGATCGAGAGCGAGGACTCGAGGCATTCACCGTTGTGAACCCGAGCAAGCGAGCTGTGCGTGACGGCGATAATTATTGGAAGGAAGGAAGGAAGTTTCCCGTTCCGTACGGCGTACCATATCTTGGCCGTGTTCTTTGAGGATTTCGTTGTTGAGCCGGTGAGCTAGAGTCCGAGGACTTTGTTAATTATTGTATCTAATCGTTGTTATCTTTTGTGCGCCGAAAGTCCCGGATCGGGCCATTTATTGTTATAAAGTGAAATTGTACCCGTCGGCGTGCTCCGTTTGGCCGTTCCGGGAGAGACGCGATCGCCGTGAATCGACGCGGGTATGCGTGTGTTTGGATGGGTTGTCGCGCGGCGAGTCCGTTAAATCTAGGACGATTTCACTCGGGGCCGCGGGATGAATTATTGTTTCCGCGTTTCCAACTAGTTTACTAGTCGATTCTTAATTTTGTCGCCTTGGAGAGGTTCTCACGGGAATTGCCTGATTGTCGAGTTGTCGTTCGCGTGATTTGTCCACGCGCGGGATTGGGAGAGTGTGTGTGGGATTACTGCCGCGTTTATCGGGCCGGGTGCGTGTTCTTGTATGAGTCATTTTGTGATTTTGTATGAGTAATTTACGTCGATAATTCCGCGTGTCGCAAATTTGGGTTTTTCCGCGAGTCGCGACCGTACGGTGTGTGTGTGTGTGTGTGTGTGTGCAGGAGCGCAGGTCCCGAATACGGGACGGAGAATTTTGTCTGGAAAAAATATTGTTGTACAAGCGGGCCCGAACCGATTATTGTGGGCCGGAATATTGTGGAATCACGGGACGAGGGTTTTACCCCGGGCACTCCGGTTTTCCCCTCATTAGAAGTTTTGTTCTGCATTAATTTTTGGTTGAAAATAAAGGTTCGAGTCTTGGTTCCCGTGATACTGTGTGCACTGTTCATTTCGCGTACTTGGGGAAATTTCTGACGTCAGGTCGCTTGCTCAGACCACTCTGCCCTCGAGAAGGCCGCAGCGAAGCCGGGAGGTTTTCTTCGAGATTTTTCCTCGGGGCGTACGCGCCCCTGGCGCCCATCCCTGATTGAGGGGAGAAATTAAGGGGAAAAATCGTGGGAGTTCATAGTAGGCTTTCGCCCATCCGGGAAAAGCGCTACAGTGCATTACACGTGGTGATCTCGATTTCCATCAACATTTTTAACTATCATTGTTTAAAAGTGGTGTAATTCCCATTCGGGAATTTATTGTTGAATAAAATACGTGAAACAGAGATATATTTCTGCTCGTAGAACAAAAACATAATCCACTATTATGTCTAAATCGTGTTACGTCCCGATCAGCAATTTTCACTCCATCTCGGTCAAGGAGAATTTACACCCTCCCTTTACACGTTATTCGGAGATAACGCTTTATCGAGGTTTTGGCCCTGTTTTGAACCTAACCTTTCGGAAAATAATTCGGGATAGGGCCTAGAGTGTATTGTAACGGGACGATCGGGGAACCATTGGTAATTCCCTAATCGTCCAGATTTCGCCAAGTGGGCGGACCGCAGTAAGAAGAGCAAGACGCGCGCCCACTGTCCACGCGCGAGGTTAGGGCTCGCGCAGTAAGCCCCGCCCAGAGGGTCGTCCCGCTCGACACGTAAGAACGAGAACGGTGGGCTTACCTGTACGCGGTAATATCCCGGATAATTAACCGACCGGGCCACCTGCTAACCGATCGACAGTTGGGAGGCCGCCCATACCGACAGGACTTTAGCAAAGACAAACTTGATTAATCAATTAATTAATCAAAATGTGTTTTCCTTTGTTTGGTCCCACTCTCTCAATGAATTGAAGAGAACGCAAAGCCCGCTAAGCATAAATGCCGGTAATCCTGCTGGAATCAAAATAATTATAATAAAAAAGTGAATTAAACAAAAAAATAGTAAAGGAAAAATCTTCGCAACAACAAAATAAATAAAACCCCGCTAAGGAGCGACGTTTCGCATTTATACCAGCCTAAATAACAATAAAGCAAGGGATTAATAAAATATTCGCCGTCGTAAAGGATCGGGGCACCGCCACTCAGCAAAAAACCGTCTAGGTACGGGAATGAAGAGCCAAGAGACGAGCCACACGGGTTATAGGATACGCCACCGTGACGTCACGTCACGCCACTGCAACCCCTCCACCGCGACTCAGTGGGTCCAAGCGTTACGTAAACTTCCACCTCTCGGTGGAGAATTATATAACGCCGGACTGAGGGCCCTAAGGCTACCTTGGCAACAGTAATGTGGGTACTATCGACGATACTACCCTTGCGAAACCTACGTCACCCATGCTCTGACATAGCGACTGATCACCTGACCTCGCATGACTTTTCCCTCTTCACGTTATCAGTTATATAACGTGTAAGAAGCTATAAAAGCCGCGACACTGACCACAAGAGACCATTCTTTAGTCAAAACTCGAATAGTTGCTACACGTAGCTTTTGCATAGCATTCATATATGCTGAGATAATTTCGTACAGTTTAGTGAAACCTCAGTTAGTCTGTGAGACTTGTGGTAGTGCACCAGGAGGCCGCAGCTAACCGTTGTACCCGTGAGCGCCAATTCTCGGACAATTGCGATCGGCGGATTGGCTTGCTTCTACGGCAGAGGAGCCTATCGTTTAGCAACACGCTATTTCATTAATTAATTAATTAATGTAATCCTTCTCTGTCTTCACGGACGAATTAGCGTGGATATTCAATCCTGCGAATTCTAAGTCAAGCGAGAGAAGAGTGCGCTGTACCGCCCGACAAGTTTTCTCGGCCGTCCCCTTAGCTCACAAAAGTAGAATATAGGGAGAGAAGTAGGATTATTCGTCACGAACACCTCGACGCGCAATTCTTTAATTAATTCGCGACCGAACATCATAACGCGTATAACAATCCAGGGCAGCTCAGGGATAGACCTTCCTAAATTCATACTACCGCGAATTAGCTGTCCTGTGACGATATTAATATGTCGAGACGTGAAGCAGTAATCCACGTCGTTATCGCACATTACTGAGGACACGATAGTGCAGTCACCATCTGCGCCCTTTTGGTACCAGAACAATAGGCAGGCACCGCAAAAAGGCGTTTTCATCTTAGCCAACAAAAAAAAAAAGAAGAAGAACAGGAGAGGGACATTTTTTTTGCTTAAAAAAAAAAAAAAATTGAGTGTTAAGCTCCACGCGACGGCATCGAGCTTGGTCGCGTGAATCTTTTTTTAGTAGAATCACTTTTTTTTTTGGTCCTTCTGACCACTTAACGGAGGTAAAATTTTCGATAGGAGATTAGCTCGTAGAGGCGTTACTCGAACGGCAAGGGAAAGGATTGTCGTTCGCGGATCGAGTTGCGTGCTCGTTTAGACAATAATACCAATCGATAAATTAATCTCCGTACGAGGAAAATCACAATACCCCTATCCTTGGCCGATGATGAGGGGTTAATACACTAGAGTCGCGCGAAAGGCGTGAGTGATACCACAAGATCCGACTGAGGCCATCCCGAGAAAACCCCTTAAGGTTTATCTTCCCGGTTTTCCCCCACCACCTCGAGTCCAGCACACGAACCGAGTCCCACACGACGCGACCGACGAGCGGACGGATAATAAGCGTGAAATTTGTAGACAAAGTTGAACCTGACGGACGCGAAAGTAGGAATAAAATAAAAATCGAATTTTCGCGGAACGAGAATTTCACGAAACGTTTCAGTATATATATGTTATTGACGATATTTTATTCGCGGTTAAAAGTTCGAATTTACTAGATTTTAAGTGACGATTTTAAACTGGACAAGGAAATTCTGGATGCTATCTCTTTCTATCGCCTGGAATGCAATACGCGGCTATCTCTCTCGCGCGTCACTCTCGATGCACGGCTCGCGACAGCTCACTCACTGTTTTCTCCCGACCTATCCTTTTAAGGCGCACTTTTATTTCAATAGCTGAAATAAAATTGACCGACACGAATATAAATTGACCAAGAAATATTTTAAACTTTGATGACAGTAAATAAATGTTGATAAATAACGATTTAGAGAAAATGGATTTTTCAGATGTGGATGATAAAGTTCCAAAATTAGGATATTATTTAAATGGGTTTACCTCAGAATGAATGATCGAATGAATCGATTGATGGATGAAATTAAACGATTGAATTGAAACGTCCTTCCCAAATTCTGGATGAATATTCGAGTCAGAATCGAATGATGATCGACTTCCGAAAATAACGTCATTCCAAATGCCGAATATTCGAATCAGAATCGAATGATGATGATGGTCGACTCCAGAAATGAACGTCCTTCCCAGATTTTAACGATGAATGATTTCGATGATGGAATGATTTTCAGACGAAAAATACTCAAACTCGATGGAATGATTTGGAAAGTTACGAATGATTTATTGAAATTGGTTAAAAATGAATACTGACTAGAAGATTTTACAAGTCGATTTACAAGTTCTTTGTTAATGTCTCTAAGTACAATCCAATATTGAGGTCTGTGCCCCGGTCGCGAAGAAGGTGCCGAATGGGCGGTGGGCGCGCGAATAAATAACCTCGGTGCCGGAAACCCCCGCGTCACCGCTGTCACACCTGCGCCTCGTCTCCCCATTCTCATCACCTGATTCCTTTCTTTGATTGAATAATTAAATATTTCTAATTTCGTAGTTTTACAATAATTTTGACATTTTAACTTGTTATTACTTAAATTCTATCGCGAATTTTATGAACATACAAATTTGAATGAAAGCTATATCTCCTGTCTCCGGGATATTATCCAGCTCATTCGGAGCATAGCGCGAGTGAAATCTTCCGGACAAGTGCCGTGTGCCTTTTTCACGGAGAGACTCGCGCTCTCAACAGGTGCACGACGCGTCGAGTCATGCACAGTCAGCTCACCCGGGTGCTTCGCGGATTAATATAATTGGGACGACTCATCTCGGGAACTATTCGGCAATAACATTCTTCGGTTCAGCTCGTTGTCACGCGCATGACGCATCATTGGTCACGACTTCTGTCGTGAAAATGCCTCACGTTCCCAACGGTTATCTCGCGGCGTTACAGTAAGCCGCGGGTTCGCTCTCGGTCGACTCGCGTGAATTCCATCTAACTCAACGGGCTCATCGGAATGTGCTCAACTCGGACTGCTCCTTGTTTTCCGAACTGCTCATTACACAGTGTTTTTTCGCGTGCTTGTTCATCGCTATTTGTTATCCAATAAAAGACTTTATTTTCACTGTTACCATCTCGTGTGAAATCATTTAACCCCCGTTCCGCTATATCTCATCCTGGCAATTCTCAAACATGACATAAATTTTGATCTTAATATTTATCTGATTATTTCCCTGAATTTCGGCGTTAATAGTTTTACATTTCTTCCCTATTTTCGTAATTTTCCATATTTTTCCCCGTTATTTGCTATTTGATTATTTATTGATTATTTATTATTTTTATATTTATTCCCTTTTTAATATTTTATTTGACGATATGACTCAATTTTCTTTGCTTACTTCTTGACTCTATTTTATTTCCCGAATCTGTTAATAATTTCCAAAAATACTATGTCAATCCCGTGTATTTGTCCCTTAAACTGGATTTCCATTTATTTCTTCATTTATTATTTCAACTATGATCTTCCTGGACTATAACGACGATCTAGCATTCATCGATATTCACCGTCCAGGAGGTGCTGCACTCATTATGCCCAACGGCCGCTCTCAGCATCGTGCCCATCGTGACACGCGCCGTACAAGCAGGCCCTATGTTCGACAACTGTGAGGAGCGCTCCGCCGATATCCTTATCTGCATTTTTGCGCCTCAGGTTACCGACTCTCGTACGGTTGATTTGCTTCGTACAGTCACCTCTGTACATCAGCCTAATTCACCTGAAGGCTAATTATTTTTAACAACGGATGATTCTTTCATCGAAACTTTGAATTCGACCAATTAAACAATGGCAATTTTTCCAATGTTTATTTTTAACTAATATATTTCAAATATTTGGTTAATTGTGTTCGAAATATTTCGGGAAAATTCACAGAACGTAACAATCGTATTGCAGTATTATTTAAAAACTTTCTTTTGGTTATAATTTGCTATTAATAAATAATAAATTTAAAAATTGTAAACATGTTACAATTAACATGAATGACATTAACATGAATTGTAAACATGTTAGTAATATTCTATTCTGTATATACCTATCCTGATTATGCATTAGTGATATAAACATTCCTGGCTATCCGAAGGGACTGAAGCTGAAGTTGTTGGATGAGCAACTCCAGTTGGTAAGCAAAAATAGTAAATAATTTTTTTTCATATTCTTTCGACCGTCTCGGAAGAAGTAGCTACATTTTTCTACGATCGGTGAGTAGGAAGCTTGGTGCAGGATGTCATCCGAAAAATTGTTTTTCGCCCTTGTGGAGTAATGTACTATTTTTCCCGACTACGCTAAAAAAGCCCTATTTCAGGCCTGTAACGGGGTGGAAAGTGGCTGATTCTTGACCAGCGGGAGGAAAAGTAATTTAGCGGGAGGAAAGTGAACTTTTCCTCCCACTAAATTACTTTTCCTTCCGCTCGTCAAGTCTCGGCCAATCTATATTTCCGTTCCAGGCATAGAAATATAGCCACTTTTTAGCACAGTCGGAAAAAAATAGCGTATAGCCAAAAAAATAGCCACTGGGGAGGAAGTGCCTTTTCACTTTCTGTGAATTTCTGCCCTCGCTTCGCTCGGGCATCAAACTTCACACTCGGTGAGAAGTTACACTTTCCTCCCTTGTAGCATAATATACTATGTACATTGGAAACGTAGTAACCTATAGTAATATTGAATCTTTCCAAGTCTCCATAAACCATAATTATTCGCTTGACAGGTCCTTAGCTTCTCGAATATCTAAGGAGCTATTCAAAGAATTTTTTTGGGAGACGTGTTGTGAAAATGTGAACGAAGCGAATGTTTGGATTTTCCCTATTTTTACCGCTCGACTTTTGGTATTTCACTATTTTTACCAGCGACATTTTGGTCATTCGCTATTTTACCATTCGCTGTCTTGGTCTTTTGCTTTGATGTTTTCGAAATTCTAGACTTTCTTAATATTTGCTATTGTACAATCTGTAACTCCCCTACGTAATAAAATCTCCCGTGTGGCCCCGGTGACGTTACACCGCGAGAGCCCGGGAGACGCTGTCAGCCAGGAGAGATGCAGAGCAGCCGTCGGACAAGCCCGCGGAGAGCCAAGTGGCGCCATCCGACGGGATCGAGTGGCGGCTCGATCGATGCCGAGCGACGCGCACGCGCAATAACCAATACCAGCAAGGATTCGGAAGCACAGCGGCGCTGCCGAGCGGGCTTGCGGCGAAAGCACGCTCAAGGTCGGAGAAAGGCGAAAGCGAGGGAAAATCGGCCGCGCTGATTGGACAGGCATGACGACACTCCCATTGCACACGGCACCGACCGAGCACACTATTAGCTCAACGGATAACACCGGAAGACCGTCACTAACATACCGACCCGGGATTGGAGGGCAGAGAAGGAACAAGGCTCTTAGCCAATCAGAAAATTAATAATCGGGCGACCGCACGCAGACGCGAGTCCGCCAGAAATCTGCCAAACCGACGAAGTGGGAGTCGAAAATCGGGGTATAAAAGACGGCTATTTCGGCAGTCGATCATGAGTGAACGATCTACAATACCAGCGGACAACTCTCCAGGACTAATAGTGAAAAGTGAAAAGTAAAAGTGAGTTAAAAGTGAGTAAAGTGAAATAGTGCCAAAAAGGACTTATAATTTTTGTGCTACTGTGGACTTATAAAATTTTGTGCCGAATCAGACTTATAAAATTCGTGCCAAAATCGGACTTATAAATTTGGTGATACTGTGAACTTAGAATTTTGTGCGGAATCGAACGTATAACATTCGTGCCAAAATTAGACTTAGTAAAAATAGTGTGCGAATCGGACTTAGAAAATTCGGTTCCTGCGGACTTCTAGAATTTAGTGCCGGTTTGAACTTATAAATAAAATCGTGCGGCTCCGAACTTATAATTTTGTGGAGTCGTGACTCAGATAAACTGTACCGGAAACGAATTCGTGAGATCTTGCCGAACGAAACTGAGAAAGGCTTCGGAACTGGTTAAAGTGGATGTCAGACTGGACTTAGAAACAACCTGTGCCCTTCCGAAGTGACAGACAACAGTGTGTGAATACAATAATTCACAAAGGTAAAGTGACCAAAGTGACCGGTCAGAAGCTGCAAAGTCGGACCAGCCTCATTTTATGACACCAAGGACATAAAAAAGTCACATCCAGGGATTCGTTCACTTCCCCTGCAGGTACCTACATCCTCAGAACAAGGTAAAAACGTCCAATTCACAAAGAAACACCAATTGCAAATCGCGAGGCGAGCGAGCTGTCACAGACGATCGCCGTGCCGTGACGTCACAGCAAGACAGCCGAGCACAGCAGCCAGCTGGACTTCGCGTCGACCGAGAAGCTGCCCGCGCATGCGTGGTGCGGTTCACGCGAGAATAAATCTTTTTCGATTAAAACTCACCACTTGAAGCAGTAAAATAATGCGATAAATATAGAGACAATAAGCAAAGAAGAAACCGGTGATTTACTTAGGGTGATATTCATGGTTCATGCTTATATTGCCGAAAGAACAGCTTTTGTAATCGCCCCGAATATAGAGATAGGCATAGAATAAACCGAGTTAAGCCGTAACAGAAAAAGGGTTAATGGATATTGAAGCCTGTAACTTTACAAATAAAGCATATTATTTAACCGTCAAAATCGTCTCTGACACACCAGCCCATAATTCCTTAACGCTCGAGTCCACGAATCCTTCCGTGTGAGTGCCCTTTCCTCATAAGGAGGCGCACAAATACGGGAATTATTGTACGAGGAATTTGCTCCTGTTACAAATCCAAACAGTTGAATGTACAGCCATCGAATTTTCGTGAATTCCATATTTCACTTCTTGCAATTTTACTCAACGCAATATTTGTGTTCGATATAAATGTATTGCGACATCTTAAGATTCTCAATTTTTATTTACAACTTTAAAGACTATTGTAAAGTCGGGCATCTTATATTTGAACGTTCGATAATTTTTTAATTCGAGACTTAGGCCCATCAAAATTTCCGTCGGTCGAAATTTTGACATCCACCCAATGCGACGAAGCGGGACATCATCCCCCCCCAGTCTCTCCTCGATGTAAGAGGCTACGCCCTTCGTCACCTTGTTGTCGGGGTTCAGGGTGCTTGACCGCACCTCCCCCGCCAATTGCTCCGCCCGAGCCACCAGCTCGGCGAGCTAGACCCGCCTGGGGGGCCCCTCCGCGCCGAAGGCTGTGGCTGGGACCACCAGCTCAGCCAGCGGCGCAGCCGGTCCGGCAGCCCCCAAAGGCTCAGTCACTTGCTGAAGCGGCTGCTCCCGAGGCTCCGGCAAGGCAGCCGCCGCCTTCCTCTTCTTCTTCCTCAACCTCTTCTTCGACCCCTTCCCAGGGATCACGAAATCCGTCCCTCCGGAAGCACTGGCAGTCGGCGTGGAGGCCCGACTCGCAGCCGGGCGCCCAGAGGCCACCTGCTCAATCACCTCGACCCCCGCCTCCGCCTCTCCGGAGGGCGGCACCCGGCCCTGGGACCAGTCCACACCACGCCCGACTACGGGAAACGCCCTCTTCTTGCGAGACACCCGCTTGGAGCGTTTCGGCCACAGGCGCACCGCAGACGCGGATGACTCCTCAGCTGAGGCCGCCACCTCATCCACGTCCATCTCCGTATCCGACCCCGACACGGTATCAGAGGGCAGTCTCTGGTTATGGGGCCGAACCGCACCACTCACCGCCATCGGAGACTTACTCCTCGTCACCGCCATCCTCATACCTCTCGGGCCCCGGCGCGTCACCGATGCCGATGCGGATGATTCCGCCGCCGATGACGCGTCGGCCGAGTCCTCGCCCGAGCGGGGCGCTCTCCTCTTCACCCCGGGTGAGGCAGGAGGAGGAAGACCCATACTGGAATTCCTCTCCAGCCGCACCACTAGCTCAGCGCCGGGAGTGGCCGAACCACCTCCAGCGCTGAGACTCACCTCCTTCTTCGATGGTTGGGCCGCGGGAGACCCAGTGTCCTTAGACACCTTTGCAACTTTATTTAAACCGGACATGTTTTCATAAAGTGGGGCTTTTTTAACGAGAATCCCCAGCTCGATACCCCCCAAACCACACCCATACCCCCAATACCACGCCAACCCGACACCCCAGGCCCCCAACCAGCTAAACCCAAACCGCACCCCCCTCCCCCCCCATGTACCTCCGTCTTACTGCAGCGTGGCCTAGGCGGAGAGAACACCCGGCGACCACCGCAGGTCCGCACCCCCGTGCCACCGGGCCCTACAGAGACGACACGGGCTTTTTACACGCGTTGTTACGTGGCAGCCCACCCGGGTAGCGACTCCCAAGCGCGCCCCCCGGGCGTATCAACCCTCCATCCGAAGAGGGCCTCCCAGGTTTCCCGCTGTACCCTCGCCGCATTCGCCAGAGGCACCAGAGGGGGACGGTCCAGACGCACCGGAAGAAGCGCCCAGGATAACGGGGTGTGCTGCTCTTAGCTAGAACCTCACCGCCGACCCGAAAGCGGACATGCCGCTCGGCTCGACGGATCATCGGAACACGGACCCCCCCCCCCCCACTACAAGGTAGCAACACTCGGGGGGTCAACAATGGAGATATCAGCATTTTTCTTAGGGGGTCCAATTTAGGCGGCCTTTCCCTATCTGTTGGTGCCGTACGATTTATCAGTGTCGTCACTTTTGGCCAATTGGGTGTGCCGATTTTCCCTCGTCTTTCCTCTCTTTTGACCTTGATCTTGTTTTCGCGTCGATTCCGCGGAATGGCGCTTTCGTGTCTCCGAATCCTCGATGTCCATGGTTTCTGCGCGTGTGTGACGCTCGGCTATCGATCCAGCCGCCGCCCGATCCCGTCGGATGGTGCCACTTGTCTCTCAGCGGCTTGTCCGACGGTGTCGCACGGCTGTCAGTGTCTCCCGGGCTCTCGCGGTATTGCGTCACCGGATCCTCACGGGAGTTTTCTTAGGATGTAGGGGAGTTACAATGTATTTAAAAACTCACTCGATGCCGATTTAGTCGAATGCTTCAGCCGCGGACTGAAACCTGAAATTGAAAATAAACTGACGCGCGATCAGACATTCGATAAAACAATGAATTGTGACGTACGGGCGTTGCTTACGTCAAAATAACCTCGTCGCGGGAAGCGCGACGAGTTTATATTTTTGTTCGGGATCGTTCCCGGTCCGTCCTCTACAGGACGTTTCTCGATACTGCGTGCAGGTCGCTAAATAATTAAGACGGTAATTTATTATGACTCGAGATTTAATTACGGAAATGGCACGAATTGATTACTGATACAAATGGTTCAAATTAAAATTGGACAATAGTATTATGTGCCGAGAAGACTTTCACACTTACATCACACGAACACACATACACTCCCGCAATCACGAATATATATTCCCTCTCTTATTACACTCCCTTCATACTCTTACGCTCATACTCTTACACTCTCTTCGTACTCTTCCTCTTACTCTTACACTTCCTTCATACTCTTACACGCACCGCGAACACGCACTTAAAACTACACGACAGTATTGTTCGTGGCGTGGATAACTACACTTATGAACTAGCACGAACAGGCTGACCACCGCGGCGAGTAACACTTTTCAGGCTCCTTACGGCCATCGCGATTTCGCGTACTAATAGACCGGGGTGTTCCCTCAAGATTTACTTTACTCCTGCGGGTGCTGGACGAGGAGCCGATCCGAAGTTCAAGCTTTCGCTTTCACTGTATCTTCGGGACTGTCCTCCCCGGCTCGTACATCCGACGATCTCTCGACCGTGGGGTGTCGCACCGGGGAGGATTTTTGCAAGATCGCGGAATTGTACCTCGCTTGAAAGAAGGCGAGAGGAGACGTTAGGATGGCCCCTCGAGCCCCGCTCGCGATTCTCGAGAAAAACATCGCGCGACCCGCGACGCGTAGAATAACGCCGCGGTAGGCGCGATGTTGAAACGGCTATTAAGGGAAATTAAATATTAAAAAGGCAACGGAATACATCCTGTGTATTCCGATACCTTGATAGTTAATCCCGCCGCTGACGAGCCTGTACGTGCTATATCGCGAGTTCTAGTCACGAATCGCGCGAGAAAATTCGAAATAAAAATTATTCCCGCGCGGAACGTGACATCCCTCCCCCCTTAAGAGTCGACGCCCTCGTCGACCCGATCATCGAGATGATCGAACAAACGAGCGCGTCAAACTCGGCGGGTCGCGGATTTGACAAAATAAAATAAAAATAAAATAAAAATAAAATAAAAATAAAATAAAAATAAAATAAAAATAAAATAAAAATAAAAATAAAATAAAAATAAAATAAAAATAAAATAAAAATAAAATAAAAATAAAATAAAAATAAAATAAAAATAAAATAAAAATAAAATAAAAATAAAATAAAAATAAAATAAAAATAAAATAAAAATAAAATAAAAATAAAATAAAAATAAAATAAAAATAAAATAAAAATAAAATAAAAATAAAATAAAAATAAAATAAAAATAAAATAAAAATAAAATAAAAATAAAATAAAAATAAAATAAAAATAAAATAAAAATAAAATAAAAATAAAATAAAAATAAAATAAAAATAAAATAAAAATAAAATAAAAATAAAATAAAAATAAAATAAAAATAAAATAAAAATAAAATAAAAATAAAATAAAAATAAAATAAAAATAAAATAAAAATAAAATAAAAATAAAATAAAAATAAAATAAAAATAAAATAAAAATAAAATAAAAATAAAATAAAAATAAAATAAAAATAAAATAAAAATAAAATAAAAATAAAATAAAAATAAAATAAAAATAAAATAAAAATAAAATAAAAATAAAATAAAAATAAAATAAAAATAAAATAAAAATAAAATAAAAATAAAATAAAAATAAAATAAAAATAAAATAAAAATAAAATAAAAATAAAATAAAAATAAAATAAAAATAAAATAAAAATAAAATAAAAATAAAATAAAAATAAAATAAAAATAAAATAAAAATAAAATAAAAATATGTGTACGATACCGACATCAGCTTGCGAGGCACGACACTACACTTAAAGTCCACTATTTTATTTTCCAACGCGGTGCCCGTTCCGACGGGTAACGACGCGGTGGTGGCCGTAGTCGCTTGCCGTCGGCACTCTCGATGTAGCGACGGCCGTGTTCCCTCGCCGTCGACAGCTGGGCTGATGCGACGACCGTGTTCCCTCGCCGTCGACAGCTGGGCTGATGCGACGACCGTATTCCCTCGCCGTCGACACGTTCACTCTCCATCGTGGACGAACTCCGGGTCAGAGTCGGTCTCTGCCGACGCTCCTGTTGACGCCGTCTCTTCTGTGTCCTCGCCCGTGGATTCGGAGGCCGGCTCTTCCGGTTCCTCATCCGTGGATTCGGAGCTCTCTGAATCGGTTCGCTCTTCCTCGCCGTCGGACTCGCCGCAGACGACGGACGACGTTCCTTGGGGTGAGCCCACCGAAACGGTCATCGATCCGTCAACACTCACGAAGTCGGCCAAGTCGTCCGACCCGCTCGACGGCGAGGGCCCACGCATGGCGCGCTCTAACGCACCCGTACGAATCCGCAGGATCTCGCCGATTTCGTCGAGCTGCTGCTCAGCGGACGCGAAGGCGTCGTCCACATAGACGTTGGGCAGTGCGGCAGCGTCCGAGTCTCCGATGCCCGCAACCAGACCCCGTTCTTCCTTGCCGACGTCACCGCTGGCCGACCCGCCGGGCTCCTGGCCTCCGAGCACGTCAGCAACGGCTCGGCGTAAATTGTCCATAAGCGCGTAGATTCGCGCCCGATCCGTTTCGAGGAGTGGCCGACTCGTCTGCACCAATCCCGTCCAGCGCACATAAGCGACGTCCTGTCCAGGCACCAGCTCGATGACGGACGTCTGCGTCGCTTTGTCCTTCAATTTCTCCTGCGCCTGGACACCCTTGTCTTTGACGGTGACCGTCACAGGTCTCAGCCGTCGGGAGGTGGAACCCAACGGTTTTTTTTCCCGCTGACGGCGCCCCGATCCGCGGGTACATCCAGGCCAGGGACGGCGGCAGATCCCCCAGCGTGGCCGACTGATACCGTGCGGCGCAGGGCGGCGGCGGCCCCGATCGAGACTTAGCCGCCCCCGCGACCTCACTCGACGTAACCAGTCGGTCACCTGCTTGAGCTTCCCGGAGCTCGTCGACACGACGTTGATACCGCGCCAGACAGGCCCCGGCGTGTTGCTGCTTCTCGCGCTCGCCGAATCCGTCACCGCACAGCGCGCAAAAGTGGAACCCGCGGATCCTCATGATCCGACGCTCGAAGCATTCTTCCCAATTTTTACACTCGGGCGCGCGCTTGCCGCAGCATACGCACTGACCCCGCAGTGTTGAATTAATGATTTTTTCGTCCATGATGTTTCTAGTGTCTTTTATTTTATTTATCTGTTTTTGACTATTTGATTGTCCCAATTAAATTTTTACGAACAGCACACGCAAGTCCCTGAGCGAATATCACGCGCACGAGTCACACGCGAGTGTTTCCGCGAAAGATGTACCTTAAGAAGATATCTTTGAAATTAAGTCCAGGACGAAACGCAAGCACGAGCAGTCGGAGCTAAACTGATTTCGGTAATTATCGTCACCGGGTCTGGCACCACCCCCGCTGTGACCTGGTGGGAGGTATTAGGGCCCTGGCAGGGCCATCGGTCATTCAATCCCGCATTGGGTCCTGCAGTGGAAGCGAGCGCGAGGATGTTTTGTCTCGGCGCTCGGCTCCACTTGAGATAACGGCGTTTTTCCTCGAACCGCCGGAGACTGCTGAGTCCTCTCCCCGACGCGAGGTATCGGGAGAACGATAACTTTGTTTCACCCGTGGTGACGATTGAGTCCCTTAGCCACACTCGATAGTCGCTCTGCGTTTTATTTTATTTCCTCGGGCTTCGGTTTCTTCTTGCACGCCGCACAAAGACCCGAGATTAAATTCCAAGCTCGCGCGCGGCACGAACCCTTGCCGTTCTCCGTCGCACAGAAAAATAAAGAAAATATCGAGGCCTAACTCCGCTCTTCCTGTTGTTGAGAGGGAAGATTATCGGCCAAGTACTCCGCAAGCTCGTAGGCCTCCTCGAGTGTTTTAGGTTTTTGGACGAGGACTCCCGCGCTCATCTGTGCTGGTAACCCCCTGATGAAGGTGCCACGTCCAATCCCATACAATGGGTCCTTGTCTTCTGCCGGCGGTTCGGCGTCGTATTCTATACGATACGCGTTCCTTCCGCAGGCAACGACGGTCCGAACCCTGTCGTAAAAATCGCCGACCGATTCGTCCTTTGACATACGCATCGATGACAATTTGGTATTATAATAATTATAGGTCTTGCCGGCAGCGTGACGTTTTTTCAGAATTTTAACCAAATCAGCGATCGTATTTACCTGAAGACCGTGCAAACAGTTACGTACGGCACCGCGCAATTTGCTAATAACTATTGCAACGTAGTCGCTTTCTTCTGCGTCCGGCACGCTTACTGACAAATTCTGTACGTCTTGCAGGAAATCTCTTAAAGAAATTCCCTGGCCGTCATACAGGGGCAAATTGTTAAACCTATTTTGCAGAGTCATGCCCTGCATCATACTCGTCATGTTCAGCACTGACTGTGCAGACATGTCGAGTGCCCGAGCAATCGCTGGATCCGGATCAGTCATGATTGACCCTTTGCTTTTAATCTTTTTCCTTTTTTTTTTTTTTTTTTTTTGAATGTAAAGATTTTGTTTACTTTATTCGAATAAAAAAATTTTGAAAAAGTTTTTGAATTTTGAATAATTTTGAAAAACACGAAACCTCGAGAAGTGACCGGTATCCCACTTCTGACACCAGTTATTTGTGACGTACGGGCGTTGCTTACGTCAAAATAACCTCGTCGCGGGAAGCGCGACGAGTTTATATTTTTGTTCGGGATCGTTCCCGGTCCGTCCTCTACAGGACGTTTCTCGATACTGCGTGCAGGTCGCTAAATAATTAAGACGGTAATTTATTATGACTCGAGATTTAATTACGGAAATGGCACGAATTGATTACTGATACAAATGGTTCAAATTAAAATTGGACAATAGTATTATGTGCCGAGAAGACTTTCACACTTACATCACACGAACACACATACACTCCCGCAATCACGAATATATATTCCCTCTCTTATTACACTCCCTTCATACTCTTACGCTCATACTCTTACACTCTCTTCGTACTCTTCCTCTTACTCTTACACTTCCTTCATACTCTTACACGCACCGCGAACACGCACTTAAAACTACACGACAGTATTGTTCGTGGCGTGGATAACTACACTTATGAACTAGCACGAACAGGCTGACCACCGCGGCGAGTAACACTTTTCAGGCTCCTTACGGCCATCGCGATTTCGCGTACTAATAGACCGGGGTGTTCCCTCAAGATTTACTTTACTCCTGCGGGTGCTGGACGAGGAGCCGATCCGAAGTTCAAGCTTTCGCTTTCACTGTATCTTCGGGACTGTCCTCCCCGGCTCGTACATCCGACGATCTCTCGACCGTCGGGTGTCGCTCCGGGGAGGATTTTTGCAAGATCGCGGAATTGTACCTCGCTTGAAAGAAGGCGAGAGGAGACGTTAGGATGGCCCCTCGAGCCCCGCTCGCGATTCTCGAGAAAAACATCGCGCGACCCGCGACGCGTAGAATAACGCCGCGGTAGGCGCGATGTTGAAACGGCTATTAAGGGAAATTAAATATTAAAAAGGCAACGGAATACATCCTGTGTATTCCGATACCTTGATAGTTAATCCCGCCGCTGACGAGCCTGTACGTGCTATATCGCGAGTTCTAGTCACGAATCGCGCGAGAAAATTCGAAATAAAAATTATTCCCGCGCGGAACGTGACAGAATCAAGCGATAGACATCGAAAGACAGATAGATGCCAAAATTATCTTGCGGAGTGCGCGATCATCTACACATAACAATTCGAATCAATGTCCAACAAATCGTAATTATCGGGAGGACAAAATTCACCACATACAAGAAGAAAGTGTAATCTGTCAAATTTGCCAACAACGAGGCCATTCAGCAAAGTATTGCGACTCTAGATTACGAAACGATAACAGACAATTGTACTTCGCGCCTCTTCCTCCAGATCATGTATGTAGTACCCCCACTTCGTACAGTGTCTCCGCAAAGTTTTAAAGCTAGATAAAAAAATTCCCTATCCCGCATCCATCTTCATTCTTTCGCTTTGTGTAAGTGTCTTCACACGTAGTTTGCGATTAAGAAAAAATATAATCTATATGGGCAAGAAAAGTAAGAAGAGGAGACATTCAGAAGATGAGGATAAAGAAAATCGAAGACTGCGTCGAAAGATACATCGATTAGAAAAAACTTTGGATCGAGAAAACGGAGAACGCCGTAAGTGGAGGTTTAACCTCAAATTTTCGCTTGACGATAAGTCAACGGCGTTCCGGTACATGAATTGTTTTACGATGCACGTACCCCATACCAGTCCAATGTTATTTGGATGTGTCACCGATTGTATCGATAGACACGGTGCTTCTGACGCTTTCCAGAATTCCACGCCTTCGTTTGACGAAGGAGAATGGTACGCGAAATGACGATGAGGGTTTGACCCACGCACGTCGTTAAGGAGATCTTGACGACAATCAGGAATTATTACCCGATGCTAAGAGCGTATAAAATGAATGCGATACAAAATTGTACGGTATCATTCGCTATTTCAGGTGAGCGTATAGATCTTCGTCGTATAGATCTTCGTCGCGGTATTCAGCGAGGGACTCGTCAGTTCGACGGAGACGTAAGAGTATGTCCCTTCGATATTCATCGAGACGATCGTCTTCTCAACTGACGTCGAGGCGCTCGAATTCTCGAGAATCATCAAAAGATTCGATTTATCGTCATTCGCCGAGGCGTTCGGCTGATAGTTACTCGTCGAGGCGCTCGACTTTTCGTCATTCGTCAAGGCGTTCGATGTCTCGACGTTTGTCGCGTACATGTTTTCTGAGAAATTCTTCAACTCGAGCGATACGCTCCAGATCTCAGTCCTTGACGATACGCCCGCAGTGGCGCAGGGCGTCGGCGGAAAGACATTCAAGGTCTCGATCTCCATTGAATCGTTCGACGTCGATCGGTCAAGAGTCGACGGAAGTGACTGGAGGTCAAAAAGTGACGCCGAACAAGAATTTGAACGGCGATAATGAGGTGACAATTGGAACCGTTTATCAACCGGAAGAGTCGACGTCTGCGGAAAAGTCTGTACAAGAGGTGCCGAAAACAACAAATACAGTTCCAGAACACGAAGTCGATCTTCAGTCTGAGATATTAAATGTCATGGGAGCGAAACTCGAATTGGGTAAGAAGATTGATGCTGCGATACATAGAGACGTAGCGCTACGCTGGGCGGAGATAATTCAGAAAGGACTACCGGAAGACGAGGTTAAGAAACTTCGAGAAAAATATCCGGTTTCAGAAAATTGTGGTTTCATCACGGTTCTAAAATTGAACGCAGAGATCACAGCGTCCGTCCAAGAATTTTCAATAAAAAGAGATAAACGAATAGTGGAAAAACAAGAACGAGTAGCAGCTTGCCTCGCAGCCATTGGAAAACCCATTTCGATGACACTAGATATGCCACAAAAGATTGAGTTGTTGGAAACGTTAAGCGACGGAGACAGAATGCTTGCGTCGATTCATCACGAGGAATCTCTGGCCAGAAAGAATTTGATATTGACTAACTTAAACTCATATTTAAAAACGACATTGTCAAATACATCGGTGGACGAATGGCTATTCGGCGTCGATTTGGAAGAAAAGATTAAGACGGCGAAAAATCTTCAAAAGACGTCGAAGGAGCTTGAAAAACAATGTCAAACAAAACTCCTTACAAAAAAATTTAAAACTGAAATTTTCATATGGCTTCCTCATAAAAGTTGCGAATTGAAATTTTCATACGGCTTTCTCATAACGGTCCTTTATTCGCGAAGCTTCCTCTATGAGAGAGCATTTCCTGTACTGTTGACTTCCTCATAGAGGAAGCTTCGCGAATAAAGGAACGTTATGAGAAAGCCGTATGAAAATTTTAATTTGCGACTTTTATAACAAAGTCATGTGAAAATTTCCATATGCAACTTTTATAAGGAAGCCATATGAAAATTTCAATTTGCAACTTTTTCAACGTCAACGTCGTGTTAGACTTTATGCAAAACGACTAGCCGATTCAGGTTCTACGTGAAAAAATTCACCAACGTGCGTCACTTTGCCAGGTCGGTGCATCTACTTCGTTTAACGGAAATACGGGGTCTTAGAAAAATATTATTTTAATCGTCCAAATATTCACCGTTTTGTGGCCATGTCTAATGTATTTTTCCCCACTAATTACAAATCTCGCACTTATTTTACTCCTGGAGCGATATTCGATGCAGAAACTCTCGACGGACGTAAAATAAACATTTACCAAAATATTTAAAAATTTCAAAATCTTATAAATCGATAGCCAACCTCGTGCATGCGCAGGAGCACGCCACAACGTAAAATCGGAAGCACAGCGGCGCCAGCCCACAGGATTTAGCAGATCCATGATCAAGGTCGATTAGTACAGGAAGACGAGGGAAAACCGGCGGAGATCAGTGGCTAAAGCGGATAACACTGAAAAAATCGCACGACACCGACCGAGCACATCATTAGCTCGGTGGGTAATCTCGGAAGTGCGTCACGATAATATCGACCCGGCATTGGAGGGCGAGGGGAGAGCTCCGCGGGGAACCAATGAATAAAATTAACATGCAAGGACCACACGCAGACGCGAATCCGCCAAAATCCTGCAGAACCGACGAAGAGGGAGGCTGAAATCGGGGTATAAAAAGGACTTGGATCGGCCGGAGATCATCATTTCAACCGATCCACTTTACCATTGGCCAGCTTCAAGAGAAAAAAGTGAAATCAAGTGAAATAAAGTGCCGAATTGTACTTATAAATTTCATGCGGAATTGGACTTATATATAAGTTTTTTTTTTTTATTTTTATATTTGTTCCGTTTTTCCACCGTATACCCTTCAGGGTTTTTACGGAACCCGGTTCCCCCCTAGCACTCCCTACCCGCACTCAGCTAAGCTACCTAACTTCCAGTGCGTCCGTAGCCGTCTTAGCTATACCGTACCGCATTTGTCGGGGACACAGGGAAACTACGGAAAACCCGTGCCGGTAAAGACGGCCATATTCTACTGATCCTCCGGTATTTTTGCACTTTGAGTAAAGTGCAGAAACACCAAAGTTTCAGAAGAAAGTGCCTCCCTCTCAACGGACGATGCGCCAGCTAGCGCAAGGCTAAGCGGTCACCCATCGAATCACTGACCGAGAACGATCTTGCTTGACTTGGGAGACCACCGGAGCCGTGCGCCAACCGCGCATGCACCGCTGTCGGTAATGCGACTTATATACATTTTCGTGCCAAATAAGGACTTAGAAAATTCCTGCAAAGGGTAAAAATAACTTATAAAGTTTGTGCAAAGTCAAATAAAGACTTATAAAAATTCTGAGTGCAGTGAGAAAACAAACTTCAAACTGCAAACTTCAAAGTGAATCCAAGAGCGCTCTGGTTAAATAACCAAAAAAGTAAAGGAATTTCTAAGATCAATGTCAGCACCGCGAACCGAATGCGACTTTGGAAGATAAAGTTCTGCAATTAATGTATGTTAGTAGACACTTAATGTATAAAGAATCAGGCACGAAACCCTCCTCTTATGCTCGACCTAAAAGGTCTCACGCCCATTAAGAGCAAACGCAACAAATTTCCCTCTATTCTCCGTTGAAACAGCTGGCAGGGGAGACTGGCCTGGAAAAACTCTGTTCTCACTGCAGTTAAGGATCATTGAACAGATGGACCTACCGTGCCCTATATCGGGTAGCGACTCACCTGGCTGGCTTCGAGCGATCCGACCAAGGTCGAATCCCCCGAAGTCATTTCCAGCGGGGGCCACGTGGAGGCGGAGTCGTGAGCACTTGCTCAGTCCACTTACAGGATGCCCGGAAAATATCCAGGCGATTGTCTGGGGAATGGAACCCCAAGTAGTTGCCTTGAACAAGTCGTATACTTTTATACGACCCCTGCGCAGTTCAAGTGCAGCTGCAAGTGCTGTGAGGAAGAAAATGTTATATTAGTAGTTTAAAAACCCTGCCTATACCACTCGAGTGAATGGGTGATCCGCGAAGGTTGCGGCCCATTCTCTCATCTCCGAGAGTTCCGACACGTCTCGGCCGAGTGGTACCAGAAGCTAATCCGACGGACGCGAAATGTGAAATTTCACACTAAACGAAACGCAACAAAACGACGACGCACGAACTTTTACGCGAACTTTCCCCGGTTCTTCTCTCTTCTTACGCGTTTCTCTTCATTCTTCGCTCTTCGCTCTTCGCTCTTCGTTCTTCTTTACCGCGAGCAAGATTCCCCGATCCCTCCCCCTCCCCACCCCCCTTTACTCCAGCTCAGCGAGCTCCTCCTGCGCCTTTAGCCAAAGGCACTCTCTACAAAAATCCGAGAAGACAGAGAAAGCCTCCTCAGACGACACCAATTGGCGCGCCGCGTCTGGCCATACTCTGTCTCCGATTACCTCACGCAGAGCGACTCTCTGCGCCTCGAAGTGTGGACAATCTAGGAGAAAATGCTGCGATGTCTCCGGCAAACCACAGCGGCAGTTCCCCCCGTCCACAAGATTGAAAGACGCCAGCCGCGCCTTAAAATTCCCATGCCCGGTGAGAACCTGCGTGCTGTGATGGTTCGTCCGCAGCCAACGCGCCTCCAGCCTATCTCGTATACTACCGAAGAAAGCGTGTGTGGTTCGACCCTTGGTGGAAGAATCCCAATGTGTCTGCCACATCACCAACGCCTGCTCCTTTATGCGTTGAACCGCATCTCGACGATTATTCGCGATCTCTACACCGTTTATCCAGGCGTCCACGCCTGTCTGAATCTGATATTTGACTCTACGTTCTACTAGCAAAATATCTACGGGAATGGCTCCAGCAATAACGCACAGCGAATCCCACGACGACGTGTATGTTAGTAGACAGCAGTACCTATACGGATTTTTTCAAGATGGCGGCTTTGAGGAGTGGGGATGGTGTGTAGCGTGCTCGGCCGGGGCGCCAGGCCCGCCAGCTCGCTGCTGGGGTGGTTTTCCCCCTCCCCCTTCCCCCGCGGGCCCTGTAGGGAGGTGGTGGGTGTCCAGGGTGAGGAGCTGGAGGAGATGTTGCTCCTTCGGCTGTCAAGTCCCGACCACCCACCCCTGGTCGATCCCTTGAGTAGCTCGACTTGAGCTGCGGGCGGAGGGGATGATCGAGAGAGAGGGTAGTGGAAGGGCGTGAGAGCGTGGCGGGGGTGTTTGGTGTAGCGGGGGTGAGTTGGCTGGAGCGCACGCGGGGCCAGCTGGTGACGGCGTAGCGACGAGTCGCGCCATGTTGGATTTTTGGGGTACGCTGGCGGCCGAGCGGCGGCGGGCCCATCGGTTCGAGTGCGTGAGAGGGGATGCCGAGCGGTGCAGCGCGTAGACGGTATAGCGGTGGCTGGCTGAAGTATACGGAGCGCACGGAGAGTCCGTGACGATGCAGCAGCGAGTCGCGCCATCTTGGATTCCGCCAGGTGCTGGCTTGCTGCGGGAAGCAAGGCTCTCGCTGTTGCGCGTAGGGTGTTTCTCGAGGGTAGCTGAATGCTTTGCGTAAGCTAGCTTGGCCGAGCGGCATAAGGCGTTGAATTCAAGCGCCGTTTTCCTTGGCAGCGCGGGTTCGATTCCAATATGTAGCAATGTTTTTTTTCAGCTTATGTAAAAAAAAAAAAAGTTATATGAAACGGATGAGGGTAAGTAAAAAATGGTTTTGGTATATATTTTTATAAAGATTGCATTTTTTTATTCTTAAATCTAGATTTACATATTTTTGAATGTATACAATTTAAAAAATTATTCTTTCTAGCGCAGCACTGTTGAACAAATTTTTTAACATAGACTCCATTACCCGTTAACGAGTTCGAAGAGTATTTATTAATGTTTTTCGCAGCCGTAGGCAGCTTACTCATTATACGTTTATGAAATCTTGCGGCGATTCGATCGTTTTGTTTGAGATCGGCGGTGAAAAGATTCCGGAATTGTAGTAGAGATCCCCCGCCACACATATGATAAAGGAACATAATACAAAACTGGCCACACACATTTGAAGAGAGGCTTTGAATTTGCTTGGTATTTCATCGATAGAGGGTGCAGTTCTTGCGTAGGCGGTGGATATGGCTTGGTACAAGCGGCGAAATGCCGTAGCTGTCGAAGTACGATCCACGTCCTCGGCCATCGATGTAGATTGCGACCCAGTGTGTTCCAGGGCGCGTGTGGTCGTCAGTGTTCACAACAAGGGCTGTCGGTCTCGTTAACAGGTTGGAATTTGATCCGCTGCATGAACACTTCGCGAGACTTTAGAGTGTAAGCCCTGCAATGCCTGGCCAATCTGGATCGTATTCATCACTTGGTACGACTGGAGAGTAACAGTCGCGTGGCTTCTTCAGATTCATAGGTTCCGGTAAATAGTCAAACTGTTGTATCCGCGTGGCTGTAGGAGGCACGTCACGAAGAATCCACTCCTTTAATTTTGCAGCGTTGTTTAGAGCACAAGAGAGCTCCGGTCTGTTCAAGAGCCCGTGATGCAGACAGACTTGCGTCGAGGAAGGTAGATCGTTGAATGATGGACAGTCTGTTTCCTCAAGGTTTTTTATTTCACGTGTCGTAACATTTTGTAGATATTTTGCTTCCTCGTGCCCGCGAGTGTAAATGGTTCCAGCAGCTCGTGTGATCTGTCGGAGATTTGCGTGTAGTGTTCTGAGCCCTACGTCTCCTTCGAACCACTCCAGGCCGTGATAATGACGAGTCGTCCAATTATTCTTCGCCCGCACTGATCTTGGGAGATCCGTGAAAACGTATGCTGGAGCGGTGATCCAATGGCCCACGTACTCTTTGTCGAGCGTAACGACAGCTACTTCTTTAGCAATGAAGCAGTCATCCTTGTCGTAAAACCCTTGAATATCGATGACGTAGTCCATTTTGGTGAAAAATGTTATGGTCCAGTAAGTACAACCGCTACTGTCGAAGGATCGCTATATACTACCGATGAGCGATGCAGATGCATCTGAGAGATTTTGGCGATGGAAGGGATGAGCGGGGGTGTGTCTCTAATTCGTCAGTTTGACTTTTTTTTGTTGGTCCTGTAATGGCCCAACCCCTTGAGACGCCTGCTTACAAACAGCTGAGAATAAAAGTGACGTAAACACCCCCTTCTATCACCCCCACGATTTTTACTACACCCTGCACGAGTCCTGCTGTTTCAACGGGAGATAGTGAGTGTTCAGTTGCAAAATAATTCTCGTACGGTACACATCTAAAAATGGTCCACCGAAGAGCAAAACCTGTGGAGGTATTCACGAGGCGTAACCACGCGACCCAGCAGAGAGGAATGCGTGTGGAAGAACGGACTAGGCGCGGGCGGGTGCAGCATCCGAGGACGAAGCCTACACCCCGACGGAATAACCGGATGCAGTATCCGAAACAGCCTCCGAAAATATGATTTATTCGGAGACGTCAATATTTCGCTCGTGAAAGGCGGCGACAATTGCGGGCATCGGTGAGGAACACTCAGCTTAATAATTAAAACACGCAGTAATAAAAAACCGATTCTTTAAATATAATATATACATTCGTTTATTACAGCAGCAGCAGCGGCAGCAGCCCTGTGAATGCATCCGTGAGGACCATCCACGGCGCAGCGAAAAGGTCGGAGCTGAGATGCGAAAAAGGCATGAAGAAGCAGAGGAGTTGAAGAAGAAGAAGAAGAAAGAAGAAGAGTCGAAAGTGATGGGAGGATATAATATTGTAAAAAATGATGATGATGATGAAATGCGGGAGTTGGTGGAGGTTTTAGAGAGATTAAAAATCGAATAAAAACATAAATCCGCTTAATTCGGGGTTAACGTATTATTTATTTATAAAACCTTACAACCTTATAGTATAATAATATTTATTAGACTTAGATAATTATTGAAGCACGCAGGCTTACCCCGAAAAGTCTACCATGACTTGTCGGGACGCGTCGATCTCGACGACATTATCGAATTCCGAGTACACAATACAATTTACAGTACTCGTTAAAGCAGTCTTGAAACGTATTTCTACACGCACGCTACCGTGTCGCACAAGGTTCCAGTGGCCGGCTCGCCCAGCAGAAAGATCGGGCGTTAAATCGAAGCAGTATAGACAGTTACCAAACGGATACGCATCTTTTGTTACACCACAACTATCGTCATCCCGAAGTATTCCCGTACCAGAAACTAGAGTATGATATGACTCGGTGTAAAGGCCTTCATCATAATCAGGTTGCAAAGGCTTACTAGGCACCTGTACTCCGTCTACGTACAGGGATAAGAAATTTAATGAGTCGTGGTGAAAATTAAAGGGGTTCATAGTTCTATCTCCATTGAAGGCTCGGTTATCGACCAAGCCCAGTACGATTCGTCTCGGAAGCTGACCAAGTACAACATTATCAAGTGTTTCACCGTGAACACCGGCATGAATAGTAAATGGTTTCACTTCAACTCGAGTAAACGGATATTTCGCCGTTCCTCTACTCAAAGCCTTAGCATGTGGTAGCAAAACACCCGGACTAATTTTAACACGTCGGACAATGAGACTAGCATCGACTATATGCACCGTATAATCCTTCCCAGACGCGTCCATAAGACAAAAAGCATCTCTCGACCGTATAAGACGAAGGCGTAGTTCAACACCGTTGAGTAAAAACTTTTCCTGATTGAAGATATCAGAATGTAGATATCCGGTAAGATCTACCGTTTTACCACTAGCCATTATAGCCTGCCTCGCAGCTAAACCTTTGTTCGCTTGCACGGGGGCTTGTCTACCCTCAGCCGGCGGAGCCGTCGAAACTGGTTGAGAGTTGAAAAATGACGGTGTATCATCTATCCACATACTGGCACCGAGTTGACAGGCTTTTGTTGAAGCCTTGTAAGTCAGTAGTGATTCAATGTATGCTCGGTACGCATAGGCATTATTCGAGGGTGATACAAGTTTCTGGTTGAATGATACATCTAGCTGATTGAATAATGAATGCAGTAGATTGTTAACAGGTGCTACTTTATCATGAGCGTCAGCGGCGCCGTTCCTGGGTTGTAACTTAATACGTAAGTTTAGCATTGTATGGGCTAGATCAATGTATTCATCACCATGACCGGGGACAACAAATTCAATGGGAGCCTCATCTGTCAGTGAAGAAATGGGCTTATAATGAATTCCTTGAGAACCTTCTATACTTGTCTGCGTTGGTGGGAGAGTGAATAAATCCAGCTCTAATTTCAAGCACTCGCAAGAGTGCGCGTGTAAGAAAGACATTTTATTTAGTTAATTAGCCAAATATATCTGCAACGGTGCGTTTTTTACGCTTAACAATTTTTGTTTTTTTAGTTTTTCTGGTAGGTTTTTTCTTAGACTTTGTTGAATTACGCCCCTTTTTCTTACTACGTTTATCGGTTGAAACTTTTTTCTTTTTCTTTGTAGCTTTTCTAGGCTTACGAGTTTTAGTATATTTTAGAGCTCTAAGTGTAGGAGTACCGATGTGAGGACTAGCGTGACCAAACAACGAATGATGCTGTGCCGAGCGGTCCTGTATTTTATATCCTGAACCCTGCATGAGACTCCCAAATGTTTCGTCGGCCTTGCGCTTCAAATTTCTCCCACTCTCGGTCATACGGACTCTGAATGAATCTTTGAAGGGAGTGTTGTGCGCAACATCACCTAATATATTCATACCAGCATGTAGCGCTTCTTTTCCGACAGCGCGAGCGCCACGCGTGAGCAATGGTAATGCACGTCGAAATAAACCACTGAGAAAGCTTCCTAGACCATGGCCTCGTTGATAGGGAGTCCCAATGAAAACACGATCAACACTGCCGCCGACCTGCCTCTCGTAATGATCAATATATCGATCCATAGCGATATATTTTATCGTATACGCTTAAAATGTAATGTAGCGGTCAACGTTCCACTCTGGAATGGTACAGGTTTACCAGTGTCGGTCCTTATATCTATCTCGATCGTGCCGAATTCAGTCCGTAATAAAGTGATGCGTAGGATCATAATAAAACTTCTTTAATAAATCCATTATATATATTTTTTATTACAGTTTTAATGTTTTCCACGATCGTATTGAGTCACTATTAGGAGTTCGACGTCTATTACCTGATAAATTTAAGCTATTCTGACTTGTATCCGGTGTATTGGGATTTGACTTTGACAGGTTTCGTCTAGAGTTTACAGGTGTGTTGAGCCACAGACTCTCGTACAATAGGCTTGTATTACCGATAAATTCAAGAGGGATCCCTAAACGCCTGAGTTCATTTCCAAATTGCTCACGACCAATGGCACGCACAGTTTTTCTATGGCGCATAGCATCATTTACAAGATCTATAATATTCGATTCTTTTATTGGTTCACCGTTGATAAGGACCACTCCCGATTTATCCCACGTTAGACTGGTGTTGGAGTTGGCATGCAAATGATTCAATAATTGTTCAGCTTGTCTTCTATATGTCTTCGGTTGTTTGAGAATTGCCAGGATGAGATATAGCGGAACGGGGGTAAATAAATGAACACTGCTGATGTTAACAGTGAAAATAGACCTCTTTATTAAATAACAAAACGATGGTAAAAAGCGCGCGAAAAACACTGTACAATGAGTAGACCGAAGATGAGCGATACCGATTAACAACAATAGTTTTAATGAACAGTCCAAACTGTGCACTCCGATGAGCCAATTTAATTATATGAAAATCGCATTGAACTCCCGAGTGAGAATATCTATCCACGGCGCTGTATCGCCGCGAGATAGCCGTTGAGAACGTGAGCGGTTCCAATGTACCGACGTGTCGCGTAACTGAGAACGTACACTCCCGTTATGTTCCGTGTGAGCTCGAACGATATCCCGTAACCGAAGATACGGTTCCCGTGATGAGATGTAACAATAAACTGAGCGAAACCGTTGAGCTTTACAGTGAGAGAACCCGTTGTAATCGGCGATCTACCTGAGCGCGTGGTGACCCGTGTCAGCCATTACACGTAGATGAGCGCGAAACCTGTTGCACACGACACGGAAGCCGTGCCGCATCGGATGAGAGCGCGTGCGCGTGCGCGTGCGTCGGCGGCGCGCGTCGGCCTCGCCGGACTCGGCCGGGAGGTGCTGCCGAAAAGCGGCCGCTCGAGCCAGCGCACGTAACCGCGCTGATTCTCGAACATCGGTACACTACCCACAATAACTTCGTCAGATATTTTCTCATCTTCAGTAGTTGTTTGGGCCGTTTCCTCAGATGCTTGCTCGGCAGGTTTGGCACTTACCGAAGAGGTTGTGTTAATTTTAGGTCGCCTCTCCTCGTCGATAAAAAATTGGTGACGTTGTAAAACTTGCTGGTAAAGTTTCCATTTCTCTCGTTCGTTCGCAGGAGTCACTGCGCGAAGTATATCGTCCATTTCCGCATCGAGTCTACTGAGTGTCGTGCCTGGTGTTTGAACGGAGCGTATCTGCTCTATCTGCTCGCGCGATGGCATGACAGCATCTTGAGGTACTAAAACCATTTTCTTTGCGTGCTGCATCTTGTCAATTACGTGTGAAAATATTAGACAGCACAGTGCCTATGATTGGAAGAAGAAGAGGTAGTAAGAATCCACGTCCCTTTTGCACAATTACACGTTTTTTCGTCTTCCAACTACCAGTTTTATTTACGAGACGCCGTAAAATTTTTTTATATTTGGATAGTTTTATTCTTTCACTCTTTTTCAGCGGGACTGCACCGGTTAAGGTATTTAACGCGCACTCACAAATACATCGAACGCCGTTTCGATCTATCTTGTGCAATAATGAATCGCGCTGATGTTTCTCCAGATGGCATAGAGCATGCAGTAAGATTATATTCTTCTTCCCAAGCGAAGCTTTAGCCGTTGTTGTTGGAGCCATAGCAGAGACTCGAATGATGTTCGTACATTCGTTACGGCCTATTTATACTTTACAAATCACCGAGAACCGGATCCTCGTTTTGGCACATATACAAAATTATGAGCATCATCCGGAAAAATACAGGTGCGGAATCGACAATTATCGGGAGTAGACTGTTTCAAATCTAGAAGCAAATAACCGTGTGGTTTTGACGTCGCATCATGGTAAGCTTCTTGTAAAAATTTCGGGTCTTCAGGATAGATCTGTCGTGCAAGATGCGAGATCTGCGCTCGATCGCGAGGATTTTTAAATGCTACGATATAATTCGTGCTTAAAGAAATATCGCGCTGTCCACGACCCTGGTGAAAAATATTTTGCGTTATAAAAATAACGCTAATATTCTTATGATGACTCCCTTTTGTGAATAAATCTACTATCTCGCCCTTTGAGGACTCGCGCATTAAATCGTCGATTATTATGAGTTTTGGTCTTCGATCACCAGCAATATCTGAATTTTGAGGTAGACCTTCCAAAAATTCGATATTTTTACCATAATCGGTATACCCCTCCGGCCATTCCGAATAATAAAAAAGAATACGCGGAAACTCAACATCAGCCATAGCCTGAATAAATTTTAAAAACTTCTTAACGAAGCATGTTTTACCGCAGCCCGTAGGACCGGCGATGATAGAGGTCCAGGGATGTTTCCAACGCGGGTCCATATTATATAATGAGGAGCGATAAGGTTTGGAAGCAGTAATATACATCGATTACAAACCAATATTTATTTCATATATACAAAAAAAAATACATTTATAAATTTCATCAGAAAGAATCAGTTCGGTACCCCGAGTCTCCAATGTAGTCTTCGACAACAAAACCTGGGACATTGTTGTCGAAGAGACGTAGCGATAGATCGATGTCTGAAAACAAATACAAACAAAATTAATTAAAAAAAAATATTATAATAATAAATGATGCTCACAATACCACGTATTGTGATTGCCTCCATTACCCCCACCAAATCATCCCTGTTGCCCCGTGCGTTGAGTTACATGCAGAACAAGTTTGGACCGTTTACACTGTGAATAAACTAATCATCGTAGTGTATTATCGCGGTCATACATACATACGTCAGAGAAACTTGTCTAGACGTATGATAGAAAAAAGGGGTAAAAAATTGTACAATTAAGATCTATCATGTTTTATAAAATAAAAAAACCATTTTTTTTTTGTTCGTGTAAAAATATACAACGCCGTATGTATAATACTAGTATATAATAATATACACTTAAGTTTTTGACTCCCTCCGCGTGACTACACGATGCATTGCATCCCGTCTTATGGTACTGAACTCTACGGATATATTCGTACTAGGCTCTTTTATTAATCGACAAATGGAGTCAAAATTAATTTTCTCAGCGTTTTTGTAATTAAGTCCAATTCCTTTGACTTTACAGGTGGCTATTTCGCAACCATCAGAGCCTTGCACTAAATATCCGTAAAATGTAGGCCCTCCCGAGACAAAAAGTTTAATAAAACTCCCTTCGCCGTAATCAGTCAATTCATTTGTCATATCACCGAGGAGGTTTCCTAGAGGCGGATTGTATTCCCCGGCGATACCGCTACTTATGTATATACATGAATCTGTATCATAGTAGAGGACGCGCTATTCGAGTTTTTCGAGATAAGAATACAGCTTTAATCGAGCCTGTGCTGTAATATACGCAGCGACTACCACGTTCACATGGGGGTTTAGCTCCATGCTCTCCACTGTCTTTGTCCAGCAGACGTACATCATTTCGTTGTTCACGAAGATGATATTATTAATCGCGCATGCTCGATCCGTTAAGAGCTCTAGCCGTCTCTGACGGGTGGTGACAATCTCAGTCTTCGGGAGATTTTCACGTTGACCAAACTTTCCCCAAAATGAATTCAGACAAAGTTTCGCTACAGATCGTAACCCGGGATTTTTTTCTATCCGCTCACGATCGAGCTGGATACCCTCCGTCTCGCGAAAGCTGTCGAGGTACGCGTCTTGACTCGCAGGTGTCGTACACGCTGAGGGCCAGCCGCTAGCGTCCTGCTTTATCTTCAGCCAGAGGTTTATGTAGCCGCCAAAGAGACCGCCTGACTGGCTGGCTCGGTCGTACTGCCAAATTTCGTGTACAGCTAAGATCCTGTACCCTTTCTCGACAGCCTTGAGGAGCTCGCAAGATACCCATGTACCCTCGAAAGCTCGATCTTGTTCGACGTCATGAGGACACGCCCCCTGGTACATTTCCTCGCAGCATTTTCGACATAATGCAAACATTAGTCGATTATGCATACGTATGGGAAGTACCGGATGATAGAGATTTCGAGGCGGCAATACGGTGCATCGTACAAGCCCCTCAACACGTGTCAAATCTTGACCGGGTCCGACAATTTCGTTACAGGTATCGGCGGTGTATATTCTCGGGTGACCTACGGGAAAACGACCGTACTTGCAGATATAGGGGTACAGTGAGCACACGTCAACATAGTGGATTTTTTCACTGCCGCTAGTCTCGCAATAACTACGCGTGTTTTCCGTACGTCCTCCAAAGAATGCGTCCCGCGGATTTAAAAGATCGTCTGTAAGAATCGCGTGACCGGTAACGAAAGAATTTACTGCGGGGTTTCTCCTTTTTAGCTGAGCATATTCGCACTCCCAGATTTCATGAAGCGTGTACCCCAACGATTTTATACGCTCGGAGGTAATTAATGTTCGTGTGAGCCTGTCGTTGAAGGTCGTTCCGTACATTTCCTCATCCCGCGTACTCTTATCGGTGTAACATTTGTCACAGCCATGGAAGAAGCAACCATGAAACTGTAGAACGTGTTCTACACCGTCGATCGATTTAAAGTAGCCGTCTACGCGAGTACCGTCAAGAAGCTTACGCTCGCGACCCCGACCCGCGTGATCGATTTGGACATTAAAAATATGCTCGCACCATAGCAACCACTCGATGGCCACTGTGATTTTGGACGACGACAAAACCGAGATTTTGTCGTCGTCCAAAAAGTTTCGACGAAAAACTTTGTTGCACGCTGAAGCTATCGTCACAGCTTCCGCAAACGGACATACATCACCATTCTCTATAAAAATTCGGCGAAAAGCAGCGCACGCCTTTCGCAAAATCGTTACATCGGTTCGGCAATAATCGATGATCTCCTTATCAAAGTCGAATTCGTATCCTGAAAGACGCATTCTGTCATGCCAGGCTACGAGTTCAGAGCGGTCTGGCGCCGATAGTGTATCGGGAGAGTAGTCCGCGAGAGGTGGAAGCGGCCCTTTATACCCGCGATTTTCCAATTTATTAAAAAGATGGGGAAATGTTCCCTTCAACACGTTTTCTCCTAAGCCAAAGGCTTTTGGGAGTTTAAGAGACATGTGGAAATAATTCAAGCTGTCAATAAACCTGACCTTATCGATTCGCATTTCCATGATACTAGTTCCGTTGGTGATTAATTTTGGAACTTCACGCTTCTCTTCGACGATATATTTCAGAATAAACTGGGCGTCGAACCCTTTTGCGTTATGCGCTATACATATAACACTGCCTACATTCTCCCTGTCTTGCAAAACATACTCTACAAATTCTGTGACAGGGACTTCTCCGAAAATTTGTTCACCAGCACTAGCGCACAGACTACAATCCCACGAATCATCATCTTCATTGATGCACTCTGTGCAGCGCTGTTGGCTGACACACAGGTTTACTTCGTGCAGATATTGATTCGGGACTCCTTCGACTCCGCGCTCCTGTCTGGTCTCAAAATCGTAAAAAATGAATATATCCGGATGATTCGATTTTTTGTCGGACGCAGTGGTGCCATGAAACAGTTGTGATTTTCAGGGCGCTTCTGTTTGCAAGTTCTACAGTAAAACTGACCGCATTCATGTTTCGCGGCGTCTTTCTTGTACACTTGTGATAAGCATGTTTGGCACGTCTGCAGCATATCACATAATCGCGATTGGGGTCCATGCGAGCCGAGCATCTTGTGCCGCGCGAAATAATCATTGCCGCGGAAGAAGCGCCCACAATCTTCACAACGTATCTTTACGACGTTTGCGTCGCAAGGTGGGCTAGTCATACAGTAGGGGCATTTCTGGCCGCACTGATGACCCGTGATGCGGCCGTATGCAACACCGCATGGAGGACAAAAAAACGAAGCACCGGCTGCCGCGGGGAGATTTAACACCAGACCGTAGTGCTGTTCCTGATTATCGTATAGTAGATAAATGCTGTGCTCGACTTTTGGAACACAGCGTAGTACTGTATCGGTACCGTTGAACAGAGCCGGTTCACTACTGCCGAAAGACTCGATATCAAATAATATTAACGCTACCCCCTCCCATGCAAGCACCTCCTGAAAAGCCTGTAGCTCCGGTATACCGCAACCCCCTGCAGGAACTTCTATGTTCGCTGCCCTAACTAATTCTTCAGCCAGGATTTTTTGGAGTACCGATCTACTCCGGTGTACATTATCCCAGCGTTTCTGGAGTACGCCCTGTCTGATCTGTCCGCGCTCCGCATACACCTTACCTGCCACTATACTCCTCGGGAGACAGAGGTTGTCATCATTTTGGAATTTAATAACGGAGCGTTTCTCCCAAAAATCGACGCGTCTGACTTTTTTTTTTGGCCTCCCGGAACCTATAGGCATCGAAATTATATTACTCGTTATCATGAACGAGTCATCGATGCTGAACCCGGCAGCACTTTGCGAAACGCTACTAATAATTGTGAATAGCTCCTCGAAATTAAAATCTGCCACTGCCTACGGGCCCCCGTGTGAACGCGTTTGATTTAAATTCAATGCCAACCATATCTGTCGACTCGCTACCACTCACGAGAAGCGTGTGTAGCTCACGTATCGCGTCCTCTAACCATGATACGGGGTTAATATTCTCGGAAGACTCGCGGATTCTTACAGTTAATACGGTCCCTGTAGCCTTAAATCTATCGAACCACTGTCGGGATTCAACGCGGTGCGTGATCTTTGACTCACCGGATAGCGATGGCGCCGACTGCGGGCTTGCGGACGGTCCTGCGACGGGTTCATCTCCGAGGTCTCGATTTACTACCTGGGATGGTGGTGGTGGTGATGGCGATTTAGTCGCGAGGTTCTCGGGACCGGAATCCTCCATCAAGTCGCCCCCGAAATGTGCGGAGTTCGCCAAAGACCCGGCGAACTCGCTGGCCCCGCCATTTTGAAGCGGCGAAGGTGTCCTCCGTCGCGAAGGTCCTGCGATAGGCTCGAAGGTCGAGCTTTCTGGAGGTGCCTGCGCTGCTTTCTGAGACTCCGAAGACGAGGAAATGTCGACGATTGACACGTCGCGCAATCCCCGTCCTCCTCCTCCTCCACCGATCTGCGTGGAGTTCGCTGCCGGGTGGACGAACGACCCATCCCTGGAGGACAGCTCAGCCAACGAGTTGTCCAACTCGCCGCCATGTCCAAATATGGAGGAGGCGTCAAGATTCCGCGTCAGATCCGTGGCCGCTTCATCCTCCTCGACGTCGTCAGACTCCAGTATCGATAAGTTCGCCGTGATGTTGGCGTGTTCGTCATCTTCCAGAGTCATAGAAACTGAAAAATTTTAAATTAAAACTTTCAACTTTCAACTTTCAACTTTCAACTTTCAACTTTCAACTTTCAACTTTCAACTTTCAACTTTCAACTTTCAACTTTCAACTTTCAACTTTCAACTTTCAACTTTCAACTTTCAACTTTCAACTTTCAACTTTCAACTTTCAACTTTCAACTTTCAACTTTCAACTTTCAACTTTCAACTTTCAACTTTCAACTTTCAACTTTCAACTTTCAACTTTCAACTTTCAACTTTCAACTTTCAACTTTCAACTTTCAACTTTCAACTTTCAACTTTCAACTTTCAATTTTCAACTTTCAACTTTCAACTTTCAACTTTCAACTTTCAACTTTCAACTTTCAACTTTCAACTTTCAACTTTCAACTTTCAACTTTCAACTTTCAACTTTCAACTTTCAACTTTCAACTTTCAACTTTCAACTTTCAACTTTCAACTTTCAACTTTCAACTTTCAACTTTCAACTTTCAACTTTCAACTTTCAACTTTCAACTTTCAACTTTCAACTTTCAACTTTCAACTTTCAACTTTCAACTTTCAACTTTCAACTTTCAACTTTCAACTTTCAACTTTCAACTTTCAACTTTCAACTTTCAACTTTCAACTTTCAACTTTCAACTTTAAACTTTAAACTTTAAACTTTAAACTTTAAACTTTAAACTTTCAACTTTCAACTTTCAACTTTCAACTTTCAACTTTCAACTTTCAACTTTCAACTTTCAACTTTCAACTTTCAACTTTCAACTTTCAACTTTCAACTTTCAACTTTCAACTTTCAACTTTCAACTTTCAACTTTCAACTTTCAACTTTCAACTTTCAACTTTCAACTTTCAACTTTCAACTTTCAACTTTCAACTTTCAACTTTCAACTTTCAACTTTCAACTTTCAACTTTCAACTTTCAACTTTCAACTTTCAACTTTCAACTTTCAACTTTCAACTTTCAACTTTCAACTTTCAACTTTCAACTTTCAACTTTCAACTTTCAACTTTCAACTTTCAACTTTCAACTTTCAACTTTCAACTTTCAACTTTCAACTTTCAACTTTCAACTTTCAACTTTCAACTTTCAACTTTCAACTTTCAACTTTCAACTTTCAACTTTCAACTTTCAACTTTCAACTTTCAACTTTCAACTTTCAACTTTCAACTTTCAACTTTCAACTTTCAACTTTCAACTTTCAACTTTCAACTTTCAACTTTCAACTTTCAACTTTCAACTTTCAACTTTCAACTTTCAACTTTCAACTTTCAACTTTCAACTTTCAACTTTCAACTTTCAACTTTCAACTTTCAACTTTCAACTTTCAACTTTCAACTTTCAACTTTCAACTTTCAACTTTCAACTTTCAACTTTCAACTTTCAACTTTCAACTTTCAACTTTCAACTTTCAACTTTCAACTTTCAACTTTCAACTTTCAACTTTCAACTTTCAACTTTCAACTTTCAACTTTCAACTTTCAACTTTCAACTTTCAACTTTCAACTTTCAACTTTCAACTTTCAACTTTCAACTTTCAACTTTCAACTTTCAACTTTCAACTTTCAACTTTCAACTTTCAACTTTCAACTTTCAACTTTCAACTTTCAACTTTCAACTTTCAACTTTCAACTTTCAACTTTCAACTTTCAACTTTCAACTTTCAACTTTCAACTTTCAACTTTCAACTTTCAACTTTCAACTTTCAACTTTCAACTTTCAACTTTCAACTTTCAACTTTCAACTCTCAACTCTCAACTCTCAACTCTCAACTCTCAACTCTCAACTCTCAACTCTCAACTCTCAACTCTCAACTCTCAACTCTCAACTCTCAACTCTCAACTCTCAACTTTCAACTTTCAACTTTCAACCTTCAACCTTCAACCTTCAACCTTCAACCTTCAACCTTCAACCTTCAACCTTCAACCTTCAACCTTCAACCTTCAACCTTCAACCTTCAACCTTCAACCTTCAACCTTCAACCTTCAACCTTCAACCTTCAACCTTCAACCTTCAACCTTCAACCTTCAATCTTCAATCTTCAATCTTCAATCTTCAACCTTCAACAATCAACTTTCAACTTTCAACTTTCAACTTTCAACTCTCAACTCTCAACTCTCAACTCTCAACTCTCAACTCTCAACTCTCAACTCTCAACTCTCAACTCTCAACTCTCAACTTTCAACTTTCAACTTTCAACTTTCAACTTTCAACTTTCAACTTTCAACTTTCAACTTTCAACTTTCAACTTTCAACTTTCAACTTTCAACTTTCAACTTTTAACTTTTAACTTTTAACTTTTAACTTTTAACTTTTAACACGTACCTTCGTTTTCCCATGGGATATCGTGGACCTCTGCGATAGCCCGCGCATCATTCAATCTCGCAGTAGCCTCCTGCAACGCTCGTTCGGCCTCCTGTACAGCTGCGGCTGCAGCGTTTCGCGCTGCTCCCTCATTTCGAAGGACTTCTGTAATTAGTAATGCATATATTTAATAATTAGTTACGGAATTACACAACCTAACACGAATTAAAACAACAAACACTTGAACTACACTTACCAAGCCGTGCAACCTCATCGCGGAGTGTTGGAGCATCCCGCGAATTTTTATACGAGGATCCGTTGACAGCCTGGCACACTATCTTCAGCACCTCATAGCTTTCACTAAATATACCCTCGTTGTACATTTTAATAATCTGGGCCGTAGTTAGGTGGTCCAGGGAGCATTTGACCCGCCTTATTAAAGCCGGACCTCGAATACATTTTATCATCCGATCTGTAGATTTCAGCAGCACCCTCTCCACTGCTCGCGTAGGATTCACTGCCAAAACTTTCACGATCGCACTAATAATGGCACGTACAATTGTGTCAACCATTGTAATAGCTATTTCGTTCACTGGACACAGACGAACAAAATAACACAAAACACTACGACGACAGAATAAACACTGAAGATGCGTGACGTTTGCACCGGTGAACGAAACAGAATAGCTTTCCGCGGAAACACTTAGACTTATAGTTTTTTCTCTTGACCAGCAACCCCTTCCACTGTACAAATTCGGAGTGATCATTGGTTGGTCAAAGAATTTCTTTATTTTGCAGATTTAAAAATGACGCCCACAACGGTTTTCTACCCCTAAAAACCCCGTGACTCGAGGCAAAAATCCTTCGAGTAAAGGCTATAAAATTGCTATTGTTCCAGGTAGCTTACGTCCGAACAATCCCCAGTGCGGCCTGTACGCTTTATGGGTTTTATTACAGCTACGCGTCATCATATTATAGTCAGCTGCACTATCCTAATTGCTGTAAATTCTATAGCTGCATTGTGATCGAGTTTTTCGCGGATTTTTACTTTTATTTCGTCGTTGTACATGTTTGTCCTTGTCTCTTAGTGTTTAGCCAGTGAATAGCTATTGAGCCTGGAAATATCCGTCTTATTTTAAGAATATGTAGAGTGCACAAGCTGAGATACACCAATCATGAGATACGTTACGTCACGTCGGAAGATGCTTCACAAAATTACCACGTCGCGGGAGTGGTCTGCGCAACTCTCGAGTCCCAACCCCGCGACGCTCACCCCCACTCAAGTTAGCAGCATCTTTGAGGCGTGTCTTTGCCCCTTCTCCTGTGAAAAATGGCATCAACACAACCCTAGCTCACGTCTTGATCTCGAGTCATTACGTCTTCGGTGCTAGAAGAGCTCAGACCTCCTCTCAGATATCATCCAAAATATACAAAATAAAATAAAATAAAATAAAATGGAAAATTTTACCGCCGTTGTGAATAACAAAGAAAAGGGTGACTCGGTGCATCGGTTACTGAAACGGGCTCTGGAAAACGAAGACAAGCCACTTGAAGAAATTCCGTGGCGGCCATTAAACCAGGCCATGATATTAGCCACGACGTACAGTTTAAATGCATCTGGCAGTAAAATGGTTACAATCGGACTCGAACTAGTAAACGATGAAGACTTCGAGGTGGCAATAAAATTCTCCAACCGTTACTCAAAAGGAATTTCACTGTCTGTGGATGAATGGCGAGAAATGTCCGCACTGGGACCCGTAACTGACCGCTGGATTTTTAGCTGCGGGCAGGTTGGCAAGCTAAAACCCAAATCGCCGCCGCCTATACAATCGCTCGGACGGAGGATACTGCGCTGCACAACTGTTTACAACGAACAAGCTATTGTCCTCGCACTTAATGAATCAGAACACGACGAGCAGAGGCGAGCGAAAGAAGGTTTTTCGCCAGAGATTATCATGCAAAAGACGACATACAAGGGACTAGCGAAGTTGGTTCCTTGCATCGATCACAGGATCCGACTGCTTTCTGAAGATCTCAACATCGTGAAGAAGCTGAAAGATGAGCTTATCAATCACATCAGCTGGAAGGTCGCGACGGACGACTGGTCTTCGCTCAGCGAATCACAATTATCCGCGAAGGGGCTCAGAAAAATCAGGGATGACTATACGTGCACTATAATAGCGCGTTTCGAACTGCGGCATTTCCCTACGCAGGAGGATGAAGAAATGGACGAAAAACGCTACTTGATCGGCACCGAATTAATGGGTCTTCATCACGAATATATTTTCCGTAAAGTGATAGAGCGTGTACAAGAAATGCCTTAACGAAAAATATATACATTGGAGTTTAAATTTAAAAAGAATAAAAATCATTTTTAAAATTGTATACATTCAAAAATATGTAAATCTAGATTTAAGAATAAAAAAAAATGTAATCTTTATAAAAATATATACCAAAACTATTCTTTACTTACCTTTCCCTCGTCCGTTTCATATAACTTTTTTTTTTTTACATAAGCTGAAAAAAAACATTGCTACATATTGGAATCGAACCCGCGCTGCCAAGGAAAACGGCGCTTGAATTCAACGCCTTATGCCGCTCGGCCAAGCTAGCTTACGCAAAGCATTCAGCTACCCTCGAGAAACACCCTACGCGCAACAGCGAGAGCCTTGCTTCCCGCAGCAAGCCAGCGCCTGGCGGAATCCAAGATGGCGCGACTCGCTGCTGCATCGTCACGGACTCTCCGTGCGCTCCGTGTACTTCAGCCAGCCACCGCTATACCGTCTACGCGCTGCACCGCTCGGCATCCCCTCTCACGCACTCGAACCGATGGGCCCGCCGCCGCTCGGCCGCCAGCGTACCCCAAAAATCCAACATGGCGCGACTCGTCGCTACGCCGTCACCAGCTGGCCCCGCGTGCGCTCCAGCCAACTCACCCCCGCTACACCAAACACCCCCGCCACGCTCTCACGCCCTTCCACTACACGCTCACTCCCTCCCTTCACTACCCTCTCTCCATCATCCCCTCCGCCCGCAGCTCAAGTCGAGCTACTCAAAGGATCGACCAGGGGTGGGTAGTCGGGACTTGGCAGCCGGAGGAGCAACATCTCCTCCAGCTCCTCACCCTGGACACCCACCAACTCCCTACAGGGCCCGCGGGGGAAGGGGGGAGGGGGAAAACCACCCCAGCAGCGAGCCGGCGGGCCTGGCGCCCTGGCCGAGCACGCTACACACCATCCCCACTCCTCAAAGCCGCCATCTTGAAAAAATCCGTATAGGTACTGCGTCTACTTATGTTGAAGAACGATATGTTCTTTATATTGTTACGTCCCGATCCGCAATTTTCACTCCATCTCGGTCAAGGAGAATTTACACCCTCCCTTTACACGTTATTCGGAGATGACGCTTTATCGAGGTGTTGGCCCTGTTTTGAACCTAACCTTTCGGAAAATAATTCGGGATAGGGCCTAGAGTGTATATATATGTTATTGACGATATTTTATTCGCGGTTAAAAGTTCTAAATTACTAGATTTTAAGTGACGATTTTAAACTGGACAAGAAAATTCTGGATGCTAACTCTTTCTATCGTTTAGAATGCAATACGCGGCTATCTCTCTCGCGCGTCACTCCCGACGCACGGCTCGCGACAGCTCACTATCACGCTCACTCACTGTTTTCTCCCGACCTATCCTAATACTTTAACACGCACTGAGATAGCTGAAATAAAATTGACCGACACGAATATTTATTGACCATGGAAATATTTTAACCCTGACGACAGTAAATAAATGTTGATAAATAACGATTTAGAGGAAATGGATTTTTTTTAATGTGGATGATAACGTTCCAAAATTAGGATATTACTTAAATGGATTTACCTCAGAATGAATGATCGAATGAATCGATTGATGGATGATATTAACCGATCAATTGAAACGTCCTTCCCAAATTCTGGATGAATATTCGAATCAGAATCGAATGGTGATGATCGACTTCCAAAATGAACGTCCCTTCAAGATGCCGAATTTTCGAATCAGAATCGAATGATGATGATCGATTTCCAGAAATGAACGTCCTTTCAAGATGCCGAATTTTCGAATCAGAATCGAATGATGATGATCGATTTCCAGGAATGAACGTCCTTCCCAAGTTTTAACGATGTGGATGGATGATTTTGATGATTAAATGATTTTCAGGAAGAATATACTTGATTTCGATGAAATGATTCAGAAAAATATGAATTGTTTATTGAAGTTGATTAAAATGAATACTGCCTCGAAAATTTTACAAGTTGATTTACAGGTTCTTTGTCAATGGTTCTAAGTACAATACGAGATTGAGGTCAGTGCCCCGGTCGCGAAGAAGTTAGAAGTCCAGAACAGGAGTGCCGAATGGGCGGTGGGCGCGCGAATAAATAACCTCGGTGCCGGACACCCCCGCGTCACCGCTGTCACACCTGCGAGTCGTCTCCCCACTCGAATCACCTGATTCCTTTCTTTGGTTGACTCATTACATATTTCTAATTTCGTAGTTTTACAGTAATTTGGACATTCCAATTTGTTAATACTTAAATTTTATCGCGAATTTTATAAATATAGAAATTTCAACGAGAGCTGTACGAGCTTTTGTTGCGTAGTTAGCAATTGTTGACATATATTTTTATCTTAATTTTTACCTGATTAGTTCCCTGAATTTTCATATAAACGGTTTTACATTTCTTCCCTATTTTCCATAATTTTCTGTATTTTTATGCATTAACTCTATCTTTATCCTGACCATTCGACTTGACAACTATTTCGCATGCTTGACTTTACTCCATTCATCTGAATTTACTGTTAATAATTTCCCAAAATATCCCGCCATCCTTCATACTCGTTATTCATCATTGCATTTTCTATTCATAACTTCATTAATAATTCCATCTATGATCCTCCTGGACTATAACGATGATCTATCATTCATCGATATTCACTGTCCAGGAGGTGCTGCACTCATTACGCCTGACGGCCGCACTAAGCATTATGCCCATCGTGACACGCGCCGTACAAGCAAACCCTATGTTCGACAACCGTGAGGAGCGTTCTGCCGATAATCTTATCTGCATTTTTGCACCTCGGGTTACCGAGCGCCACACAGTTGACCCGTACTGTACAGTCGCCTTAATCTATCTCACCTGAAGACTAATTATTTTTACCACTGGATAATTTGGCCATTTGGTATATTATTTATTTATCGAAACTTTGAGTTCGACAAATTTCATGATGACAATTTTTCCAATGTTTATTTTTAGCAATTTAATTAACTTCCAAATTATGTTAATTAACCGGTCTTTTGACCCAAATGTCCACAAAATATTTTGGGAAAATTCGGAGGACGTAACAATATCTACGAAAAATTAGAATGAAATTGACCGTATATTTTTCGAGATATTCGATGTTAAAAAATCGGGTTTTTAGTACAAGCGCTTATGGAAAACTGAGTCATCGACAGACATTCTGTGAGTTCTGGATATGAAAAAAAGAAGATGGTTCGGAAAAAAGTGTTCACAATGTAGATTAACTTTCTATTTATCCATTTCCGAAAAATAGGCAATTCACCGCATATATTTTGAGAAAACTCTAATTGAGAGAAGTAGCTCGAACGAATTCTCGTAAAGATCTCGTGAAAACCGACAACGCTGCTCGCTCTGAGATAGCAATTATCATCTGCCAGTCGACATAACTTTACAACTGACGAATACTTTCAAAGTAGGAATTTTGAACATTTCAAAGATTCATGTTGATATAATAACTAACCATTGATAGAACACAACATTTTTTTACAAAAATAGAGAGAAAATCAACCCTTCATATTCATTATTGTGTTTTGCTCATCCTAGGTAGTATCTAGAAGAAAATTTTTATTTTTCTGATTTAACTCGATAATAGGTTAGTTGGCGAAAGAGCAGACGCCAATGCTGACAACCGTGAAACTTTTGTACGCACAAAACTTGCGTCGTTTCAAGAGACGCGGTAGCGTCTCGACGCCAAGTACTTAAAAAAAAGTTTTTAAGCGAGTTGAGCGAGACGCTACCAAGTATAGATACTTCAAAATCAAAATGCCGGAAGTGGATTCTTGCTTCTCGATTTTCTCGAAAACGAAGCATCGGATCGGAATTCCGACGACACTTTTATGATATATATAGGACACGAGCTTTCCAACGCGCCTAATTACGATCATAACTGTTAGGTAGATGCTGAGATACGGAAATCGTACCCCTCACGAGGTCCGAAAATATTATAAAAGTGTCCTGTGATGTGAGACCTCGCGTCTACTGCGCATGCGTCCGCCAGCTGACTCATCCTCCATCTCTCTCGGATTCGCATCAGCGTAGCACTTTCTCTCTACCCATCTCTCGTGTTTCGTATATATCAGCGCTGCACTTTTCGCGCTTCGGTTAATCGCTCGGCAAAAAAATATCTATTTTTATTAATTGAAGAAACCGAAAAAAATGTGAAAGTGTCCACCCCTATAATGAACCTATAGTGAATGAAAAATGAAAAATTGTGCGTTATGACGAAGTTTCGCGACCGGGGCTTGCGAATCGACTGCTTCAACAACATTTATACATATACGTACAGTACACAGTGACGGAATCCACAAACAAAAATAACAAAAATAAAAATAAAGCTGCTGTAAATAGTTCGTGCTTTCCAAATACGATACAAAACTTATGTTTCAATTGTAAACCATATACAAAAGCTGTATCAGATACATACATAATTGCGAGTAAAAGTTTTGTATATTTGAAAAAAATTAGCATAAAAGAGAAGTTTGCGTTTTAAGGGGATGCTCGACGGTCCTGTTTTACCGACCGAAATAAGCGATTTCTTAGTTTCGACTTAGCACAGTTAATATACTATGCATATGCTTTCAATCCTACAGGAACATAACATGAACAATAACGCTTCGGCGTGCACTCGAATATCGCTTGAAAACGTACAAGAAACGAAGAAAATCGAAAATTGGTAATCGTCCTAAAATCCAATATGGCCGTTGAAATGTTATCAGCATTTATTTTGTACGACATTAAATATTCTAGGACTCACATACGTCAAACGAGAGTGCACACCGAATCGTTGAGGTTCTACGAATATTCTAAAATCGTCGGAAAGTCGATTACACAAAAGATAATTACGTGAAGTGTAAACTGCGTTCACGTAGACTATTCACGTATGATCGGTGATCAGAGCCGATGAACGCGATACGAATGTAGCGTAGAACACGATGCAGAGCCACCTGTGCGTCAATCGTGACACTACGTTCATTCACTTTCGTAAACTATAATATTCGGTTTTCTTAATTCCTTGTAAGTTTTCAATAAAAAATTGACTGCACACCGAAGCGTTTATGTCAATATCATAATCCTGCATGATTTGACGCATATGTGTAGCATATTAACAACGCTAAGTCGGAACTGAAAAATTGTCTAGGTCCGTCGGTAAAACAGGTAAAGCAAGTTAAAAAAGGAAAAAAAACCAGCTCCAGCAGCCCCTTAAGAGCAGGTGAAACACCACGGTCGGTAATAAAAATTGTAATAAACTTTTTCACGAACGGTGATATCTAAGGTCAGAAGAAAAGTGTCATCGAAGACAAATTTCATTACAGCTTTCGATGACACTATTCTGTTGACCGCAGATGCTAGCATACGTGAAAAAAGTTTCACATCCCTTAAGGAACAGCGATGGATAACAGGTTAAAAAAATACTTCGTAATTTAGAATCATATTTTAAAAAATTATTATTATTATTGTAATATATAATTTTTAGTGAATCGTTTAGTTTGCAAGATCTTTTATTTATATATATGATGGTATTATCTACTATAAACAATGTTTTCGTTCTGTATTTTGCCTGCATGTTGGTAATAATCTGTGAGACTACATGCCTGGATGTCAAAAATAGCTGAAACCAAAGCAAAAAATACTTTTTTTCAAAAAAGTAAAAAGGTACGCCAAGTACTTAAAATTTGTATTCTCGTTTAGAAAATATGTTTATCAAAAGAACCCCTTGAAAATTAAAAAAATCTGCCAAAACAGATGTTATCAAAACAGTCTCTGATCAAAAAAATTCTTCCAAAAAGACGTTTTTCAAAACAATAAAAAAGAAAAATATGTGTATTAAAATAATAAAAAATCGAAAACAGTCAAATCAAACCAACCAAGTAGTACATACACGAAAATACTTCAAAAAAGATGTTAGTCAAAACAATCTTAAAAAAAATACAACATGCAAACAATCTTGACAATAAAAAACTTGGCGTAGCAGTTTTTTTTTACGATTACAGTTACTGCAGTTATTACAGTTACTTTCCCTCTCCCTCGATTATTTGAATGAACCATGTACGACAGCTATTGGAAAAAAACTGTCACGCCAAGTTTCTTTTTGTCAAGATTGTTTGCATGTTGTATTTTTTTTTAAGATTGTTTTGATAAACATCTTTTTTGAAGTATTTTCGTGTATGTACTATTTGGCTGGTTTGATTTGACTGTTTTCGATTTTTTATTATTTTAATACACACATTTTTCTTTTTTTATTGTCAAGTTCACACGGAAAATTTTCTTTCTAAATCGAATAATTTATATAATTCCGGAATGATAAATAATCCTTTACCTGATATTTTTCGTACTCCGTTAACTTTTACAGCTTCGATAAATGGAATTTATTCCCTGGAATTAGTATTTTAATAAATTCTGCGACTCTATCATTCAATGTGTATAAGTTGGTAGTTAATAGTCGAGTCAAATGATCGACTACAAGCACAATATTTAATCAAATATCATTATAAATAAAGTTAATTTTTTAAACCTAACCATCCATAGCGGCAGGTTAATTATTCAAGATGAAAATGCTATGAAAAATCGATTTAATAAACCACATACTAATTATATGAAATCAGATGATCGGATGACTAGCATTACCCGCTGAAGCTTCCTTAATCGCTCGCAGCGCTGCCACGTGGCACCGTATCTACCCGAGCAGAAATTGAGATCAGGCTGCCTGATGCCTTATCAGGCCCCGTTAAGGTATAGCCAGGGCGTGCCTGATCAGGCGAACCTGATGAGGGCCTGATAAGGTGCAGATCGTGAAGAATGACTAAATAATCCTTACTTCAGATGAGGCGAGCCTGATGCCAGACTGATCAGGGCCCGATAACGTACAGGTAGAGACACCTGATTGGATGCCCGAGTAGAAATTTTCGAGCGATACATCGTGTCCTGATAAGGCCTTATCAGGCCCTTGTCAGGCCTTATTAGGACCCTATCAGGGCCCGATGTGACGCTCGAAAATTTCTACTCGGGTATCCTTGGCTTTTGACGAGGCTAGCCTGGTAGTACCCCGATCAGGGCCTTAGCAGGTGAATCAGGCCAGCCTTCTTCAGGCACACAATATGGATGCCTGGAGAACATTGATTTTGCATAATGAAAATTCCAAAAAATGATTCTAAGGTATTCGAGAAAAAAATGTTTATGAAATCTTGCAACGAATTTTGGATGTTTTAATAAGATAATAAGTAAATAAATCATTTAAATAATTCACACGATTTAATAAAAAAAGATACCTTGATTATTTTATGAACATTTATTTTTTATTTATTACAATTTTTTTGCATTAATATTATACAAAATCAATGTTCCTAGCATTTTAAAAGTGATTGATTTTTCCGATTTTTATCTTGTTACGTCCCGATCAGCAATTTTCACTCCATCTCGGTCAAGGAGAATTTGCACCCTCCCTTTACACGTTATTCGGAGATGACGCTTTATCGAGGATTTTGGCCCTGTTTTGAACCTAACCTTTCGGAAAATAATTCGGGATAGGGCCTAGAGTGTATATATATGTAATTGACGATATTTTATTCGCGGTTAAAAGTTCGAATTTACTAGATTTTAAGTGACGATTTTAAACTGGACAAGAAAATTCTGGATGCTATCTCTTTCTATCGCCTGGAATTTAATACGCGGCTATCTCTCTCTCGCGCGTCACCCTCGACGCACGGCTCGCGACAGCTCACTAACACGCTCACTCACTGTTTTCTCCCGACCTATCCTAATACTTTTAACGCGCACTGTTATAGCTGAAATAAAATTGACCGACACGAATATAAATTGACCAAGAAATATTTTAAACTTTGGTGACAGTAAATAAATGTTGATAAATAACGATTTAGAGAAAATGGATTTTCAGATGTGGATGATAACGTTCCAAAATTAATATATTATTTAAATGGGTTTACCTCAGAATGAGTGATCGAATGAATCGATTGATGGATGAAATTAAACGATCGAATTGAAACGTCCTTCCCAAATGCTGGATGAATATTCGAGTCAGAATCGAATGATGATCGACTTCCGAAAATAACGTCCTTCCAAAATGCCGAATTTTCGAATCAGAATCGAATGAAGATGATGGTCGACTCCAGAAATGAACGTCCTTCCCAGATTTTAACGATGAATGATTTCGATGATGGAATGATTTTCAGACGAAATATACTCAAACTCGATGGAATGATTTGGAAAGTTACGAATGATTTATTGAAATTGGTAAAACTGAATACTGGCTCGAAAATTTTACAAGTCGATTTACAGGTTCTTTATTAGTGTTTCTAAGTACAATCCAATATTGAGGTCTGTGCCCCGGTCGCGAAGAAGGTGTCGAATGGGCGGTGGGCGCGCGAATAAATAACCTCGGTGCCGGACACCCCCGCGTCACCGCTGTCACACCTGCGCCTCGTCTCCCCACTCTCATCACCTGATTCCTTTCTTTGATTGACTAATTAAATATTTCTAATTTCATAACTTTACAATAATTTTGATATTTTAACTTGTTACTACTTAAATTTTATCGCGAATTTTATGAACATACAAATTTGAATGAAAGCTGTACGAGCGTTCATTGCGAAATTAACAATAGTTGACATATATTTTTATCTTAATATTTATCTGATTATTTTCCTGAATTTCTGTGTTAATAGTTTTGCATTTCTTTCCTTTTTCGTAATTTCCCATATTTTTCCCTGTTATTTGCTATTTGATTATTTATTGATTATTTATTATTTTTATATTTATTCCCTTCTTAATATTTTATTTGACGATATGACTTAATTTTCTTTGCTTACTTCTTGACTCTATTTTATTTCCCGAATCTGTTAATAATTTCCAAAAATACTATGTCACTCCCGTATATTTGTCCCTCAAACTGGATTTCCATTTATTGCCTCATTTATTATTTCAACTATGATTCTCCTGGACTATAACGATGATCTAGCATTCATCGATATTCACCGTCCAGGAGGTGCTGCACTCATTATGCCCAACGGCCGCTCTCAGCATCGTGACCATCGTGACACGCGCCGTACAAGCAGGCCCTATGTTCGACAACTGTGAGGAGCGCTCCGCCGATATCCTTATCTGCATTTTTGCGCCTCAGGTTACCGACTCTCGTACGGTTGATTTGCTTCGTACAGTCAACTCTGTACATCAGCCTAATTCACCTGAAGGCTAATTATTTTTAACAACGGATGATTCTTTCATTAGGTATTTTATCTATTTATCGAAACTTTGAATTCGACCAATTAAACAATGGCAATTTTTCCCATGTTTATTTTTAACGAACTAATATATTTCAAATATTTTGTTAATTCTGTTTGAAATATTTTGGAAAAATTCTCAGGACGTAACAATCTCATTAGAAAGTGTTCAAAATTCTCACAGAGTTTCATTTTTCGCCGGCAATGCATATGTGAGGCACTTTGTAAAAGTATATTTAGTCGTGTGTATAGTTCTACCGGAGCTTAAAAGCAAATTCGACGTTACGTTTCTCAAGTTGAGGATAGCCGAGTTGGTTAAAGCGCCACCAACGCAGTCCCCATTGGCAAGGTCGCCGGTTCGAGTCCGATCATGAGTAAAATAAAAATTAATTTTTCCATGATTTACATTGTAGTAATTAGTTCATTTAACCGAAGAACAAATATAAAAGGTTCACAAGTTCACAAGTCCGATAAAATAACGCTAATAAATAAAAAGTATTCATTATATTTTTCTCAGGAGGCAATCAGGCACCTTGCCGCACCAGGCCTGAGAAAGCGTTAGGGAATGCCTGATAGGGACCTGACGTCAGCCCGACGGCAATTTCTGCTCGGGTAGTGCTAGCACGCGTTTGCCAGCAAGGTTTGGTTGTCTTGCGTGTTTTGAACTTCGCAATGACCGCGAATACCCCAGCCCCAATTGCTACTGCTGCAGTTGGTTTTCCAATTATATCCGCAAAAGTACCGATAGTAGAATTTTCGCGGTTGTTTTACTTGCCTTACAACCGCTAAATTACCGCTAACAAACCGATACAAAGCGCTACAGTTGCGGTTGTTTTAACAATTTCAACCGCGCAACTATCGGTAATACTATTTTCACGAGTGGTCTCCTTACCTTACAACCATAAAATTACCGCTAATAAATCGGTACAAATGCTATAGCTGCGGTTGTTACAACAATTGTAACCACAAAACTACTGTCAAAGTTGAAAGTTGAAAGTTGAAAGTTGAAAGTTGAAAGTTGAAAGTTGAAAGTTGAAAGTTGAAAGTTGAAAGTTGAAAGTTGAAAGTTGAAAGTTGAAAGTTGAAAGTTGAAAGTTGAAAGTTGAAAGTTGAAAGTTGAAAGTTGAAAGTTGAAAGTTGAAAGTTGAAAGTTGAAAGTTGAAAGTTGAAAGTTGAAAGTTGAAAGTTGAAAGTTGAAAGTTGAAAGTTGAAAGTTGAAAGTTGAAAGTTGAAAGTTGAAAGTTGAAAGTTGAAAGTTGAAAGTTGAAAGTTGAAAGTTGAAAGTTGAAAGTTGAAAGTTGAAAGTTGAAAGTGCCGATAGGGAATTGATTAAACGAAATAGAAGTAACGAATAGAAGAATAACTGACGTCGCGGCTGACGTCACGCGTCCACGCTTGCTGGCTCTATAAACCGATCGATAATCTTGGCACATGCGTGGCAACACAAGTTAGCTGTGACGTCATGGGACATCGGACAGGTCTACAGACTGGAGAAAACATCGTGAAAGTGTGGGTTTTTGGCACAACACTATCATATCTCGACAACGCCTAAACGGAATTTAATGAATCAGGGCTTGTTTGAAAGCTCAGACCCGATTTATATTATGAAAGTGACCTTGTTTTCCATTAATTTAGAAAATGTATCAAGTAAAAAGCGTCCAAAAATTGAGGCACCCGATATTGGCGTAATATACTTGGTAGCGCTCGACGCTTTTTTCATCTTATAAATTTTATTAACTTGGCGTCGAGACGCTACCGCTTCTCTTGATTTTTGCGGTCGTTATACTTTTCTTCCGACCACAACCTTTCCCTTAACAAACTAGTACAAAGCGCAGGTTTTACGGTTGTTTTGACTATTTTAACAGCGTGTTACTGATCGTTAAATTTTTCAGGTTCTACAACCGAAAAATGATCGCGAATAAAACGGTGCGACGAGCTGCTGCTGCGGTTGCTTTGACACTTTCAACCTTAAACTACCGGTAGTACTAGTGCCGCGGTTGTTAAACTCGTCTTGTGACCGCGAAATTACTGCCAACAAACCGATATACAGTGCTGCAACTACAGTGTTTTGACAATGTCAACTGTAAAACTACCGGTAGTACCATTTTTACGGTTGTTCTACTTTCTGTACAACCATAAAATTACCGCTAATAAACCGGAACGCACCGACAAAAAGGTTTGGTAATATTGGAAAAATTGGTTCGAATTGTTATCACGAATTATATCAATTTAGGATACAATACTACACTGCGCATTTCGAAGAAAGAAATAAACTTAACGACCTGAAATTGGGGTCGAACCCGGGACCTTTCGCATGCCCATTACATAATAAATACCGATCGAAAACCGCAAGCAGAGCGAACTGTCATCGACTCGCCTAGCCCCTAGCAAACCAAGCGACCGTGAACAGTGACCGAAGAAGCGACCTTAAAAGCAACGATGGTTTGGTGCCAAAAATTAACTACACTAACGACCGCCGAAGCGACCGCTCTGGCGACATTCCTTTGCCTCATTACGGCAGTGAAGTCGCTTCTTTGTTTGTCAACCGATCAACCGACCGTAAAAACAACCGTCCAGATATCAGCTTCTTGACGATCGGGATGAGCTTTTCTAGACGATTGCTATTACGGTCGTTTATGCGGTCGCCAATCAAACAAACGACTTCATTGCCGAAACGCGGCTAAAAAATGTGTTAGCAAAGCGTTGTTTCAGCTGTCATTAGTGTGGTTAATTTTTGGAACAAAACAACCGTCGCTTTTAGGATCGCTTCTTCGGTCGCTCAGTATGACAGGGGCGCCGTGACGTCACGGTGGGAACGGCAGCGCGTGGCAGCCATCTTGCCACGCTAGATGCTACATTTCTAAAACCGCAAACGGGTGAAAACGCTCTGATTCATACGGGAAAAAGTGTGAAACACGAGGCGCGGACTGTAATTCAAAGAAATAAATAATATTTTATCATATATTTTATTACTGACACACCAGAATTAATTCCCGAACACTCAAGTCCCCGAAATTCCCTCCGTTTGAACGCTTCATCCAATCCAAGAGTTGCGCAATACGGAATTTCATGTGAAGAGCCTAGCACCTGTTACAGTACTAACATCCTTGAAGCGTCTTGTTCGAAAACAACACGCAACAAAGCGTGCAAAAAATGACTACACGATTTACACGGCTAAAGCGAGTAGATACAACACTTTTACTTCGTGACGAGGCGCTATAACGCGCTCGTAGCGACGCGCCGGTAGACAACGCTCGAGCGACGAGGCTCGAGCGAAAATCGAGAAAAGTTAAAGTATGAGTGTGATTGTGTAAGCGCAACGCGAAAAGTACCTGAGCGAGTACCGGGACAATAGAGTACGCGCGCGGGTCTGCCGTTCGCATGGAGATTTCGCGTCGGTAGTTCCGGGAACCGCGTTCGGGAGTCGGAGAAAACACGTACCGCGTAACCCGCGAAGAAAGATCGATAAGACTCGATGAAGTAGAATCCCGGATATTATAATACCGTCTTAACCGGTCTTTAAGCACGGGTCGTAACCGGAGTTTAAGACAAGTGCTCTAGCATCCGTTGCTGCGGAAATAATTCCGGAAAAAGATTGTGAATGCGAGGAGGATGAAACTCGAGTCGATCCAGCAGTAGAATGAATGAATATGTTGTGTATCGAATGAACTTTATTACCATTAAATAAAACAACTTAGTAACGCACGTGCGAAGTGCAGATCCACGGAAATCTCGATTATTATATCGCATTGCCCCCAAACCCCACGCCTGCAGCGAGCCACTCCGAACCGGACAGGAGGAACCCGAAGGTAATCCCTGGTGATCAGGGATGACAATTGATCACCTGGCGCCCGACAGAAGAACGCGAAGAACGCGGGGCGTCATTATATTTGTACGTAGCTCGAGCCGAGTTACCGAAATTTTCGGTTAAGAGCCCATCACAATTTTTAGAGTGATTCATCAAGTTTATGCTCTGCATGCAAGTTTTCTAATGGAAAATTGAAACTATGTCACGTGAGACTTAACTTCACTATCCAAGGTCAATTCTGAACCTATGTGAAAGATACTACCTCATTCACGCTCTAACAAAGTCTCACCTTTATATTGATCTGCCGGCAGTGTAGAAGATGATCTATATTGTTGGGTCACTCCATTGTTGATATGTTGTTCTTCACCTTCGACGAACTGATAAGTTACACTGCCTATTATTGAATTGTTCAGTGATGTGAATTCTTCATCGTTACGTACGTCAGTAGAGACACCCATACTGGTCCAAAATATTATCAGAGATATGACCAAAAAAACAGCCACGCCAGCTGTTGTTGATATAACGTGATTCGAAAAGCAATACATTTTTGTCTAAATGTAAAATAGTACCACTCAAATATTTTATTTCTTATCGGATATGTGACTTCCCAGACACTTTGAAACAAATTCGGTAACTTGAATGGTATTCTCATTTAAACTAAATTTGACAACGTTATAAAATTTCGAATTTTCACAAACCCAAGATCATAATGTTACGTTTGTACTATAGAAAGCGTATTTATGATTTATGTGAATCGCGCACGTTGCACAGAGTTCTTCAAGTTCTGTATAGTCGCCAATATTTTGTGCCACAATTTCCAAAGTAACACTGCACGATTCCCACGTCCAACTTTTCTTGAACCTAGAAAAAAAAATGATTTGAATGAAAGGTCTAAATTTAAACACTTTTTACAAACATTAACTATTCTTCCTCATGGAGAAAAGTTTATATTCATGAAAAAAAGTTAAGATTTTAATATGAGAATGTTTTAAAAAACTGCAAAAGTAGACAAATGGGATTTGGCAAAAATGTCTATTTTCCTTAATTTCTCAAAAAGTGTTTGTATATTTTGTATGGCTATGCGTGGACAAGAGTTAGAAACATCAGCATCGTAAGGCGAATTTCATGCGGGCGCGAATGAGGGATAAAGATCGAACACGTACTGTGACGCTGCCTTTATGGTTCCCGATCACTCGGCTGTGATCAAGTAAAGGCGAGCGCACAATGGTCGCCCGACGGTAAAAAACAATTTGCGGGCGCCAGGTTTTTCTTGTTTCTCGGAAAAAATCAAGCCGAGTTACGATTGTCCGGCTAAGCTCAAGACATTAAGACCTTAAGGGGGTAACAACACGTCGAAACACAAACTAATATCGGGTATGATGTTTTAGTATTTAAACATCTCGTAATAGTACTTTATATCACTCGGTGGGAAAAAGGCAGTTTTTTCGCAAGTTTCGCGTGCGAAAACCCCCGTTTTCACACCTTGAGAAATAAAATTTTTTCTGATACTCGTGCGAAAAACGTTTTCTGAACTCGTGTGATTTTGCAACACTCGCCTTCAGCTCGTGCCTCAAAGTCACAGTCGTCAGAAATAGTTTTTTCGCACTCGTATCGAAGTGTACTGTTTTATGACAAGTGCACGAAAATTCCCGCTTTTCGTGCCTGTAAAGTGCGTTCGGAAAAATACCTACAGTGCCAGATAAGTATGCGCGAAAAGTAACTAGAATGTTAAAAAAAGTGTGCTTAAAAGTAGCTAGAGTGTGAAAAAAGTGTGCAAAAAGAAACTAGTGAGTGAAAAAAGTGTGCGGAAAACAAACTAGCGTGTAATAGTATATTATGCCACAAGAGAGGAAAGTGCGTGTCTTCACCGAGTGTGAAGTTTGATGAAGAAATTCACACGCGGTGAAAATGCACTTCCTCCCCTGTCGCATACGATATTTTTTTTCCGATTTCGTTAAAATAACTACATTTCTTGCGTCGCAAAATCGTCATCTTCGCCAATGACCATTACTCCCCCGGGAGTAATAGAGCTTCCAGCGGGAGTAATGAGCCCTATTACTCCCTAGGGAGTAATGAAATTGTACTGCGCATGTGCACATGTTAATAATGATTATCGGTCAATAACAGGCTATTTTCCGCCCGTATTGTACGCAAGGAATGTGGTTATTTTAGCGCAGTCGGGAGAAAAATTAGTATCTACAGCATTTTTTGCGCACCCCCTGCTAGAAAGCGCCACTTTCGCCACACTTTACAGGTACGCAAAGCGGGACTTTTCGTGCACGTGTTACAAAAAGTAATACTGGCTTCAAACGAGTAAAATTATTCCCTTGTCCAAACGGCCGAAATAAACCATACCCCGTGGTTACAACCAATCCAATGTTTTATACAACACACACCTTAGTACTATTTGCAATAAAGTATCTAGAAATTTGGGATAATAATCCCACATACTATCGGTAGTGTGAAGCGCTGTCGATTAAAACCCAAAAAGAACAATTGTTTGCGGGGGACGTGAAGCGTCCCCGCTCGTCTCGATCTTCTACAATAGGCGGTTGCGACCACTGTGACTATGCCCACTATTCACGGGACTTCAATTAACGACAAAATAAAATCTCGGAATCGCAACGAAGATTCCACAAAATCAATTATAAATATTATAGCACGATTTCCTTCGAGCGGGAAAACGCCTACCGAGTACCCGAGTTTTCTCTCCCTTTTGTTTTTCCCGTACGGGATGGGCGCCAGGTGCATCGGAATGCACCGAGAGAGAAACCGTTCAGTCCCAGCTAAACTGCGGCCGTCTCAAGGGTAGAGCGGCTGGATAAGCGACGACGGATTCGGGAACACGGACGACAACGAATAAATAAATAAATCCAACGCAAACACAAGATATGAGAACCAAAGACTCGACCATTTATTAAACTAGAAAGCAGTGAACTGATGTGGGGAAAAACCGAAGGACTCGGAGTAAAACCCCCGTCCCACAAATAAAAATCGATGACAAATTTTATACAACGGAACTATCGACCCGGAACCCGGGACTCGCTCGCTTCGACATGCACACACTCACACACACAGACGGTCGCGTTCTCCCGGATCTTTTTATTATCTCACGCGTGATCTGTTTAATCCAAAACTCACGCACGCTCATCGCGGCACAACATCCAGCGCTCTCTTTCATTCGACCCGAGCAGAAAATTTATCCGGCTGCCATGTTTCATCAGGACCACATCAAGCATGAATCCGGCGGCCTATTCAGGCTTGCCGGATTATTGCCTGATATGCACCAATTCTGGTACCAATAAGGCAAGCGACATCAGATTTGCCGGATTTACACGTGAACTGTACCATTAGTGGCTGTAGTAAAGCACACCGGATGTGTTATCTAGGATATCGCCGGATCCGACTCTAATATGTATTGTTGTATTGTATTGTTTCTTGTATTGTTGTATTGTTTCAGTTCAGGGCCATTCAGGAAAGGATCAGGCATTTATAATTGTACAACATTTTTTAAACGATTTTTATTTACTACTTTCAACAGGTCAGAGCCGTATAGCGAGTAGAAATGCAATCAGACTACAAGATTAGGCAACATTGGGGAAATCAAACAGGCGCTTATTCGTATATAAAGGCTTATATTTTTACAAATGTCAGTAGGTAATTGTTTATTAAGCACGTCCTAACGTGCGGCGTATACACAAATCTCTAGTGTCATCAACTCATAAATCATTCTCATTGTCGCAAAATAAAATGTAGAATCCACATTTTAACTGGTCTCTCTGGTGTAAAATATTCTACAAAATATAATAACAAAATAATTTCGTACACACGATCCATAAGAAAGATAAACTACAAATCCAAGAACGAGAATATAACACAAATGAACACATACCTAAGAAGACGTTCTGTATATATTTATTATTTATAACGAAATATAAGCAGAAATATGACTGATCCAATTTGGGGAAAAAAAAATTCTGATTCTAGCTTTGGTTAAAATGACATCTTTTAGTAGAAGAGTTGATAGAAAGCAATCAATTTTAAAGCGTACTATGCAAGTCACCGAAACGTAAATGATATAATTTCTTGTCACTCAACATCAGCATAAAATAATTTATTTATTTATTCCTCACGGCCTGGGCCTAATTATAGGCCGGTAGTTAACCTACCGACAATAAAGAATTACAACGTCAAAAAGCCGTTACAATATCGTAGTGAGGGACGGAAAAATGTCCATTCATTGGCCTAACTTCTCAACATGTTTTAATAAAAATTTGTTAACAAAATAATTGTCTGATGAACATAGAAATAGCCAAGGAATTGATTCACATAAGTACAATATCTCACAAACATAAAAAAGAGATCTATTGAATGTTATGTCATTGAATCACGATCTACAGTATTTTAGGGTACGTTATACACAAGTTCCAAAATTTTATTCGCAAGTCCTAAATAGCCGAGTGGGTATGGTTTCCAACTACAATCTTAGATGACCGGGGTTCAAGCCCCAAGCTGGGCAATAAATTACTAAAAATGTGAGAATTAGTAAGGTAAATCATCTATAATGAAATGAAGTATTGAACCCCCGGTTGAATTAGTGTAAGTGTAATATTTTTGTAAATTTTGTTGTCGAAACGAGAAACGGTGCGTGATCCGTGCCACGCCAGGCCCATGTCAGGGACTGAACTTGGACCGGATCCTGATGCCGGATCAGGATTTGCATGAGGTATACAAATTATTTTTCCCCGCGCACGGGGTTACAAAATGACACAAATAAATATCTCGCCATTTTACACAAATAGTCCCTTGAACCTAAAACCACTCACCGGAACGAGTGGCAGAAACGCAGCCACCGAACGGTCTAGTTATTAGGACCGTCAATCCCGTCTTCCTTCCTTCTTTCTCTGGGAAATCCCCGGCAAACAACAGTTCCAACGATCGATCCGCTCGCTCGGACTTACAACGGAGAAGTGCCCCGAGTATCGACGCGCGATCGCTCTCATTACCACGGCACCTACCCCCTACCTAATCGCTACGACAACTCGGACGCTTCTGGACCGTACTCGGCCCTTTCCGACACCTTCGCAACGCTTCGCCTATCGACCCGCTGATCGATCCTCGCACGCCGGTAATGCAGAGCTCCGCAGAGGTACTCAATTCCTCCTGACTGGAGATTCCCGGCGAATCTTCTTCTCATTACAGCCCGAGACTCCGGACGGCTGTACGGTTAAGGCGATAATGCGTTTTCGGCTACTGCGAGGCACCGGTGATGTTCTCGGTAAACCGAATTGTCCCGTCTTCCACGACTCCAACAGCAGGGAGGTAGGCTCTCGTCCGTCTCAATCCGATGTTCGTCCAAAACCTTCTCGGCTCGATAGCGCCAACTCGACCTTCACGGCCATCGCTCTTCTCAATCCACGCTCTCGTCCCGGCGTACATGAAAATTCCATTCCAAAATAAATTATTAACGATTCATTCTTTACAGCTAGGCCCTGCGGTGTCCAATTGGGTCAACAATTGGTCAAATCGATAAAAGTCGACCGTAATGAGATCTGACGATGCTCTAAGTTTAATCGTGGCGGATTAACCAGAAATTCACTTTAAAGCGGCCATAATGTGTGTGCCCGATTGAGTCGACATCGGTCAAGTCGAATAAAGTCGACCGTTAGCTGACTTTACCATAGTTTGAGTTTAATCTCAATTGGCGAACTAGAAGTCTAGAATCTTAAATTGATCGAACAGAGTGTGCCCAATTAAATAGATATTTTCTAAAGATGATAAAAGTCGACTCTTAATTGATGCAATATTATTTTATGTTTACTCTTGGTTCATAAAATAAAAGTCGATCTTAAATTAACCAAACGGTGTTTATCGAATTGAGTCGACAAGTCGTCAAGTTGATAAAAGTCGACCATTAATTGACCCATTATTCCTTCTAGTTTAATCTTAGTTGATAATCCAAAAATTGACCTTAAATTGACCGAACGGAGTTTACCAAATTGAGTTAATATATGGTTAAGTTGATAAAAGCTAACCATTAATTGACCTTTAATTATTTTGAGCCCAATATTAGTCGACTAATAATAGGTCGACCATAAACTAACCAAACAGCGCCTTCGTGAAATGGTCAATAATCGGTCAAGTCAATAAAAGTTGACCAAAACGAGTCGATTGATGATTTTTATATAAAATGGACTCAATGTTGACTGACACTCGACCGATTTCAGTCGATAGACCGTAAGTTGACCGTAAAAACGGGTCAAATCGGTCCGCTAGGGTATTATTATTATTCGCGGGGGACGTGAAGCGTTCCCCCGTGACTAAAGAACAGCCCCCTGGCACTGAGCCATATTCTTGTAAGGATTTTTCGGCCGCGTTTTGATGCCGCCAAAGTTAGACTGCTAGGGGCACTGGCAGTCACCGGCTCGATCGGCGCCATTTGTCGTCCGCTTGTCGCGTTTATCTCGCGAGATCCGTAACCTCGAAAATAAATAATATCTTAATAATATAGTTTGATAGTAGTTATCATAGTTATATCATCGTATAATCGTTTACTTTCGTAAAAGTTGAAAAACTTTTACAGAACTCGTGCAGTTTCTTATTTAGCGATGCCAATATGCATTCTACCCGGCTGTACTTCGGGATACAGCATGATTCGCGAAAAAGTGCACTTTTTCACTATACCAAAAGATGAACGAAGTGAAAATCTTTGGAAGATCGCGATCAAAAGAACTGATAGTGCCGTGAAGGCCGGAAGAGTAGTGTGTGAATAGTACATTTCGATACGAGTGCGAAAAAACCCCATTTTCCCACCGAGTGACATAAAAACATTTTCGAAAGGAGGAACTACAGTGGCAACGTAAACTCTTGGATCTTTCTGGACAAGTCCTTTCCGTGGTGAGTGAGATTGTTACATCTCGACGTAATCTGCCGCCTAGAAGACAATTTATTTTTAATATCCACAACCTCTTGCCACGAGTCCCCACACTCCATAGAATTGGGCACGCTTACGCGGAACTATACATCTCTCGGCACTTCGCCGACTCAAGTAAACATAGGGGAACTGTCACCTCTACGCGGGAGTTCTATTTTCTATTTTCTATGGGTCAAACCCAGTGCCAATTGTATACTGGTACCGCAATGACACCCGAAAATCGCAGTATGCGCACTTCGACTCCCTCGAAGCTAGTTTTCTAAAAAAGATAATCTTAAAAATATCTCCATATGCAGCATTGGAGCGATCTACTATAAAAAGCATACACACTACGCTTAAATCAGTTATTCCTACCGACACCGCCGTACTGCTACATAATCTACGAGACTGCGAAGAGCGAGCAAAGCTCTGTACGACTGAACTCTGTACGATAGCCCTGCGAGGCTACGTCTTCGGACATTGATATAGTCTGGTCGATTGTAGTACGAGAACCTGTACATCATCTGGCTACGAGAAAATAAAATATAACTTCCGTGAGTACTAAACAGAATCATCGAGTGTACATTTGTTCTACATGGTCTACCACGTGCGAGGGGCTAAGAAGTCTCAAGTATCCTCTCAACGCATCGCTCATATCAAAGGCAGTGTTAGGCGAGGTCTCCGTGCCTGATATAAAGGGCCAACGCCTTGACTCGAAAGAGAGACCGCCGTTGCGTTCCCTCAGCTCAAACTCACCGAGAGCTCGACGGGACTAACCCTGCTGGGGGGTTGACTGCTTGTCGATGCATATGATTCGCGTGGCGCTTCCTGTCATTGGTAGGAAGTTGCTGCACCTATATAATTTCTGGCTGGTCAATTCTGTCTTTCCAGAGCTGTGGAAGCGGGCGCTTGTTTGTCCTATCCCGAAGGTGAGGGCATCCCGAAGGTGATGGGACTATCGGCCCACCTCGTTACTGTGCTGCCTCTCGAAGATTCTGGAGCGTCTCGTAGCGGATCAGGTGGTGCGGCACTTGCAACGCTGGAGCCTATTCGATCCCTTTCAGTCGGCGTTCAGGGCGTCGCACAACACTCAATCGGCGCTGCTGCGGGTTGTTGAGGATGCGCGTGAGGCTGTAGATGAGCGACTAGTGATGCCAATTGTCGTATCCTAACGAGGGCAGCACCGCCCAGACACTCGGCGCTCGCAGCGCTCAGCTGTGCGCTCCCCCTTCCCCTCACACACACAGCAACCACGCTGCCACAAACCCATGGTTCTGTACATAATAAAGAGAGTTTATTAAAATAGACTGAGTGAGTGTCCTGTATCTTTAACTAACCCGCACCGTTACGAAAGAATATATTACCAATGGTCTTTTTTGACTTCTCGAAGGCATTTGATTGTTGGGACCACAGTATCCTGCTGGGAAAGTTCTTGAGGCTGAATTTTGCCCCGTCTGCTGTGGCTTGGTTCGAGAGCTACTTGGCTTGGCTTGGCTACTTGGCTTGGCTTGGGCAGGCGCTCTCAGGCTGTGCGTGGGCGGGAGGGGGCTTGCTCTGCTTGGGGAGCTCTCGACTCGGGCGTCCCTCAGGGCTCAGTCCTTGGGCCTTTGCTGTTCTCCATCTTCGTTCAGGGTCTCGGGGACGTCGTGCCAGGTTGCAGCTACAGTTTTTATGCGGACAACCTGCAGATATACTGCCGGTGTTTCCCGTTCGAGCTGCCGGAGTGCGTCGGCCGTATAAATCGCGCCAATGCTGCTGTGGCTCAATCCTGGGAAGACGAGGGCGATGGTCTTCGGGTCAGCGCGGATTGTGAGCCGGCTGTTTGCACGAGGCGTGCCGCCCATTCTCGTGGGAGACGACGCTATGACGTTCTCGGAGTCTGTGACGTGCCTCGGGGTTCCGTTGCATCGGGGTTCCGTTGCATCGGTCTTTGGTGTGGCGTGAGCACGTTTGCCGCGTTGCAATAAAGGTGCACTCGATAGTGTATCAGCTTAAGGTTGTTGTGGGGTCTAAGCTTGCGGGGTGAGGCGGCAGGGTGACTAGAGGGCGCGCGGTGTGCGGTGCGGTCGGTGTGCGAGAGAGACAGCTGCTTGTCAGTTCCCAAGCGAAGACGACCAACAGTTTTTCATTAATTAATAATTAAATAACGGTGCTGTCAATCTTCTTCGGAAAATGCCAAACGTTAAAGCGCTTATCATTTGAACTATACGTAAGTTTTTTATGTACGCGGTAGCATTTTCTTAGCTGTTATAACGTAAATCCGGCGAATCGTTGCGAATTCTCCATAAGAGTAAAGCAATGAGCTGCAAAGTTTACGATTTTTTTCTCATTAACGATGCTGTACATCGGTCTGAAATTTAACCCGACTATATGCAAGGGGATAATATACATTCGCAAAAATTGTCATGGCAGTGGCAGCATTTTGACTCCGCCCCACAACAACCTTAAGCTATGCCACCGTCGGTTGACGGCGTCGGTGCGGAGAGCCTTGGTGACCTCCTTGGTTCTTCCGCACATTGACTATTGTTGCCTGCTATTTACGGGCCTTCCGATGGAGCTCGAGTCGATGTTATAGAGGAGTTTTAATCGAGGTATCCGGTTCGTGGTTGGAGCGAGGCGGGACGAGCACATCACGCCTTATTTGGCTCGGCTAGCGTGGCTGAGGATTGTCAATCGTCGGAAACTTCTCCTTGCCTCGTTCGTTTTCCTGGTGCGTGCAGATGGCCGGCCGGGGTATTTGTACAAGAGGATTAGGCAGCCGGTTCGCGTCTTGGATCGGAGTTTGAGGAGGCCGGCACTTGATATTGACTGCGTGATGCCGTTCTGCCGGACTGAGGGGCTGCGGAGGTCTTTCGCGGCCTCAGCCGCTCGCTTATGGAACTCTATCCCGCCGGAGATCAGGCGGCTCGGCTCTGTGGGGGCGTTCAGGCGTTCCGGCGGCGTGCGTTGAAAACGCCACGTTACAGTACATACGATTGGGCTTTCCATGTCAAATAGTTCCAACGCACTCTAATCACTGTCTTCAGAAGGTATCTTCAAAAGTTCAGAAATTCTTCGAAAGTTTTCTCATTTTATGGCAATTTTGCTTCCTCATAGAGGAAGCTTTGTTATGGTGAAAAAAAAAAATTTCCAGATTTCAATGAAAACATGTTCATAATATTCCAAAACATCGAAAAATCACATTTAGAAAAAATGTCCAGATATGGAAATTGTATGTGTGTTCGTACGTGCGTGTCGGACCCGAAAAATGGAAACTCTTGCAACTTAAGAACCGCTTGAACTGTCAAGTTGAAATTTATAAGGTAGGTGAAGGGGTGAATCCTCAATGTTTGGTTACATTTTTAGCAAAATGCTTTCACTCATAAAAATGTTACGCGTTTTTTAAGGTTGCTGAAAAACTCTGTGCGCACGCTAGCTCTTACAATTTTTTTAGCAACCGGGACAAAAAGTTGTACACAAAGGGACTATTACCGACCAATGATCCTTATTTAATTTGGCGAGGATCGATCGACCCGTTAAAATTTTATGAAATTTTGAATTTTTTAATTTTTACGAAAAATTAGTATTTTCATTCTGACGCGAGTTTTCGTATCAAATATTAAGTTAAAACTAAAATATATTGCAGTTTAGTGATCGGTGGCAAAAATAGGTTAAATGTAGTCCCTGAGCGATGATTAAAGAACTTTGTAGGGAATTTTTATAACCAATATAGCCACAATGAGTGATTTTGCGTAGTGTCGAACAACGATTTCTTTGCTTCTTGATGGCATCGCGGAAAAACTCACGGTGTTTATCATGTTCTATGACAAGAAATTCACAAGATTTATGTGATGGGGTGGAAAAAGCTAGGTAAAGAGGTAACATTTGCATTTATTGAGTAAAAATCGAAAGCGCCAAAAATAATTCAGGAGCGCATAATTCCATGTGGGTTTTGGCGCGGATCACAGATCCAACAAAGTGAAGCGCCAGATTGGTGTATCTTTCTCGCTGAACCTGAATCGGTCAGTCGTTTTGGATAATAGCCAAATACGACGTTGACGTTGAAAAAAGTTGAAAATTGAAATTTCCATAGCGCTTCCTCATAAAAGTTGAAAATTGAAATGTTCATATGGCTTTCTCATAATGTTCCTTTATTCGCGAATCTTCTTCCATGATAAAGCATTTTCTGTATTTTTGGCTTCCTCGTGGAGGAAGTTTCGTGAATAAAGGAACATTATGAGAAAGTGATATGAAAATTTAAATTTCCAACTTTTATGAGGAAGCACTATGAAAAATTAAATTTTCAACTTTTTCACCATCAACATCGTGTTAGACTTTTATGCAAAACGGCTGGCCGATTCAGTTCCAGCGCGTGAAAATACGCCATCGTCACGCTGCACTTTGTCGGATTTACCATCGAAAAGTAAAGAAAACGCTGTTTAAAAATACGCAAAATCATGCGTTTTTGTAATTTTTTCTATAAAATGCCCGATAAACTTTTTCGTTAGTTGTCGCTCTGGGGCTGTATTCTATGTATTTTTCACTCTGATCACGAATCTGACACTTATTTTATTCATAAATGAGTATTTAATGAGGAAAATTGGTCTAAAGTAAAGTACTCATTTTTCTTGAAATTCAAAAAATGCGAAATGACATAAAATTTGAACGGCTCGATCGATTCTCTCGAAATTTCGTAGGGATCATCGGGTGATAATATTCCATCTGTGCACGCGTTTTTGTGTTTTGCGAGAATGTACTCCATCCAGAGACGCGGTAGGGTCTCGACTTTAAGTACTTTAAAAAACAGTTTTTGTAGCGAGACGCAGATCATATTTACATGATTTCGAAAATAGGTGAAATCAAACACAAAATACTTTTTTTCAAAACAGTAAAAATGGTACGCCGAGTACTTAAAATGTGTTGTCTCGTTCAGAAAGTATATTTATTAAAACAATCTCTTTAAAAAAAAGTAATTGAAAAAAAGTAAATGATATGAGTCAAGAAGTGGTATACACATCTTTAAAAAGCTGAAAATCGACATTTTCATATCGCTTCTTCATAAACGTCGAAAATTGAAATTCGCGAAGCTTCTTCTATGAGGAAGCATTGTCTGTATTTTTGGCTTCCTCATAGAGGAAGCTTGGCGAATTTCAATTTTCAACTTTTATGAAGAAGCGATATGAAAATTTCAATTTTCAGCTTTTATGAGGAAGCGATATGAAAATTTCAATTTTCAGCTTTTATGAGGAAGCGATATGAAAATTTCAATTTTCAACTTTTTTCAACGTCAACGTCTTAGACTTTTATGCAAAACGGCTGACCGATTCGGGTTCAGTACGTTAAAAAATATAACATCGTCACGTTTCACTTTGTCGAATCTGCGTTTGGCGCGAAAAAATACATGGAAGTATGCGCTCCTGAATTTTTTTTTGCCCTTTCGATCTTTATCCCAGAATTCCTAGTGATACCTCTTTATCTAGCTTTTTAATGCCGTCATATCCATCGTCTTGTGTATGTCTTGCTGTAGATCACGATAGGCACCTGGGTTTTCCCGCGATGCCATCGGAATGCAAAGAAATCGTTGTTTACAAATACCTAAAATCATTCATTTTGGCAATTTTGGCTATAAAAATGCCTGGTAAACTTTTTGGTTAGTTGTCGCTCCGGGACTGTAATTCCATGTATTTTTCCGCGCTGATCACGAATCTGACACGTATTTTATTCGCAGAGGAAAATTTGATCCGAAAAAAAATGCGTCTTACAAAAAAAAAAAAAAAAAAAAAAAAAATGCATGAAATTCGAAAAATTCAAAATGTTATAAAATTTAAACGGTTCGACCGATTCTTGCCAAATTTAATAGGGAATACGAGTCCATAATAGCTTATTTATTTACAAATTTGTAGGCAAATATCTCGAAAATTGTAAAAGTTGGAGTGAAATAGATATTTTTTTGAAAAATCGAAAATTTCACAAAACCGAAACCCCTCTACCGATTCGTACCAAATTCAATAGCGAAAATTTCTTTGATGTTGGTCTACTTCTGTAGAAAGTTTCAGCCCAGAATCTCAAAATTTGCGAAAGCTAGAGCGTGAACGCACTTTTTTCAAAATTTCAAAATCTCATAAAATCTGAACGAATGTTTCAATTAGTGCATAAATTGTAACAAACAGAGGCACTGAACTGCTCTACGTGTGAGCCAAATTTCAACCCGATTGATGAAACCGTTCTTGAGTTATAGACGATTGAATTTTGGAGGCCTGGCACACACCCACACACACACGCACACACGCACGCACGCACGCACGCACGCACACACACACATCCATCCAGACATTTTTTCTAAATGTGATTTTTCGATGTTTTCGAACATTCTGAACACGTTTTCATTAAAATCTCGAATTTTTTTTTTTTTTTTACCAAAACAAAGCTTCCTCTATGAGGAAGCAAAAAAGTAGAAACATTGCTCTTCCCAAAAAATGTTCATCAAAATAATCGCTTAAAACAAAAATCAAAAAAAGTGAAATCATATGAGCCAAGTAGGGGTATACAAATGGTATACATACTAAGTATGAAGTATATGAACTGAAGACTATGCAGACAATAGTGATGAAAAAATACGAAAATAAAAACAAAATGTTTTATCATATTTATCAATCGAACAATAATACATGGAGCCGGCATACAAAAACTTGGCGTGCCAGTTTTTTTTACAATAGCTATCGTACGAGGTTCATTAAAATAATCGAGGGAACAGGGGAAACGCCGAGTCTCTTACTTTACAAAATACGGCATTGTGCGTCAGTGCAAAATTAATCCTCTCATGATGGAATCCGACTATAGCTCCCATCTTTATGGCAGTACGTCCGTGTGTGGGAGACTCGGTGAACAATAGTATCACAGATTACTAGATTCGCTATTTTATTTTCGTATTTTTTCAGCACTATTGTCTGCATAGTCTTCAGTTCATATACTTCATACTTAGTATGTATACCATTTGTATACCCCTACTTGGCTCATATGATTTCACTTTTTTCCGATTTTTATTTTAAGCGATTATTTTGATAAACATTTTTTGGTAAGAGCAATGTTTTTACTTTTTTAAAGATGTGTATACCACTTCTTAACTCATCATTTACTTTTTTTCGATTACTGTTTTTTAAAGAGATTGTTTTGATAAATATACTTCCTGAACGAGACAACACATTTTAAGTACTTGGCGTACCATTTTTCCTTTTTGGAAAAAAAGTATTTTGTGTTTTAAATTTTATTTTGGAAGTGCAGGGTGGCTCCGAGAAAATTTCGAATTTTTCATTGTGATTTTTAATTTACCTTTTCCGAAATTTTTTATTTTTTGAATTGCCGGCAGCGACCTCTAAAAATGTATCAATTTCGGGGACTCTTCGCACATCGTGTTTTTATTTTACATCTTATGATAATATGCAGTGGCCCCAAGAAAATTAAAAAAATTTTATTTTAAGTACCACCCTAACACATATACGTAGAGTACACAGCGACGATCCGCAAATAAAAATAACAAAAATAAAAATGAAACTGCTGTAAATAGTTTCTACTTTTCAAATACGATACAACACTTATGTTTCAATTGCAAACGATATACAAAAGCAGTAAAAGTTTTATATACTTGACAAAAATTCGCTTTAAAAAAATTTTGTTACCGTGCTCAACTGGTAACAAAACTGTAATGAATACCGTTTTGAGACCGCAGACCACCGAGCAAAAAGAAATTTGTCTTTCCCTGCGTCTGCCGATTCTCCAGGAAAAGACTATTTGTTTTTTCGTCGCCGGACTGCGGTCTCAAAACGGCATGCAGTACAGTTTTTGTTACCGGCGACGGTATTTCACATTACCTTAAGGTAGGCCTTAAAAATAGTGTTCACTTCGCATAAGTTTCAGAGAAACGAAAGGGAATTGCAAACACTTTTCAATGCTATAAAATTCTAAAAAAATTAAGCATAACAAAGGTGCTGAAGAGATTAATTTTGCATAATAATAATTCCAAAATGTCATTAACAAATTGATGATAAATAAAATTGTTCAACGAATCTTCCGGAGACTTAACTTTTTTTGAATGAAAATGATTCGATTATTTTTCTGAATACGTATGAGTTTTTCAGATTTTTAAATTCACTTTGAGTTTTGTGACTTTCTACACATTTTTGACATATAAAGAAGAAAATTTGAAAATGATTTAAAAAATCTAAAAAAATCCATACGTATTCAGAAAAGTAAACGAATAATTTTCATAAAAAAAACTTAGGTAGTAGTAGTAGTAATAGTACTTTGCGATACGAGTGCGGTAAAGCGGACTTTATGAGAAGGCTGCGAGGTGAGTCGCACGAGCCGCAAGAGTAGCAGAGAGGCACGAGCCGAAGGCGAGTGCTCTCTGGGCTACGAGTGCGTTTCGGGCGAGTGCTCTCTGTGGTACGAGTGCGACGAGTGCGACTCACTCGCAGTCTTCTCATAAATTCCCCTGCACCACACGAGTATCGCATACTATTTTATGTAACGAATGTATGTCAAGCGATACAGTGACAAAGCGGGGTCGAGGGACGCAGCCCGGGGGGGGGGGGGCGGAGCCCCCCGAGATGAAACGATACAATTTTATTAAGAATTTTCATTTATTTGCACGTCGTAACAATATCTTCCTCCGACGTCTCGTCTCGATCGAGCACTTCAATTTTTCTTTTATTTCCACTCATTTTTATTGCACGAGAAACACGAAACAAGATGCTAATACTGGAGTTAGATTGAAAGGAGTCGTTCGAGATAACCTATATTCACGCGAGACGTGACGCGAGACCACTCGAGTCGCGTAAAAAATTACTCGTCTGCGCCTGCGCACAGTATTTTCGATACGGTTTCGAGTATTTTCGATACAGTTTCAGTATTTACGATACGGTTTCGAGTATTTACGATACGGCTTATTGAAAAGCGCCACTTTATGTCAGGGCCGGCAGCCACATAAAGCAGCACTTTTCATACATGAGTTACATAAATGTCTTTATTGACAATGGTGTTTACAATAATGGTGGTGGGACAGTTACAAACGATATGCAATACATATAATGTCAATGGGCCATCGACCGAGGTCCTTCAGCCCAAAAAGTTAGGTTTCCGAGAGATTTGTTAAGTAATTTTATTTTTAACCAATTTTTAAAAATCGTTTTGGAATTATTATTATGCAAAATTAATCTTCTCGATATCTTTAATAAGCTTGCTATTTTTCACATTTTTATACAACGGTTTATACAATGGTGGTCCTTGCGAATAGTTTGAAAGAAATGAAAGGGAATTGAAAACACTTCTGAATGCAGAAGTGTTTTCAATTGCCTTTCATTTCTCTGAAACTTATGCGAAGTGAACATTATTCTCAAGGACCACCTTAAGAGCACGTGATACGAGCTTACAATGACATCTTCTTCATGTAAGAATTTGTTAACAACTGAAAATGGTCAGCACCGGCGAAAAATGAATAAATACAGCTTTCGGTACCGACTAGACGCGGGTTAGGTGGGAAGAAAATAGTATTACATCGCCTCGCATCACATCGTGATGTGAAATTCTGCTGCCGGAAACAAAAACTGTACTGTATGCCCGCTTGAGACCACGGTTCACCGAGGAAAAACAAAATTGTCTTTCCCTAGGGAATGAACAGACGAATGGAAAAACAATTTTCGCTTTCCTGGGCGGACTGGGTTCAGTATAATTTTTATTACCAACTGAGCGCGGCAGGTGGGCGAGAGGTTATCCACACCATCTTAAGAGCAGGTGAAACCCCACGGTCGGTAATAAAAATTGTAATAAACTTTTTCGCGAACGGTGATATGTAGGGTCAAGAGAAAAGTGTCATCGAAGACGGATTACATGACAGCTTTCAATGACACTTTTCTTTTGACCGCAGATGCTAGCACCCGTGAAAAAAGTTAATTATCGTTTTTATTAATGACCGTGGTATTTCACATACCTTAAGAAAGACGGATGGATAACGGGTGAGAAAAAACTTTTCCTAATGCATGAACGTAAAATCCCACTTTCCGTTCCTGTGAAGTGTGCGCAGAAAGGCACTTTTTTGCATCGCGTGCAGGAAAAATACTACGCATGCGCACAAACGCAATATGGTATTTTTTCCAGCACTAGTGCGGAAAAGTGCCTTTCTACGCACACTTCACGAGAACGAAAAGCGTGATTTTGGTGAATTTACGAAAAGTTATGTGAATAGCATGTACGTAGAAAAGGGAGTTCTGACTCGTGTGAATGCCGCATTCACCTTTGGCCCGTATGGCATTTTCACACTAGTCAAGAACCCCCTTTCTACGCCCTTGCCATACAAATAACTTTCGTAATTTAGAATCATATATGTTAAAGGCAGTAAGCCTAGCTCAACCCGAACGGGAACAAATAGCGCGTGCGTTCGAGAGAGAGACGCAGGGACGCTGCCGCCAGCGCCCTCTGCTTCCGCTGTGGCCGCATGGCCGGAAACGAAGGAACGAGCACCAGTTGCTGCGAGCACGACGGTGAGAGTAGACGTATATGTCGCAAGGGACGGTCAGACGCGACGACGACGAGTAGTAGAAGCGGGATAGCGCGAGCAAGCCCCGAGGTGGCTTCGTATCGAGTAGACCATTTAGTAATAGTCCTTATAATTAATTACTTGTTTTCCGTGTGTTTTTCTTTATTCAATAAACATTGTTTGGGGCTTTGTTCTTCCCCTCGTGTGCAATCTATACGCGTGTACGCCGCCATTGCTCCATTGCCTACCGTTCCTGCCACGAGCGCCCATCCACGCGAATCCCGTAGAGAGAACAGCGAATCTAATTAACATTCAGAAGTGGGATAGAAGCCGCGTGTGCCGCGTCCGAGTGCGCGAATATTTCTGTGGCGCGCGTACGTGAATAGATGTGAGCGGCCACGAGCCGGCAACCGAGTGCGACGCCATGCCGAACCTCGTGCATTCGAACGTCGGGGAATCGGAGCGACGTGTGGGTGATAGACATGGCGCCACGGGTGTACGTTCATTTACGCGAGGAAGAGGACGACGCAGTACGATCACGCTGGGAACAGCGGATCCTGGTCAGCCAGGGGGGAGTGGAGGAGGCGGGTCGACGCTTTCCGGCACCACGGCGCGGGAAACAGGCGGGAACGGCACGTCGACGCCGCGACGCGCAGACGCTCCCCACCAACGACCACCAATCGACACACCAGACGATACCGGAGAAACGGACGATCAGCAGCGAGGCGCCGCAACGACGGATGACGCCGCCGATAACGTCGCGCAGCCTCAACCGATCGAAACAGCAATTCGAAATTTGATGACGGGGCAGGATCGAGAGGGCGCGCTGGCGCAACTGCTCGCGGGGTTACTGACAGCACCGCAGCAGCACGTACCGCCGCCGGCAACAACGATTCCGAGTTACCACGTGATACCTGACCTGTCGCGTAGCATAGAGGACTTTACGGGTGATGGTGACAGTATGCACGCGAGAGAGTGGATTGAAAATTTAGAATCCATGCGACGACTGCACAATTGGCGCGAAGATTTCTTATTCGAGTCGGCACGAATGCACCTGAAGGGTGGAGCGCGAGACTGGGTGCGGGCCCGGGCGAGGGAACTTCACACGTGGCAAGACTTCCGTAATGCACTTTGTGAAACATTTATTGTCCGGGATGACATGTCGACGCGATGGGCGCGCATGAAGGCGCGTACACAAGCGAAAAACGAGTCGATATCGCAATACTTTCACGCGAAAAATAAACTGTGCAGCGCATTGGGACTAACGTTCCGCGAAATAAAGGCGGAAGTGCTGATCGGGTTGTGGGCCCGGGAATTATGTAACGCCGTCATGGCGACGACGCAACACACCGCCGACGCGTTGATACATGATCTCATTTATTACGAAAAACTTTTGGAGCAACGAGGCGAGAGAATTCGGGCATCGAAGGAAGCGACGACGACACGACCGCGACCGCCGTCGGGCAAACCGAGTAGCGAAGAATCGGAGCCCGCGAAAGGCACGACGACAAAAGGCGGGAACACCACCGCGACAACTCGTACGACCGATAGGAAGTGCTATAATTGCAATAAAATCGGACATTTATCAAGAGACTGCCCTGATCCAAAAAAGGAGATTAAGTGTTTCAAGTGTGGTGAAACTGGACACATAAGTCGCAACTGCGGCACTAGTGTCGCAACAGCGAGTGGATCCGTACAAACGATCGGACAACCGAGCGACCGCGCCGCTGGAAAGTACATTAAAACGGCCTTAATCAACGGACGCGAAGTGGTGTCGTTTATTGACACAGGAAGTTCCGAGTGTACACTACGCGCGATAAAAGCACTGACCGAACAATTTAAAATGAAGACGTCACCGGTGCAGCTGAAGGGTTTCGGACCACCCGAATTTGTAGTGTCGAGCCCTGGTATAGTGCACGCGACCGTGACAATAGATGGAGCGGAAGTTCCGAACGTGCCCTTCCGAGTGGTTCCGGACAATGCACAGCCGACGGACGCAATAATCGGACGTACCTATACGGAGCAACCGTATATAGAGTACCACAAAATCGGTGACACACTAACGTTCCATCGAAACCGTGATCTTCCGGATGAGAGCGTAGCAGTGTCAACAAACCACTCAGCGACACGAGAGGTCGTCCTCCCTACCCTGTCCATCAGCTTCGTGAGCGTAGGGGTCGGACGAGACACGTACGACGTACCTGTGGCGAACACGGGTCCAACTGACCGCACCATCGCACGAGGAGAGCCAGCAGTACGAGGAGAGGTATTCCGTCTCCAGCCGATTAGGAAGAGCAACACGAAGAAAGAAGAAATCGCACGTGAAGACATCAACATCGGCGACGATCAACCACCCGCAGTGATCGTCGACCTACACCGCACCATTAGTCGTTACCGAGATTGTATTTCTACCGGTTTAAACGATCTTGGATGCGCAAAAAACGTGTGTATGGATATTAAGGTAAAGTCTTCCGCCGAACCAGTATTTAGTAAACCGTATCGAGAGACCGAACGCGAACGAGTTGAGATAAAAAAGACGTTAGCGGCCTGGCGCGAGGCAGGAATCGTGACCGATACGCAATCCGCGTACGCGAGTCCGGTGTTACTTGTTAAAAAGAAAACAGGCGAATCGAGGCTATGCGTAGATTATCGTAAATTAAATCAGATAACCGAACGCGTGCATTTTCCGTTGCCAAATATTGACGACCATCTGTCACAAATCCGCGACAATTCACTTTTTATCGTACTTGATTTGGCGCACGGATATCTTCAGATTCCGCTAACAAAGGAAGCACGAGAAAAGACCGCTATAATTACGTCGGAAGAGACAGCCGAGTTTACACGTATGATCTTCGGGCTAATGAATGGCCCCGCTTACTTTTCGAAGGCCATGCACAAAGCACTCGGACCGTTACGAGACAACGTCGTACTCTTCTATTTAGACGATATTTTAATACCGGGAACAAGCTGGGAGGATTTAAAGCCAAAACTTGAATCAGTATTCGAAGCGTTACGAAACGCCGGGTTAACCATAAAACTCGCGAAATGTCAATTTTTGTATCGCAAAGTATCGTATCTGGGGCATGAGTTATCGGCACACGGTATCGAGCCGGGGGGAAGAAAGGTCGCCGCGATTCGCGACTTCCCTGCACCGCGCAACGTGCACGAAGTCCGCCGTTACCTCGGACTTACGAGCTACTTTCGGAAATTTGTACCGCGTTTCGCGCAGATCGCCGAACCCTTGACACGATTACTACGATCGGATGTAACGTTCGTGTGGAACGAAGACCAGCGGACGGCATTCGACACGCTAAAGTTTAAATTATTAGAGCAGCCGGTGCTACAAACGTTCAACCCGCGCGCCGAGACTAAATTGCACACAGACGCCAGTGCATCGGGATTAGCGACAATGTTGATGCAGAAAGATCCGTCGGGAACATTCAAGTTAGTATACGCTATAAGCAGACGTACGAGCGAACCAGAAAGCCGCTATCATAGTAGCAAATTGGAATTAATGGCGATTGTTTGGGCCGTGACGCGACTGCGACCGATGCTCGCGAATCTCGCGTTTACAGTTGTCACCGATTGTCAGGCGTTATGCTATCTTAGTACGCAAAAAACCCTCAATCCGCAGATGATCAGGTGGAATGACCTGCTTAGTGACTACGATTATCGAATCGCGAGCCTAACACCAGCTACGTACATCGAGCTGGTGTTAGGCTCGCCCATGTAGACGCGTTGAGTCGCGCGCCGGTACAGGAACCCGATCACATATTAAATTCGAACATCATGACGATTTATAGCGAAGAAGACGAGGTTCGTCTTTATCAGTACGCCGACCCAGAACTCAAAGAAAAAAAAAGAGATACTTTCGAAATCCGCGAACGACCGCACGAAACATGACGAAAATCGCGTCATCGACTTCGAAATAGAAAACGGAATATTATATAAGCGGAGAGAAAACCGATTACTCTACGTCGTACCGAACGCTATGCGTAAGGGGATCGTTATCCGATATCACGATCTTAGGAGCCACCAAGGCGTAGAGCGAACGATAGCCCGTATGCGCGAACATTATTATTTCCCACGTATGAAAGCGTACGTAAAGAGACATATTAGAGCCTGTTTGCATTGTATTACTTGTAAATCGAAGCCGGGGCGGCAAGACGAGGCGTTGCATCCCATACCTCCGGGTCACAGGCCGTTCGCGACAGTCCATACGGATCACCTCGGTCCTTTCGTCTCGAGTACGCAGGGAAATAAATATGTTCTCGCCCTAGTAGATAACCTTACCAAATTCGCAATTATTCGAGCTGTGCGAAATACCCAGACGAGCCATGTACTCCGAGTTCTCGAGGAGTTTGTACGCGAGTACGGGGCACCATTGCGACTTATTTCTGACCGAGGAACGTGCTTCACGTCGAAGGCGTTCGAACAGTTTTGCACGAAGCATGGTATTCGACACATAGTGAATTCGCCTCCACATCCACAAGCGAATGGCCAAGTCGAAAGACTGAACGCGACATTTTTGCCCGCGATACAGTGTAATCTCGCCGAGAACGACGGACGAGACTAGGATAGGGAATTGCGTAAAATACAATGTGATCTGAATGAGATGAAGAATGCGAGCACGGGCAAAAGCCCGTTCGAATTAGTTTACGGTTACGTTCCACGACGAAACGAGGGGGGTGCGCGCGAACTAACGCAGGACGACGTAAACACGTACAGTCGGCCGCAAGACTTGCAGCGCGACGCGATCGAAAACATTACGAACGAGCAACGAAAGATGAAACAGCGTTACGATAAAAATCGGATGCGATCCGCCGATTTTAATGTAGGAGATGTTGTATATATGCGAGTCGCACCAACGGCGACCGGTGATTCGACAAAATTACAACCTAAATACCGAGGTCCGTTAATTATCGTACAAATACTCCCGAGCGACACGTACAGAGTCGCCGATCTAGACGATACCGCGCCGGGGAGACGCTATGCGTCCACCGCACACAGTAGCCAGTTAAAAATATGGAAACCCGTGTTAGCCGAGCAAGACGATAACGAGTTCGACACTGAGTACGATCGCGATACCGACGCAAGTACGAGTACTCCACCGCCAACGCGGGCAACGATTGTAAACCACCCTACGAACGACGAAGGACCCCCTGTGCGCGAAGTGAACGACGATGAAAGTCACGAGAGTGCCGCGAGTGTAAACCGCGATAATAACGTGAGTGCTTCGAAAAACCGCGCCGACAATAAGTTCGACGAAACTGACGGAAGCGAAAGTGACAGATCCGTTACGTCACGCGAAAGTGATAAGTGTGAAATACATGTATCGAGTGTGGGTGATGAATGTCGCGATAGTCCAAATGTAAGAATGCCGAGTACGCCGAATGCAACCGAGAATGAGAGTGATCGAGTGCAGCGGAAATCGCAACGTCGTAAATGTAAGCCAAAGCATCTCGTCGATTACGATCTCACAATGTAAAAAAAAAAAAAACAGTATTATTATTGATAACGATGAGCGAGGCATTCCAGTGTTTAAATGCGAGCGCAAAGGCGCACTAAGATAATATTTATTTACGTGTAAGCGTTATGAAAATTGTAAGAGTTTAATTGTAAAAAAAAAAAAAAAACATTACGCTCGAGGACGAGCGTGTTGCAGGACGGCCGAATGTTAAAGGCAGTAAGCCTAGCTCAACCCGAACGGGTACAAATAGCGCGTGCGTACGAGAGAGAGACGCAGGGACGCTGCCGCCAGCGCCCTCTGCTTCCGCTGTGGCCGCATGGCCGGAAACGAAGGAACGAGCACCAGTTGCTGCGAGCACGATGGTGAGAGTAGACGTATATGTCGCAAGGGACGGTTAGACGCGACGACGACGAGTAGTAGAAGCGGGATAGCGCGAGCAAGCCCCGAGGTGGCTTCGTATCGAGTAGACCATTTAGTAATAGTCCTTATAATTAATTACTTGTTTTCCGTGTGTTTTTCTTTATTCAATAAACATTGTTTGGGGCTTTGTTCTTCCCCTCGTGTGCAATCTATACGCGTGTACGCCGCCATTGCTCCATTGCCTACCGTTCCTGCCACGAGCGCCCATCCACGCGAATCCCGTAGAAAGAACAGCGAATCTAATTAACATATATTTTTGTTATTATTGTTTTAAAATATATTTTTTTGCGAATCGTTTTGTTTCCAAGGTCTTTTATTTATATATATCATCTTATAATCTACTGTAAACAACGTTTTCGTTCTGTATTCCCTACATGTGACGTGAAGTGACGTGAGTATCAACGCATGCCGTGGATTTCTGCTCTGCCTTTTTCTGTTTTTTTTCTGCCGCTGTCTGCCCCGCTGGGGCCTGCTTTCAGATAACGGCTGTGACCGTTCTGCTTCCGCTCTTTTTGAAGCATCTTCTTTGGTGCTTCTTTGCTGTTCTTGGCTGCTTTTGGGTTCTTTCGGTTGGTGTTCGCACCTAACCTTTGTAACGTATTACTTTCGAACGCGATTTTTTCGGCTTCTTCCCATCGCCATTTTACCCCTTTGCGGAGTAACTCCAGTAATGGAATTGTTTCTTCCGCGTGTTTGTTCGTGAATTTCGTATAATAATTAACTAGTCCGAGAAAACCTCTTAACTGTGTGACTCCCCTACATATTAAGATCTCCCGTGTGGCCCCGGTGACGTCACACCGCGAGAGCCCGGGAGACGCGGTCAGTCCAACGAGATGCCGAGCAGCCGTCGGACAAGCCCGCGGAGAGCCAAGTGGCGCCATCCGACGGGATCGAGCGGCGGCCCGATCGATGCCGAGCGACGCGCACGCGCAATAGCCAGCACAGCGGCGCTGCCGAGCGGGTTTGCGGCGAAAGCACGGTCAAGGTCGGAGAAAGGCGACTGCGAGGGAAAATCGGCCCCGCTGATTGGATAGGGATGACGACACTCCCTGTTGCACACGGCACCGACCGAGCATACGATTAGCTCGACGGATAACACCGGAAGATCGTCACTATTGTACCGACTCAGGATTGGAGGGCAAAGAAGGAACAAGGCCCTTAGCCAATCAGATAATTAAGAATCAGGCGACCGCACGCAGACGCGAGTCCGCCAGAAATCTGCCAAACCGACGGAGTGGGAGTCGGAAATCGGGGTATAAAGGACGGCGATTTCGGCAGTCGATCAATCAGTGAACGATCTGTCTTACCATCGGCCAACGCTCAAGGACTAAAAGTGGAATTAAAAGTGCAAAGTGAAAAGTAAAAGTGAGTTCAAAGTGACAAAAGTGAAACAGTGCCAAAAAGGACTTATAAATTTTGTGCTACTGTGGACTTAGAGATTTTGTGCCGTTCGGACTTATAAAATTTGTGCCGGATTGAACTTATAAAATTCGTGCCAAAGTCGGACTTATAAATTTTGTATCACGCTGGACTTATAAAATTGGTGTTATTGTGGACTTATAAAAAATTTGTGAATCTTGGACTTATAACTTTTAGTGAAGAGTGAACGTATAAAACTCAGGCCGCAAAAGGGACTTATAAATTGTCGTGCCGAGTGACTTATAAATTTTGTGTCACGTTGGACTTATAAAAATTTGGTGCCGCATCGGACTTATAAAATTTGGTGCCGCATCGGACTTATAAAATTGGGTGCCAAATCGGACTTATAAAATTCTGTGCCGAATCAGACTTAGCAAATTCGTGCCGGAATCGGACTCATAAACATTTGGTGCTAAGGCGAACTCAAAAAAGAGTGCACCTGAGTGAACTCATACGATCCGGGCCGACAAAAGTGACATTTGGAGCGGACCGGTAAAGTGACCAAAGTGACCGGTCAGACACGGTGAGGTCGGAGCTGACGAATATTCCAACTTCCAGGACCGGAAAAAGGCACATCCAGGGGTTCGTTCACTCCCCCTGAAGGCTCCGATACCGACAAAACAAGGTAAAAAAATTTTTGTCTCCAATTAACGCCAATTGCAAATCGCGAGGTGAGCGATCTGTCACGGGCGATCGCCGTGCCGTGACGTCACCGCGAGACAGCCGAGCACAGTGGCCAGCGGGACTTCGCGTCGACCGAGAAGCTGCCCGCGCATGCGTGGTGCGGTTCACGCGAAATACAGAATTTTCAATTAAAGATATCTCCTTGAAGACATAAAATAAGACGATAAATAGAGACAATAAGAGCAGGAGAAACCAGTGCGTGAACGAGATTGATATTCATTGTGCATTCTTTCTTCTTGCCAAAAGAACAATATCTGTAATCGCTCGGGATAGAATTGTAGACAACGAATAAACCGAGTTAAAACGGAACCGAAAAAGGGTTAAGGAACCCTGAAGCCTGTATTTTTACAAATAAAGCACATTTTTGAAACGTCAAAACCGTCTCTGACACGCCAGCCCATAATTCCTTCACGCTCGAGTCCCCGAATCCGTCCGTTTGAGTGCCCTTCTCGCGGAAGGAGGCGCATAAATACGGAAATTATTGTACGAGGCATCTGCTCCTGTTACATTTGGCGCCCAACGTGGGGCTCGAGCAGAAAGAATTGGCTGTGTCAGAGCAGCAATAAAATAAAATAGTCGGTACAAATTAAATTAAATTAAATCAAATTAAATTAAATTAAATTAACATTTCAACGGTCGCGATGTCAGAAAAATCATTCGCCCAGGAGAGACGCGAGCTCGAGCTCATGGAAAGCGAGGAAGCGGTCCACAGACGGGAGCGAGAACGCCTCGAGAGGCTGAGAACGCAGCAGGCCGCCGACCACGAGCAAGAGCGGATCTCAGAGGTCGTGCTGGATGAAGAGACTCCAGACAACACAGAGGACTCACAACGCGACTGTACGATCGACATGGACCAGACCAACCATTCCCTCGCCTGGGAATCCACGACAGCGGATGAGCTGATCGGTAGGGGAAATATCCGGCAACAAAGTGAGATGAATCGGTTGTCGATCATCCCTCCAGCAAGCGATGCAGACGTTCGGAAAGCCGGAGGTGAAAAAGAAAAACACCACGAGTCCCAGAACCCCGGAGAAGTCTGTGATGACAGCAACCGAGCGATTCTCGAGGCCATTTTACAGATGAAGACCGAACACCAAAGAGAGTTCGAAAAAATACACAGCACTCAGGTAAAACTGGAGTCGGCGTGTATTAAGCGAACTAGGGAATCGCAGCAAATGATGCTGACGGCGCTCTCGAGAGCGGTAAGCGAGAGTGAGGCGGAAATGGACCACAAAATTGCGTCGATGCGAGAAGCGATCCGCGAAGAACAACAGCCTATAAATATTCACACTCGAGAGCAATTGGCGGCACACGACGTAACTGTCGTTAAATTAATAGATCGACTCGAGGGCGTCACAAAGGTCTCGAAAAGGGCCCTCCAGACGGCAGAAGAGAATGCCAATAGAATCCGGGAGTACGCGGCAATGTCGAACCGAACCGCATCTCAATCGGCGCTCAGTACGACGATGATCGGAGGATTAAACGCCAGCAAAGCATATGTGGCATCGAAAAGGCTTCCTACGTTCAAGGGCGATGGGGTGGAACGTCCAATGCAATATTTGAAAACGCTCAAAGACCATTTCAGCGCCATAGAGCCTGAGGGCGCGGAATTTCGGTGCATGATGGGCGAAGCCATGGTAGAGACAGCGCGTGATCGGTGGCACCTCGTCGCACCGGAAGTGGAAAATATCGCCCAGTTCGAAGAAGCTTTTCGAGCACGATACTGGGGGCGCGAACTCCAAGACAAGGTGAAGCGTCACCTCGAGTATGGCACCTACTTTGTCGACGGACAACGCCTCACAAAGGCGGAATACGCGACCCGAGTCATTGGAAATGTTCGAGATCTGAGTGAACCGATAAGCGACCCGGAGACGATCCGCCGACTCGCGAAGCATTTCGACGAAAACATAAGAACAGCGATCCTCGTCCGAAACGTCAATCGGGTGAGTGAACTTATAGAATTACTCGAGAGCAACGACCTCGGCGGAACGGTCAACGCGAGTCGCGGAAATGACCGGCAAGGCAACAATGGGTATAGTCCAAACCGAGGAAACGGTCGGGGAAATGGGGGAGGACCACGTCCTTGGCAACATCGAGGTGGCCAACAGGGCCAGTGGTCGAACGTCACTGTCGGCCAACCACAAGGGCCGCCCCAAATTTCCAATCCGTGGCAAGGACCACCGATCGCGGCGGCGACTCCGAATTTTTCGGTACCGCCACCATTTTACCCCGTGACGCCGCCACAAGCCCCGGCACCGACGACGCAACCGGGACCCGGAATAAATACGAACTTCCCAGGCACGAGCCAGGGAAACGCGTAAACGTTGCGTCCGTAAGGAACAGCGGAAATCCACGAGGCGCAACGGTGACGAAAAAGTATGAAGAAGAGAGAAAGAGAGAAGAACGGAAAGAAGAAGAGAAGAAGAAAGAAGAACAGAAGAGAAAAGAAGCAGAGAAGAAGAGAGGAGAAGAAAAGAAAAAACGAGAAGAAGAAAAGAAGAAAGAAGAAGAAAAGAAGAAAGAAGAAGAAAAGAAGAAAGAAGAAGAAAAGAAGAAAGAAGAGGAAAAGAAGAAAGAAGAAGAGAAACGGAAGGACAAGAAATTAATGGAAGAAAAAGACAGGAAAGCAGAAGAAAGAAAAAGGCGAAAAGACGAACTCTGGCAAAAGCGACAGGAAAAAAGAGAGAGAGAAAGAGAGGCAGCGAGAAACTCGAGGGAAGAAGCGACGAACTCCGAGGTAATGACGGCCCGTAATGTCGAATCGTCGGAAGAACGAGAAGGGGTAACGAAGAACGGGGGAGAGACCAATCCTAAGAAGGTGGAGAAAAAGGGCGGACTAGATCAGGAGGAGATCAGTGCCGCGGAGGGAGGTAGGATGGAGTGTCAACCCAAATTCGAGCCCACATCGGTTTCGGTGCCGACAACGACGAAGGGCAAAATCGTCATCGCTAACGGGCAAGGTGCAATTCCCAAGAGAATCGAAAGAAGAGTCCGAACGATTTTTGAAAGTCCGCAAGAGTACCTCCTCGATATGCCACAGCCAGGAGAGGGCGTGATTTACGACGAAACACGACCAATGTGCCCGGAGGTACCGATCGGCCTCGAAGGGGCATTGGCCAGTGCGTTAGTCGATAGCGGAAGCGAGGTCTCCTGCATTTCTGAAGAGTTTTACTCACAGAATTTGGAGGCCTTTAAAAATTGTCCAACTCTACCTGTAACGTCGATAAATGTCGTGGGAGCGTTTGGGGGAGGTTCAGGGAGGATCAAGCAGCAAGTGATGGCCACGGCGAAAGTGTACGACGCAGAGGGAGACGTTACGCTGTTGGTGGTCCCGAAGCTGCAAAGATCCGTCCTCCTCGGTATCGACGGGATGGACAGGCTCGGAGTCTATGTCGATACGCATAGAAAGGTGATAAAAGTAAGAGAGAAAATCGTCGGACGCCTCGTGGGAGGATACTGGCAGATGGAGGAAAGCCCATGCAGTATACCCGAGGAGGACAAGAAAATGGGGGAGAGTAGAGCGATGCTCGCTCGAGCCGAAGGCACTTGTGAAGAAGAAGAACCGGAAGTCGAAGTCACGAGACACGTTATGAGTGGAGAAATACGAGATCCCGCCTCAGAGTGTCTTCGTGAATCAGAAGTCGATGAAAAGCTTCGAGAAAGCGCCGACGTCGACATCGAGACTCGGCGAAGCTTCAAGGAATTGGTCTACGAATATCGAGACATATTTCGGAAACGACCAGGGCGGATGCAAGCATACGAACATCGGCTTATCCTGAAGGATGAAAAACCATTCGTATCTCGCTCATACCCGGTTCCTATGGCGTACCGAGGAAAGGTAACGGACGAGATTAATAAAATGCTCGCCCAAGGGGTTATTCAAAGGTCAACAAGCACCTATATTAACCCTTTGGTGACCGTTATCAAGACTAACGGGGACGTCAGGTTGTGTCTCGATGCACGACTACTGAATGAACATCTCGAAGGAGATTACGACTCGGCATTACCGACGGAAGAGATTTTTCAGAAATGCGGAGGCGCGAAGGTGATGTCGACCTTAGATCTGACCAGCAGCTTCTGGCAGATTCCTTTACATCCGGATTCGCGTAAATACACGGCATTTCGACACGAAAATAAATGTTATGAATTCACGGTTACGCCGTTCGGTCTAAAAACGAGTACCGCGGCGCTTGTTCGGGGACTGGACATCGTCCTTCGAAACACCGGAGATTTTATAGCAAATTTCGTGGACGATCTGCTAGTGGTGTCGGGAGATACTCGACAACACCTGCAACATCTCCGACAATTATTTTCGAGAATCCGCGAACATGGCATGATCCTAAAAATGGAAAAATCTCATTTCTTTAGAAATGAAGTGAATTTTCTAGGACACGTAGTAACGACGAAGGGGATACTGCCGCAGCGCGACAAGGTGAAATCGATTAAAGAATTTCCCCGTCCCCGAAATATAAAACAGCTGAGGGGCTTTCTCGGACTAGTAAATTTCTATACGAAATTTACGAGTAGACACGCTGAGGAAACTGTCCCCTTGTTAGAGCTGTTGAAAAAGGGAACGAGCTGGAAATGGACAGATATCCACGAAACGGCATTCGGAAGAGTGAATCAGCTGTTTTGCGAGTCGGTGGTACTAGAACACCCCGATGTAACGAAGCCGTATACCTTGACGACGGACGCAAGTGACTATGCGCTTGGCGCGACCTTGTCTCAAACCGATGAAAATGGCGAAGTCGGAGTGATCTCATTTGCCAGTCGAACACTCAAGGGGGCGGAAGTTGGATACACCACGTCGGAAAAGGAATTACTCGCTATCGTGTGGGCTCTCCAAAAATTCCAAAGTTATCTGAAGGGAGCAAAGATAACGATAATCACCGACCATAAAGCGCTGGTGTTTCTGAAAACGTGCCGATTCACGAGTGACAGGCTTTTGAGATGGGCGCTCTTGTTGCAAGGATATGATTTAACGGTAGAACATCGGCCGGGAAAATCTAATCAAGTGGCCGACACGCTAAGCCGACTCCGCGAACATACGTACGAGCCCGATGGAACAGCGCCCGGAAAAATCATAATCGCAGCGCTCGCGCAAAAACCTTCGAAGTCTTTATCACAAAAAATGAGGACGATCGGTACTCTACAGAGAAATCAAGAGGATTTGAACGCCATTATTACTCTGTTAGAAGATGAAAAAGACACGGAGAACCATCCGAAAAATTACCGACTCAGCGAAGGAGTTCTGCAGAGAGCTGCCAAGACGGGACAATGGAAGGTGGTGTTGCCGGAAGAAATAAAAGAAATCCTTGTCGAGGAATGTCACGTCATGTACGGTCATGTCGGTGCAACTAAGGTGTTCCAAATGTTAAACGAGGATTTCGCATATCCTCGGTTTGCTAAAAGCATCAGGCACCAGCTCGCCACGTGTGACACGTGCCAGAGAACAAAATGTGCGGTGCAAAATAGTTATGCGAATATGCAAACTATAGTACCCGAAGGGCCGGGAGATTTACTCTCCATCGATTTTTTTGGTCCACTACCGATGTCAACCGGGGGAGTGCGCCACATTTTGGTAACGCTGGACGCATTCACGAAGTTCGTCACGCTGTACCCGATGCGAAAGGCGAACACCAAAACGGTAATAAAGAAGCTCAGCACGGACTATATTCCGAAGTATGGAAAACCGAAGAGGATCCAATTCGACCACGGAACGCAGTTCACGGCCAAGGCGTGGAAAAAATGGTTGGAGGACGAAGAGATACAAGGAGTATTTTCGTCGATTCGACACCCACAGGGAAATATCGTCGAACGAGTAAATCGAGAGCTCGGACGATTTTTCCGCACCTTGCTAACCGACCGACATACGGCATGGGCAAGGTGGGTGCCGATTATACAGGATTGTATCAACGACTCGCCCCATGATACCACGGAATACACGCCGAGGGAACTACAGACAAAGAAACCCCCGCATCGTCCGTGGAAAAATTGGATACCTGCGCTGAGGGAAAAAGCAGAGGAAATGGTCGATTACGCGAGAAAACTCGAACTAGTACAGCAGCGGATACTACGAAAAGGCAGGAGAAGAGCCGAGAAGTTCGACGAGTGTCACCGCCTGACCACCTACGAGGAAGGCGATCTGGTTCTCGTAAAAGCATTGAACGTGTCGAATCAGAACGACCAAGTCGCCGCAAAGTTCATGCCCCTTTACGAAGGCCCATACCGGATCGGAAGGTGCGTAGGACTCGCGACATACATTATCGAGGATCCAGTGACAAAGAAGCTGCGCGGAAGATTTCACTCGAGCCTAATGAAACGCTACTGTCAAAAGGCAAGTGCGAAAAGTATCGAGAGCGAAGAGAACAACAACTAGTCCTCAAATTTAAGGGAAGAATAAAAAGAAAGACCAAAGAAAAGTGATAAAAATTAAAATAAAAACCTAAGTAAAAGCAAGTAAAATAAGATTGAAGAAAAAGAAGAAGAGAAAAGAACCGAGAATAGAATTAAGAATAGGTTAAGAGTAGGAACAAGGTTTAAGAGTACGAGGAAGATTTAAGAATAAAATAAGAAAAATTTAAGAACGGAATTAAAAAAAGAGCACAAGCTAGAATTAAGAGAAGTACAAGTCAGAATTAAAAAACAGTACAAAATGGAATAAGAATAGAATTAAGAATAATAGAATTAAATAAGATGAAGAATATAATAAGAGAGAGAGAATTAGATAGAATTAAGAAAGTAGGAAAAATAAATAGGACGAAGAATAGGAAAACAAGAAAAATAAGAATAATAAGTAAGAAAGAAATAAGAATAGATAGACCAAGACATGATTAAGAATAGAATAAGATTAAGACTAAGAAACAAGAAAAAGAAAGCAAAAAGTAAGAAGATAAGAGATAGATTAAGACAGGATTAAGAATAGGATAAGAAAAGGAATTTAGGATCATCTAAGAAAAAAATTAAGAGTATCGTAAGAAAATAAGTAAAGATAGAAAGAAGAAAAGAACTAAGAATAGCATAAGATAGAGTGAAGAATAAACTAGGAAGAGTTAAGAAAAGAACAAAATATAATTAAGAAAAAGAATTAAGAAAAGAATAAGACAAAAAGAGAGATCGAAGAAAAGTGATTAAAGTAACATAAGGATATTAATTAAGAGGAGAAAAATTAAAATTTCAGAGAAAAATTAAGAAAAGAATTAAAAAGAGGGTGAAGAATAGGAATAATGTAAAGTTAAGATAGGATTAAGAAAGCTAAAAGAAAAACATAGTTAAAAATAAGTCAAGATTATAATCAAGAGTGGGATAGAGAAATAATAAAGAGCAGAATTAGATAGAGTTCGGAAAGTAGGAAAAATAAAACGGGCGAAGAGTCGGAAAACAAGAAAAATAAGAAGATTAAGATTGAAATTAAGAAAAGAATCAAGAAGAAAATTAAACATAGAAGTCAGGAAAATATGTAAGAATGGAGTTAAGATAGAATTAAGATAGAATAAGAGAGTATTAAAAACGGGTTAAGACCTAACTAAGAGTAGAGGAGTCAAATCAGTAAAGAAAAAATTAAGAATAGAATTAAAAATAAAATAAACAAAGGAAAAGTGAGCATCCGGAATCGCATTGGGAAGAATCCGTCACGAGACTAAGAAGAATAACAGATTAAGACATCGATTCCGGAATAGATCATGAGAGCGATAAGAGCCGCGCGACGGCCCACAACACACGCCGAGACAGCGCGGCGCCGGGCCAAGCATCGGGCCGGCTAACGACTATACTCTTCCCGAGCGGGACCACGGACGGCGAAGGAGTCGAGCGCGGCGGAACACCAAATCAAAACAAGGGATTAAGTCGGGGAACCGAGAAGCTCGCCACGATCGACTCCTGAACAGAGATGACCAGCAGAATTGCCAGAAACCGAAGCATTATACCGGGAAACGACAATGATCTCGACGAAGACATAATAATAATAACCGTGCTGGATACCCCAGGACAATCATCGATGTCTGGTGTATCGAGACTCGCGTCGACAATACAAAACGGGGGAGGGGGTACAATTCAAAATTTCACGGGTTATCGAGCAAATTTAATAGCAGGCACAGACAGTACGAAAGTGATAGGCGAGATAAACGGCGAAAGTGACAGGCGATCAAGGGTGAAAGAGAAGAGCGAGAAGAGAAGTGCGAAAGGAGACGAAAAGAAGCGATAGAAGAAAGGAGGAAAAAGAATACGGAAAGGACAGGAGGTGAGAGGCTGTCAAATCGGATAAAATAGAATAAAATAAAATCAAGAAAATAGAAGCGAATAAAATTAAAATAGGATAAATTAAATCAAAACAGAATAGAATAAGATCAGTTAGAATAAAATAAAACTAGAATAAGATAAAATAAAGTAAAATAATATAAAATGAGAGAAACGCAAAAAAATGAACTAACGGAAAAGATCCCAAACAGATAAAAAAAAAAAAAAAAAAAGAGATGGCTACCTTCCGCAATTTCCCGGCGAGGAACCTCGAAGGCAGCTACCGTGGAGTAGAGGTACTCACGGTAGCAACGCCCAGCCGGTTCTACATCCACCTACCGGACCCAGAGGGCAAGAGGGCGCGACTCTTGGCATACTACGCTAGCACGACCACGGATCACCCGGAGGTGCGCCCAGTACAAGAGGACGATTTGTACCCCGGAGCACCGGTGTACGTGAGGCATATACGCCGGTTGTACCGGGGGTGTGTGATGGGAGGACAGGACCAGGACGGTGACATCCCGGTCTGGCTGGGCGACTGGGCCTTGGAGCTCAACGCCAGACCCGGGGAGATGTTCACCGTCCCCTAGGAGCACAGGAGCGTGGGCTTCCAAGCGATTGCCTGCGGCCTGCACGCCACACGCCCAAGTGGAGGAGAGCCGTGGTCCCCCGAAGCTTGCCAATATGTGAGAGAGTACCTAGAGTACCAATACTGGGACCTCCACATAATGGATAAGGAGACGGGGACAGACGCAGTCTGGGTGACTTTGGAGGCGCCGGACAACGACGAGGAACCAATCAGAGACCGAATCATACGAAATGGGCACGGACAATGGGGTCCGAACCCCAGACCATTTGACTGGGGAGAAGATGGCGGCCGACTCTGCGTGCGAGCGGAGAAAATCGAGGAGGAGGACGAGAACGAGGAGGAGGACGAGAACGAGGAGGAGGACGAGAACGAGGCGGAGGACGAGAACGAGGAGATGGACATGGAGGTGGAGGACGACGAGAACGATGAAGACGACGACGACTGGAAAAACGAGGAGAACGAACACCGACAAATACGAAGACATGGAAATTAGAAAAAAAAGAGAAAAACACAAAAACACAAAAATAAAAACAAACAAATGTACAGATAAATAAAGAAAAAGTACAAAAAAAAAACACTCTTTTATTTAGTTAATAAAAAAAAAAAAAAAAAAATCTATAGATAGGAAATACATAGACAAATAAGTAAACAAAAGAAGGAATAAAGAGGAAGAGATAGGAAGAAAGGGAAATAAATGGAAATAAAAATCGTACAAAAATAAATCAGGAGGAAATAAAAACAAAAGAAAGAATAAGAAGAAAAAGACATGACTGTTGGGACCCGAGACGAGTCCCAACAGTAATGTGGGGGAGAATGTGACTCCCCTACATATTAAGATCTCCCGTGTGGCCCCGGTGACGTCACACCGCGAGAGCCCGGGAGACGCGGTCAGTCCAACGAGATGCCGAGCAGCCGTCGGACAAGCCCGCGGAGAGCCAAGTGGCGCCATCCGACGGGATCGAGCGGCGGCCCGATCGATGCCGAGCGACGCGCACGCGCAATAGCCAGCACAGCGGCGCTGCCGAGCGGGTTTGCGGCGAAAGCACGGTCAAGGTCGGAGAAAGGCGACTGCGAGGGAAAATCGGCCCCGCTGATTGGATAGGGATGACGACACTCCCTGTTGCACACGGCACCGACCGAGCATACGATTGGCTCGACGGATAACACCGGAAGATCGTCACTATTGTACCGACTCAGGATTGGAGGGCAAAGAAGGAACAAGGCCCTTAGCCAATCAGATAATTAAGAATCAGGCGACCGCACGCAGACGCGAGTCCGCCAGAAATCTGCCAAACCGACGGAGTGGGAGTCGGAAATCGGGGTATAAAGGACGGCGATTTCGGCAGTCGATCAATCAGTGAACGATCTGTCTTACCATCGGCCAACGCTCAAGGACTAAAAGTGGAATTAAAAGTGCAAAGTGAAAAGTAAAAGTGAGTTCAAAGTGACAAAAGTGAAACAGTGCCAAAAAGGACTTATAAATTTTGTGCTACTGTGGACTTATAAAATTTGTGCCGGATTGAACTTATAAAATTCGTGCCAAAGTCGGACTTATAAATTTTGTATCACGCTGGACTTATAAAATTGGTGTTATTGTGGACTTATAAAAAATTTGTGAATCTTGGACTTATAACTTTTAGTGAAGAGTGAACGTATAAAACTCAGGCCGCAAAAGGGACTCATAAATTGTCGTGCCGAGTGACTTATAAATTTTGTGTCACGTTGGACTTATAAAAATTTGGTGCCGCATCGGACTTATAAAATTGGGTGCCAAATCGGACTTATAAAATTCTGTGCCGAATCAGACTTAGCAAATTCGTGCCGGAATCGGACTCATAAACATTTGGTGCTAAGGCGAACTCATAAAATAGTGCACCTGAGTGAACTCATACGATCCGGGCCGACAAAAGTGACATTTGGAGCGGACCGGTAAAGTGACCAAAGTGACCGGTCAGACACGGTGAGGTCGGAGCTGACGGATATTCCAACTTCCAGGACCGGAAAAAGGCACATCCAGGGGTTCGTTCACTCCCCCTGAAGGCTCCGATACCGACAAAACAAGGTAAAAAAGTTTTTGTCTCCAATTAACGCCAATTGCAAATCGCGAGGTAAGCGATCTGTCACGGGCGATCGCCGTGCCGTGACGTCACCGCGAGACAGCCGAGCACAGTGGCCAGCGGGACTTCGCGTCGACCGAGAAGCTGCCCGCGCATGCGTGGTGCGGTTCACGCGAAATACAGAATTTTCAATTAAAGATATCTCCTTGAAGACGTAAAATAAGACGATAAATAGAGACAATAAGAGCAGGAGAAACCAGTGCGTGAACGAGATTGATATTCATTGTGCATTCTTTCTTCTTGCCAAAAGAACAATATCTGTAATCGCTCGGGATAGAATTGTAGACAACGAATAAACCGAGTTAAAACGGAACCGAAAAAGGGTTAAGGAACCCTGTATTTTTACAAATAAAGCATATTTTTGAAACGTCAAAACCGTCTCTGACACGCCAGCCCATAATTCCTTCACGCTCGAGTCCCCGAATCCGTCCGTTTGAGTGCCCTTCTCGCGGAAGGAGGCGCATAAATACGGAAATTATTGTACGAGGCATCTGCTCCTGTTACAACTGTTTGAGATTTCTTGGTGCTGGGAAATCCTGGATCGCTTTTACCTTTTCCGGCTGTGGTTTAATCCCGTTTGTAGTGATTATATGTCCGAGAAAATTTATTTCTTTTCGGAAAAATTGTGCTTTTCGTAGTTTCAAAGTCATTCCGTGGCTTTCGAGTCTCTCTAAGAGTGCATCAAGGTGATTCATGTGCTCTTGAAAATCGCTCGAGATGCAGAGCAGATCATCCACAAAATTTATTATGTTTTCCCCCATGTTTCTTAAAACGATATCGAGAGCTCGTAGCAGGCTCGAGGTACGAGTCTTTAATCCGAATGGCGTTACCACGAACTCGTACACTCGGCCTCGATGTCTGACCGCCGTGTATTTTCTCGAGTCGGGATGGAGAACAAGATTTACGCACAATCCGACGACGATGCAGAGTGTGCTCAACGTGTTACCATACCACGGCTGGAGCTGTATGCTGCTCAATTATTAGCTAGATTGTACACGACAGTATGACAAGCGACACGTCTCGATCCCAGCAAGATCGTTTTCTGGAGCGATTCCACAATCGTACTCTATCGGATAAAAACAGCACCTCATCGACTTCTACCGTTCGTCGCTAATCGCGTCACTGACATTCAAGCTCGTACAGATGCTGGTGACTGGAAACATGTACGATCTGAAGATAATCCGGCAGATCTGATCTCGAGGGGTCAAACGCCTTCAAAATTCATCGCTGCCTCCATCTGAAAGCATGGACCAACATGGCTCTCAAAGGATGAATCAAACTGGCCGCATCTCGGAATCCCAAGCCTAGAAAGAATGCCGGAACTTCGCAAGGTAAAGTGTCTCGCGACGCCCATCCACAGCGACATTCTCACACGTTACTCTTCGATAATCAAGCTTCGAAGGATTGTAGCATATTGCAAAAGATTCCAAACGAAGCATACTGGACCGCTTGCTTGCGAAGAACTTCAAGAAGCCGATAATATAATCCTAAAACTGGTTCAACCATCTTGCTTCGCCGAAGAGCTTCGCGATCGCCGAGACGACAAATGCGTGGATAAGAAGAGCAAACTCAAAAATCTAAGTCCATTTCTAGATGATTGCGGGATCATACGCGTAGGTGGACGATTACGTAACGCTCCAGCATCCTTCACGGAGAAACATCCAGTGGTTTTACCGCGTCAGCATCACGTAACAGAATTGTTGATCAACTATGAACATCTTCGCAATTATCACAGTGGAATCCATTCGACATTGTACTCAATGCGAAAAAGATACTGGATATTAGACGGTCGTAACCAAGTCCGCAAAATCATCCGAAGGTGCATCCGTTGCTACCGACTCGAGCCAAGTATCTCCGATTGCATCATGGGGGATCTTCCGACAGTACGCGTAATCGAAGCGCGGCCCTTTCTGAACGTTGACATAGACTACTGTGGACCATTCTTCGTGAAGGAGAAAAAATTCCGAACCCGTGGACGAGTCAAGGTCTATGTCGCAGTTTTCATTTGTCTCGCTGTCAAGGCAGTACATCTGGAGCTCGTCAGCGACATGACCACTGAAGGCTTGATCGCAGCGTTAAAACGGTTTATTGCACGACGAGGACTGTGCAAAAACGTTTATTCGGACAATGGATCCAACTTCGTAGGTGCAAATAATGAGTTGATGGACATCAAACGGCTACTTCAATCCAAGGAACATCAAGACTCGATGTTTCGACATCTCGCGAGTCAAGGCATAACGTGGCATTTCATTCCACCGCAATCAGCAAACTTCGGTGGAATTTGGAAGGCTGCCGTCAAATCCTTCAAACGACATTTCAACCGCGTGATAGGCGAACAACTGTTAACGTTCGAAGAATTCGACACATTTATAATAGAGGTTGAAGCGATTTTGAATTCTCGTCCCTTAACTCCTATCTCCACCGATCCCAATGATTTTCTCGTTCTCACGCCTGCCCACTTCTTAATCGGCAATTCTTTAACGAGCATGCTTGAAGTCGATCTCAAAGGACTGCCAGCGAATAGACTATCATCTTGGCAGCTCATCCAGAAGGTGAAGCAAGACTTCTGGAAGCGGTGGCATACAGAGTATTTGACCGAGCTCAACACTCGCCATAAATGAACCAACGAGTCCCACAACATAAAATCTGATACACTCGTATTAATCAAGGAAGACAATCAGCCTCCACTTCGATGGCCCATGGGTCGGGTCATAGAAACATTATAAGGCGCGGATGGGATCATCAGAGTCGTGCGTTTAAAGACGTGCAAGGGGATTTTTACACGAAATGTCCGTAGTCTCGCTCCATTACCCATAGACTACACCAGTGATAAACGTAACAATTGAACATTTGTCGTGCTAAGCCTAAGGTAGATAATAGTTCATCATTGTCAATTTAATTTTTTTTGAAAACTTGATCGCTCCTCTCTCAAGAGGGGAGTATCTTCCGTCGCATAGGACGAATGCTCGATTCCTTAAAATAATTCCAAAATAGAAAGTAAATTCTCTCGACGAAGGGATTAACGAATCCTTAATACATCTTCAACCACTTGTAAGCAAGTTCATTTTTTGTTAGCTCCATACAGTGAAATAGTGTAAATATCTGTTGTGTTTGTTTTTAAATAAAACTATTCTGTGTTCAATAATTAAACTCTTTCGAAATTGTCGTCGCGTCGATTTGTGATTGGCCGACGGAGACAGTGGTGGGAAGGTTGGCTGAGTTCCCCTGGCGTTCGTGTTGGAGAGCGTCGATGGTCCGGTTGAGAACCGCTTTTTAGTGTCCGGATTGGTCCGAATCGGTGAGCGTGCGTGTTTCCCGTAGTGTAAGGAATTGAGAACCGCGACCAAGAAGTGGGGGCAGTCCGGTAGTAGTCAAATGACCGCGACCAAGAAGTGGGGGCAGTCCAGTTTTGGAAAAGTGACCGCGACCAAGAAGTGGGGGCAGTCCAGTGTGGCAAGCTGACCGCGACGAAGAAGTGGGGACGGTCAGTATAGACAAACGGGGCAGCTTACCTTTCGCGTCCAAGGATGGGGCAAAAGGAGAGCGCGTCCGCCGGAGCAGGAGAGGAAAGGGGACAGGAAGTCTTCAAGCAACTCCAGAGACCAGCTTTTACTTAGGTATAAGCCTTTATGGTTCTGTAGCCAAGAGGATGTCGAGTAACAATCTCCGCTTTCGCTCGACTATTTATAGGAGTTCCGAGGCACGTTCGCTTACGAGAAACGCTGGGCGCCGCTTCGCCATCTGGCGGCCGGTGGTGGTACTCGCGCTCGTTCGAGCTCGCCGTGCGAGTCGAGGTTTATGCGGAACCCACACAGTTTCTCCCAAGCGAGCGACCGAGAACTGTCGTGTTTAGATTACAGGTATTGCAGGTATAAATGAATAATTAACTAATATCAAATAATGATTAATTAATAGAATGACCGGGGGCTGAATTACCGAGGCCTTCTGACCGAATGCGAGAATTAATTAATTCAAAGGCAGTAATTCACGGTCATCTCGGGACCGTGCAAGGGGTTAAATGACCATTGTAACTTTCGGTAAGATTACCGTTTTTTTGGTAATTTAAGTACTTTTAGTTCGGAAAACCGAATGCAAGCTTCTGAGCTGCGGGAAATGACTGTGGGTAAGTTACCAAAAGTTTCCAAGGAATTATTTAAAACATGGGTGACATTTTAAAACATGGGTGAGGGATATAAAACGATTGTAGGGGGAATATAGGCGTATAACAAAATCATTCTGAACTCTCACATTACCGAATAAAATAAATATAACGATCGTTGGTGATTAATTTCCCTGACGGCATTCGGTACCAGCGAGGCTTCGTCACCAACAGCGTGAATTCAGGCTTTACAACCCTGAACGGTAAGATCACTACCGCGAGGTTCCTGCGTATGGTACAAATCTCGTGAGGTTTCATCGATTAATCAACCCCCATGGAAATGAAGTATATGTCAGATATATAGAAAGATATATAATTTATATACGTCATATATAACGGCAAAAAGTTCTATATCCCGTATATATCTTTTAAATATCCGCCAGATATATAACGGGATATATTACAATTTTATATTTTTAATATATACTGATTAAATGTTAAATATCTTTACTAATATATGTTCAGATATATATATTATATACGTCATATATATTCATGTATATAAATATTTTACATATTCCTATATATTAATTATATATAATTCGATGTATTTTTTATATATATCTTTGATTCGACAGAACAGCGTATCATCTGTGACTGTACATAGCCTAAACTCAAACTGCTCCGAGAAATATGTAAATAGATATTGGCGATTGCATCTAGAGACTTAGATATCGCGCTACTCCGCAACCAATAATTTTTAAAGCATCTGATAGTACCTATGTTTATGGTTAATATTATAGAAGTGAATTTTGAAAAGTTGTGAACATTTTTCTAAATTATTTAAATTTGACATTCAAAATCATTTTATGCGTAAAAAACTATCACATACAGACGTATAGGCGATCCGTTATTCGGTAGCTTAAACATAAGTATGGTTATTTTTGTTCTTTTTCATTTTGTAATAAGCAAAAGGCTCAATAAACCGATTTACTTTCATCATCAGAAAATTGATGATCATCACTTGAAATAAGAAAACTTTTGTTACGTTCAAATCTCGCTGGGAATGAGAACAATTACAATGATAGGTGGCAGCGTAGCGGTAAGGTTCCAGGTTAGCGTGCTAAAGGTCCCGGGTTCGAGCCCAACTTCAGGTCGTTAGGTTTATTTCTTTCTCCAAATATAGTATTGTATTCTAAATTGATATAATTCATGATGACAAACCAATCAATTTTTTAAATATTCCCAAACCATTTTTCGGTACGTACTAACTGCCGTAAAAAGAACTTTGAATGAATATATGTCATGTATATATCTTTCATATATCTTCGTTATACTTTTCAGATATATAATGTGGCAAAAAGTTCTATATCTCAGATATATATTGGATATATATTATATATCCAGTATATATCTCATGTATATATAACATATATCCCGAAATATATTTATGCATATACTTTATTTCCATGGGGGAAGGTAGAGTATTTTGTTCTGTTTCAGATATTGCCCCGCTGACTCGGGCAGCTTTGCCGTACGAAGACGAGCTCTCAGAGTGTAGTCTTGAGTCAACCTTGCCTATATGGTAGGCGGGAGGTGTCTCGTTGGAGATCTCTGACTCGGCGGCTTTGGCTGTACGGAGGTGGACCTCTCGGCTCCACCTATGAGTCATCTACCGATTTCTGCCCTTTGACTCGACAGTTTTTACTGTACGAAGATACAGACGCGAAGTCAAGTGGGGGGCAATGGGGGTCATATATTGAGGACGAGTGCTCGAGCCTTGAAAAGTGTTGACAGTGCGTTACCTCAATGTGCCCAAAGCTGCTCTTTGGCTGAACGGGCGATATAAGCGAAACTTAAAGCCACTGTATGCCAAGTCTGCGGTCTGGCCTCCCAGGGGCTATGCGTCGTAAATCTCTTCGGAGAAAGCTAGCTAGGACCCCAGGCGACTAAACCCAGTGTATGCCCATATCAGCCTGGCTGATGATGGAGTCGCTGGTCAGTGTATCTCATGGTTCGAATGTGCATGAGATGCGTTGCGAAAGGAGGCCCGGATGAAGCCAATTGTTCCAATGCCATCCTGGTGCCCAAATCAGGTGTCCTCTCCCCCGCGGGAATATCAAACGGCGGTTCTCGGCACTGCCTTGTTCCGAGAGGAGTGGGCTGTGACGAGCTGACCCACGTGGTGCATATGGGGCATTCCATACCGATTCGACCTACGTCGGACCCTCGACCTCTTCAATTCGGTTGGTAATTTTTTTATAATATTGTTCTAACTCTAAAAATCACTCCACATTTTTTTTATTTTTTTTTTTAATTTGCATTAATTACAATTTTTCAAAGTGAATATATTTTTAGCGGGAATGAAAAATTCTGAAAAATTCTGTATTAGATATGAACATTTTTAAGCTTAAACCCGGAATGGTAAAACGTTTGCTTCTAGATGTTTTTTGAGCTTTGCTTTCTTTTTTTAAGTGAACATATTGTTCGCCCAAATGAAAAAATCTGAACAAATTCTCAAAAACCCTGTATCAGATATAAAAATGTTCAAGCTTAGAGCGAAAGTGGTATCGCATTAGCTTCTATTTTTTATTATTTAAAATTATATTTTAAAAAAATAGAAGCGAGGCTTGAAATTTTTCATACCTGATACAGGATTTTTAAGCATTTTTTCAGATTTTTTCATTTGGGCTAACAATATGTTCACTTAAAAAAAGAAAGCAAAGCTCAAAAAACATCTAGAAGCAAACGTTTTACGATTCTGGGTTTAGGCTTCAAAATGTTCATATCTGATACATGATTTTGGAGAATTTTTTCAGATTTTTTCATTTGGGCTAACAATATGTTTACTTAAAAAAAGAAAGCAAAGCTCAAAAAACATCTAGAAGGAAATGTTTTACCATTCTGGTTTTAGACTTAAAAATGTTCATATCTAATACAGGATTTTTTAGAATTTTTTCAGAATTTTTTATTCCGGCTAAAAATATGTTCACTTTGAAAAATTGTAATTAATGCAAATAAAAAAAAAAAAAATTTAAGTTTGGAGTAATTTTTAGAGTTAGAACTATATTATAAAAAAAATACCAACCTAATTGAAGAGGTCGAGGTTCCGACGTAGGTCGAATCGGTATAGAATGCCTCATATATTATTGGGGACCGCTCGTGTGGTAGAAGACGTAATTGGTGAAGTATCCGTCGGGAGCAAAGGGGACTTCCGCTTCGGCTTACCCCGGGTGGCTAACCGGCACCCGTTAGAGGTGTCAGTGAAAGGTATCGCAGGGGAGGTGTTGGCCAACCGATCTGTGCATGGATCAGGTGCACCTCTATTGCGGTAGGCCTCTGCGGGGCTACCTCAATATGGGTAGTCAAAATGGGCGCGAGACTCTCGGGTTGAGCATAGAATGATCGTTTTGTGCCAGATTCCTTATACACGAAATGTACGAAGATACAGCTGTACTATCTTGAGTTGAATATTCTGTACCGTGGCATAATACGAAAGTAATTCGTTTCCGCTGGCGCGTGTTAACATGAGTTACAGTGATGTGTTACAGACTCAGAGGTCAACAAGGAGAATAATGAAAATGCGATTGGGAATTTTGAACAACCTGTAGCATCAGACCTCATTGCGCAGCCATTTACATCTCAGTCTGCAAACGCAGCAGTAGATGTGCCCTTACAGGAGTTCGATGAAGAAACGCTGCGAATCCTAGGAGTGGATGCCTTCGCAGAGGTACCGGATCTACACTTGCATCCAACGCTTGCAGTAAATTGCCGCCTGGAGGCTCCCAAGTTAAATCCAGAGGTTGCTGCATCTCTATTTGAGAAAGCGGTTGAAAGAGATAAGTATCTCGCAAACCATTTCGAAACCATTTGGACGCCATTTCGAGAAAGGCGTTTATCGTCCCTTCACTCAATAAGAAGGTAAAAGGGATGCTGGGTGGAATAAAAATGGACTCGTTTTTGTTTGGAGAAAATCTCGCCAAGAAAATAAAATCTGCAAATTCAATCGAAAAGGTGGGGTCGGAGCTGAAGCCGCAGCCGCCTACTCAGAAAGCTCCGCTCCGTACCTCCAACGCGGGAAACTGGAAGCGCCCTCCTGCGCAACCCATTCGAGGAGGATATCAGGGGGCAGCAATCAGAAGAATCCTCAGAAATTCGTGAAGTTTCACCGAAAACAATCTCCGCCAAGACAACAGTCGGCTCGCACCCAATCTCAGAGTCGATCTCACCAGACAAAGACGGAGTCCAACTATTGGAGGTAAAAAATGTCGCAGGTCGTCTGTGTTATTTCTCACGGGAATGGGAAAAAATTACGAACGACAAGTTCGTGTTGAATTGCGTCGTAGGGTATAGGATTTATTTCGATCACCCGCCATCTCAAGAATATGCACCCTCAGAGGTCATTGCTCAATCGCCAGAAGACAACCGGGCAATGTTTTCTGTAATCGACAGGCTTTTATCATTAGGCGCTGTCAGGGAATGTACTCCGTGCGCGGAGCAGTTTATTTTGTCGTACTTCCTTGTACCTAAATCGGATGGTTCGATGCGCTTTGTGCTGAATTTAAAGAAGCTGAATAGTTTCATGTCGACGAAGCACTTAAAATTAGAGGATATTAGAAAGCTCGCGACACGATTTCATGTGCTGCATAGATTTACAAGATGCACATTTTTAGTCGCGATGCATAGTGACAGGCGAAAGTATTTAAGATTCAGTTTTTAAGGGTAGACTCTATGAATTCGTTTGTCTGCGATTCGGGTTATGTACGGTACCTTTTATCTTAACAAAAATGCTAAAACCAATTTTGTATTATTTGCGATCAAAGGGTCTTGCGTCGACTATGTATGTGGATGACGTCTTATGTATAGGGTCAAGCGAGGGTGCCTGTGCCAGGAAGGTTGAGTCGACTCTACGGTTATTCGAATCACTCGGGTTCTTGATTAATTACAAGAAAAGTATTCCCGTTCCGAGTATGTACTGTAAGTTCCTAGGGTTTCTAGTTAATTCTCGAGATATGACTCTAGAGCTACCGCAGCACAAAAGGGAGAGGATTACGAAATTAATTCGAGACTTTCGGAGAAGGCAATCGTGGTCGATATGGGAATGCGCACACTGTATCGGAAAGTTAGTCGATTATTGTCGCGCAATAGAATACGGTTGGTTGTATATGAAAAGGTTCGAAAGAGAGAAATTTCTGCCCTTAATTATGAGCGGCGGAGATTATGACGTGCAAATGGGGCTGCCTGAGGAATTTCAAGACGATTTTGAATGGTGGCAAGCCAATATTTCTCACTCGGTCAGCCCTATAAAGGGTTTTAGATTTGTCACGGAAATTTTTTCCGATGCATCCAAATCGGTCTGGGATGCTTACTGTAATGATGAGGGGACGCATGGTTTCTGGTCGAAGGCCGAGAAAGCCTTGCATATAAACCATTTGGCGCTTATTGGTGTTGACTTGGCTCTGAAATGCTTTGCAAAGGACTCTCTCATATTAATTTTATTAATTAATGTTCGCAGACGATTTAAAAATATTTAACGAGGTAAGTTCAGCAGAGGATTGTGCGGCCCTGCAAGCGGATCTGGAAAATATAGCAATCTGGTTGCCTGTAGTATATGTGTGACGCATCGTCGAGAGATGTCGGCGTGCGTAGGCCTATGCGTGTGGATCTGTGTGGGTGTACGCGTGCTGTAAGGCGATGAAAGTCGCCAGTCGAAATAAAGCCATTTCCGAATAAACATGTCTCGGCTCCTTCAGTGCTCCTCGCTTGCGACACCACAATTGGCGACGAGGTAATCAGACAGTAACGCGTGTGGTAGAGCTATCCGAAGGGAAAAGCGTGGATGGCAAAAAACGGGAAAAAGAAGACAGGTACAGCCTGGACACAGAGTTTAAATAAGGAACAACTCATCGAAGACCTGAGGCAACGAGGCATAGAAGCCACGGAAGAAAATAAAGTGGACGAATTGCGAACGGCGCGGAGAGAGGCGGTGCGGAAGGAGCAGCCGGAAGGAAGTACGAAAAATGAATCGGGGGACATCAAAGTGAGAAGCGACGTGCAGCCGGAGTTGCAGAATCGAGTTGTCAAAATGGAGTAATACAGCCTCGCGATGGAATGTGGGTTTGCGGATGAGGAAGAAGCCGTAAGAGATCAATTGTAGAGCGGAATTCAGAGTAAGGCGATAACTATCGCTCTATTCAAAATTGACAATTTGACGCTGGATGTAGCGATAAAAACAGCAGTTTCGATGGAAGAGGCAAACAAAGCTGCCAGGCATTTCGAAATGGGGAGGCCGAACGAGAAGAAGACAGGCGATACCAAGACCGAGGTTTATCAAGTTCAAACGTGGCAGCAAAATAAGCGAAGCGGACAACGGAACACGAGACAGCGGCCGAGAGAGCAGAACGAGGCTAACGTCGGGCAAACCAGAGACACGGGTAAAACGTGTACCTGTGATGTGATGTGGAAAAGAGAACCATCAGAAGAATCGATGTTGGCATCTTACGATATTCGGCGACGGCTGCTGACGTCAAGGGCAGGTATACCAAGCAAAATTATAACAGACGGCGCGGACGGTAAAAAAAATTCAATGAGTCGACAAAAGGAGAAGAGCACCACGGACTCCGATTCCGAAAGCGAAGGGTACGATAATGTTAAGTTTACAATACGTTACGAACTTAAATCATGTAAGTTTTTGAAGATCGAACCGCAATTTTTAGGAATTGAAATCGACGGCAGGCCGGTAAAAATGAAAATGGAACGAGACTGTAATTTCCAAATAAAAGAATTGAACCGGCAAATATTACATTTATTTATTTCGGTGGCGAATGACGGAACACGGCGGGTATGATCCGAGACGTAAAGCTCAAGTACGGTCGCGTAACAACAACAGGTGAAGTCTACGTAGTAGGTAAACACGGGAAACCCTTATTCGGCAGAGAATGGCTACATAAGCAACATCTTTGGTCACTAGGTATAAACCAAGCGACTGACACGAGCAAGCGGAGAGCGACGCAACCGGCAACGAATACAACAGAAAAAGAAAACAAACGCCTCGATAGCATGATAAAAAAAATTCTCGCGAAGTATGAACACCTCAGTTCTCAGCGGGACTAGGAACATACAAGAAAGCAGATTTCACTATACACACGCAAACGAACACAGTCCCGATTTATTGTAGGCCGCGAACGCTACCGTTTCGAAAGATCACCGTATCGACAGATAAAGTGGGCGCAGAAATATATAGTCTAGAAGCAGAAGGAGCTTGGTCACCGATAGAAGTAGGGAAATAGGGTACACCGATTCTGCCCATATTAAATGCCGACGGCTCACTAAGACTGTGTGGGGACTACAAACTCACTCGTTAATAGAACAATTATAATCGATAGACACCCAATCCCAAAAATCAACCAATTAATAGCGAACTTACACGATGCCATTTATTTTTGAAAATCGACCTCAAAGAGGCGTACGCGCAGGTACCCGTGAGCGCAGATTCGAAACAGTACCTAACATTGAGCACGCATAAAGGGTTATTCCAACCAAACAGACTGCCATACGGAGTAGCATAAGCACCCGGTTTCTTGCAAAGGCAAATGGAGCAGATCCTCGCGGATATGCCCAACGTGAACGTTTTTTTGGGAGATTTAATAATTATGGGAAAAATAGTATACACAAATCTACAAAACACGTCGTAGGTACTAGATAAACTAAAGGATTGCGGATTAAAAATAAAAAATCAAAATGCGTGTTATTAACAACGAAGATTAATTATCTAGGACTGGGAATGGACAAGAAAGGAATCCACACATTAGCAGAACGAGTAGAGGCGATCGATAAAATCCCGACGCCGAAAAATAGGAAAGAATTGCAAGCATTCCTGGGAATGATAAAATACTACATCAAATTCATAGAGAATCGAGTGGAGAAATTACATCCACTATACGAATTACGAAAAAAGGAAAAATTCGAATAGTCACGACAGTGCCAAGGAGCATTTGAAAGAGGAAAAAAAAATCTGAAATCGGCAAAAGTGTTTACCAATTACGATCCAGACAAGCAGTTAATATTAACGTCCGATGCATCGGACCACGGGATCTCCGCAATTCTGTCACAGATTATGCCAGAAGGAGAGCGACCCATCGCGTATGCATGAAAAACATTGGTGGCAAGTGAATGGAAATATGCCGCGATAGATACGGAAGCGCGGGCGATAATATTTGGAGTCACCAAGTATTACGATTATTTGTACGGGAGGAATTTCATTTTGAAAACCGATCATCAGCCATTGGTTCGAATCGTTGGACCGAAAAAAGGAATCCCAATTAGTACGCAAACATTTTAAACGCGTTTCAATACTAAATTATGTACGTCAAATCGGCGAGGAACAGTGCAGACGCGTTATCACGGTTACCGATACCAAAAGGACGCGAATACACGAAAGCAGAACGTACTGAAAGCTTTCGCGATTTTTGTCGGATAATTTTTATCGTGAGATAAACCTCTCAGATCTAACAACTTGGTGTGAATCGCGAAATTTAATTTAATTTATTTATTTTACTGTTCGTGCACAGAGCTGGGACGAATCTAATCAAAATTCTTCTTTTTATTGTTTATTTTAATTTATTTGTTTATTTATTATTTTATTTTATTTTATTTTGTTTTATCGAGTTGCCTCAGAAAAGCCGCTTTTGCTCTCACTCCAGAGAGGAGTACATTGGCGGTATTATCATCACCGGCAATCTGATCGGGTTGTTTGTAATGCTGAATATGATTTATAAGTGGAGTAAGTGATAATTCTATAGATGGGTTCAAACCTAATACTCGGACGCCTGAAACTCGCTCAACAAGTCCGATATCTCGAGCGAGGTACAAGCCTACGAGATATCACGAGAGTTTTTATTTTGATCAACGCTGTAGCGAGGCGCGCTCCGGTTATGTGGTGTACGCGCCAGTTCCGCACAGCTGTCCTGGCCGGTCGCGCGGTGTCTCACCTACGGTTGAGGCTACCGATACAGTGATGACGATTCTACTGTGCGCTACACAAATTATTGCCTTCTTTTTTTTTTTTTTGACTCAAGCAACTTCGAGAGTTGAATTTAAGATTATTAAGAAAATATTCCCGCTGTTGACCAAGACGGCAACCTCGGAGAGCTCTACACTCAATTTTTGTTTTCTTTTATTTTATTTATTGTTTTAATTTTGAGTCAAGCAACCTCTAGAGTTGAATTTAAGATTGTTAAGAAAGTATTCCCGCGGTTGACCAAGACGGCAACCTCGGAGAGCTCTACACTCAATTTTTGTTTGTTTTTTTTTTTTTTTTAATTTTATCTACCGCTGTTGAGGAACTTTATGTCTGGCTTCAATTCGTTGCGTACTGAGCCCTTGATCAATTTGATGTTAATTATTTTGTCGAGGCGTCCTTATTAACGGAATTAAGACTAGCAGAATCTTACGATTCAGTGCTTCGTCACGTTAATTTAATCATTGGACTTCTACTCGTCTCTTTTGATTATTTTTCGTGACTTTTATCGCGACTTTAACTTTGCTGGGATGTTAATTGCGTAATTGTCCAAGTGACCTTTCTTTCCCGTTCGTGGAGCTAACGTGGGACGCAACTATACGCAGAGGCTGCGAGTTTTCACCGATGATTGCACGAAATATAGCGGTGTTGAACCAATGGTCTTTGCCGTATTTCGAGAATCCTCCGTGTAGACTCTACTGACGTTCGAAGTGCCCGTCGGTTAGCACAGACTGCGTACTGTTGCGAAAAGGCCCTTGACAGGCGGAGTCGCTATGCTCCGACTGCAATGGCTCACGGTATTTTTCGTGTTTATCGATCGTGGTTTACGCGTTTACTATATTTTTCGTGACAATTTTTCCCTATTCCTGAGCTACGGGAAGGGTTACGAAACAAATAGGAGGCTGCGACCTTGTATAGACGAATCGGCTCACGGAGTGGTATCTTAGTCCACACAGGTCTTGGCATTCTACTCCGTTTAATAACTCGTCTAAGCAAAGTCTACTAGCTGTGGTTTCCCACGCTGATTAGCACAGACCAATTTGTTCGTTTATTGCACTTTGACAGTTTTAAAGACGCAATTGCCTGAAAAATAGTCAAGGCTCACGGAGTGTCCTCCCTAACAGTAGGAGACGTCTGGGACGCACTTGCCCAGGATCTGGCCACTGTTCGAGGTTCTCTATGCTAATTAATATTTACCTATCCTTGGTGTAGGCGCTGGTCTGTGATTTTGCAAGTTCGACTGTTCGAGTTACAAAATTCTAAAAGAGACCCTCCTGCTGCCGCGCGGGTCTTATATAGGCCCTTCTTCAGGTGGTCATAGAGGGGATTTTGCCGTGACGTCACCCAGTACTTTTCCACACGTTACATAAGTTTTCGTGTAGTGGGGGATATGGCGTGATTGTCACGTGGTTTATTTTCAGCAAGGAGGGGGCATCGCGTGATGCTGTTATATAAGTCTGGTGATGGAAGGGGGTACAGTGACCCTCATTAATGCGTATTTCCTTCTTTCCTTGATTTTGATGTTTGTTAATCTAGTGATTATGCTTTTGTTTAATCAGTATGGCCCTTTTCCCGAGGTTAAGACTGTGTTTTGTGCACGACATCAGTTTTTAAAAAGTCCAGGAGGACTTCTTTCTTGTTGTTTAATTTCCCTTTTATTTTTATTTTTATTTTGTTAATTTACCAAAACTGTCTTTTATTTTGTTAATTGTCTGCAACTCGTTTTTATTTTGTTGATTTCTAGCGGTCTTTTGTTTTATTCTGGTCCTGATTGAAGTTTCTTAGCGTCACTTCGATAGTTCCTTTTAGGCGCCTATCGAATGTCTCGACGCTCCTGTCTGTCGGGTTGATCTTCTTCAGGCGTCAACTTGTTTACATCCATATCGCTTCCCGCGAGCGACGGCCATTACTTCGCACCTCGCCTTATCTCTAGTTATCATCGGTTCCCATCTTTTCTGTGGGCGGTCTCTTTTTTGATGCCCAGGAGGCAGGTAGGTGGGCCTCGTCGTGCCTCTGAGGCAGGTCCGTTAAGCTGGCGAACCGAAAATTAGCTAGCGTAATTTAATACATACTAAAGTTAGGTGCTTTTTAGGTGCTAATTAGGTGCTGAATTAAAAAATTTGGTGCTCTTTTGGTTTTGCCGGAAAACGATTTTTTTTTTAGGACCGTTGGCTTGACGTCGAGCTACCGGTCCTATAATTTTTTAAAATTAGAAAAAAATTTGGCGTTACATAAAAATAAGGTGCTCTTTAAGTGCTTTCGATATATGCCTGACTTGAATTTGGTGCTTCATTCTAGCGGTGAAAAAAACCAACTTTCATTTGAAACAAAGCTAGCCGTTATCGCCATAAAAAAGTTGTTTTTTTTGCCGCTAGAATGAAGCATCAAATTCAAGCTTGGCATATATCGGCAGCACCTAATAAGCACCTAACTTTGGAAGGTAGATAACATTTTTTAGAATTTATTCAGCGAAGTTTTGTGTCATCTTCACGGCACGCCAGTAGTCCCTGCTGAAATTATTTTTTTCGAGAACTGAAAAAATCTTATAACTCACCCGGTTCGTCAAAGGTCATGACAATCAGAGTACAAAGGTTACGATATCGTTATGCCTACTGACAAAAAGGGTAAATGATAAACTTTTTTCGGTTCTAGAAAAAAATAATTTTTTCTGGAACCGCTAGAGTGACGTGCACATAACGGAAAACAGCTAAATAAATTCAAAAAAAAAATGCAACTACCTGTTAAAGTTAGGTGCTTATTAAGAGCTGCCGATACATGCCACGCTGGAATTTGGGGCTTCATTCTTGTGGCGAAGAAACTCAATTGTATTCCGAAACAAAGCTAGCCATGATAGTCTTTAAAAAAGTTAGTTTTTTCGCCACAAGAATGAAGCACCAAATTCAAGCTTGGCATATATCGGCAGCACCTAATAAGCACCTAACTTTGGCAGGTAGTTCAAATTTTTTAGAATTTATTTCGCTAAGTTTTCCGTTGTCTGCACGTCACGCTAGCGGTCCCTGGTGAAATAATTTTTTTCTAGAACCGAAAAAAGTTTATAACTCACCCGATTCGTCAAAGATTATAACAATCAGCGTACCAAAGTTACAATATCGTTATGCCCTCTGACAAAAAGGGTGAGTGATCAACTTTTTACGGTTGTAGAAAAAAAAAAAAAAAAATGTCTGCGACCGCTACAGTGACGTGCAGATAACGGAAAACTTAACTAAATAAATTCGAAAAAAAATTTTAACTACCAGCCAAAGTTAAGTACTTATTAAGTGCTGTCGATATATGCCAAGTTTGAATTTGGTGCTTTATTCTAGCGGCGAAGAAACTCAATTGTATTCCGAAACAAAGCTAGTCATGATAGTCTTTAAAAAAGTTAGTTTTTTCGCCACAAGAATGAAGCACCAAATTCAAGCTTGGCATATATCGGCAGCACCTAATAAGCACCTAACTTTGGCAGGTAGTTCAAATTTTTTAGAATTTATTTAGCTAAGTTTTCCGTTATCTGCACGTCACGCTAGCGGTGCCTGGTGAAATAATTTTTTTCTAGAACCGAAAAAAGTTTATAACTCACCCGATTCGTCAAAGATTATAACAATCAGCGTACCAAAGTTACAATATCGTTATGCCCTCTGACAAAAAGGGTGAGTGATCCACTTTTTACGGTTGTAGAAAAAAAAAAAAAAAATGTCTGCGACCGCTACAGTGACGTGCAGATAACGGAAAAATTAACTAAATAAATTCGAAAAAAATCTTAACTACCAGCCAAAGTTAAGTGCTTATTAAGTGCTGCCGATATATGCCAAGTTTGAATTTGGTGCTTTATTCTAGCGGCGAAGAAACTCAATTGTATTCCGAAACAAAGCTAGTCATGATAGTCTTTAAAAAAGTTAGTTTTTTCGCCACAAGAATGAAGCACCAAATTCAAGCTTGGCATATATCGGCAGCACCTAATAAGCACCTAACTTTGGCAGGTAGTTCAAATTTTTTAGAATTTTTTTCGCTAAGTTTTCCGTTGTCTGCACGTCACGCTAGCGGTCCCTGGTGAAATAATTTTTTTCTAGAACCGAAAAAAGTTTATAACTCACCCGATTCGTCAAAGATTATAACAATCAGCGTACCAAAGTTACAATATCGTTATGCCCTCTGACAAAAAGGGTGAGTGACCAACTTTTTTCGGTTGTAGAAAAAAAAAAAAAAAAAAAAATGTCTGCGACCGCTACAGTGACGTGCAGATAACGGAAAACTTAACTAAATAAATTCGAAAAGATCTTAACTACCAGCCAAAGTTAAGTGCTTATTAAGTGGTGCCGATATATGCCAAGTTTGAATTTGGTGCTTTATTCTAGCGGCGAAGGAACCCAATCTTTCGAAACAAAGCTAGCCATGATAGCCTTTAAAAAAGTTAATTTTTCGCCACAAGAATGAAGCCCCAAATTCCAGCGTGGCATGTATCGGCAGCTCTTAATAAGCACCTAACTTTAACAGGTAGTTACATTTTTTTTTTTGAATTTATTTAGCTGTTTTCCGTTATGTGCACGTCACTCTAGCGGTTCCAGAAAAAATTATTTTTTTCTAGAACCGAAAAAAGTTTATCATTTACCCTTTTTGTCAGTAGGCATAACGATATCGTAACCTTTGTACTCTGATTGTCATGACCTTTGACGAACCGGGTGAGTTATAAGATTTTTTCAGTTCTCGAAAAAAATAATTTCAGCAGGGACTACTGGCGTGCCGTGAAGATGACACAAAACTTCGCTGAATAAATTCTAAAAAATGTTATCTACCTTCCAAAGTTAGGTGCTTATTAGGTGCTGCCGATATATGCCAAGCTTGAATTTGGTGCTTCATTCTAGCGGCAAAAAAAAAACTTTTTTTATGGCGATAACGGCTAGCTTTGTTTCAAATGAAAGTTGGTTTTTTTCACCGCTAGAATGAAGCACCAAATTCAAGTTAGGCATATATCGAAAACACTTAAAGAGCACCTTATTTTTATGTAACGCCAATTTTTTTTCTAACTTTAAAAAATTATAGGACCGCTAGCTCCACGTCAAGCCAACGGTCCTAAAAAAAAAATCGTTTTCCGGCAAAACCAAAAGAGCACCAAATTTTTTAATTCAGCACCTAATTAGCACCTAAAAAGCACCTAACTTTAGTATGTATTAAATTACGCTAGCTAATTTTCGGTTCGCCAGCTTAACGGACCTCGGAATATGTCCAATGGTCGAATACGCGTAAATGTAGAGGAGGAACAGTTCATCGATCTTTGTCTCATATCAAGCTTGCCACCGCGTTCCTTCTTTGTCGTATTTATAGCAGCGACGATTTAATTCGCCGGTAGCAAAAGGGAAGGTGTCGTTTGTTTCCTCACCAAGCAGATTACGGACCTTGAGAAGAAAATGACGCCTTACGCGGTCGTCATTTTCGGAATTACGCAGTCGTTCGGAATTATGCGGTTGGGAGAAACACGGTCGTGTACTGTATATCCGTATTGTACTGAATACAATACGGTTGATGTTTTTTAACATCTGAGATACTACCAACCTTTACAATTTCGTATTGCACTGTTGAATATCTTCGTATACCATTGGCTACAAATGATTTTTTATTATCAACGATACTGACACTCTGTGCAATCTCGAATTATACTATTAAATATCTTCATATAATAATGCATATAATTAAACAAATTTTGCCCGACACAATTTGGAGTTGGGTCCGTGTACTGTTATTTACCTTATTTGTTACTAATTAATTTCATACATGGTTCCATCGTGTTTTATATGTTCAATTGTTACCAGTACATCGCTACTTATGAATATAACACAATATTTACAAATAAAAATTCCATATATCCTATCGGAGTTCGAACCCCGAAACTAACGCATCCTGACCTTACCACTACGCTACAATCGCTTATTGATATATGCACTGAGAAAAAAATTCAGTTCGATTAAACTCATACGTTTAGTTGGCTGAAGATTTAGTCAGACCAAATAATTTGTACTTAATCGAACTGAGTAGCAGCACAATGAACTTGATCTACTACATTCGCTGGCATATATGGTTTATCCATCGCCTCTATTTGGGACTACCGTCACTGACGTGATTGCCTCGAATAAGTTTTATTCATTGATATTCGCATATATTGTTTGACGGAACTGCCGAGGTTTTTTGATCGGTAGGCAATATGTAATTAAATATTTTTTTGTTTGCAACATAAGAATATGTTTGTAAACCGTACAATATTAGTTATATTGAACAAACATGATCTCTCTAAATATGCATTTGATGCAAACAATCATACTGATGTATGAGTATACATTTTACCTTGATTACACAAAAATCTCGTTTGGACAAAATGAATGCACTGTTCGTTGAAGCCAATGAGTTGACTCAATATTTAGTTATTCCAAACTAATAGTGTTGACCTACCAACTATTTTTCTGAACATACAACTTAACCATGCATTTGAAAATTTTATGATTTCTATTGTAAGCCAATTCTTCTGTTTTTGACCAATTAAATGAACGTACAATTTGAGCTAACCATCAATTGAGTTTAATCAAGGTACCGGTTTTATGAAAATTATTTGGCTGATTTGATCTTATACTGGTTGTACTGGGCATATTTCATCGTCAACACAAACTCTTTTCGTTTCATCCAACATTGTGCTACGTAGTCATTTAGGGCCATAATCTTAGTTCCATCGACGGCATTGCCAAACGATCATGCGGAGACAAAAGAGTTGATTCGATTACAATTCAGCGTCAAAAAATGTATATTCCTTTCAGGCGTAACAATTAAAATTGGTTCTATTGAAGAAAATATTCATTTACTACGAAACAAGTTTTGGACGACCTTGAAAAAATCGTAATTCTCTAACTTACCGACAATTGAAAAAATATCGCAATTATTTTGACTGATCTTTTATTAATCTAAATAAAGATAGTTTTGCAACAAACCAATGGCGTTGTTTATTCGCCGCGGCCTGGTTAGCTACCCGGAAGTCATTCGTGCGCGTGCGCGGACACAGAGTCACGTCGAGGCTTCGTAGTGGGGACGGTTCGAGATCATTCGGCCGGCGGCAGTCACAGTGGTACGACGTGTTCATGGAAGTTTTGCAAACCTCAATGCGAACATTTTGTTTCTCGTCAACATGGCAGCTATAGTGAACTCTTGGGGCATCGACAATATACTTGTGAAGATTTTCGAATGTATGCAAAGACAATTAATTGATTCATTACTTTGTGTCGAAACGCTGTCACGTCTGTTGGTCATTATTAGATTTTGAATAAAATATTCCAAGTTTATTTAAGTTAATATATTTGTCGATGAAAAATACTATTGTGTGCGTTGATCATTACGGGGTTTTGAAAAGATACATTCTTGATTATTTGACGTGGAGAAATTATCGGTAGATAAGCGGTATTGAAAATCAGACGTTTTATTCCAAAACGTTATTGCTGATGTACCGTGAGACATTGTTGGGCGAGGGAAAAAAGTAGATCCAAATAAGTTGTGTCCTGTGACGCCGTATTTTTGGCACGTCACAAAAATTATTATCAGCGTCGAGGGAGAATCGACACGCACCCTCACGGCGCTCCGTCCATCTTTCTCAAGCAAATTCGCAAGGGCTCAGTAGCGTTAATAAAATAGATTATTAATTCTTATCGAATATTTTACATGTATTCTTCGTCGACGGCGAGGCTCGAGCGTCGATCAAGGTCCAAGGTCATCTGATACCGGTAGACGAAATCGTCGATCGACCGACAGAAAGGATTGCATCAACTCCCTCTGGACGTAGCAAGGAGGATTTTTCTCCGTCACTGTCCATCGGGGGAAAAGAATGGGCTCATCATCCTCCAGAATGCTCTATCTGGCTGTCATCTGCTAGCGCACAAGCTTTTCGTCGCCGTGTTCGCATCCATGCGTCGGCCAACGGCCGCGATTTTGAAGATCTACGCGCGTGCCGTGCGAAAATGCATAATTGCGAGGCTGTCCTGCGAGGCGCCACTTAGCGTTAAGTTAAGCCGTGAGAACTAGAGCGAGGAAGAGAGAGAGGGTAGAGCGATCGCGTTCGATGAGCGTTCGCGAATATTCGGGGATTCTCCTGGGGAACAGCGACCGTGACGGCACGTGTGCGAAAACTCTCTCTCTCTCTCTCTCTCTCTCTCTCTCTCTCTCTCTCTCTCTCTCTCTCTCTCTCTCTCGACACTCTGGGCTTGTCCGATAAGATTTGCGAAGGAAGGAAGGACGACGGAAAGGGTTATCCAAAATCGGCTTTCGAGAAGCGGTGACAGCTGCCCGTCTTCTCTTACAGTTGTGATTGGTCGATAACTACCGGTAAGCCCAGCGCAACTCGCAATAATTAAATCGTTTTGTCGTGGTCCACGCACCGGCGTGGCCGATAGTTCTTTGCCCGCGGGTGACTCTGAGTCGGGGCGTCGAACACCGTCTCGGTTGGAGAAAATAGCTCGCTCGTGGATCGTGACACAGAATTATTATGGAAATTATCGAGTGCGAGTTGAACATGTTTTGTGAAGCGTAGTGTTGCGTCTGTGAAGTGTCGGAAATTGACACTCGCGATATCGGTGCCGAGCTCGCCAGGGGATTTGGCCGAGAAATAAGGGAGAATCACTATTGTTTGTTTCGTCCAGTAAAATCATTTAGAGTGCGCGTCGTGCGGGTCTCCGAGCCGTTTTTAGCGTATAGTAAATTTCGCTACCGCGGCCGACGGCGGCAGCTGTTCGACGGGTACAACGGCGGAAAAAATAGCGAAAACGGCCTGTGTCCGTATCGCCTCGGCTTCTCCGGGTAACGCACTAGTTTTCTTGTGCAGATTGGCCTGCATTTCGATTCTACTGGTAAAAGGACAGAGATTCTCGCGTCGCCGGGAATTTTGCGCAGAACGAAGTCCTTCCGACCTTGGCGCGTGACCGCGATCGCGTTCGGTGGAACATCGCAGCTCGTCCGTTTAGAGCCGTAAGAATTGTTGGGTATTGTCGGGACTATCTTGTTGTTGGTGTATGTTGTGCGTTATAATTGATAAGCCGAAAGTTTCGCAGGGATTCAGGGTTCGCGCGTTTAATTTATTTTTGGATAGTTTCTGTGCATTGAGACTTGATGTAATTATTCTGATTCTGTTGGGCATTAGGCCATTCCCTTCCGGCGGTGAACTGAGTAGTCGCCGGGAGTTTAGTAGGGACGAATATACCGGGTAGCGTTTAAGTTTGGATTGTTGATAAGAGAGAGACTCGAATTTATTTTATCTTTGAATTGCTGTTGAACATTCTTTTTGTTTTGTCGGGTTTGATAAACTTCCGAATTGTCTCTCCTGAGATATTGTTGTGTGATAGCAATTTTTGCCTGTTTCCCCAACTCAGCTCGAATTCACCGGACCGCCCCTCTACCATCCCCCCAAGACTGCTTGTCTAGCCGGACACAACCTTGACCTTGTAACATCTTTCCCGATCGGATCGCACATAGTATGTGATTGGCGCCCATGGATAATAAAAATAAACCGATCGAGGGTTTGGGTTTTGTGCGAGATTTTACTGGTAAGGAGGGTTTCGACGAATTTGCCCTCGCCCGGAAATTTGAGTCACAGTCCATAATATCTTATAGTCGATCGAACAGATTCTTGATTAGTAGAACTAAATATTTCGTTGGTGTAACCAAGAATATGTTTGAAGCTCACGGCTCCCGCTTGTTTTTCTTAATGTATCAAACGTGCGCGTGCTCGTCCTTGAATAGGACGAAGGCTGTTGCTGTATCGCTGGTACTGCTTTGTTTTCATGTATGGTGCCGCTTAACGATCGGTCCGAGAGGTTATTTTCATTGACGAATCTCCGTTAAGATACTGTAACGAATATCGTAGCTGACTATTCGTTAAGACACACGGTATTAGTTAGGTTTGACATTAGACGAACGAACGGACGATCGATTTGAGATCGATCGTCATGTTAGACAGTCTGGACTGAGACGTCTGAACGAACAGATCCATGACAGTTCGTGCTCGGAATATTTAGATGCGATTGTACTAATAATGTCCGCCCCCAAACTAAATACGCGTGTTATTCATTCGCTCGATCATTACATTGGTGTCAGAAGTGTTTGACGATCCTACGGAGGATGTTGAATCACGAGAAAAAGAAGACAAAATTGAGAGTCTAAATGACTCTCCCTGTGAACGGTCGTTACAAAATTAGAGTCTAGATCACTCTCGCGGGGACGGATTGAACTGAAAATTGAAGTCTCGATGACTTCTAGTGAAATGAAAATGGAAGAAGAAAGGAAAATGGAAAACGAAAAATTGTGATCTCGATGACACAGTGTAAAATTGGAGAAGAACTCCAAGTCGGTGGAAGCAGGTTGGATGGAACTGCCAGGGATTGACATAGGCAAATGAAAGTTACGTATTTTTGGTTTATCGATGAACTTATGACTGTTGTACGAGGGATTAGTGATTCTTCTCCCTCATGTGATCGTCCAAGGTTGTCGATTTGTCGAGTCGTGTTCCGTTAGATGAAATTGTCACGTTAGATAAAACCAGCGCCATGGCCTGGTACCTAGCGTGCTAGCCTGGTGACTGGGAGGCTCGGATTCGATTCCCGCTTTGGGCGAAATGTTTTTCGTACGCAGCAGCGCGCAATGTGTAAGACGCGCCACGTTGTTTACGTGAGGCATTGACTCCGGCGAGAATCAGAGAATTCAAAAGCTTCCTCGTGCAAAATTAAATATTGGAGAGTAAGGGAATTAATGGTGCCAGTTCAGAGAACGTTAATGGAGGGAAGTGATCGGATTGCTTGGCTGAAGCCTTGGACGCTTATTCACAGTGCACCGGGTAAAGTGTAGAATAGCGTCCTGTAAGGGTTTCCGGAGAATCCGGTACGATGAATGCTGAAGAACCAACTGGGCTTGGTTGGGGATTCGGCGGTCACTGGGTCGGGCCCCTCTGGCTGTGGACCCGGGTCCGTTAACCAACTTGAATTACTGATCATAATTCTTGTTGGTGGAGTGCTTCGGATTCCCGAGAGATTGAGTTCGAAAGATCGAGCCAGTCCGACTTTGTAGATCGGCTGACTGGGAGCAGTGTGAGGGTGCACACTTGCTGCTCCGGTCCAGGCAGTGACCCATCTGTTTATCGGCTGTCTGGGAGCAGTGTGGGGGTGCACACTTGCTGCTCCGGTCCAGACAGTGTTTATATAAAAAAATCTTTCCTCAAAGCATTAACGTTCGGATATTTCCGGGTTGTGAGATCGTACGAAAACAATTAGAAAAGATTAGAGAATTTAATTAACACGATAATAGAGTGTCGTCGTAAAGGAATGTAGGACCAGGATAATTATATTGCCAGCAAACTGCTCTCTGTGTTTTTCTGTCATAGGTTGTTTGTGCCCTATGAGATCTCCTTTCCCATCGTCCCATATCAATCCTATAAGGAATACCCTCGATGCAATGAAAGGATGTATCAAGTTTGGAGGACAAGGCGATTTCGAGTTGACAAAGAAAGAAAAAGAATGACGTATAAAATCAAGTATTTAAGAGATGGGACTTGACACAAACCGATACAAGACGAAATGGAATTATTTAGTTCGGATTTGAAGGACAACGGATATAGGAAAACATGTGATTATTTAGCATTGTGAACACTGTTCTTCTCAGGGTTTTCGGCTATGGTTTTCCTTGTGGACATGGACGAATGTCGGGACAGTGTAGGTTAACGAATATTGGACAGATTTGAGAATGATGGATCGTGGCACATCTTAGGCTGGACTAGGAGTTGCCGGGGCGGCAACCTCGGAGGAGGGGAGTAGTGTAACGAATATCGTAGCTGACTATTCGTTAAGACACACGGTATTAGTTAGGTTTGACATTAGACGAACGAACGGACGATCGATATGAGATCGATCGTCATGTTAGACAGTCTGGACTGAGACGTCTGAACGAACAGATCCGTGACAGTTCGTGCTCGGAATATTTAGATGCGATTGTACTAATAATATCCGCCCCCAAACTAAATACGCGTGTTATTCATTCGCTCGATCATTACAATACATTCGATTATGGTTCAGAACAGGAAATTGACGAACGTGTACTCTCCACACTCGATTTGGATACGGTGAAGGAATTGATTCCCATAATCGGGCTGCACAAACATTTTTTAGAGAAATGGACAGCAGTATATGGATCGACACCGGAGTCGGTAAGGCTTTTGTCATTACTGTATATAGTAAAATCGAAACTATTTCGTTCACTGTCATTAGTGAAAATTCTATGCACGACAATAGACTTCAGTCGGTTAATTCAAAATATAGTTCAATGTACCACATTTTATTTCACCGAACCGAAGATATTGTTAATCGGTCAATATACTTTGTTCCACTGATTCACGATCTAGTACAATGTACAATTTAATGCATGATTTATTTCACCCAACTAAATATGTAGTTATTTGAGTTAAATATTTAGTTCAATCGATCATATATTGAACCGAACATTTTTGATTATACAACGTAATACATGTCCGGCGATTTAGTCTGCAGATTTAAATACCGGAACCGGTAAACAACAAATTCCTCCAAGTTTGGAGGAATTTGGAGGAACGCGCCAGGACGCATTCTTAGGCGAAACTTCATTCCAAATGAGAACGAGATCGATGGATATTAAGAAAATTCTCGAAAAATCGATCGGAGGCAAAGGAATTTTGAAGTCCTACAAAAAAACAACGAGCTTGTCACGAAAATGTCGCAATCAGATCGTCGACTGAATTCTGTCTGACATTTTAGTTCAAGTGAATTGGTAACAATTTATTATTATTATATTATTTCAATTTTCATCGCGAAGTTCTCAATTATTGAAAAAAAAGATAAAGAGTAATCGGAAATGGAAAAGTTAACCATATTTTGACCCATCGCTGAACGTATGGTTATTGAATTACATTTGCCGGCAAAAATCATTTTGCGTGGTACAATCTTTTACTTATTACTAAAAACCCGAATGAATAAAACTTTCAGCTAGAAAAATTGCGATTTCAAATTTTTGGCAAAGAAGATCGTCGAGGTCTTTCCTTGTGAAAACGCAGCGACTTATTACATTCCTCCAATACTGAAGAGGCTCTCTCGAGGCCAAAATAAGTCGATCACTGCTCGTGAAAAATTGGTCGATAAATATCGTAATAAAATTAAACAATATAAACTTCTCACTGGCTACAAAGTAACGGACGAGTCTCCCGCCGCGGTCTCGGTTGATGAAAATGAAACGGCTTCAGGTGTGTTTTTATTCCGATAAGTATATCCAGGGATGGGCACTAGCGTTGCCAGTTTGGTACAATTGCACTAAATGTAGTACTTTTTCGAGCGATTCAGTACGTTGGTACGCCTTTCGATAATCTAGTACGTTTTTGTATAATTTCGTACTTTGGTACGCTTTTCAAGAATTTGTTACCGTTTTAGTTTTTGCGTGCGATGCCAAGAACTAATAAACTGAAATAAATTATCGCGAGAGTGCTCGATTATCGGAAAATTCAACGTTCGCGTTCTGCGATTTCAATAAATTACGAACTTTTCGCGAAAACGAGTATGGTAACGGTTTATCCCATAGTGGTAGCGAGGCACGGAACAACGACGAATTCTTAATTCTAACCTCGAATCTTTTAATAATCTGCAACGCAAGTCGCTATGGAAAGGTATGTATAAATTCTGTAACTTATTGTTGAAGTAGCAGCTGTTTGTCGTGAACATTATGCTAAAAATTAATAGTAGACGAGGTTTAATTATCGTTTTCAACGCTTTGTATAGAAAAAGTATATAAAAAATTTGCTCACATATCATGACAAATTTGTAGAAGCATTGTCTGTATTTTTGACTTCCTAATAGAGGAAGCTTCGCGAATAAAGAAACCTTATGAGAAAGCGATATGAAAATTTCAACTTCTAACTTTTATCAGAAAGCAATATAAAAATTTCAATTCTCAACTTTTATGAAGAATCGATATGAATATTTCAATTTTCAGCTTTTATGAGGAAGCGATATGAAAATTTCAATTCTCAACTTTTTTCAACGTCAACGTCTTAGACTTTTATGCAAAACGGCTGACCGATTCAGGTTCAGTACGTAAAAAAATATAACATCGTCACGTTTCACTTTGTCGAATCTGCCTTTGGCGCGAAAAAATACATGGAAGTATGCGCTCCTGAATTTTTTTTTGCCCTTTCGATTTTTATTCCAGAATTCCTAGTGATACCTCTTTATATAGTCTTTTAATCCCGTCATATCCATCGTCTTGTATGTGTTGCTGTAGATCACGATAGGCACCTGGGTTTTTCCGCGATGCCATCGGAAAGCAAAGAAATCGTTGTTTAAAAATACCTAAAATCATATGCCGCTAAAGTTCGCAACGTTGCAGCAACGAAATGACCTCAACTGTCAATGTTATGAGCTGTAGATAACCTCCATATTGCTTGAAATTTTTATTTAAATGCCTTGATGTTTTTACGAGCTGAATTTATATCAAGAATTTTTCTTACTCATCCTAGAAAATGTTCACCAAGTTTTAAGAGAATCAGTTGAGCGGACAACTTTCTGCGGGCAAACAAAAATGAACTCACAAACCGATTGACTTTGAAAGGTCCGTATTTTTTTTTTTTTTTTTTTTTTGGGACCGACTTCCACGTCAAATTTTCCTCGATAATTTACCTAACACTTCCTCCAAAATGTTTACAAAGTTTTAGGAGAATCTGCCGTGCGGACAATTTTCTGCAGGCTAACAACGATGAACTGAAAAATAGTTTGACCTCGAAAGGTCCGCCATTTCTTTTTGGAACGCACTTCCGAGCCCATTCCATCTCGATAATTTTTCTTACTCATCCTTGAAAATGTTGAGCAAGTTTTAAGAGAATCCGTTGTGCGGATAACTTTTTTGCGGCCAAACAAAGGTTTAACTCATAAATCGGTTGACCTTGAGGGGCCCATAATTTGTTTTTTGGGACAGACTTCCGAGCCCAATTTGTTCTGATAATTTTCCTTAGGCTTCAACGAAAATTCTCACCAAGTTTTAAGAGAATCTTTCGTGTGGACAACGTTCTACAGGCTTACAACGGCGAGATGGAAAATAGTTTGACCTTGAGAGGCCCGTAATTGGTTTTTTGGGACAGACTTCCGAGCCCAATTTGTCCTGATAATTTTCCTCGGGCTTCAACGAAAATTCTCATCAAGTTTTAAGAGAATCTTTCGTGCGGACAACTTTCTGCAGGCTACAACGGTGAAGCCTGTAGAAAGTTGTCCGCACGAAAGATTCTCTTAAAATTTGGTGAGAATTTGTTATGAAGCCTAAGGAAAATTATCAGAACAAATTGGGCTCGGAAGTCTGTCCCAAAAACCAAATTACGGGCCTCTCAAGGTCAAGCTATTTTCAGCTCGCCGTTGTAAGCCTGTAGAAAGTTGTCCGTACGAAAGATTCTCGTAAAACTTGGTGAGAATTTTTTATGAAGCCTAAGGAAAATTATCAGAACAAATTGGGCTCGGAAGTCTGTCCCAAAAACCAAATTACGGGCCTCTCAAGGTCAAGCTATTTTTCAGCTCGCCGTTGTAAGCCTGTAGAAAGTTGTCCGCAAGAAAGATTCTCTTAAAACTTTGTGAGAATTTTTTATGAAGCCTAAGGAAAATTATCAGAACAAATTGGGCTCGGAAGTCTGTCCCAAAAACCAAATTACGGGCCTCTCAAGGTCAAGCTATTTTTCAGCTCGCCGTTGTAAGCCTGTAGAAAGTTGTCCGCACGAAAGATTCTCTTAAAACTTGGTGCGAATTTTTTATGAAGCCGAAGGATAATTATCAGAACAAATTGGGCTCGGAAGTCTGTCCCAAAAAACAAATTACGGGCCTCTCAAGGTCAAACTATTTTTCAGATCGCCGTTGTAAGCATGTAAAAAGTTGTCCGCACGAAAGATTCTCTTAAAACTTGGTGAGAATTTTCGTTGAAGCCTAAGGAAAATTATCAGAACAAATTGGGCTCGGAAGTCTGTCCCAAAAACCAAATTACGGGCCTCTCAAGGTCAAGCTATTTTTCAGCTCGCCGTTGTAAGCCTGCAGAAAGTTGTCCGCACGAAAGATTCTCTTAAAACTTGGTGAGAATTTTTTATGAAGCCTAAGGAAAATTATCAAAACAAATTGGGCTCAGAAGTCTGTCCCAAAAACCAAATTACGGGCCTCTCAAGGTCAAGCTATTTTTCAGCTCGCCGTTGTAAGCCTGTAGAAAGATTTCCGCATGAAAGATTCTCTTAAAACTTGGTGAGAATTTTTTATGAAGCCTAAGGAAAATTATCAAAACAAATTGGGCTCGGAAGTCTGTCCCAAAAACCAAATTACGGGCCTCTCAAGGTCAAGCTATTTTTCAGCTCGCCGTTGTAAGCCTGTAGAAAGATTTCCGCATGAAAGATTCTCTTAAAACTTGGTGAGAATTTTTTATGAAGCCTAAGGATAATTATCAGAACAAATTGGGCTCGGAAGTCTGTCCCAAAAACCAAATTACGGGCCTCTCAAGGTCAAGCTATTTTTCAGCTCGCCGTTGTAAGCCTGTAGAAAGTTGTCCGCACGAAAGATTCTCTTAAAACTTGGTGAGAATTTTTTATGAAGCCTAAGGATAATTATCAGAACAAATTGGGCTCGGAAGTCTGTCCCAAAAACCAAATTACGGACCTCTCAAAGACAAGCTATTTTTCAGCTCGCCGTTGTAAGCCTGCAGAAAGTTGTCCGCACGAAAGTTTCTCTTAAAAGTTGGTGCGAATTTTTTATGAAGCCTAAGGAAAATTATCAGAACAAATTGGGCTCGGAAGTCTGTCCCAAAAACTAAATTACGGGCCTCTCAAGGTCAAGCTATTTTTCAGCTCGCCGTTGTAAGCCTGTAGAAAGTTGTCCGCACGAAAGATTCTCTTAAAACTTGGTGAGAATTTTTTATGAACCCTAAGGAAAATTATCAGAACAAATTGTGCTCGGAAGTCTGTCCCAAAAACCAAATTACGGGCCTCTCAAGGTCAAGCTATTTTTCAGCTCACCGTTGTAAGCCTGCAGAAAGATTTCCGCACGAAAGTTTCTCTTAAAAGTTGGTGCGAATTTTTTATGAAGCCTAAGGATAATTATCAGAACAAATTGGGCTCGGAAGTCTGTCCCAAAAAACAAATTACGGGCCTCTCAAGGTCAAACTATTTTTCAGCTCGCCGTTGTAAGCCTGCAGAAAGTTGTCCGCACGAAAGATTCTCTTAAAACTTGGTGAGAATTTTTTATGAAGCCTAAGGAAAATTATCAAAACAAATTGGGCTCAGAAGTCTGTCCCAAAAACCAAATTACGGGCCTCTCAAGGTCAAGCTATTTTTCAGCTCACCGTTGTAAGCCTGCAGAAAGATTTCCGCACGAAAGATTCTCTTAAAACTTGGTGAGAATTTTCGTTGAAGCCTAAGGAAAATTATCAGAACAAATTGGGCTCGGAAGTCTGTCCCAAAAACCAAATTACGGGCCTCTCAAGGTCAAGCTATTTTTCAGCTCGCCGTTGTAAGCCTGCAGAAAGTTGTCCGCACGAAAGATTCTCTTAAAACTTGGTGAGAATTTTTTATGAAGCCTAAGGAAAATTATCAAAACAAATTGGGCTCAGAAGTCTGTCCCAAAAACCAAATTACGGGCCTCTCAAGGTCAAGCTATTTTTCAGCTCGCCGTTGTAAGCCTGTAGAAAGATTTCCGCATGAAAGATTCTCTTAAAACTTGGTGAGAATTTTTTATGAAGCCTAAGGAAAATTATCAAAACAAATTGGGCTCGGAAGTCTGTCCCAAAAACCAAATTACGGGCCTCTCAAGGTCAAGCTATTTTTCAGCTCGCCGTTGTAAGCCTGTAGAAAGATTTCCGCATGAAAGATTCTCTTAAAACTTGGTGAGAATTTTTTATGAAGCCTAAGGATAATTATCAGAACAAATTGGGCTCGGAAGTTTGTCCCAAAAACCAAATTACGGGCCTCTCAAGGTCAAGCTATTTTTCAGCTCGCCGTTGTAAGCCTGTAGAAAGTTGTCCGCACGAAAGATTCTCTTAAAACTTGGTGAGAATTTTTTATGAAGCCTAAGGATAATTATCAGAACAAATTGGGCTCGGAAGTCTGTCCCAAAAACCAAATTACGGACCTCTCAAAGTCAAGCTATTTTTCAGCTCGCCGTTGTAAGCCTGCAGAAAGTTGTCCGCACGAAAGTTTCTCTTAAAAGTTGGTGCGAATTTTTTATGAAGCCTAAGGATAATTATCAGAACAAATTGGGCTCGGAAGTCTGTCCCAAAAAACAAATTACGGGCCTCTCAAGGTCAAACTATTTTTCAGCTCGCCGTTGTAAGCCTGTAAAAGGTTGTCCGCACGAAAGAGTCTCTTAAAACTTGGTGAGAATTTTCGTTGAAGCCTAAGGAAAATTATCAGAACAAATTGGGCTCGGAAGTCTGTCCCAAAAACCAAATTACGGGCCTCTCAAGGTCAAACTATTTTCCAGCTCGCCGTTATAAGCCTGTAGAAAGTTGTCCGCACGAAAGATTCTCTTAAAACTTGGTGAGATTTTTTTATGAAGCCTAAGGATAATTATCAGAACAAATTGGGCTCGGAAGTCTGTCCCAAAAACCAAATTACGGGCCTCTCAAGGTCAAGCTATTTTTCAGCTCGCCGTTGTAAGCCTGTAGAAAGATTTCCGCATGAAAGATTCTCTTAAAACTTGGTGAGAATTTTTTATGAAGCCGAAGGATAATTATCAGAACAAATTGGGCTCGGAAGTCTGTCCCAAAAAACAAATTACGGGCCTCTCAAGGTCAAACTATTTTTCAGCTCGCCGTTGTAAGCCTGTAGAAAGTTGTCCGCACGAAAGATTCTCTTAAAACTTGGTGAGAATTTTTTACGAAGCCTAAGGAAAATTATCAGAACAAATTGGGCTCGGAAGTCTGTCCCAAAAACCAAATTACGGGCCTCTCAAGGTCAAACTATTTTCCAGCTCGCCGTTATAAGCCTGTAGAAAGTTGTCCGCACGAAAGATTCTCTTAAAACTTGGTGAGATTTTTTTATGAAGCCTAAGGATAATTATCAGAACAAATTGGGCTCGGTAGTCTGTCCCAAAAACCAAATTACGGGCCTCTCAAGGTCAAGCTATTTTTCAGCTCGCCGTTGTAAGCCTGCAGAAAGTTGTCCGCACGAAAGATTCTCTTAAAACTTGGTGAGAATTTTTTATGAAGCCTAAGGAAAATTATCAAAACAAATTGGGCTCAGAAGTCTGTCCCAAAAACCAAATTACGGGCCTCTCAAGGTCAAGCTATTTTTCAGCTCGCCGTTGTAAGCCTGTAGAAAGATTTCCGCATGAAAGATTCTCTTAAAACTTGGTGAGAATTTTTTATGAAGCCTAAGGAAAATTATCAAAACAAATTGGGCTCGGAAGTCTGTCCCAAAAACCAAATTACGGGCCTCTCAAGGTCAAGCTATTTTTCAGCTCGCCGTTGTAAGCCTGTAGAAAGATTTCCGCATGAAAGATTCTCTTAAAACTTGGTGAGAATTTTTTATGAAGCCTAAGGAAAATTATCAGAACAAATTGTGCTCGGAAGTCTGTCCCAAAAACCAAATTACGGGCCTCCCAAGGTCAAGCTATTTTTCAGCTCACCGTTGTAAGCCTGCAGAAAGATTTCCGCACGAAAGTTTCTCTTAAAAGTTGGTGCGAATTTTTTATGAAGCCTAAGGATAATTATCAGAACAAATTGGGCTCGGAAGTCTGTCCCAAAAAACAAATTACGGGCCTCTCAAGGTCAAACTATTTTTCAGCTCGCCGTTGTAAGCCTGTAAAAGGTTGTCCGCACGAAAGAGTCTCTTAAAACTTGGTGAGAATTTTCGTTGAAGCCTAAGGAAAATTATCAGAACAAATTGGGCTCGGAAGTCTGTCCCAAAAACCAAATTACGGGCCTCTCAAGGTCAAACTATTTTCCAGCTCGCCGTTATAAGCCTGTAGAAAGTTGTCCGCACGAAAGATTCTCTTAAAACTTGGTGAGATTTTTTTATGAAGCCTAAGGATAATTATCAGAACAAATTGGGCTCGGAAGTCTGTCCCAAAAACCAAATTACGGGCCTCTCAAGGTCAAGCTATTTTTCAGCTCGCCGTTGTAAGCCTGTAGAAAGATTTCCGCATGAAAGATTCTCTTAAAACTTGGTGAGAATTTTTTATGAAGCCGAAGGATAATTATCAGAACAAATTGGGCTCGGAAGTCTGTCCCAAAAAACAAATTACGGGCCTCTCAAGGTCAAACTATTTTTCAGCTCGCCGTTGTAAGCCTGTAGAAAGTTGTCCGCACGAAAGATTCTCTTAAAACTTGGTGAGAATTTTTTACGAAGCCTAAGGAAAATTATCAGAACAAATTGGGCTCGGAAGTCTGTCCCAAAAACCAAATTACGGGCCTCTCAAGGTCAAACTATTTTCCAGCTCGCCGTTATAAGCCTGTAGAAAGTTGTCCGCACGAAAGATTCTCTTAAAACTTGGTGAGATTTTTTTATGAAGCCTAAGGATAATTATCAGAACAAATTGGGCTCGGAAGTCTGTCCCAAAAAACAAATTACGGGCCTCTCAAGGTCAAACTATTTTTCAGCTCGCCGTTGTAAGCCTGTAAAAGGTTGTCCGCACGAAAGAGTCTCTTAAAACTTGGTGAGAATTTTCGTTGAAGCCTAAGGAAAATTATCAGAACAAATTGGGCTCGGAAGTCTGTCCCAAAAACCAAATTACGGGCCTCTCAAGGTCAAACTATTTTCCAGCTCGCCGTTATAAGCCTGTAGAAAGTTGTCCGCACGAAAGATTCTCTTAAAACTTGGTGAGATTTTTTTATGAAGCCTAAGGATAATTATCAGAACAAATTGGGCTCGGAAGTCTGTCCCAAAAACCAAATTACGGGCCTCTCAAGGTCAAGCTATTTTTCAGCTCGCCGTTGTAAGCCTGTAGAAAGATTTCCGCATGAAAGATTCTCTTAAAACTTGGTGAGAATTTTTTATGAAGCCGAAGGATAATTATCAGAACAAATTGGGCTCGGAAGTCTGTCCCAAAAAACAAATTACGGGCCTCTCAAGGTCAAACTATTTTTCAGCTCGCCGTTGTAAGCCTGTAGAAAGTTGTCCGCACGAAAGATTCTCTTAAAACTTGGTGAGAATTTTTTACGAAGCCTAAGGAAAATTATCAGAACAAATTGGGCTCGGAAGTCTGTCCCAAAAACCAAATTACGGGCCTCTCAAGGTCAAACTATTTTCCAGCTCGCCGTTATAAGCCTGTAGAAAGTTGTCCGCACGAAAGATTCTCTTAAAACTTGGTGAGATTTTTTTATGAAGCCTAAGGATAATTATCAGAACAAATTGGGCTCGGTAGTCTGTCCCAAAAACCAAATTACGGGCCTCTCAAGGTCAAGCTATTTTTCAGCTCGCCGTTGTAAGCCTGTAGAAAGTTGTCCGCACGAAAGATTCTCTTAAAACTTGGTGAGAATTTTTTACGAAGCCTAAGGAAAATTATCAGAACAAATTGGACCCGGAAGTCTGTCCCAAAAAACAAATTACGGGCCCCTCAAGGTCAACCAATTTCTGAGTTAAACCTTTGTTTGGCCGCAGAAAGTTATCCGCACAACGGATTCTCTTAAAACTTGCTCAACATTTTCAAGGATGAGTAAGAAAAATTATCGCGATGAAATGGGCTCGGAAGTGCGTTCCAAAAAGAAATGGCGGACCGTTCACGGTCAAACTATTTTTAAGTTCATGGTTGTTAGCCTACAGAAAATTGTCCGCACGACAGATTCTCCTAAAACTTCGTAAACATTTTGGAGGAAGTGTTAGGAAAATTATCGAGGAAAAGTTGACTTGGAAGTCGGTCTAAAAAAAAAAAAAAATTACATGTGACTAAAGTTCGCAACGTTGCAGCAACGAAATGACCTCAACTGTCAATCGTACATTGAATGTAGATAACCTGCAAATTGACCTCGTATTTTAATATGAATTGAAATGGATGTAGATACAAGCCGCGTGCATGCTCAAAATAATTATGAAGCATCCTAGACAATTCACAGCAGGATCCATACAAATAGTTGTGGTTCCATACAACTGAAACGCTGGACTTGCGTTCCCACCGGATGTTCAAAGTCTAATGTTTTTTTTTTGCCAATCATTTACGAGTTGGAATCCACTCGATAATTATTTTTAATCATCCTCGAAAATATTTACCAAGTTTTGGTGCAGTGTGTTTTGCGGAGAATTTTCTATGGAACACCAACGATGGATTTGCTTTCGAACTGGAATTTCAAAGGAGATTAATTTTTTTTTTTCGCCAAACATTTATGAGCTACATTATACTACTTACACTACTCCCGCCACCGCCACCGCCACCGCCACCGCCACCGCCACCGCCACCGCCACCGCCACCGCCACCGCCACCGCCACCGCCACCGCCACCGCCACCGCCACCGCCACCGCCACCGCCACCGCCACCGCCACCGCCACCGCCACCGCCACCGCCACCGCCACCGCCACCGCCACCGCCACCGCCACCGCCACCGCCACCGCCACCGCCACCGCCACCGCCACCGCCACCGCCACCGCCACCGCCACCGCCACCGCCACCGCCACCGCCACCGCCACCGCCACCGCCACCGCCACCGCCACCGCCACCGCCACCGCCACCGCCACCGCCACCGCCACCGCCACCGCCACCGCCACCGCCACCGCCACCGCCACCGCCACCGCCACCGCCACCGCCACCGCCACCGCCACCGCCACCGCCACCGCCACCGCCACCGCCACCGCCACCGCCACCGCCACCGCCACCGCCACCGCCACCGCCACCGCCACCGCCACCGCCACCGCCACCGCCACCGCCACCGCCACCGCCACCGCCACCGCCACCGCCACCGCCACCGCCACCGCCACCGCCACCGCCACCGCCACCGCCACCGCCACCGCCACCGCCACCGCCACCGCCACCGCCACCGCCACCGCCACCGCCACCGCCACCGCCACCGCCACCGCCACCGCCACCGCCACCGCCACCGCCACCGCCACCGCCACCGCCACCGCCACCGCCACCGCCACCGCCACCGCCACCGCCACCGCCACCGCCACCGCCACCGCCACCGCCACCGCCACCGCCACCGCCACCGCCACCGCCACCGCCACCGCCACCGCCACCGCCACCGCCACCGCCACCGCCACCGCCACCGCCACCGCCACCGCCACCGCAAACAAATCAGCTATGGTGAGGTCGGTCTACGGAAAAGCGATTACGGTGCAGGGGCGCGGATCCCCAGTACCGGCGTCAAACGGGAGTGAGGAAGCGGGCTCCCTGACGTCGTCAACACACGACCGCAGTGCTACAGGGGTGGACGACTTGGCCCCTGGTGCATCAAATGCTACAAGCAGAAACACCGAGTTGACGGAGACTCATACCGCGGCTGAAGTCGATCTCGGCAAACGGTATGAAGAAGTGGTTGCGATAGAGGACCGGAAGCTCGAGCAACTGAAGAACATCATTCAGGAAATGAAGGAGTTCTGCAAGACGAAGAAGAACATGTTCCTGCCGATAAGAAGAGCTCTGGACAAAGCAGACTTTACTCTTGACGACATCAAATGGAACAGGAAGGCGTGGAAGAACGAGCGGTCGGGCGCACCCAAAAACGAGATCCGGAGAGTAGCGCAGACTCAGGTGATGGAGAGACGCAGGACTGTTAGCTTAACGCAAGCACTAGCGACTCCAGAAGCAAAGAAGAGGCCGGCGATAAAGACGCCGAGCCCTCCGGAAGGGGAACGAGAAAGGCCCAAAAAAAAAGTGCAAAGGGAGGACGGGGAAGGATGGACGACCGTCGAGAGTCGTCAGCAAAAGGTGCGCAGGGACCCTGCGGTGACAGCAACAGCCCCGCAAAAAACAGAAGGTAACGCGCCAACCAGGAAAAAACCGGGCGGGAAAAGAAGGAGAGAGCGTCCTGACGCAGTGGCGATTAGACCTGCGCAGGGCAAGAAATATGCGGACGTTCTCAAGGACATTCGGAAGAAAGTCAAACCTGATGAAATGGGCATCACAGTCAAATCCATCAGAGAGACCAAACAGGGGGATGTCCTTGATACGAAGCTTGTAGGATTCGCGGACGACATAGCAGCAATCGTTACAGCCAGGTTCGAAGAGCAAGCCAGGGTGCAAATCGGGCAAGTCACCCGACGCGTCAGCGACTGGCTGATGGAGCATGGCCTGAAACTGGCGGCCCATAAGACCGAAATGGTCGTCTTAACACGGCAAAGAAAGTTCGTGGATCCTTTCACAGCTGAAGTTGACGGCGCACGCATCGAGTCCGTAAAGGCACTCCGATACCTGGGGATAAGACTGGATGCCAAACTCATGTTTTGGGAACACATCCAAGGTGCATCCAATAAGGCAGCTAATATGACGGCTCTGCTATCGAGACTTATGCCAAATGTAGCGGGACCTAGGAGCTCAAAACGGAGAACCTTGATGAGCGTCGTCCACTCGATCCTGCTGTACGGCGCGGAAATCTGGGCTGATGCACTCGAGGTCGAACGGAACAGGAGGAAAATGGCTTCTGTACAAAGGAGAAGTGCCCTGCGAACCGCCAGTGCATACCGCACGGTCTCGGAGGCAGCGGTGTTGGTGGTCGCCGGGGTAATACCCATCGATCTCCTGGCCAAAGAGCGGAAGCGGGTGTACAACAGGAAGCAGGGAGAGGAAACTCGCAACATCAGGAAGGAGGAAAGGCAACGCACCCTACAGGAGTGGGAACGGCGTTGGCAACAAGCAACAACTGGCAGGTGAACGGCCCAACTAGTCGGGGGACTCACCCTGTGGATAAAGCGAGAGCATGGCGAGGTAAACTTCTACCTCACCCAGCTCCTGACGGGGCATGGCATGTTTAATGCCTACCTCTACAGATACAATCGCAAAAGGAGTCCATATTGTGACTATTGTCCAGAAGAGGAGGATGATGCGCGACGCACATTTTTCGTGTGCGAGCGGTGGATTGCGGTGAGGGCGGCACTAGAAGGGGCTGTAGGCGCAACACTGGCTGTCGAGAACATCGTGACACTGATGCTGCGGTCACAGGCAAACTGGGACGCAGTGGCACATTATGCGGAAAGTGTCCTCCGCACAAAGAAGAGAGAGGAGCAAGAGAGGGAGCGAGCGGAGCCAAACCTGTAAAGGAATTGCCACCGAACCGACGAGACGGGTCCAAGCGGAAAATGGTACAACCAGTGAGAGCTCGCAGGAGCAATGAGGAAGAGCGCTGTGAATAGCGCACAAAACCTATGACCCTGAAGTAATGCGAAAGCGGTTCCGGGGTCATTGGTTGGCGGGGAAGGGGAGGTGGTTTTAGTGGGTAGGGCCGTTCGCGGAGGAGTCCCACACTACCAATTTGGTGTGCGTAAAGCATTTCCACCTCCCTACACAAAAAAAAAAAAAAACCGCCACCGCCACCGCCACCGCCACCGCCACCGCCCGAGGAATAAATCTTTTCCTGACAGAGCTGGCATTCTATTTGAGACATTTTCCCCTGTCGATGCATAATTAAAGGCTCGCAGTGAAAATTTATAATTTATTATATATATCAATTTTACATATAGTGGTGAAAGGCATCGCCAGCTCCACATACAGATGCCATCGATGCTCTAGAACTTCAGAGGCACTGCGTCAGCACCAAAAGATGTCTTTATTCATCATGCGAGAGAGATAAGTTTTTTTTCAGCTACGCATGATGAAAACCACATCCTGGTCCTAACGCAGTTGCCTTCGAAGAACCAGAGCATCAATAGCAGCTACTCAAGGTGTCGAAGGTGCCTTTCGTCAGCAGAAAATGTTACACGAATATATTTTACAGGAAGATGATTCTGTTTATTCACTGTATGTTGGTAATAATCAATCAAACTACATGACTGGATGTCAAAAATAGGTGAGATGAAAGCAAAAAATACTTTTTTGAAAAAAAAGTAAAAAGGTACGCCAAGTACTTAAAAATGGTATTCTCGTCCAGAAAATGTTTATAAAAAAAACCTCTTAAAAATAAAAAATCTGCCAAAAGAGATGTTTATCAAAATAGTCTCTTAACAAAAAAATTCTTCCAAAAAGACGTTCATCAAAGTAATTTTAAAAAAAATATGTGTATCGAAATCTCAAAAAAAAAAAATCGAAAAAAATTAAATCAAAGTAGCCAAGTAGTAGTACATACAAAAAATTCTTCAAAAAATATGTTCATCAAAACAATCTAAAAAAAAAACAAAATGCAAAAAATCTTGACAAAAAAAAACTTAGCGTGCCAGTTTTTTTCACAATTACAGTTACTGCAGTTATTGCAGTTACTTTCCCTCTCCCTTGATTATTTGAATGAACCATGTACGACAGCTATTGTAAAAAAAAACTGGCACGCCAAGTTTTTTTTTGTCAAGATTTTTTGCATCTTGTTTTTTTTTTAGATTGTTTTGATAAACATATTTTTTGAAGAATTTTTTGTATGTACTACTACTTGGCTACTTTGATTTAATTTTTTTCGATTTTTTTTTTTTTTTTGAGATTTCGATACACATATTTTTTTTAATTACTTTGATGAACGTCTTTTTGGAAGAATTTTTTTGTTAAGAGACTGTTTTGATAAACATCTGTTTTGGCAGATTTTTTAATTTTTAAGAGGTTTTTTTTATAAAGATTTTCTGAACGAGAATACCATTTTTAAGTACTTGGCGTACCTTTTTTCGTATACAGTGAGGCGCATTTGTAAGTCTACTATAGTCCATAATTATTTTGTACTATGAGTAGACTATGAATTAACTGTCGTTGATTAATTATACATACTGTCAGATTATGAATAAGTTAACAGTTAAAAATCCGTTACCCCAAAGTATATGAAACATTCATTTTAGGTATTCTCCAAAGTATATCAAACATATATCCTAAGTATATATTGCACGTATATTCGGAATATATTCCGAAATGTAAAGTATATATATTTCAGATATGTACCAGGTATACTTCGATTATATGAAACTCATATTCACAATATATGTAGAATACATATCGAATATATTTTTTATATACCTTGCATATAATTGAAGTACAATAAAAAATATATTCGACATACGCAATTTTTGGAACAAAATATTTTTTGTATATTCGAAATACATTTTTCAATATATTCCAAATACACTTTATTTCCATGTGGGTAGTAACCATTAGTAATCCATCTCTACAATAACTGAACAGCGGTGGGATCAATATCATAGTGCAAATATACGATTGCTCGTTGTACACAGTAATATCCACATAGTAACGATTGCAATTAATATTTGCACTATCCTAAATATTACGAATCTTACAATCTATTTCTTTTAATGTAGCTTTCACACAAGACGATAACGCAGCGCGCTTGGAGTGGAAATCCTACTCTGGAGTTCCCGTTAGTGTTTTATGTAAGTGAATTTTGTTTGCTTGTCAGAACTATCAAGTGTAACTTATTATTATGTAATAATGTAATTTGGACGTCTATAGTTGTCATTTTTTTAAATGATATTTTATCGTTGTTATAATTTTTATATTTTATAATTTTTATAATTTTATATAAAAATTGTCATTATCTTTAATTACCTACAACGTTCAAAGAAAAATAAATATTAAAATCCTTGCAAAAGCAATTTTTTGCGTTTTTCTTGATGTTTTTCTATATTAGCATTATTCCGTGTTTCCCCATTTTTATATCACCAAAGAAATAGACTTTTTATACAGAATAAAAGGAATTATTTTTTTTTCCTAATAGCCTAGTGTGTCCGCTGTAAAATGTGGCTTTTGGACGGATATTTACACGAATCAAGACTGAGAAGGTACAAAAAATTATACATGAGTTCTAGCGTTAATTCCGCCGCGGCATTGTATTGATTGAACTTTGTTATTGAAACAGGGTGCTCCAATTAAGGGGTAAGAAAGATTTTCAATTTAGGCAAATGGTTCATTTTTTATTTAAATCCCATATTTTACAGTATCCAAGAGAGAAAAGTAAACTTATTTCACACCGCCATAAGATAAACGCGATAACGAGAATGGATAGGAACGTGTAGGCGCATGCGTGAAAGGAGATCGTAAGGATCTCGGAGCGAGGGAGTTAGTGGTCTCACGGGGGAGAGTATGAGAGCACGCGTAATTGAAATCGAGAGGTCGGCGCCTTGGGCGGTGGTCACCGCCAATTGGATTTCGTGACGCGCAACTGCGCGGCGCGAAACATCAATCGACGACGTATTCAATGTTTGCTTCGAATTTAAGTGTGTATCCACCTCAGTTTAGAATGGGCAAAGGAGTATTGTGCCGCCTTTTACTCAGCGCGTTCTGTATGTCCCACGGCCGGTAATGCCGGGACAGTACATACCCTACCCGGGTATGATTCCACGACCAACGGTAGGAGATAATGTCATGAACGCATCTCGGAGGTTGGACGATTAGATTTGCGATTTACCGACGAGTGACAATTCGCACCGACAAGCGAATACGAACGACGAGCTTAGCGGCTCTATAACACCGCGCAATAGTGAAATCGATTGGCGATTTCAATCTCAATTTCTCAATCAATTTCAATCTAAGAAAACGACGTCAACGGAACAGTGAATGCCTCCCAGAGTATTATTATGAAATAGTCCGGCTTTGCAACACGCTGCAGTTGAGTTTTTGATGAAGTGCGGGAACAAGTCGCGGCAGATCTTCTAAACCGCGACATATATGACAGTTCACGCGTTGTCCACAGAGTACGTCAGCATAGAACAGCGTAGAATAAGTTTTTCATGGTCTATTGCAATTCGGGCGAACGATAAAAAATGATGATATTTTTAAATGATGTTTATGATTATATTTTCTTGCTGCAGAACATGATAGGAACCTGAGTTTTCGCAAAATCTTTCATTCATGTCAAATTTTTTAGGCAAATATCGAAAAAAAATTATAAGAGCTACAGTGCAAATGATTTTTTTCGGAAAATTGAAAATATCACAAAAACGAGACCCGCTGACCGATTCCTACCAAATTCAATAGCAAATATTGTTTGATGTTGGTCTACCCGAGCAGAAATTGGGATCAGGCTGCCTGATACCCTATCAGGCCCTGTTAAGGTACAGCCAGGGCGTGCCTGATCAGGCGAACCTGATGAGGGCCTGATAAGGTGCAGATCGTGAAGCATGACTAAATAATCCTCACTTCAGTTGAGGCGAGCCTGAAGTGAGGATGTGCCAGCCTGATCAGGGCCGGATAACGTACAGGTAGGGGACACCTGACTGGATATCCTTCGCATTTGACGAGGCTAGTCTGATAGTACCCCGATCAGGGCCTTAGCAGGTGAATCAGGCAAGCCTGCATATTTGCATGCCTGGAAAACATTGATTTTGAGAAGAGAACATTGATTTTGCATAATGAAAATTTCAAAAAATGATTCTAAGGTATTTGAAAAATAAACTTTTAGAAAAGAATTAGTTAACCTTTTTTTTAAATTTCAAATATGTTCGTACATTTTTTACAGTTGATGTGAATTTTGAATAGAATTTTCTTACGTTGGAAATTTTTTTTACTAAATCTTGCAACGAATTTTGGATAATATAATGAGTTAATAAGTAAATAAATAATTTAAATAATTCAATCGATTTAATAAAAAAGATTCCTTGATTGTTTGTTGAACATTTATTTTTTATTTATTGCAATTTTTTTACATTACTATTATACAAAATCAATGTTCCTAGCATCTTACATATGATTGATTTTTTCCGTTTTTTATCTCATTAGAAAGTGTTCAAAATTCTCACTGAATTTTATTTTTCGCCGGCTATGCACGTGTGAGGCACTTTGTACAAGTAGATTTAGTCGTGTATATCCTCCTACCGGAGCTTAAAAGCAAATTTGACATTATGTTTCTCAAGTTGAGGATAGCCGAGTTGGTTAAGGCGCCGCCAAAGCAGTCCCCATTGGCAAGGTCGCTGGTTCAAGTCCGACCATGAGTTAAATAAAAATTAATTTTTCCGCGATTTAGATTGTAGTAATTAGTTAATTTAATCCGAAGAATAAATATAAAAGGTTCACAAGTCCGATAAAATAACGCTAATAAATAAAAAGTATTTATTATATTTTTCTCAGGCGGCAATCAGGCACCTTGATTAGGCCGTGATCAGGCAGCCTGATCAGGACCTTAAAGGGCAATTGCGTTACATTCCTGATCAGGGCCTGATAAGGTGCCTTATCAGGACCTGATGAAGCGTTAGGCAGTGCCTGATAGGGACCTGATGTCAGCCGGACGGCAATTTCTGCTCGGGTACTTCTATAGAAAGTTTCAGCGCGATAACTCCAAATTTGCGAAAGCTAGAGCGCGAACACACTTTTTTCGAAAATTTCAAAATCTTATAAAATCTGAACAAATGTTTCAATTAGTGCCTACATGCATGCTAAATTAAAACCCGATTGATAAAACCGTTCTTGAGTTACAGACGGTTGAATTTTGCAGGGCTGGTACACGTACGCATGCACGAACGCACACATCCAGACATTTTTTCGAAATATGATTTTTCGACGTTTTGGTACATTCTGAACGTTTTCATTAAAATCTCGACAAAAAATTTGTTCACTAAAATAAAACTTTTTATTTTACTTGACCGCCATAAGATAAACACGATAACAAGAACGGATAGGCGTGTACGCGCATGATCGTGTACGTGAAAGGTTATCGAGGCGATCTCGGAGCGAGGGAATCAGTGGTCTCATGGGAGAGAGATCGAGCGCGCGCGCGTGATTGAAATCGAGAGGTCGTGGCGTCTGGCCGGTAGTCGGCACCAAGCGGATTCGGCGACGCACAGTTTGGTTAGTTTTTATGTTAACGTTAAAAGAATCGGTACAGTCCGAGGATATTAGTTATAATTTCAATGTAATCTAGTAAGCCCGATAAAGGAATGATAACTAAAAGACTAAAGAGTGAATTCGTTCTATTTGCAGTGAATAATCCGATCCCTTGCACTTCCATAAACATATAAACTTTCATCTTGACTCAACATTAAATTACAACCAGTGAAAAATAAAATACTTGCTTACACATTAAATAAATATATTTATAAACACATTTTTTATTCAGTGGTCGTCGTCTTCGCACATCTGCCAATCGATATACTACCCAATGTGGGACGGGTATCTGCACGGTGCACAGCGCCAGTTAAAATTGTTAATAAATAATGATTGCTAAATATTGTTTAAACAAAACATCGTCGAATATGACCCGACGAGATCCAAATTTGATCGATATGCTTAATTTAGTAAAGGAGTAAGATTTCCGATATTTCCAGTGAGAAATTGTTTCCAAATATTGTGTAAACAATACATTTCCAAACATCGACCGGTTAATACGAAACTTTGTCAATATATTTACCCTGCTTAAACTTTCCTATTTATTCCCACCTAAAACTTGAAACCTATGGAAACCGATTGAGCTTAAATCGGATCGAATGTGTTCATTTGGAGACGAGTTTTTGCTTATATTCATGACAAATGGGAAGCAACGGTATTTCATTGGCAACGCTACTCAATATGATTTTATCATTACTTTCTGATAGACAAATAATTTCGATCGGCGAATATCGGTTTCAAATCTTTAATCAGTTTGAATACGTTTTTTGTCCAAGCAATTAAACACAGGTTTTTCTACAGCATTGTGAAATAAGTTGTTATTGATAATTTTATAATTTCAAATTCCTATGAGGTTATATCGACAAATTCCGTCCATGCATGAAACATAACTAAATTCTATAAGATTATATTGGAGTATTCTTTTTCGATACAACGGTATGAGTCCGCCGAGGAATAATAAAGTTTACGGCCAAAATGAAACGGAAGCAAAAGGTATAGAATTTATCGTCGATTTACGTTTCGTATTAGAATTTACAAGAAAAATTAATTTATGGATTGGTTTGACATTTTCCCATGACCAACCAATTGGTATCATATCTTTATGAGAATACCAAATACACTAGGACTTCGACTTCATTCACAGCGGCGGGAACGGCTCCCACTGACACGCACGAAAATCGAGGCTGCGCATGCCCCGTCCATACTAACTGTCGAGCATGGCAAATAGCTTACTGCGTCAATCAATATTCGCTCCGTGGTGGGGACTGTTACGGAAACCGAGGGCGCACAAATCGAGGTCCTAGTGTATATTTGTTGTTGGAATTTATCGGAATGGACACCTACATATTCATATAATGAATGAATGTATACATGTCCACATAATAAATATAATACATGCTAGCAGTTATGTTGTACATGCGAGCGTCTGTGAGCATCTGTAAATATGTGTGAGTATCTGTGAGTATGTGTAAGTATCGGTGTGAGTGTCCAATTGACGTGAACTTTATTATTATGCAGAAGATATCAAGAGGACGCTGTAGCGTCTCGACGCCAAGTACTTAAAAAGATCTTTTTAAAAGAGACGCTCCCAGATAGAAAAACGTGCCATGCATTCGCCACGCCGTGCCAGCACAATACAGTTAAGTGCGTCCGCATGTGACTATATTGTGACGGCACGACGTTTTGATACCAGAACCTGCTTGCACAGTTCCAGCTCACTGTGGAGCTGTGGAGCAAGATGGTGAAGCTCCGCGGCAAGCTGGGACTATGCAAGCAGCTTTTGGTGTAAAAAAAAAATGCCGTGCCGTCACAATATCGTCACATGCGGAGGTACATGACTGTATTGTGCTAGCACGACGTGCATCCCCGTGCTAATACCGAGTAGATCCCGTGCCGTCAGTTGTCTATCAGGGGCTACCGTGTACTAAATTGTCTCGAGAACGAAGCATCGGATCGGAATTTCGAATGTATGTGAAGTTGGCATATCAAAAGTCAGCATATCATAAAAAAAGTTGAGTTCCTTTCGCATCTCATCGATGCCACTTCTATAATAGGATTCTGACACAAGCTTTCCAACGCGCCCAGTTACGATCAAAACTGTTCGGCCGGCCCTTAGATATGATCATCGTGATCCGCCAAAATGTTCAATTTGTCCGGTGATCCACCAAAATTTGTCGTTTTGAAGCCATGTCTTATGTATTTCACTCCACTGACACTGTAGCAGAGGGGCGCTATAGGAAAACTGACCAGGCATTCATGAACAGCAGTGTACAGTGCATTTGCTCAAATTCCACCGTTTTTTATAATTTTTCAGAAAAATCAAAATTTTATCAAATCTGACCAAATTCAAACCAAGCCACGGAAATCGGCCAAATTCTATACCAAATGTTTTTTATTCTAGTATTATATTTGTATGCAGTTTTAGGACAATAGCTTAAAATTTACACAAGTTATAGCCACCACAACCTTTTTTTTTAATGTCAGTCTCGTAAAAACTCGAACCGCTCAATCTTCATGAAAACTGCACCGAGGGAAGAGATATGACCACTGTACTAGTGTGTTAAATTTCAACTCTCTATCTCAAGCCGTTTCCAACGTAGGGCCAAGTACATTAACTTTTGCATTTACAGTTTGTGAAAGTTCATTCTTATCATGACAATAGAGAGCATGAATAAATGTCACAATGTTTCATGAGTCGCATTATAAAGTCGGTTATTTAGCAATCTTATATATATGTTCACGAAACGAAACTGATTAATCCAGCCAGATAAGTTACTTTTATAATGCGACTCATGGAACATTGAGATTTTTATTCATGATCTTTATTGTCACGATCAGAATGAATGTCTCCAGTTCTAGTACACCATGTATGGTGTTTTTGGTGGTATTTTATATCTTTTGGCAAAGATTAGCTTGAAACATTTTAATGTCATTGTTTAAATATAAATGCGCTTGCAGCGAGTATTTCCACAAATTTTCACAGGAGCTTTAAATTCGTCGGAACGTTATGTTTATGAAATTTCAAACCACTAACATTGCAAGGAAATTAATTTTTTTAAACAGGACTTAACAACAATTAGTTTACCATCAATATTGTTGTATTAATCTGAGAAGCAATGAGGTATTCCATCCGGTTTCGAACGGTCAAAAACTCGACCGTCTCCAAAAAAAGTTGTAATTTCATCACAATTCATGATTATTTCAAGAGATTTTTGTAATTTTTTTCAGAATTTTAGGATTGTATTTTTTTGAGATATCGAAAAATCGAACTTTTTTGTAAAAACCCCTATGTCTTAAAAACTATTAGTCGTACACAAAAACGTTTAAGACAAAAGTTGCAGTTTCGAATGAACTTTTGAAAACAACATTATGTAGATTTTTTTGAATGCAGTAAACGTTAATTTCTATGAAAAATAGACTAAAATATATTTTTTCAACCAATACGTCATGTTTGATTTTTCTTTAAAAATTCCAGAATATTCTCTCAAATGTGTAGAGTGATCTAATATTTTTGTTTGGATGGGTGAGACGCCCGTTTGATAGCTGTGCTCTGTTTAAGATCGATTTTTCATAAAAAGGAGCAATATTGTCTCTCGAATAGATTTTTCATAACAGAGAGAAATATTCTCTCTTTTTATGAAAAATCGATCTTAAACGGAGTATAGCTGTCAAACGGGCGTCTCACCTATCCAAAAAAAATCAGATCACTCTACACATTTAAGAGTATATTTTGAAATTTTTTAAGCAAAATTAAACATGACATATTGCCAGAAAAAAAATAATTTATTTTATTTTTCATAGAAATGGACGTTTATTGCATTCAAAAAAATCTACAAAATTTTGCTTTCAAAAGTTAATTTGAAACTACAACTTTTATGCCTTAAAAGTTTTTTTGTACCACTAATAGTTTTTAAGATATCGAGATTTTTATTTTTTAAAAGTTCAATTTTTTGATATCTCAAAAAAATACAGTCCAAAAATTCAAAATAAAATTACTAAAATCGAACTGACTCGATCGAGTCAGTTCGAAAGAAAATCGCGGAACTCGACACCTCGAAAGGCCCTAGGCCAGATGGGATCCCCCCCTCACTGCTAAAACCATGCACGGACGGCCTGAGTGGGCCAATACACAGACTTTTCGAACAATCCTTACGGACGGGAAAATTCCCCCAATCATGGAAGCGAAGCTATATCACCCCAATATTCAAGGCGGGATCTAAATCTGATGTGCGAAACTATCGACCTATCTCCATCATTAGCACCTTGCCGAAAATTCTCGATGATCTCGTCGCGGATTTCTTAGCGTCGAATCTCAGGAACTCACTCATAGAGGAGCAGCACGGCTTCATATCCGGAAGATCTACGCTGACAAATCTGCTTACGTACGAGAACTATTTATCGGCTTAAGTAGAGGCGAGACACCAAGTTGACCCCATCTACACGGACTTTTCGAAAGCATTCGACTCGGTGTGCCACGATACGCTCATTAAAAAACTAGCATCAATTGGAATCTCCGGTATGCTCCTAGCATGGTTATCAGACTACATTTGCAACAGGACCCAGAGGGTTCGGTATGAAAATAATCTTTCCAGAGAGATAATAGTAAACTCTGGGGTTCCTCAGGGCTCCCACCGGGGCCCATTGCTTTTCCTAGTCTTCGTCAACGACATCTCGACAGCACTCGTGTATACGAGGTTTTTACTATTCGCCGACGACCTGAAGATCTACTTGACAATAAAATCCATGGAAGACCAGGAACGGATTCAGAAGGACCTTGATGGCTTGTGGCAGTGGTGCCAAACAAACAGACTTGCTCTGAACATCGGAAAGTGCAAAAGTATATCTTTTTCGAGAGGGAGGATCCTCACACCCACGATGTACACAATCGGAGGGCAGCCGCTGGACAAAGTACAATCGATAAGAGACTTGGGGGTCGTGTTTGACTCGAAGATCAGCTTCAACCAACATATCGAGGAAGTTTCCCGGAAAGCACTCAGAACACTGGGATTCCTCAATAGATTCTCTGGAGAATTCCGCAGGGGAGGGGGGACGTTTCGGTCCCTTTACCTCACGCTGGTGCGGCCGATTTTAATGTACGGGTCGGAGTTATGGAATCCGGTGTTCGCGGTTCACGCGAAAAAACTGGACCGCGTCCAGCATAAATTTCTTCGGTCAGCGGCTTTCAAGGCGGGCACTGCGATGAGGCAAGAGGACCATGATTATGGAGTCATCGCAAAATTGCTTGAGATACCGAGCCTAAACTCACTAAGAACCTTCTACGACCAGCGTACTCTCTTCAAAATACTGTCAGGGTTTACGGACTGTCCCACCTTGATGGCTAAACTCCGGGAGACTGTTCCAAACCGGCAGAGAAGAGCACGGATTTTCTTCAGAACACCGAAAATTGGATCGGGACTAACGGAAAGATCTGCTCACTACCGATTCACATGAGGCTGAAGTTAGCGACCTGCGTTGGCGACCTGCGACGCGTGGTTTTGGATGGGACTGTCCGCGCCTCAACATCGGCGCATAGAAAGAATTGTTACACGTTCGCGATATATTTCAATTAAATGCATGCTTAAATTAATTAAAAAAATTGCCGGCTTCTTCTCAAAAGTGTAAGAGAACTATACGTACATTAAATTTTCTGGCGACAACAATTTCACTACCGTTATAAATCAACAAAGACTCATTTCGGCGAGGGTTACCTAACAAACGAGTCCCAGTACTACACGCATGCTCCCATCGATTCCAAATTTTTTATGTATATTCTCCAAGATATAAGACAAATGTATGGACTTGAAATTTTCTGGCGACAGCAATTTCGCCACCGTTATAAATTAACAAAGACTCATTCCGGCGAGTTTTACCTAACAAATGAGTCCCAGAACTACACACATGCCCCAAGCTACTTCGAATTTTGTATGTATATCCTCCAAGATATAAGACAAATGTATGGACTTGAAATTTTCTGGCGACAGCAATTTGGCCACCGTTATAAATTAACAAAGACTCATTTCCGCGAGTTTTACCTAACAAATGCATTTTTGTTAATTTATAACGGTGGCGAAATTGTTGTCGCCAGAAAATTTCAAGTACGTATATTTCTTTTACACCTTCGAGAATATTCATACTAAATTTGAGGTCGAACAGAGCATGCGTGTACTTTTGGCACTCATTTGTTAGGTAAAATTCGCGAAAATGACTCTTTGTTAATTTATAACGGTGAACAAATTGCTGTCGCCAGAAAATTTCAAGTATATATAGTTCTCTTACACCTTTGAGAAGAATCCTGCCAAACTTTTAATTAATCCAAGCATGCATTTGATTAAAATATATCGCGAGCGTGTAACAATTCTTTTTATGCGCGGCTGTTGAGGCGCGGACAGTCCCATCCAAAACCACGCGTCGCACGTCGCCAACGCAGGTCGCTAACTTCAGCCTCATCTCTCAGATCGGGTTCTCCTCTTCGAGTGATTCATGAGGGATACTCCGAAACGAAGTGATACGATGTGATATTAATCGTTAATTATTCTCAAAGACTATTTTCATTCTCTTTTCTAGTAAAATATACCAAAAATGTATTCATATACATTGAAAAACTAAAATGTGAACTGTGCAAGACAAAAAATCATTATGAATTTAATGTTGATCTCATACTGTTATTATATTATATTATCTGAATTATTTTATGTAAAGGGCTCGTCCCGTAAATAAGTAAATAAATAAATAAAAATCCCTTGTAAATAATCATAAATTGTGGTGAAATTACAACTTTTTTGGAGAGGGTTGAGTTATTGATCATTCGAAATGGAATAATGCCTCAATATAAATAAGTTTTGATGGAAAGTGGTTAGTGGTTTGTGATTTTTCATTTCAATTTCATTTACTTTCTCCAAATAACCATATTGACTAAATTTCATGGAAGTTGGTTAACATGTGACGATTTATTGCTTAAACAGTATTTAGCAATAATTTCCTGCTGGTAATATCATACCTTAGCCTAAATACCCTGCTTAGAAAATCCGATCGAAATTAAAAAATCGGATACAAAAAATGCAATGAGAACGAACCATTTTTTTTTGTCCAATGCATTTCCAATTCACAAAGGTTATTCCCATAGAAAAGTGGAATACAAATCTATGAGTTACCTGTCGGAACGAATCGGAAGAATTATGCTTCTTAGCAATCAGTATTAATGTGTTTGAATTCATTGTATATGAATGTGTAGCAATCGGAATTATTTGTACGAGTACGAATTACTACGAACGAGAATATTCTGCTACCTCTGTTGTTGGTTTGAAACTGTAACTGGAATTCAGAAGGCACGTCAATCGGAAACCACAAAATCGTTGTCAAACTATTTAATCGGTATTCATCGGAATATGAAGGACATTATATAATCAGAATCAATTTGTGGGTTATAATTTTCGCCCGTGAGAGGCAATTAGTTTCTATTGGGGTGATGGGATTTATTTGGTCCAGTTCCTATAGTACGCCAATCGGAATTAAACGGGTTTGATCCAACTGACAGCACTTATTGTATTCCGATTGTAGAGATGTGCGTGTGCGTGTGCGTGTGCGTGTGCGTGTGCGTGTGCGTGTGCGTGTGCGTGTGCGTGTGCGTGTGCGTGTGCGTGTGCGTGCGCGTGCGCGTGCGCGTGCGCGTGCGCGTGCGCGTGCGCGTGCGCGTGCGCGTGCGCGTGCGCGTGCGCGTGCGCGTGCGCGTGCGCGTGCGCGTGCGCGTGCGCGTGCGCGTGCGCGTGCGCGTGCGCGTGCGCGTGCGCGTGCGCGTGCGCGTGCGCGTGCGCGTGCGCGTGCGCGTGCGCGTGCGCGTGCGCGTGTGCGTGCGCGTGCGCGTGCGCGTGCGCGTGCGCGTGTGCCTGTGCGTGTGCGTGTGCGTGTGCGTGTGCGTGTGCGTGTGCGTGTGCGTGTGCGTGTGCGTGTGCGTGTGCGTGTGCGTGTGCGTGTGCGTGTGCGTGTGCGTGTGCGTGTGCGTGTGCGTGTGCGTGTGCGTGTGCGTGTGCGTGTGCGTGTGCGTGTGCGTGTGCGTGTGCGTGTGCGTGTGCGTGTGCGTGTGCGTGTGCGTGTGCGTGTGCGTGTGCGTGTGCGTGTGCGTGTGCGTGTGCGTGTGCGTGTGCGTGTGCGTGTGCGTGTGCGTGTGCGTGTGCGTGTGCGTGTGCGTGTGCGTGTGCGTGTGCGTGTGCGTGTGCGTGTGCGTGTGCGTGTGCGTGCTACTGCCGCTTGGATACTGAGGAGTTTTCAATTTATCAGACAACTTTTTGCAAAAATGGTAATAACTCGCGTTGAGGTACTCGTCTCCAGTTTTTGTAACACCAATTTAGACGTTCATCCCCTACCTTTGCCTAAATAACCATATTGATCAAGTTTAACGCTAATCAATTCATGCTTGTTTGACAATATGTCATAACAATTTCTTATGAGCATTATTATTCCTTCACCTAAATAACAATATTAACCAAGTTTAGGGCTAATTGGTTTATATGCGACAATTTCTCATTTAAGCAAAATTTAGCCACCATTTTTTTTTATTTCGAGATTTTAATGTCAAACTACTTGAAATAATCAGATTTTTACATGGCGTCCGGATGTATATGTGTGTGTGACAGACTTACATCGTTTAAAACTACTATAACTTGAAAACGGTTTGAGATAGCCAGTTGAAATTTGGTACACTAGTAGAGTGATCACGTCTCTTCACACAGTGCAATTTTTATGAAGATTGAGGCCAAATTGGAAATTTACGGGATTTTGAATTTTTTGAAAAATGTCTGCGATATCTCTACATACGTAAATTTTGAGCTTTCGTCGTAAAACTGCACACGAATATAATATTTTTATCAAAGACCTTTGGTATTGAATTTGGCCGAAATGTATTCAAACGGTTAAATTTTATGGGATTTTTATTTTGTTGAAAAATGCCAAGAAATGGTCTATTTCCAGTAAACATGGAGGTATCGATCGAAAATGTTATACGGGAATGCAGTATCACTGTACAATGTTTGGTATTAAACTTGGTGAAAATTGATCCAACTGTTTAGATTTTATGGGATTTGGAAATTTTTGAATTTTTTGAAGAGTTTGTTTTTTTATGTCCGCCGCGAGTTTATGCATCAAATTGTGTTTTAGGAATAAAATAATGTCGTGATACGTCATCAGTGGGAAAAAATACATAAGATATGGCCTCAAAACGGCAAATTACGCAAATTTAAGATAGCCATTTTCTAAAATAAATTTGACGAAAACTGTTGACCATTTCAATTTTATTGCATTTTTTTATCTTACAAAAAAAGTTGTAAAGTAATTTGCACATGGCTTCATTATTTATTACAATTTTGCGCACACCTTTTTGGTTATGTTTTCGCTCTGAACCTGAACCGGCCAGTCGTTTTGCATAAAGTCAAGCACGTCGTTGACATTGAAAAAAGTTAACAATTGAAATTTTCATATTGCTTCCTCATAAAAATGGAAAATTGAAATTTTTGGGTGGAGACCAACTGTACACCTGCGAAGTTTACACGAAAACCGATCTACACAAAAAGTAGAAACCGGTCTACACAAAAAACTCAAAAAGGTAAGAAAAATAGTTGAAAATTGAAATATTTAATACGGCTGTCTCTTCAAAGTTGCAAATTGAAATTTTCATATGGCTTTCTCATAATCTTCCTTTATTCGCGAAACTTCCTCGATGAAGAAGTCAAAAATACAGAAAATGCTTTCTCAGAGAAAAAGTTTTACGAATCAAGAAACATTGTGAGATAGCCATATGAAAATTTTAATTTGCAACTTTAAAGAGGGCCATTTTAAATATTTCAATGTTCAACTATTTTTCTTACCTTTTTGAGTTTTTTTTTACGGCTCCAACTACGGAATTACTGGCGCAATCGTTTCGAAAATTTTTTGTGTACTACTGAATCGTGATACGGAAACATATCTGAAATTAGTGTCTCGACACGATTTTTTCAAATTTTCGAAAAAAAATTTCAAATGTAAGAAGATGCTGAAAAAATTCAAATTAATTCTAAAAAATCAAGGAATCCATTTAAAAAAGTGAAAAAAGGCTTTCGGGTATAAAAAAAAATTGTTAATACATTTTTAGCATTATAATTATGCAAAATCGAAGGTCATGACATCATTAATACGGCTGATGTTTTTCAGATTTTTGGCATATCGCGAAGTATTGAAATTTTGTTTGAATTAAACTGTTGGTTAGGAATATATGTCCTTACGCTGTTTACATCGTTTAACGGACAGTTTTTGCATGTAGACGTGTACTTCCAATCGAGATATGAATAAGGACTTCAATATTCAGGGATTTTTATTTGGGCGAACGAAGAGACTGTATGAGAATATAACTTCCAACTCCACACAAGTGCACTTACATGTCAGTTCAAGAAAAGGAAGCACATTCAAGACGCAACTATGCAATACATGCCGTGAATTTATTACTCTCAATTGTATCCTGAATCAACAGGGTAGTGGATACAATGCAACTTGTGTATATGAAGTGGGCCTTTGTTATGCGGCGGAGTCGACAAAAATAAGGCTTTGTTATACGCGTGTGACTGTTGCGATTTATGTAACTTGCAATAATAGTATAGCGATGTTTGTAATTACATAAAAGACCATTAGTATCACTTTTCTTCAAAGGCCCAGTTTGCCCCGGTATCCTGTTTTTCCACCGTTTTGAGAGGAGACATTATGGATTTACTTTTGATATACACATTTTTTTGCGGCCCGTTTTTCTCTGTTTTGCCTACATGAAACGTAACTCGTTAACTTTTCAGGCACAATTATCGAGCGATACTTTGACAATAATTAAGCGGCATCCAATGAGGCATTGTGCATAATCATTCTGAAGCATCTACAATGTTTCATGGAAGTAATATTCAAGGACGTGGTGACATCTTCGTGAGGAAATAATTATATAATATCTAGCTAACGCATCTTTATTCCAGACAATTCGTTGCATTGAGCCACATCTCATTAAAAGCACAAACAGCATTAATGATAGAAAGTAATTGCATCCATTTTCACAATACGCGTAGATTTTTTGTAATGCTGGAGAGCACTCCGCTGTGAGGCATTGCACGTGCTCAAGAAAATATTTAAAGCACCCCACAAGTTTGTCATTGACTCATTCGACCGCAAATATTTTTAAGTGAATTTCGACATTTGAATAAATGCTTTCTCCGCATGTCCTTATGCCGACAATATATTTTTATCGTTATTTTTAGTAACTGTTTTTGACCCTGCTTTTTCGTATGTGCAACGTATACACCGGGCCGAAATAATGTTTCCATATATCCAATTGTAAATAATTCAATTTTAATGGCGATTATTTAGGAAACTAATGGAAAAAAGAGGTTAAAAATAAATGTGTAATTTAATTTTAAATAAGTAGTTTTAGTTTATATGCACATATCGTAAGTGACTAAAAATATTTAAAAATTCACCGTCCATTTTTTATTTTTATTAACACGTAAATAATTTATAATGTGTCGGAAAAATAAAATTTTAAGTGGAGAAGTATACCGAGCAACATTCAAGTAACGGACTGATTCCATAGCTGGATCATTCTTGCCATTGCGCCCACATGAATGCACACGAGCCAAGAGGTCGACAAGTATCTTATTTATGTACATTTACTGCCCGCGTCATGGATGTCTATACTTGCGAATGTACAAAAATGAGATGATTTACTTTCTACACGTGCTCCGTGTACGATCGTGGTCTGTGTTAAGCATTATCCATGTACTTCACGTGTAATAAGAGCAGGAAAAGCTTTCCCGCTTAATTTAAAATTAGTTCTGGAATGTTCTTCGAGAATACTGCTCTGTTGAATGACGGAATCAGTCTGTATTGGCGTATAATACAAAGAAATATAAACCATAGGCAACCACGCGTAAAATATTATATATCTAATGATAGATACCTTAAAATTCTTCACTGATTTATAAGGTCATAACATAATGCACTTCAACACACTTCAATCACTGTACACTTTAATTCGAACGATTATACTTCAAATGAAAACCTCCTATGATACTTCAGAAATTTATATTAAACAGCAATTCGAATCTAAACTCGTCCACGTGATCCCATCGAAATATCACTGTTATCGGAGATCGAACCACGTGTACAAAGAAAATTCACAATCCACCAATTACATACTTGAAATGCAGTCTACAAAGACACAGGTAGAGAAAGAAGCAGTAACGTTGCTCCCCGCACGCACGCGTTTACGCACTAACTGAAGTGACTTCAGCAGCATATTCAAGCAGCGGGCAGCGCTCTCGCGACGAGCACTATTCCCACTACTTCGCGGCCTCCCCACGCTGTCAGTTCATAACCCGGCCATGCTTCCCGTAGTTGGTTGAAACCATTCCAATACTATCCTGTCTGGATATAAATAGTCGGTATATCAACAGATTGTTCAATGAAAATCAATTGATAATGCATGTTACTACTACAATTTCATCGAATTGATAAATTGTTTTATGGCGACTTATATCAATTGTACTTCATAATATCCGCGATTACTAATCATATCAGCACAAACTTTTCAACGTTGAAATCTGAAAAATTCTGAACTTCCTTAAAGTACTCGCCTACCAGTTCCAAATCATGAGAGTCGCTATAAGATTATCTCATATCCTTGATAATCGGGTTTGATGGAAAGTAAAAATAATAAATGCAAATCCGCCTTCCGATATCCAGCGTCGTTAACCTATAAAAGCTACATTGAAGGGGAAGGCATACCTGATGGGATTTGCATAAATAGTTGTAGCATTAAAGAAGAAGTAAAAAATACTACTTTAAGTGTAGCAACAATGTAACAGCAATGTAACTGAAAATAAGAGGTAATATTACTAGAGTGTTACATGTAAATTACACGCAAGTTGCAATTTCCGACTCAGAAATATAACACTGGTATATTACCGTATTATATCGTTGGTATATAACAACGTAACTTGCAGTTTTTAACGTAAGAAAACGTTATCGCTAATTCCATCCTTGGATCAGCATCTTTATTAGTGACAAACGAATTTACTCTGTCCATAGGAATAAATAGATCTCAGAAAAACCATATTAATGTGTGTACCATCGGCGGGATACGAAGCTGGAACCCTCGGACTTGTAGACAGCGACCATACCTATTTGCCTCTATTTGACTTAAGAATATAATGTTGGAAAATTGTATATACGGTTCAGACGGATTACCTACGGATCGTGACTGATGTATAAACTTTAATTTTTTGCATTAAATATTAATCGGTAAGCCCTTTAACGGTAATAGAGGAACCAGTCATTGTTTGTTTATTATAACATTGTTATAAGCATGTTATGATCCTGTTACGAAGTCTGGTTTTGTAACCATAAAGCTACCACACATTGTGACATAAATGTTCCCTACAGATTCGGAATGGTCATAATTATTGTTATAAACATTGTATGTAAATATTGCAGAGACCAGTTACATTATTGTTATATAACTACGTTATACACCATTAACATTACCTAATTATGGCGAAAGTTGCACTAACATTGTTAGAAGTATATTATGTAACAGTTACACAATTTCTTATATGTAACTGTAACGTTATCCCCAAATATATCAGTTCCACTACCAACAATTGGAACATTACATATAACGATCATGTTATATTGCCGTAATAAAATGTGTTCACTGGATTATATTAGTCAGGATAAAACACAGCGTTGAGAAAAAAATGTATAATAACAAATACGCCGAGAATTGACAGTGGACATTCTTAGGCTACATAAGGCGTGTGAGACTTGTATATTTAACATCTGTCGTTCTTCGACAATGAATGTCCGGATGCTGCCCAATTATATTGTTCCTCTTTATTGGGCGTGCCGAGTACCGTACATTGGACGACGTCAGAAGACGTATTAAAGACAGCCTACCAAATACAGACTGTATCAGTTATCTAATTTTTAGGTGATACAAAAACATAATGATAATATAATGATGTTCTCTTATATTAATGTTGCTGTGATGTTCGTTTTAAGTCACAATACTATGTAGTTATCATACATTATCATCGTTAAACAATATATAAACTTCACATAACATTTTTGCTACAACGTTATACATAACATGTGTCGCGGAAACATTTTTTTTAAAGTGACAACGTTTTTTTATTAACTTTACGTTCGTAAGTAATAAGTAATTATTTTATTCGCTTATCATTTATACCGCAAGGAATGTTTATTTCTCCAATTTGAATGGAGAAAAAAGTTTACGTCAGAGACTAAATCTTTTGTAATAAGATTTATGTATTTTAATCTGTTATGGGCATAACAGAAGATGTTGTTTTGCAGCCGATCTTATATATTCAATTTTTTTTCAGCTTAATCAGAAGTAATCGAAATGCCATGACAGGTAAAAAAAACATCTTGTCCTGGCGACTTTGGTATTTCAAATGATTACAGGAGAATCATTAGAGAATAAACAAATCATTAAAGATAATGTTTAGAATTTGTTTTTGTTTATTTTATATTGTATTTAAGTCACGTGGTACAATTAATTTTGTAGTGTTGTAGTGTTTTGTAGTGCCTATACTACAAATTTATCATTATCAAGAGACGCGGTAGCGTCTCGACGCCAAGTACTTAAAAAAAAAAAAAATTTAAGCGAGCGAAGGACGCTACCAAGTAGTTATACTCCAAAATGCCGGAAATATTTCTTTGCTCTACGTTATCTCACAAATAAATCATCGGATCGAAATGATAATAAGATTTATAGTATAGAATGTCTATCCAAGCTTTCCAGTTCGCTTAATTCCGAACACATTCGTTCGGTGGATTCTTGCGTACGATGATCGCGATCAGCAATCGATCCAACATTTTTCGATTGTGCGTGAGTTAACGCGATAATTTTCGGATGGCTCGATCTCGGCAACGAAGCATCGGATCGACTTTTCAAGGACACTTTTATGATATAATTCGGACCCAAGCTTTCCAATGGGCCTAATTACGATCATAATCGTCCAGCGGTTCCCGAGATATGATGAAGTGAACCTGAAATACGGGTGTGAGGAGATCGATTGTGCGTGAGTTTACGCGATAATTTTCGGACGGCTCGATTTCGGCCACGAAGACCTGGTGAGTATATATATTTTATCGTCTCATATTTTTTAAATTTATTTTGGTTGGGCTTAACCTCAAAAAACTTGGCGTGCCAGTTTTTTTTTTCCAATCGCTGTCGTACGTAGTTCATTCAAAAATTGTAAAAAAAACTGGCACGCCAAGTTTTTTTGTTCAAGATTTTTTAAATTTTGTATTTTTTTTTTTAGATTTTTGTAATACTACTTGGCTGGTTTGATTTGATTTTTTTCGATTTTTTTTTTTTACATTTTGATACACATATATTTTTTCTTTTTATTGTTCGGATAAACATCTGTTTTGGTAGATTTTTTTATTTTTAAGAGGTTTTTTTCATAAACATATTTTCTGAACGTTTTAAGTACTTGGCGTACCATTTTATTTTTTTAATAAATAATAATACAATGACAAAATAGGTATAAAATCGGTCTGTAATGAAATACTTATTTGTGACGTAAATGTTCCCAGATAGACAACCCACATACCGATTAGAAGACAACAAAAATGGCAGACTTCTTAGATGTGCTCTGAATTCATTTCTATATGAACTCAGAATGTTCTCTGAAAGATATCGAATGCGTCGATGCATACATTTCTGCAAAGTTTTTTTGGTGTACATCTGGCTACGTGTACAGTCGTTTGGTGTATACTTTTTGTGTAGACCGGTTTTCGTGTAAACTTCGAAGGTGTACAGTTGGTCTCCACCCAAAAATTTCAATTTTCAACTTGTACGAGGAAGCGATATGAATATTTCAATTTTCAACTTTTTTCATCGTCAACGTCGTGTTAGACTTTTATGCAAAATGGCTCGCTTATACAGGTTCAGCGCATAAAAAAATATACCAACGTCGCGCCCTTCACTTTGTCGGATCAACGTTGGGCGTGTAAAATTACATGGAATTATGGGCCCCTAATTTTTTTTTTTTTTTTTTGGCTCTTGCGATTCTTTCTCAAGAAATCCAAATGATACATCCTTATCTAGCTTTATCAACTCCGTCATATCCATCATCTTGTGTATTTCTTATTGTAGAACACTATAGGCACCTGGGTATTTCCGCGATGTCACAGGGAGGCAAAGAAATCAGTATTTAAAAATACGCGAAATTACGCACTTCGCAAAACTGGCTATAAAAATTACTAATAAACTTTTTGTGTTACTCGTCGCTCCAGGACTGTATTCTATGTATTTTTCTACACTGATGACGAATCTACCGCTTCTGTAATTCATAAATGAATATTTAATACGGAAAAATATGTCTTGAAAAAAAATGTGGATGAAATCCAAAAAATTCAAAATGGCATAAAATCTAAACGGTACGATCGATTCTGTCGAAATTTTAATAGGATCATCGGGTAATCATATTCCATGTGAACGCATTTTTAACCATACAGCTAAAAAAAATGTGAGGACCAGAGCGAGAACCGACATTTTTGAAGAAATAAAAAGTGGCGTACAAAGAAAACTGCATATTTTTCTTCCTCACAGAGGAAGATTTTTTACGAAAATTTTGTAGAACCATTGACTATTAACCATACATGCTGTGTGTGCAATTTCAGCTTCATCGGTCGAAGTGTTCTCAAGTTATAGTGGTTTGAATCGTTCGCGTTCGAAACGTGTGCGTCACACACGCGCACGCACACGTACACGCACACATTTTTTTTCTGTCTGGCTGAAAACGTATACACTGATAGAATATTATCGTCTACTGATCCCTATTACATTTTGGAAAAGTCCGTTTAAAGATCCGTTTAAATTTTATGTAATTTCGAATTTTTTTCAGTTTCGTAAAAATTTAATAATTCACTTTCGACGCAAGTTTTCAAATTAAATATTCATTTGTAAGTGAAACAAGTGGTATATTCATGATCAGTGTAAAAATATACATTAGACATAATTCCGAAAGAACCACTAGTGATAGAAGTTTATATCGAATTTTTATAACCAACAATATTGAGAAAAGTACAAATTGTATGTATTTTCAAACCGCGATAGTTTTGCTTCTCGATGGTATCGCGAAAAACCGCTGCTGGCTATCACATTTACGTATTGCTTTATCAAAAAGCTAGATAAAGGTGCACCATACGAATTTTGGGAGTAAAATTCTATGGTTCCCCCCAGCGGATCTGGTGCACTCACGGATTCGGAGTTGCATCGTAGTTATATTCGCACTAGGATTGTCTAGACATGCATCTGCGAGTTACGCGACTATGACAAGATTCCGGGTATACTGGAATGAGACCGATCGTTTTGGCGAACTTTTAATCTTTATGCAACTGTTATTTGATGGGCTCAAGCGATCCCCCATGCAACTACAAGTCTAACGAATAAAACTATACCGCGATGGTTGGAAGGGTTACAGGAAAGACGACATTAAAATAATAAAGGTTATACACAAGTCTAGAACAAGTCACAATTTTGCATTACTCTGTTTGCTCCAGCCGACGGTTACTTCAGTTCTGGTAAGGCCAAAGAATGTTCGCGACTTTTTGCTTAATAATAGTTTTGGCTTAAAGTTAAGCCAAAACTATTGGTTACAAAACGATGTTGGTATTTGCAAGATAAGTCTCAATCGAAGATAAACCAAACCTAAACGTAAACGTAAAAAATATGTCATCAGACGGAAACTCTTGATTTACGAGTGCTACAATGCAGCCAGGTTGATTTTGTTAAATTTAGCCACCATACGACTTCACCTCCTTTCCCCGAATTTGCTTCCCATATGTAACCCTCAAAACTTAAATAGACGATGATATAAAGAAAGTGGCTATAGTAGTAGTTCAGTGTTTTTGGGAGCCAGTAGGCTCGCCTTCATTCCCGCTGAGTATAAACATTTTTTTCGTAGCACGCTAGGGTATATAATGTACACTGTGTAAATGGTGCCACGTTGTTCGTGTAAACACGAGAGCGCAAGGGAATCGTTCTGGCTGTCTATATTCGGCGTAGGTTTTCTGTGGTTAGTCTATGTCTTTAGGCGAATGCGAGCTATTTTCGTTCCAAACTTAAGTGAGCCATAGCCGCAATGCAGAAGCAAGTGAGTAAAATAAGTCGCATATTCATGATCAACGTAAAAAAATACACTAGACATAATTCCGAAACGACGACTAACAATAAAAGTAGGGATATGCGAATAGCACTTGAATTGAATTGAATATTGACATTTAATTCAAAATTTGAATTGAATATTCGAAAATTTGAATAATACGAATATTCATGAATAATACGAATATTCATGAATAATACGAATATTCATGAATAATACGAATATTCATGAATAATACGAATATTCATGAATAATACGAATATTCATGAATAATACGAATATTCATGAATAATACGAATATTCATGAATAATACGAATATTCATGAATAATACGAATATTCATGAATAATACGAATATTCATGAATAATACGAATATTCATGAATAATACGAATATTCATGAATAATACGAATATTCATGAATAATACGAATATTCATGAATAATACGAATATTCATGAATAATACGAATATTCATGAATAATACGAATATTCATGAATAATACGAATATTCATGAATAATACGAATATTCATGAATAATACGAATATTCATGAATAATACGAATATTCATGAATAATACGAATATTCATGAATAATACGAATATTCATGAATAATACGAATATTCATGAATAATACGAATTATTCAAATATTCATCAATGATTAATGAATAATCGGGATGGATGGATGGTGCAAAACAGGGCAAAAAATCAGGATGCATCGGTGGGGCAAAACGGGGTAAGAAATCGGGATATATCGATGCGGCAAACAGGGGCAAAAAATCTGGGATGCATCGGTGGGGCAAAACGGGACAAAAAAAATCCGGTTGTAGCGATTGCCCAAAACGGGGTAAGAAAATCGGGATCCATCAGTGGGGCGAAATAGGATCTCCTGAAATCGTGGGAGGCAAAACGGGATAGGGGAGAATGGGGCAGCCAGACAGACCTGCCTATTTGGCTGTCTGAGTCCCCATTCTCCCTTACCCCGATTTACCTCCCACGATTTGAAGAGATCTCAGTTTGTCCCATCGAAACATCCCGATTTTTTTCCCCGTTTTGTCCCACCATCCTCTTTGCCCCATCGATACATCTCGATTTTTTACCCCATGGATACATACCGATTTTTGTCCCGTTTTGCCACACTGATGCATTCGATTTTTGCCCCGTTTTGCCACACTGATGCATTCGATTTTTGTCCCATTTTGTCCCATGAAAACATCCCGATTTTTTGCCCCGTTTTGCCCCACCACCCACTTTGCCCCATCGATACATCCCGATTTTTTGCCCCATTGATGCATTCCGATTTTTGGCCCCATCGATACATCCCGATTCTTTACCCCGTTTTTCCCCACCGCAACATTTTGCCCCGCCAGCCCCTAGTGTTTTGTACTTCATATTTTGAGTATTTTCGAGTATTTAGCCCAGCTCTGATCGCATATGGTCTTACACTTTGATGTTCGAATCATTCGTAAGTATTCATGAATATTCATGAAAATTCATAAAAATTTGAATTATTCGAAATGTTCGAATATTCAATTCAAATTTCGAATTGAATTATTCATATTCAATTCATAATGAATTATTCAATATTTTGATTATTCGCACATCCCTAAATAAAATTTTATATAACATTCCTATAACCATATGGTAAATGTAAACATTTTGTGTATTTTCAAACCGCGATAGTTTTGCCTCCCGATGGTGAAAAAACTGAAAAATAATCACCATCGGCAGAAACACTGTGATGGATGGAACTAGTAAGTGCAACTGAAAAACAGGATTATTATTACGATAGCAATAATAATAATAATAATAATAAGTGCCTATTACACCTTTGTACGAATTACACTAACATTTGATAACGTTATCAATCCGTTCGGTCCATATTTGCGGAAAGAAATACGTCGTAATGTCGATGAGAAATATGAAATAAAAATAAAATATAATTTACGTGTAAATGGCGCTTTCAGTTATTATTATTACTACTTTTAACAATTATTGCAGTAAATCAATCAGCTGTCGTTGAGTCGCAGGAGCAAGACCTCGTAACTATAATGAAGGCAACTAAGCGCACCAGGTCTCCAAACACAGACGAGAACAGTTACTCAATGCTTATGTTCTATAAGTATATAACGATATTTTGTAATAATTACATAATTGTTTTAAGACAATACTATCGAATTGCGATACATTATTCTGCTTAAGAATAATATAAAATTTACATAACATTTCTACATCAACGGACACATGACATTTATGACGATAACATTTGTAATGATCGAGGGGAGGGTCTGGCGTCCTGCAGATATTGGTATTGCAGATGGACGGGTGAACTATCGAAAAGAGTAAACATAAGGTGATCACCGGGATTCAAACCCGGATTACGTGGTTACTGAGTAAGAGCTCTAACCACTGCGCTATATCACCTATAAATTACTTCACCTAACCTTACGCCGAAAAAGGCGTAAGGTGAGGTGAAATATGTATCACATGACACATGAGTGCAAGAGTGATAGTTTCATTTTTCGAATAAATGCCATGTAAAAATGGTTGACATTTGCAGCAAAAGCGAAGTATCATCGGACACGGTATTGAATTCTACATCAGCTAATGCTTTGCTTTTTCGCGAAATATCTACCATCTCCGAATGCCATTCATTACAGTTTTTGTTACCGACTGAGTCTGATTCACGTCATCGTAAGATAGCCAGGTGAAATTTGGTACACTACTAGAGTGGTCACGTCTCTTCTCTCAGTGCAATTTTCATGAAGACCGTTTCGATATTTTACGCGGTTTTGAAATTTTTGAGGAAATATCGTGGTTGCTCTAACATGCGTAAATTTTGAGCTGTCGTCCTAAAACTGCATTCAAATATAATATGATCAAAGACGTTTAGTAAAGAATTTGGCCAAACGCAAAAGAAGTCTACCCAAGCGGTTAGATTTTTTGGGATCTTCAGTTTTTTGAAAAATTACTAAAAACGGTTTAATTCTAGTAAACATGGGGTATCGAGCTGAAATTTGATATGGGACTAGACTAATACTCTACAACATTTAGTAAAACATTTTAGTAACATTTGGCAAAAATTGATCAAATCGTTTAAATTTTAAGAGATCTTGACTTTTTAGAATTTTTCGGAAAAGTCGCATTTTTTACCGACACGGATTTATACATCAAATGTCGGTCTAGAAGTAAAACAATATGTGGATCCGTCATCAGTGGTTTATAATATATTAGACATAGCCTGAAAAAACGACGAATTACGCAAATATCGACGCACGATTTTTAACAATAAAGTTTGGGGAACATTTTAACGATTTCAATTTAATGAGATGTAAACATTTTTTATATTACGAAAAAAGTTACATCGTAATTTGTACATGGATATTTTATGTTTTTAATCTATAATTTTGTTACTTATTATTCATACCGCACATTAATTTTTATCTCTGAAACTGGGAGGAGGGAAAATGTACTATACGGCAGCCACTAAGTCATTTGCAATAAAATCATTGTTATTTTATTTGTTATAAACAATGATGACAGATGGTGTATCGGAATAGACCTGACATCTTCAATACTTTTTTTTAACTCTTATCAGAAGTAATCGAAAAACCACATAAGTTGTTCTTGACAAAATTAATTAAATTTCTTAACAACTTATTATTATTTTTGCCTGTTAATTAAAAATCTACAATTCAATTTACACCTAGTGCGATATTTGATGCAGAAACTCATGTCGGACGTAAAGCACAAACTTTTCAAAATATTAAAAAATGTCAAAATATTAAAAAATTTCAAAACATTCAAAAATGTCAAAATCTTATAAAATTTAAACGCTTACATTCATTTTTCCCAAATATAATACCACAGATATTTGTGTGCAGTTTTAAGATTATAGCTTGAAATTTACGAAAGTTTAGACTTATCCCGCAATTTGTTTAAGTATTCAAAATCCCCGAAAATCTCCAATTGAACATCAATTTCATGAACATTTTATTGAATATAGTGAAATAACCATTTACGTAACCTGGGGCAAACCGTTCGTGAATTATAGCGATTTTAAACGATTTAAATTAATTACATACACACATACACACATACACACATACACACATACACACATACACACATACACACATACACACATACACACATACACACATACACACATACACACATACACACATACACACATGCACACATGCACACATACACACATACACACATACACACATACACACATACACACATACACACATACACACATACACACATACACACATACACACATACACACATACACACATACACACATACACACATACACACATACACACATACACACATACACACATACACACATACACACATACACACATACACACATACACACATACACACATACACACATACACACATACACACATACACACATACATACACATGCACACATACACACATACACACATACACACATACACACATACATACACACATACACACACGAGCTAGAAATAACATTTCTCGACGTTATAGAATATTGCAAATACTCTAACGCTAAAGTTTGCAATTTTTAAGAAGTAAAAAAGTTTTTCGTCGTAACCGTACATTCCCAATTTTAAATGAGTATATATTTTTAAGTCTCTGCAGTTTTAACTTATTTTGTGAGATTTCCTCGCCAGGATCGGCCAGTTTTTATGGTAAAAAAACGTGCAAAGTGATTAGTGCATATGACTGTTTTGTACATAACACCTTTCTGTATGATAAATTTCGTTGTTCGATTTTGGGTTCCACATAGAAGAAACTATAATAAAAATACAATTTTCACAACAAAAAATAAAGGCACATTATACGAAAGCGTTATGAAAATTTCAATTTTCCACTTATTTTCATTGTATTTTTAAGTTAAGTATTGGAAAGCCATGTGCGAATTACCGTGCACCTTTTTCGTAACATAAAAATGTCTACATCTTATCAAATTAAAATCGTCAAAATTTACACCTGAATTTATTATAGGAAATCGCAAACTGAACGTTGAGGATTTCGTCATTTTAAGGCTACTTTCTTCACCGCTGATTACAAAGCTCACCTTAATCTTTGCGTGATATTTAATTCAGAAATTCGTATCAGGCGTAAAAAACAATTTTCAAAAAATGCAAAATTTTCAAAATCCCATAAAATTTAAACGGTTGGATCAATTTTTGACAAATTCAATACGAAATATTGTACAGTGTTAGTGCATTCCCGTGCCAAATTTAAGCTCGATACCTCCATGTTTACTTGATTTAGACCGTTTTTAGTACACTGGGGCCTCGATTTGTGCAGCCTCGGTTTGCGCAGTAGTCCCCACCATGAAGCGAATATCGATCGACGCAGTAAGCTATTTGCCATGCTCGACAGTTAGTATGGGCGGGGCATGCACTGCCTCGATTTTCGCGGGAGTCAGCGGGAGCCGGTCCCGCCGCTGTTCATGAAGTTAAGGCCCTAGTGTATTTTCTAAAAAATAAAAATCCCATAAAAACTGACCGCTTGGATAAATTTCGACCATATTCAATACCAAAGGTCTTTGATCATAACCACGACACACACACACACACGTATTGAAATTTGGTACACAAGTAAAGTGATCGTTGCCCTTTGATCAGTACAATTTTCTTGAATATTGATGACCGATTTAAAATTTTCCGAAATTTTGAATTCGTGAAAAAATTATGTGATAGCTTCCACTTTCATATATTTGGAGCTAAATCTAAAAACTGCACACGAACATAATATGTCAAGCGAGGACTTTTGGTGTTGAATTTGGCCAAAATCAATCAAAGCGGTTGGATTTTATGAGATTTTCAATTTTCTTTACATTTAAAAAAAAAGTGCCTAATTTGAGCAAATATAGAAATGTCAAGCTCAAACACGAGTTTCTGCAACAAATATCGCGTTAGGAGTAAAATAAGTTATCGATTTGAAATCAGCGGTGAAAAATAAATTCGAAATAGCCTCAAATAATCGAATTACACTAATCTTACTTACCGATCACTTTGGTCTCGTGATTAGAGTACTAGCCTCGAGAACAAAGTATCGGGAGGTCTCGGGTTCAAATCCCGGTGCCGTAGTCTTGCTGGCAGAAAAATATTGTGACGCGACGTAGCTCCTGGCATCTATCGTGCGATAGCCGATATATATGTCAGTAGACGTCCAATGTTTACAGCCAGTAATCGACGTGACGTAGCTCCGGCGCCGTGAAGCAAACCTACAAGACCGACTGTTACTGACATCCAAAAGTACAGTTAATGTTCACTCATATTGAGAAACCCCCAAAGTGGTACGGTTCCCACTAAAGAAAAAATAGTAGGTCCCGTCGCTAATAACCATAGTAGTTGATGCGACGTTAAATAATAACAAATAAAAAAAAACTAATCTTACTTAGTAATTTGTTACGTTAGTTTTTGCGGTATATTTGTACCATTCAATTTTTATATTATACTAATAGCTTCCTCTATGAGGAAGCCAAAATCGGTCAAAGAATTTTCTCATAGAGGAAGCAACGTGCAAATTGCTTTACACCTTTCGTTATATTCTCGTGTATCTTTATTCGTGTAATTGAAATTTTTACTATGACTTTTTCGATCCGGTATCTGTATGGGTTACAGCATAGAAATGTATTTTTATCTCGATACTCATTGCTAGTTTCTAAATAGATCACTTCCTAGAGTGACAAATCATCGCTGACGTAAAAGTATCCGATAAGGCGAATGATGATATTTCAGTCAATTTTTATTTGTAGGAACAATTTGTAAAATTTGTCCATTTTGATTTTTTTTTCTTTTTTTGAGGTTTTAGTTACTTATACTGCAACAAAAAGTTACTTCGTGCAAACTTTTAACCTTTATGTAACTTTGATTTTATGGACTCGAGCAATCCCCATGCAACTATAAGTCAAATAAATAAGCCTATAAAACGATGGTTGCAAGGATTGCAGGAAAGACGACGTTAAAGTAAAGTTGTACGCGAGTTTAGAGCAAGTCAAAATGTTGCACATTGTCCATTAGTAGATTTGCAGTCTGCCGACAGTCAGCACAGTTCCGTTAGGGCCGTGTTAAAGTATACGGATTACGCCCTTTTATTTCTTAGCTGTCGATATGATTATATTATCTAATCTGTTTTCCGCTGGATGTGAAGCTCGTGTCTCCGACTATATAATCGATTTTCGCAGACATTTAGTACGGACTGCTAACGCACATAACATTCTATTTTGTAATCAACTAGGCTTTGCGGAGCTTATCGCTCATCCGTCTGCACTTTTGCTGATGAGCGTCATCCCATAGTAGCCGGGAGGATGTTCCGCACACAAACGACGACCGGCTTATCGTGTTCGTTTCCGCGCATTAATACTGCTTTGGATAGCTCGTTGTCAGACGTATCTGCAGAGTCTTTAATACAAAATACACTTCTTCCTTTGGAGAAGCGAATATCTTCCTGACGAAAATATTTCAATGCAAGGTCAAGGAAATATTTTCTTCAGGGTTTAGACTACTAATTTACGGGTGCATCTACCCTACTCTATGGAAATTCGCCCCATTTTCGGCTTCGACCTTTTCGATATTTTTATTCTTTTCTTTCCGCGTAGAGGAATAATTTTGTTAAAAAACATGTCGAGATTTTAATGAAAACGTGTTCAGAATGTTCCAAAACATTGAAAAAAACATGTCCGTGGGTCTCCTCCGAGCAAGCTATCCTCCGAATTGTTGAGATCACTCGAGCTGTGTTTTCACAGTGGTTTGTGCAGTTGCATTATGACAATAATCCACTGTGGTGTTGTTTAGGGGTGTGCGAATAATCAAGATCTTGCATAATTCATTATGAATTAAACATTCGAATATTTCGAATAATTCAAATTTTTATGAATATTCATGAATATCGAAAATACTCAAAATACAAAATACTATCTGTATTTAAAATACAAAATACTATCTGTATTTAAAATACAAAATACTTCTTATACTGAAAATACATTTATAATAAGGATGTGCATGAGCGAGATCGAGCACGCTTAGTGGGCACGAGCGCTCATCCAGTTTGAGCCCTCATCTGCTCGTGGGCGCTCATCCAGTTTGAGCTCTCATCTACTCGGGAGCGCTCATCTGCTCGTGAGCGCTCATCTCCTTGTGAGCAACCAAGCAAACTACAGAACATAGCTGGACAAAATACTCGTTAATACTCAAAATACAAAATACAAAATTGATCGGTAGAGCGGGACAAAATGGGGCAAAAAATCGGGATGTATCGAAGGGACAGTGGGGTGGTGGGGCAAAACGGGATGTATCGATGAGGCACCATTTTGCCTCATGGATACATCCCGATTTTTCTCATCGATACACCGCCCCACAGCCCCATCGATACATCTCGATTTTTGCCCTATGTTGTCCCATTGATGTATCCCGATTTTATTGCCCCGTTTTGCCCCAACGATGTATCACGATTTTTTTGGCCTTTTTTGTACCATCGATACATCCCGATTACTCATGAATAATTCATGAATATTCATATTATTGAAATTGTCGAATATTCAATTTGAATTTTGAATTGAATATCAATAATCAATTCAATTCAATTCAAGTGCTGTTCGCACATCCCTAGTGTTCTTGGTGGTAACCACCGTGACTTTTGACGGTGGCCGAACCCGCTAGAGTTACACTGTTGTACACTCTACGACGTTCACATAACATGCTTATAGCCGCTTGCGTGCATAAACTTATGTGGTGAGTTTCAAAGCGCTTTTTGGCATTGCGAAATTTTTTTTACCGATTTTTCAAGACTTTACAAATAGATCTCAGATAAAACGAAATTAATTTGTTCACCATCAGTGGGATACTAATCTAAGATCCTCGGACTTGTACACAGCGACCATACCTATTCGGCTATTTTTGACTAGAGAAAATAATTTTGGAACATTGTATATACGGATCAGACGGATTACTTATGGAACGTTGTCGCAAATGAGGTTTTTCGTTTTTGGGAAGTGTGCATAAAAAGGCACTTCCCTGCACTAGTGCGGGAAAAAAGGCCATGTTGCGTTTGTACACATGCGCAGTATTTTTTCCGCACGCGATGCGAACAAATGCCTTTCTGCGGACACTTCACAGGAACCGAAACGGGATTTTACGTGTATGCGTTAGGAAATAACTATTCCCGCTTAAAAGATTCATAGTTAATGCAAAAAAAAAAACATAAGTAACAATTCCGTATCCAATGGGAATCTTGTTAAAAACGGTATTATCCGGTTCCATCATAGTCTGTATGTATTGTGATAAGTTAACTACAACACGGTTCTCTAATCCAATATGAAGTTTACAGAAACAATACCTAAACGAGCGTTTTTTAAAGATTTGTTGGTTTTCCAGTATTGTAGTTGTAGTTTCTTCGTTTAAACCGCTTAGTGGATACAATGGATAATATTCTTTTTACAAAAAGATAATTTCAGAACTTTCATGGCTATTGCTTTAAGCCGCCTGAAGCGATGATGCTGCAAAACTTTGTGGATCATCGAGGACTTATATATGTAATGTACGGCAAATGTGACATTTTCGTTTGACCCGTTGAGTCGATACAGTGAATAAAAAATGTTAAAAAATGTTTCAAACATTGTGTTAATATTTTGGGGACTGATACTTTAAACGTAAGCTGTAAACTGTAAAACTAGGCATGCGCACGCATGCCTAGGCATGTTAGGAACATTTTCAATACCATGCAACAAAAATCTTGAAAAAATTGTTTTTACCAAAACAAAGTTTCCTCTATGAGGCAGTGAAGACTTGAGATTTTGACAGAGATTCCTCACGCAATGTACTTTTGAGTATACAGCTTTTATACAAAAGCATCCATCGTGATTATTATTTGGCTTCCTCATAGAAGAAACTTTTTAAGTAAAAAAAATAGCGCTTGAATTTCTGACTTTTCAACCCTTAGAACAGTTGGCTTATTATTAAAAAAAACAGAACATCGTTAATTTTCGCAACATTGTCAATAAAAATGCTTTATTAAATTAGTTTGTTAATCGTCGTTCCAGGTCTGTATCTATTTTCGTGCATCGCAAGTTACTGGGAACAGAAAGCTGTCATCAAAATGTTCGCATTGCAAGGTCTGTCAAGTTAGCTGACCAAAGCGTCAAACATTTTTTTTACCATATACCGAAATGAAGTGCTTTATGTTTGGTATATAGAACATTCATTTTGAAGGCTTTCCTCAGCCAAAAATAATCGCGTTTCGATTTGTTAATGCCCAACCCCTCCAGCGACCCAACGTTTGGCCAATTAAAAGAAAAAAAAATGTGAATGAAACTAATTTTCGGAACATTTTCGGCTTCAAAAAATCCGCGAGAAAATCCTCGCATTTTCGATATATGTATTATAAAACCATTCTGATTGGCTGCCGTACAAGTAATGATGTTCCACAAACAACTTTGGTCGTGCTGCTTCTTTACATTTCTTGATTTGAAGCAGCACGAGGTTGTGTTGTCTTATTAGTATTATTAGCCAGCACATGATAAAAATATTTGTGGTAGTTATTATCTCCTGAAAGATCACGACTTGGGGTGTAATCTTCCAAATTTGGGTCATGATGATGAATGAACGTTTATAATACGTTCAGGTATTATAAACATATTATAAATATCAATCGCCGATCATTATATCCTTAATACTTATCCGTAAAAAATTGTAATATCGGAAATAGTTTATCTATTTCAAGACAGTAAATCAAGAGCGAGGAAGAAAATATTTCAAAAGAAGTGGTAAATTTTTCAAATATCATTGGATCGTCGAAATTAATGAATTAATTATGCAAATTTAAAGCATAATGCAGCTTAGTGATTGACACACGGGATATAGCACGATAAAAATTCGCACGCGGTGCACGCGGTCGCTGTTAGTGTCTATCAAAATTCCTCATCAAATTGTTTCTTTAATTGTCGTTTCGGGGCTATATCTAATATTTTTTCACGCTGATCAGAAACCCGTCACTTATTTTATTCCTAACGGAATATTCCACACCAATTTATGCATCTAAAGTGAAGTACTCACTTTCCATAAAATAAAAAAATCAACATCTGCTAGAATTGGACAAAGTGTTACCAAATTCTATATATAATTGTCAATTTGTGTCCGACTTTCCAGCTCGATATCTTAGAAGCTGTAAGAGCATTTTTCGAGAACATTGAAAATGGCGCGATATCCGAAACCCTCGACCGATTGTTTCCAAATTGAATAGGAATTTTTTAATTACGCAGCGATTTTAATTTTGGAGGGGTGGCGGACACACACCTGTACGCGCGCACCGAAATTCCGCGAAAGTAGCGAATCGAACTCCACAAAAAAAAATTGGTTGCCGGATGATGGGTTAAACTTTTTTTTTCTTCTCATTTGTTAATAACTTCGGAATTATTATTAAGCAAAATTAATGTCCGTAGTACCTCCTATACGATCGATATTTTTCAGATTTTTATTGCACAGAGAAGTATTCATAACTCTCTCTGAATTTCACTGTTGTCTGGGAATGTAACGCTTCCCTCCTTAATTTTATGATAGATAAAACAGCATATAACACAAGACACCGGATCCTCGTCAGCGTAATATTGGTTCGCGTTCAGACTGCATGTCTGAGACTATCGCGCCACCGGGCAGAATTTGCAATCAGATTCCACAGAAATTCTTCGCGAAGGTAACCGGACACGATTACATATAGCTCGTCTTTAGTTCCTTATCCATCACTATTAGCCATAAACACGTCACGTCTGGCTATATAGTCTTTCGCTATATCGTTCTGCGAAATCTATATCTGGGTTATTCATTAAAAAATGGCCGCACTCGTGGACCTCAGGATCTTGGATCACTGTAATTTCGTTATGCGGTGCCCATATATTTAAGATATATGTGAATTTTTGTCACATTTCGTAACGGGTCTGTTCGGCTATGTCAGTTATTGAATTTTGCCAATTTTTCAAAAACAAATGTATAAATATTTTTTTCTAAGCATATTATATGTTTTTATAAAATCTGGAAAGACATTCTTATGTAAAAAATAAAGTTTCAACTTTGCAATAAACATGTTGCCGATGCATTTTGAATTCCGTACAGCCCTCAAGGAGCAAAAAAAATTATTTGCACCATTTTTCGTCAGTATCCTCCATTCCTAAATTTTTGTAAGTACTTACTTACTCCTTACAGTTTCTTATTTATTTGATAAACAAATTGACAAATTGATAAAGGTTATTTGATAAGCTTTATCAATTTGTATACATGTCAAATTTTAAAAAATCTAGTGTTCTGGTTCTTTTTGAGGTTCTAATGATTTTTTGAATATCAATTAATTCGGCAATGTGTTCAGTAGAATCTTGAGACCTTCTCACATTAAAATGTATACGTGCTTAGGTTATTATACGCAATCCAATTGATAGGTTTTTAAATTACATCGATCATCAAATGCCAGGTTTCATTGTTTTTTTTTTTTTTTTTTACAATGCATACAACTACGACCCATCCCATTTTGAAAAGTTGACCAAAGAATTAAAAAATTGAAATTTTCATATCGCTTCCTCATAAAAGTTGAGAATTGAAATTTTCATATCGCTTTCTCATGACAGTTGGAAATTGAAATTGTCATATTCTTTTCTGATGAAGTTCCTTTATTCGCGAAGCTTCTTCTATGAGAAAGCATTTTCTGTATTTTGTCTTCCTCGTGGAGGAAGCTTCGCGAATAAAGGAACATCATGAGAAAACGATATGACAATTTCAATTTCCAACTTTTATGAGAAAACGATATGACAATTTCAATTTCCAACTTTTATGAGGAATCGATATGAAAATTTCAATTTTCAACTTTTGTGAGGAAGCGATATGAAAATTTCAATTTTCAACTTTATGAGGAAGCGCTATGAAAATTTCAATTTTGAACTTTTTTCAACGTCCACGTCTGTTTAGACTTTTATGCAAAACGGCTGGCCGATTCAGGTTCAACGCGTAGAAATACTGCATCGTTACAAATACATGGAAGTATGCGCTCCCGATTTTTACTCAAGAAATCCAAGTGATACCCCTTTATCTACCTCTTTCAAACCCGTCATATCCATCGTCTTGTGTATGTCTTGCTGTAGATCACGATAGACGCCTCGGTACTTCCGCGATGCCATCGGAAAGCGAAGATATCGCTGTTTAAAAATACCCCAAATCACTCATTTTTGCAATTTCGGCTATAAAAATGCCCAATAAACTTTTTCATTCGTTGTATATATTAACCGGGACTATAATCCCGTGTATTTTTTCACGCTGATCACGAATCTGACACTTTTTGATTCATAGATGAATATTTTATACGGAAAAATGCGTTTCGTAAAAATAAAAATAAAATTACATGAAATTCAAAAAATTCTAAATGACATAAAATTTAAACGTTTTGATCTATTTTCGTGAAATGTTAATGGGATCATCGGATGATTATATTCGATCGGTGTACGCGTTTTTAGCCCGATAGCTAAAAAATTGCGTACAAACATTTTCGAAGAAATTGAAAATGGCGTACAAAAAAAGTAACTGAACATTTTTGGATGCAATTTTGCAAAAACATTGATTATTAACCACACATGCTGGGTGTGAAATTTCAGCTTGATCGGTCGAGACGTTCTCGAGTTATAGCGGTTTGAATTTTTCGCGGCCGATTCACACACACACACATCCGGACATTTGTTCTAAATGTGATTTTTCGATGTTTTGGAACATTCTGAACACGATTTCATTAAAGTCTGGAATTTTTTTTCCGCCATAACAAAGCTTCCTCTATGAGGAAGCAATAGGCTTGATGAAAAATAGTTTTTACTTTTTTGTTTTATTAAGTGAATTCAAAATGGAACTTTACTGAATTCAAAATGGATCTGCAATATGTTCACTGAAAGAATGTTCTTTCTGGAAGAAAGCTGTCAATTGTTCACATAATTAACTTTTTCCCATCTTTTATAAATACTTATTATAAACTGAAAGAAAATGTATGACCATTGAAAAAAAGACGTAAAGTAATGTACACATGGCTTCTTAATTTTTTGCCGTCTTGCGCATAGCTTTTTGTTATGACAACGTTCGTTGACCCATTTTGACTTCCTCATGGAAGCTGTCCTTACTATATAAAATTTAAATGGTAGAAATTTGACAATCGTTAATGTTAAAATTTGTTAAGACAAATTTTCGTAACTTATCGGTTTGAGAACGTCCACAATGTATTCTTCCCCACTAATTACAAATCCGCAACCAATTTTACTGAAACTGAAATCAAAATTTTTAAATAAATTTAAAAAATTTTAAGTCTTATAAGATGTAAACTACTAGATCTGTTTTCATCAAAAGTAATACAAAACATTGGGCAGTGTTCATCCATTCATCTTCAAAATTTTCGCTCAATACCTCCATGTTTACTCGAATTAAACAATTTTTAGTAATTGGTTGAAAATACTCACAATGTAATAAAATTGAACTGCTTGGATAGATTTCGGTCAAATCTAAAATGAATCATTGTATTATATTATATTATATTATATTATATTATATTATATTATATTATATTATATTATATTATATTATATTATATTATATTATATTATATTATATTATATTATATTATATTATATTATATTATATTATATTATATTATATTATATTATATTATATTATATTATATTATATTATATTTGGGCACTGCTTTAAGATTGGAGCTCGAAATTTACGAAAAGTAGCTACCACTCAATGTTTTTAAGAATTCAAAATCTCAGAAAATTGTAATTGGTCATCAATTTTCATTGAAATTGTACTGAACAAAGGCAAATGAAAACTTAACGTGTGTACCAAATTTCATCATTCTGGCGCAAACCGTTCGTGAGTTATAGCGATTTTGAAAGCTTACATCAATCAGAAACGCGCGCACACACATACACATGCACACATCCGGACGCCAGCTAAAAGTCACATTTCTCGACATATTAGACTATTTTAAGTACTCCAACAACTTGATGTGCCATAACCAAACAAGTCCAATTACAAATCTGCAAAAGTGACAAGTATCTCCTGAACGTACGTGATAGAGTATGCCAAAGTTACGAGGTGACCCAACACCATGGGGTCCATAAATGTATTGGTTTTTAAAGAATGACACACGCTCAATCAATTCGACATTTCGGACAAGACTCTCTTATTTTCATGGTCCTGCAATCATATCGTTTGTCTATTTTTTTATCCACGAGCAGTATCAGTCATTCCAATGCGCCATCCTTTCGATAATCGTTACAATGCTTTTCGATATTTACCCGCTATCTATAGTACTGATGTAATCATTCCTAGGAACCATGGTATTCCACATACGGAATACAGCAATTATTATTATTTTTTTCGGCCGATTAATATATCTATATTGTCTTCGTAAAGTAGCGTAATATTTAAATTATTCAATTTTATACTAAGAAATTTATGTGACATCCTGACAAGGATAATATCTCAATTTGAGACATTTTTAATGGTCGAATTTTAATCTTACCACCTTTTCGACGAATATATGTGATTTGAGCAATATTCCAGGCTATCGATATTACTATAAGCAGAAGTCTTATATATTGCGGGTTAATAAAAAAAATGATTAAGTATTACAAATTGAAAAAGTCTTTATTGTCAGATTAATGTAGTCGAACTTTCACTATTTTTGTTAAAAAAATTGTACATTAAAATACGCTTTCTTCATACCACTAGTAAAACTAAATATAACCCGGAATCTATATAAATACAATAATACAGATATAAATACAATATAAATTTTGCAGAATCCTTGGAATGTTTAAAGCAACTTCGGTTGTTGTTTCAAAGTCGTAATATCCAGTATATTGTCAGGTGCACTATTATTCATGGAATTATTGAAGGCATGTTGTCGAGTCAGTGATTGGGTAAGAAGTTCCTTTGTCATGACCACATGTTTTAATTTCTTCTGGCGTATTGTACCGAGATGTCCTTTAGCTGCAAACACAAAATTTTTTTTATTTATCACTACCAGATAGTAATGTAAGCTCTTTGTAAGACAAATCTATAAGTCAACAATTTATAATGAATTTTCGTGTCTTACAGTGAAATAAGTTTTCGTGAACAGTTTTATTTATACAATGTCCTAAGACGTTGGAAATGACATTTGGACAAAACTTTTTTATTGATTACGTTGAAACTTTATACATACGCGGAGCGGTAAGGTCGGTTAATATTGGCCAAACTGGCGGCGATTAAAGTCAAAAAAATTCAGTCTGTAACTTTAATCTTCGACTGTCTGATTTGATTTTTGAAAAGGGACTTGAGTTTTACACAATCCTACATAGTCAAAAAAGAAACTATTCAACAATATCGTGTCAAAACTTAATAGAAACCAGTCGAGCCGTTTTCGAGATATTTGGAGCACCGACTTTGAAAACTATGTTTCGAGATAATTGCATTCAAAGTTTGGCAAAAGGATAACCCGCTCCGCTGTCCCGCCGTCCTACGACCGTTTGACCATACTTCCACAATTCATAGACTTTCCACGTGAATTTTACACACAATGTTCTTAATACTTTAAATTCTAAGAATATCAATGAAAAAATTAAAAATAAAAACGATTTTTTAAAAAGTCTACTTAGTTATCTGCCCTTTTGACTTTAGGCGGTTGCAATGTATGTAATATGTTATCCTCGTATAAATGCATGACCCTATACTATTATACTAGTCAGTGCCATGATTCTCCTCAAATTTAGAACCTAAGATACTAACATCCACAATACACCGGTGCACTTGCCTTAGTGTAAAAAATGTGTTTACCTTCTGTGTGAGGAGTGTTCATTCCAGAGGCCAAACAATATCTTTGTAAATAGTTCATCGTTGCCAGGGACATATTCGTACCATGCATACTGTTGAGCATTTTATGCTTTACAACGGCACTATTTCCATGTCTTTGAACGGCAAGGTCGGCTAGTTGTTCATCGCTAAGGTACTTCAGGGCTAATGCTTTCATGTGCATGCTAGTGTTACTTTCCGCAATAGTTGTTGTAGATTGTGGGATAGTCGTTTGATAATCCACGCGAGGATAATATGACGAATCAAAGGTGACCCTATGAACACAAGTAAAAAATGATTAAATTTACCACTAACTCTTCTTGTGATTCCCCTTGGAAAGAATAAGTGAACATCGATACATACTTTTTTTGTATATGTTCACCATTAAATTCTGAATGTTCCGAGTAGTTGATACCAAGCATCTTCAATCGCTCCAAAGTAGCCAACTTTACTGAATCTAGAATCTCTTCGCGACCGTCGTGTTCTTTTTGGTAAGCGAACGGATTAATTTTTTCGTTATCCTCGGTATCTTTAGTATCCGGTATGGTGTGCAAAATTCTGTTCACTTGTCCTACTACATTTTTGTAAAATGTCCAACCAACCGGGGGAGCAAGCTTCGATTTTTCATTGTCGTCATCGCTCGAGTATTCCCGCATCTCAACATGAATACTTGGATCCGGACTGGGCGGTGATCTGTCGGTAACTCTCAAGTCGGAACTTCTCAGTATAATACTATTTTCGTCAGTATTGTCCGTGGGAAGTGATTTTTTGTTTAGATCTAATCGATCGAAATGCCGAGGACAACGATCGTTTCTCTGTGAATATGGATATTCGCTAGATTCTATTTCAGTCGCTTGCTCGTAGTTATTCCCATCATCCGTTCGGTACAAATCGAATGATTCTTGTTCATGTCCGTTAGACATGGCGCAAATTTTCGGGGCGTCTACATTTCTTACCGTTCTCTTTAATAACTGTGGTCGTTTGTCCTTAACATTACTCAATGAAAAATTCCGAGGTGCGGCTACAGGGGGACATGTCGATTTGTTAAAGAACGCAGTAGAAGAACTTTCGGCATTCGATTTCGGTTGAGCAGATTCGGAGATTAGAGAGCCCCGAATTACGTCTTTGCTGCATAGTCGATTTTCATTTACAACGGCGGTAATGTGCGACGATGAAGTCTTATCGGAAGAAGACACTTGTGTATTATTACTACTCTGTTTCCAGATAGAGGACGGGTGACTTTCAGAATCTTCGTTAATGTTTTCCAGCGTGCCGGGAGCAATGTTTCTGGAACAATGCATATTTGTCCGCCAAGCTTCACCGGATTCGCTCATGTTCTTGCCGCAGTCTCTGAGAACCGCGTTAATTTGACTATCCGGATCAGGTACGAAAGGATTGTTCTGTACGCTGAACTCGAAGCTGGTCATAACGCCGATAGAAACCTTTTTCTCCACTATGGTGTTCCTTAATTGATCACCTTGATACAGCAGACGTACGTCCGATGGATCGTCCGACGCATGAGGTGACACGATCTTCATTCCTCGAGACTGGCAAGTATTTTGGGTAGAAATAACGTCATTCTTTGCGAGTATATTGATGTCAGGCGTGTGGTCAGGCGATGACAACCTATCGCACAACTTTTTTGTCATCGAACGATGATTTTCATTATATCCCACATTTTGTTCATGAGTTTGTAATAATCTTTCGACTTGAGTCTGTAACGACTTGATCTGTTTGTTTTGGTCTTGAACAAGCAATAACAGCTCGCGCACAGTGTCATGATTGTGATTGACTTCATTTTGGTGGCCGCACCGAGGAATAGCAGACGGGCGTGAATATTCCGAATCTTCGATGCGCCGTGGACTCTGACATGGAGCGGAACCTGATAGACGTTTTCTTCTAACGAACAACTCGGAATTCACATTGCAATCAGATTTCGAATTTGTTAATTCATTCCTGTCCGACAGGGAATTTTTCAAGATAGACTTGATAGCATCGTGAGAGCCATTTTTTACTGGTGCTCCGAGTGATGTATTCTTCCTAAATAAGGTGGTGCACATTTCATCTCGGGATGGGTGTGTATATTTTTGTGAACACGTATCGTCCATACTATTATTTCTTGCCACTGTAGTGGAACAATAATTATGGATTTCGATGTTTGTATTTTGTTTGGGTTGAATTAGTATTTCATTCTCCAATTGTTTTTTGCTGTTTTCTGAATTACCACTTCCATTAAACTTCGTAGGATCATTTGATACGGTTCTTTTCATCAGAATATTCTCATGACTGAACGGACGATTCGCTTGAACCAGATCAAGGTATTTTGAATCTAATTTTGGCTTTATGGCAGAAGAAAGCCCATCCCTTTTCCAATTCGCATACGTTTCGTATCCCCCTTCTGGCGCTTCCCTACTTTTATCCAGGAATTGGGTTGTACTCGAATGTTTTCCAAAAATCAACGAAACTTCAGGGACCGATGGACGTGTCATACACTGAAAACACAACAGATAGCTATTAGACAGCGGAAATAAAAAGTGTTTTAAACAATTATGTTGTATGTAAAATAACGATGTCTGTAAAAAATTTGGTCCGTACACTTTAAGATGAAATTTTAACAGAAAAATTTGTGTACCTCGGTAAAATTTTAAAACAAAAGCAAATTTTATGTTTGTTTAAGCGAAAAACATAAGGTTCTTGCGGTTCCACGGCTTATAGTATACTGCGATTGCAATAAAATTTACAGACCACATAGTTATGAGTATGAATTCGATAGACAATTTATTTGCCCGTGGACGTCAAGCCGTTTAATTGTTAATAATTACTTAAAGCCCTGGGATAGGCATTACATCTCCTTGAGCCAAGCACACGACTCATAGCATCGTTTCATAGTCATGAAATTCATTGATGCAGAGACCACCAGCCAGTTAATTGTTTTTTATGTGACCCATCTGTACGGGAACCCCCGCGCTCGTGGACCAACCAACCGTAAAATTGTAGGTTAGATTTTGGTTGTTTTCTAACAATCTACTCCAACCCAACCAGTCAATTGGTACACCCAACCGAGTTTGATTCCAATCTTCTGGAGGTTGGTTTTTGGTTGATATTTCAAAACCAACCGTTGTAACAAACGTTCCATATGTTACAATACATAATGATTAACAATTAAATGTCAATAGAATACGGATACTGGGTAAGATTTTTCTGTTTAAATATCACCTTAAAGCTTAGGAAAAAGGAAGTTTTGAGGGCTCTCTCGTCGGGACAGAATGACCCCTTGGGTATGGACTAAATAAATTGGTAGCATGAGCTGTGGGAGTATTTATTGCGGGTCTGTAACAATCACAGTACAAATTATTTCAAATAGCCATCGATTTTACGGAAATTCATGGTTTATGTAATGACTTCAGCCTCCACATGACTTCATGTAAGAGTATGAGATTTTTAACTATTTCATGTGATGTATTTACGAATTAAATGGGCACATTGCTTCCTTAATTTTTACAATTGTCGATAAAGTTTCCTCTATGGGGAAGCCAAAATTAGCGAACGAATTTTATCATAGAGAGGGTTTGAGAACGACGGTAAAAAATGAAGATCCATCTCCATGCATTCTATAAATTTAATTTACTCCTATTGTTGTACATTGGCATCTGTTTTCCATGTTGGAAAAGAAATACATACACATGTTTTGAGGGAATAAAAAAAAAATCAAAATCATAAAATGTAAATCCTTTCAGTGATCTTGATCAAACTCATCAGTATTATTCGCGTGCCCACCCACCTCACCCAGTTAAATTTTGTTGGCAAATGTCCGATGAGTAAACAACCTTCTGCAAGTCATTTTTATGGTTTGGATAACATGTATGACCTGAACTTTGGAAAACAGTTGTAAAATTGGCGAAAATTACTCAGAACTGGTAACTTGCTCCGTACATTCTAATAGAAAAATAATTTTAGCGGCATCATTTTCTTGAGTTTTTCGACAACGATTGCCCCAAATTGACGGCATCCTCTGTTATCGCAATTTTGACAACAAATACGGCCATCCGTATTTATCCGTATGAACCTTGCATAGACGCGTGGAAATGTCATTGTGTTTTGTTTAAAATATTAACAGTCTCATAAAAAGAATAGAGAAAGCGGTTTGTTACTGGCCACGATCTTCCACATGCTTTCAAAAGTATATATCTGCAAAAGGAGCAATCCGTTAATAAATCATCAATATCAATATCAATAATATCAGGTTCGTGCACATCCCTAGTTGTTACATTGTTTTTTGTACCCTTGATACATTTTGGGGAAAAAATAGCGAGCTAGATACTTTCAGTACCGTATGTACATGCCGATAAGCGAACAGCAATATTCCGCGGAAAATAACGCGTATCTGGTTCGTGTGATAATAGTAATGTGATAATAGTGATAATAGTAATATGTATTTCAAAAATAAAAATAAATAACGCCAATGTATCCCGTGCTTAAAGCCATAAAGGTGTATTTTATATGCTTTTACACAGGAAATACATCCTTTTTACTTTAGTCATGCGATATTATATCCCACATTTTGTTCATGAGTTTGTAATAATCTTTCGACTTGAGTCTGTAACGACTTGATCTGTTTGTTTTGGTCTTGAACATTACATTGAACATTAGATTATTACAAACTCCTGAACAAAATGTGGGATATAATATCGCATGACTAAAGTAAAAAGGATGTATTTCCTGTGTAAAAGCATATAAAATACACCTTTATGGCTTTAAGCACGGGATACATTGGCGTTATTTATTTTTATTTTTGAAATACATATTACTATTATCACTATTATCACATTACTATTATCACACGAACCAGATACGCGTTATTTCCCGCGGAATATTGCTGTTCGCTTATCGGCATGTATATACGGTACTGAAAGTATCTAGCTCGCTATTTTTTCCCCAAAATGTATCAAGGGTACAAAAAACAATGTAACAACTAGGGATGTGCACGAACCTGTTCGAACCTGTTCGAGCTCACCATTAAAGTTCAGCACTTGTTCGAACTTTGTTCGAACCCGTCGAACTGTTCGAACTGTTCGAACCGTTCGAACCCGTCGAACTGTTCGAACCCGACAAACGATTGGAATCCGTCGAACGGTTCGAACTGTTTAAACACTTAGAAAGGCTTGTTCGAAGCTGTTGGATATTGTAATGTTGATTGTAGCACAAGTATTAGTACACGAAAACTTCCCAAAGGAAGTTGACCGGAGCTTGACCGGAGCTTGACCGGAGCGTTTCCCTCGCGGTCCAAGTGTACCGCGATTACTTCCTCGAGGTTTAGCTTGACCGGAGTATCGCTCTCGCGGTCTAGGTGCATCGCGATGAGTTCCTCAAGGTCAAGCTTGACCGGAGCATTTCTCTCGCGATCTAGGTCTACCTTGAAGACTTCCTCGAGGTGTAGTTTCACCGGAGCGTCCCTCTCGCAGTCCACGTGTATCGCGAAGACTTCTTCGAGGTCTACCTTGACCGGACCGTCATTCTCGCGGTCCACGTGTATCGCGAAGACTTTCTCTAGGTTTAGCTTAACAAGAGCGTTTCCCTCGCGGTCTAAGTGCACCGCGATTACTTCCTCGAGGTTTAGCTGGACCGGAGCATTTCTCTCGCGATCTCGGTCTACCTTGAAGACTTCCTCAAGGTCTGGCTTCACCGGAGCGTCCCTCTCGCGGTCCACGTATATCGCAAAAATTTCCTCGAGGTCTAGCTTGACCGGAGCGTTTTTCTCGTGATCTAGGTCTACCCTGAAGCCTTCCTCGAGGTCTAAATTACCAGGAGCGTTTCTCTCGCGGTCTAGGTGTACCGCGGTGACTTTCTCAAGCTTTAGCTTGATTGAAGCGCTTCTCTTGCGGTCTAGGTGCATCGCGATGAGTTCCTCGAGGTCTAATTTGACCGGAACGTTTCTTTTGCGATCCAGGTCTACCCTGAAGAGTATATCGACGTCTAGATTAACAGGAGTGCTTTTCTCGGGATCTAGGTGTACCAGAAAGATTTCCTCGAGGTCTACATTGAAAGGAGCGCTTATCTCGCGATCTAGGTGTACCACTTAGACTTCATCAAGCTTCAGCATAAAATGTCTCTCGAGTTCTAGCTTAAGCAGACAGCTAATATCAGGGTATAGATTGATCAGCGAACGTCAAGCTCTACCGCGAGAGAATCCGTCCAGGCAATCTACACCACGAGAGAATCTCTCCAGTGAAACTAGACTTTGAGAACGTTTTTTCCTCAAGCTAGATCTTAAGAGATGTTCTCTCCGCAAGCTGATCTCGAGATAATCTTTGCTGTATGCAAGGACGACGGGTTCGAACAGTTCGGCGGGTTCGAACAGTTCGACGGGTTCGAACAGTTCGAACAGTTCGCCAGATTCGAACGTCTCCGCTGCTCGAGCTTGGCTCGATCAGGTTCGATCAATAGCTTACCGAACCGAACCACGAACTGTTCGAGCAAAGCGAGTTCGTGCACATCCCTAGTAACAACTTAAAATGTGAGCTTTTCAGTGCACTTTTTGATATATTTATTTCAAAGTACTTTGCAAGCAGTACAAACTGGCTTCAACAAAAAATTAAGATATCATCTTAATTAAGGTAGCTATGTCGCTTCGGGATTATTTCGCATAAGTTCGAGAAAAATAAGAGAAAATTGCAAATACTTCTCGATGGTACAAAATTCTGAAAAAATGCATGCATACTAAAGGTACTGAAAAGATAAATTTGCATACTAATAATACCAAAATGTTATTAATAAATTAATTAAGCAATTAATTGTTTAACAAATTACCCGGCAACGAAACTTTTTATTGAATGTAAATGATTCGTTCATTTTTCTGAATATGTATGCATTTTTCAGATTTTTCAATTAGCTTTGATTTTTTTTTTATATGGAATAAATGTTTGAAAAACACAAAAATACTTGATAATATATGGAACTCGCAATTCGACAACCGTTTAATTTGGGTTCTGGCCCATATAGGGATTACTGGCAACAAAGTTGCGGATACGGCAGCTAAACGTGCCGTAAGTGCGCCTTTAATCCATTCCCTTAAGGTAAAGTGAAACGATTTAGTATCTCAATATCAAAACTGAACATTTTATTACCACTGTTTCATAAATCTGTTGTGAACGTCGTCTCATTAATGTAATATCGTACATTTAGAACAGTAGTGGAAACACCTTGTATGCTAAATCCTTACGACATGTTATTCGGTTGGGCCGATAGTGCGATATGTTTGAAGATGCTATTCACAGATATGGAGCTTAACAAGTCAGTAAAGTGATAGTAAATGAGAGAAAAAGGTAACAATTCCTTAGATGGGCTCTGGAACAGGATTATAATAATGTTATTAGGTACTTATTGCTGACTTCGAAATTGTTTGACTTCCGGGTTTTCCAGACAGGTATATCAGGGAGAGAACCATGAGTTTAATCAAATATTCATTTTTACTAGCGAAAGTCTAGAAATCCAAGTCTAAGTGAGAAAATGTAACTCGTATGGGAAAAAAATCATAAAAATTTAAGAAACGGAAATAACATTTTTCCGAATCGCATCACAAACAAACAGAAATACACACTACTACATCCAAACTAGATAACATTATTAATAAAATAGACAAATATAAGGGCACTGTTTTTTTAACGTATCTGCGTCATCGATTGGATTCGCAATTGGGGTCGTTTCTTAAATGATTTTCCTTCACTCGGTGCGAAAATGGCAGTTTTACGCACGCTTCGGGTGCGTGAAACTCCCATTTTCACACTTTGTTAAGTATAAAAATGTATTTGAAAAAATACATTATGTAAAAAAATTAATTTGTAATTTTGGCAAATTGAATTTTCGACCACGATTCATTTTTTTCAAAAACAGTCAAATGAATGGTGAAAAGAACCCCTTAATTACAAAATTCTTTGTTACTCGATAATTAAGTTTAATATCGCTACGAGCACAGGTCGTTGCCTACGGAAAATTACGTCCGCGATTTCATATGAATATACCTTTTCAAACGCCTTTGCTGAGAATACTAATGTAATGTACCACAGAACAGACTAGCCAATCTAAGAAATACTTATTAAAAACTAGAATGTATAAAACAATCTTATAGTAGGTACCAACAATGTGCGTGAGACTTGGTGCTCTGCTATGATTAGGGGCGTTTTCTTATTACTTTATTATTATATAACTCAGTTTCTTTTTGAGTTATTTATTTGTTTTTTTTTCACTATTTTCAAATTTGTGTTTTTTACTTATTTTTTCTTTTTCGTAAATCTATCTATTGGATTCATAACTAAGTTAGCTTCGTATGTTAAAAATAAAATATTTACATTAGGCAGAAAATATTGATATTGATATTGATATTTTATTTACGGATTGCTCCTTTTCTAGTTTTATCAAAATAGAACATTTCAATAAATATATGACTTAGTCTGTTATCACATGTGTTCTCTTCTGGCTTCAAAACAAATACAAAATTAAATAATAATACTGGCTACAACTATCAGAGTAGATACATTATTTTGGATTAAATTGGTTACAGAACACATAAAAGATATAGAAAAGCATGGGAACATGGGAACTTCTCCTTCAGTCAACTGACTACTCGTACGTTAAAGTAAATTATTTTTTTCACTACATTAGGTCATATTTGAAAAAGCCACTGATTACTTATATTTTTGTAACGGCGAAAGTTGTCAATAAAAAAAAAATGCTTCACCAATATTTACCATAAGTTATATTTTAGATTCGGTACATTAAGAAGACTACGGACAAATAAAAAAACCTAAGTACAAATAATTCTAAGACGTGACACATTCATCAAGTTTGTAAAGTTTTCTCTGTTTGCCATATGCGTAATACCCCTGTAGGCATTTCATAAACATAATCAACGTAGAAAAAAAACCATTGTCACCGGCACCATTGATTGCTGCTTGCTTCGACACCAGGGTAATCGATGTCAGATAAGATTCTGATAACATACGAATCTTACTGAATCGTTGATATCAATCAATTATCAAATTATATTGCGTTTTTATACTATTTTATTTATATGACGTTTTTATTTCAAAGTGTTTGACGTAGACAAAACTAATGAGCCCTTTGCAATGCAGCGAAGCTGAATCGAGTACAAAAACCCACGACCAACCTCTTATTATTAAATTGAATCCTAAGATACTTTGCCACTTTGCAGAACTTTGCAAAACGTTATGATTTAAAATAATATCGTCAGACCATTTATAACTTATGCATATTAAACATCGCATAAATTTGAGGACATTACCAGCAGGCACATGGTGCAAAATTTTGTCCAAATTTTTGGGATATTATGTGATGTTTACCTGTTTTGTGGTTATGTATTCTATAAACAGTTTCTAATACGTATAAAGCCGTGATACATGATTCCGTGACTTACCTGTAGAATTGTGGGTTGAGGGGTAACTCGAGGTTCGAGATCGTCAAAATCTTGATTGTTTCTATTATCCATGTTTTTGTTGGCTCTACCATTTAAAGACGAGGATCGTGTAGCGTCTCGAGAAATGACACTTCGATCACCTCTACGTCAATAATATGTCGCGTAATCGAAGCGACGTTTGGTTGGTTTATCCATTAACAGATTGCAAGGTACGCTCTTCAAAGAGAAAATTATTTAGCAAAGATACGCATTCTCTTAATTTTCTTGACATGTTCAAAAACCAGATGATACCGCTACTTGCCGCTACCGATCAGTACAGATTTGCTCCTTTCGATGAACTTGGTTGGACTGAGAACCAATCACAGCAGACGACAAGGCAACATCTCATCACGGACTTATGTGAAATTACGGTCAGGTAATCAAATACGGCAAGTGCTTCCAAATGTACTATAATGTACTATATTTTCCAAATGTACTATAATTCATGGCTCTTAGCCTAAGGCTAAAATTATAATTTAAAAAACCAGGAACAAGAGGAAGGAGATGTACTATAATTGAATGTCGATAAAATACCCTGCGATAACTACAAAAATTAGAGAGCTGGAATTTATGAAACTCGTCGCGATTCTTTCTAGACTGCTTAGAAACGGCACGCTGATAATTAACAAGTCAGTAATTGATCATTTGGAGGTAAATTTGAGAGAATTATAATAGGAGATTAGCTTATATGCTTGGTGCACAGTCGACTTGTGGTAGACAATGTACAGACTCTTGGACCAAGAGGCTTGGTGTTGGTCTCATTGTCGCGGTGTCAACTTGTCAGGTGTTAGGTGACTTCACGAAAGTGTCGATATTAAAGAAACTGATCAGAATGTTTTCATACAACTTGCAAATATCTTATTACGATTTAATGGTTTATTGCTGAAAATAACAAAATAACCGTCAATCGATTAATCTAATTGAATAAGATTGGACTCGATGGCTGCATTTACATGAAACGCACTTTCCCAGCCTCCAATCAAAAATCAGTTTTCGTCCCGCTGTTATGCGGTGTAATCAAGAATTTGTTTCCTCAACTTTCCGTCAACGTAGAATAGCAGAATATGAAGAGAGTGGCACAGGTCTCCGCCAGGGGACGGAGCCATCATTGGGCTACAAAAAAAAAAAAAAAAAGAATAGCAAAATATGGTACCGCTATATGTGCAGAGAAGCGCGCTTCTACAGACGCTGGAATAACCTACAATAACGTAAATCTAAAATCAAAGGCTATCCAAAGAATCATGCAAAGAATGCTGAATATCGCTTCGTAGCAACGAAAACATGAAATCATCGCGGAGTTAGCGATCGGCAGTCCTATATATATATATATGTATATATATCGGTAAGACACCTAGTAACAATATTGACATTTTCTTCAATGCATTGAAATTTTTTTTATTTAACAGGAGAACCATACGCATAATCGAATATCGTGAGCCGCCAAACAAAAACGGTATATTAGAGCAAGTTTGTTCGTCAAGAGCGTACGCTAGTCAGTGGAGCGCTAGCAGCATCGAGCAGGCAAAATGCCAAAGTATTATTGCGACTACTGCGATACGTACTTGACCCACGACTCACCGAGCGTAAGGAAAACCCATTGTCAAGGACGCAAGCACAAAGACAATGTTAAGTACTTCTATCAGAAATGGATGGAAGAACAGGCACAGAACTTGATCGACGCAACGACGGCGGCGTTCAAGGCTGGAAAAATTGCGTCTAATCCATTCGCCGCTAACAAGGGTGCAGCTATACCGCCGCCTCCAAATTTGGGTCCCAGACCGGGAGGAGTACCGCCACAGGGACCTCTCGGTATGATGCCACCACCCGGGATGCATCCTGGCGGACCAATGGGTCCGGGTGGTCCAATGATGATGGGACCACACGGCCCGTTGCCTCCGATGATGGGAATGAGGCCTCCTATGATGGGTCCAATGGGGCCTATGATGGGACCGATGGGCCCAATGGGACCCATGAGACCACCAATGAACGGCCCACCTCCATCCATGCAAGGCCCGCCGCCCATCAAGAAATGAATATCTCACGACATTTGTACAAATAACTTTCCAGGTACACTGAGAAAAGCTTACACAGTAAATAGTTCCCAGAGGGGGACGTCTATATTTTACAGTTACGACAATGACCAAAAATTATAGTTGTAACTATGATTATAGTTAAATCAATTGAATATATACTATCATAAACTATCTATATAGACGTCCCCTCTCGGAACTATCCGTACTATAGTAGGAAATACCATCCTTTTTTCTCAGTGTACCGACACACGCTCGTATGTCCTGTCTATTCTGTAATTATAATTCATCGCGCTCGACAATAAATTAGTCGCGTCCAATCAGCGAACGTGTGTACGGATAAAGTAAGTTTCTTTTTGGTTTGTCACGCGGGAATGGAAGGGCATCCATTGCGTAACTGTCGTGAAAATGAATTACAATATAATAATGAAAAAATGTGTGTATTCATAGCAGAAATATTTGGATAACTTTAATAAACATTATACATTATAAACGTTTGAGAAGTTTTTTTATATGCGTCATCGTTGGTATCTGAATCATTCGCGAAGTCTTTGTAAATTCTAACTCTGAGTAATCGTTTGACTTAGCTCCGGTCCAATGGCAGCTCGAAGGCTGTCCACATCGTCGGTAGTGATAGAACCGTTTCCCGATTTAACCTTTAGTGCTTTCGCCATTTTCTGCAAGTGAGGTATGTTCGTCGTATTGGCCAATTTTATTGCTTGTCTCGCCGAATTTTTGTACAGCTTGCGGTTGCGTTTCGTTAAATTTCTCAATTGAATACCACGGGTATTTTTGAGACCAGCTGGTTTGATGATCTTTCGTTGAAAAGATGCCGGTGTCTGCGCGGCATTTTGCGAATAAACTCCTTTCACCGAAGCTGCCCTAAACATGGGGTTCCGTACTGGACGAGAGTCAATGCCCGCTCCATCATTGGTGTCGGGAGAAATTATATTCCTCGCGTCAGTCGTGCCAAATATTTTCGGTATCTGTGGACTTTCTGCAGTAGCCTCAATAACGATAACTTGTTGCTTACGATCCTGTGTAAGCGGAGAACAATCAGCGGATAAACTATTGTTATTGATCATCGGTTGAGTTGGAAGGTCTACAGTAGACTTTTTCTTTTCGCCAACGTCAACTTTCGCCATCGGTTCCGTGGATGATTCCGGTGGCTTCCCACCCGACGTGTCGACCGATGCCTGCTTCGTTATCGGTGCGGTTATCGATTCCGATCGTTGCGATACCGATATTGCTTTATGCAGAGCTTTCGATAAAGCTTCGCTCGTTCGGAAGGTGAATAATTCGTTGTTCAAATAAATCAGATTCAAGTAGCGGTGTATTGTTACATTCTGCGTTGCAATCAGTTCATGAGCAATCTCTTTAAAGAATCGAACTACCGTTCCACCACCGCTGACCCACGAACGACTGTACAAGGACGTGACCAATTGACTTCGTCTCTTCATTACATTGAAAGTAATTCCCTTTTCGTTTTTCTCGTATCGTCTTTGAGCCTTTTTCTGATTGGGACATCGGCTGTGTTTTGCGCGTATATGCTTGAGCGATTCTTCGCACGCAACAATTTTCTTCCAGAGAATCGTAGGTTCTAAAACCGTTCTCAGAAGCAGCTTTTTTTGTTTTACGTTTCCGATCATTTCGTTCGTATCGCCATACGGGAAAATGTCATACTCCAAATTCGGTTTCTCGTCGTCGGGGCGCATTAGCCACTGCATCATAAGTTTCTCTAAATCTTGCAACATTATCGCACTGTCGGCTTCGATAGCCATGCGAACAATGTTGTTAGGTTCCCGAGTTATTCTGAGACTGAACTCGAAGCTTTCGTTCCAGGTAAGTAGAAACATTGGTTTCAAACGACCATTCAGTAATCCATCCAAATGAATGTTCGGCACTTTATCCAAACGTGTCGATGCGCTGCGCAAAAATGGCGTTCCCGGTAGGACAGTATTACCGCATTGGAATATCACATTTATCGAAGGTACTGAAGTCACAGGCTCGGTTATCGAAGCTTCAGGGCCGTCATAAACTTGGAGTACTTCGATGTCTTTGCTAGGAGTTGTATCTTGAATTCGTTCTTGATGCTGAGGTACATAGATCGGATTGGCGTCAGAATTTTCACAACCGATGCGTTTGTCATGCGGCACGTCGTGAATCCAAACTTCGTTCGGTAATGCGTATTGCATTTGTACTCCACTCGACGATGCGTGGTGCATTTGTTCTCCACCCGACGATTCGTACTGCATTTGTTCTCTATTCGACGATTCGTACTGCATTTGTTCTCTATTCGACGATTGGTACTGCATTTGTTCTCCATTCGACGATTCGTACTGCATTTGGTCACGATTCGACGATTCGTACTGCATTTGTTCTCCATTCGACGATCCGTACTGCATTTGGTCACGATTCGACGATTCGTACTGCATTTGGTCACGATTCGACGACGCGTACGGCATTTGGTCACGATTCGACGATTCGTACGGCATTTGTTCGCGATTCGACGACGCGTACGGCATTTGGTCACGATTTGACGATTCATAGAAGGGACCTTCCGTGTAACTGCTCACGGACATGGGTGTCGGAAAATGCTGAGACCATCGTAACCGTAGGCAAGTCGTCACATCGTGCCCGCGTCTTCCGCAATTGCAGCACCACAGAAACTGAGGGGCCTTCATAATGTTCGATGGGTCTCCTCCCGGTACGACAGGTATCGTTTCGGTTGTCTAAAATCCAACGAAGAACAATAGCATTTAGTACATTTTCACACAAATATAACAGTTGTCGTTATTCAAATTTGGACGACAGAATAATCTGCGGTTAAATATTTGATTATCTAAACATTCCTGGTATACTGCTTCGAATCGATTGTTTACCTTAAATGTCAAATGGTGAACTTTTATCCGAATGTAGTTTTTACTACTAATAATAAATAACAACTACGTTGTCTTTCGACTTGGGAAAGTCACAAGAGGAAGCAGATTTCAGTTTTCAGGGTACTTTTCCCTAACTTGACGATAAATCTTTCAGCGCAACCACAGCTATATACACAGAAATGTTTCGATGCTTTTGAGCCAATTCAATCTCCTAGTTTCTAGTTTCAGTTTTGTAATAAATATCAGAAACAGAGTTCGTATTCGGACCGAATCGTCGATAAATGACAGTACTTCCTGAGCTGAAACACAACTCTAGGTGAACTTTTATTTTTGATCATGAATTTCTATCATGAACAAAATATTACTCGAGACGTTAATTAATTTATAATTTACACGTAAAGTTTCGACCTGCTGTATGAGAAAGTTCTGCTGTCAAGAAGTTCGAATAAAATAAGTAAGGAATACGACTGCGTGTACTCGATAAAGTTATATGTGAAAACATCTTTAGTAGTTTTTAAATCAGGTGGGAATGAAAAAAACTCACTGCCCGTTTCAGGCTCTGATTAATTCAAATCCCCCAAGGACCCACTTCCAGGCGTCAGTTATCAAGAGACAAGGTAGTGTCTCGGCGTCAATTACTTTCAAGTCCACCAAAGAGACTCCCTCCCCCCTCCCCCAGACTTTGAGAGTACTTATTTTTTTAGGAAGTATTTCACTTACAAATCCCGCTAAAGATGTTTTCACATCAATAGGTTTTTGCGCTCAGAATTCAAGCATTACCGTGTTGTGATATCTTCTCCAAAGATCTGGGCAGTTGTCGTTACTATGACCGGACCCGTTGCATATGTTACAGTTCAGTTTACAACAATAATCGCACGTCGGTCGATATGTTGCGTATTTACGACCACACTGAAAAGAAAAAGAAATTAGTGCTAATAATCAATCAGTGTAATAATATCCACAGCTTAAAAAGAAATGAAAATAGTATTACAGTCAAACACATTGTATGGGGGCATCGCGATTCAACGTGTCCCTGGGCACCGCACATGTAACAGCATATTGTTTTTGCTTTCTCCGGACACCTTCTCCCGATATGTGAATCGGTGTTGCAACGCGCACATGTTCTGCGCCTGTTGGACGTAGGGCCTTGCAAATCGGCATCCAAAATTCCCCAGCATCTCGGATTGTCTGTGAACAAAATAATCCAATCAATATCCGTTATTCCTAAAGTAGTTCTTGCGAATAATGTTCACTTCTCATAAGTTTCAGAGAAATGAAAGGGAATTGCAGACACTGCTCCATGGTATAAAATTATGAAAAAAATCAAGCATATTAAAGGTGTTGAAAAGATTAATTTTGCATAATAATAATTACAAAATGTTATCAACAAATAGATGAAAAATAAAATTGTTCAACAAATCTTCCGAAAACCTAACTTTTTTAACAATGAAAATCATTTGTTAATTTTTCTGAATATGTATGAATTTTTTTCAGTTTTTTAATTCACTTGGAATTTTATGATTTTTTACATATTTTTGCCGTACAAAAATTAAAAGTTCAAAATGAATTTAAAAATCTAAAAAAATTCATAAGTATTCAGAAAAGTGGACGAATCATTTAAAAAAAAAGTTAGGTTTCCAAAGTTTAATGCTGTACTAGGCTAAGCCATTTAGCAAATTTGTAAAAGGTGTGTACCTAAAACAAATAAACAAATTCTATTCTATTCTAAGTTAGGTTTCCGATAGATTTGTTGATCAATTTTATTTTTCAGCAATTTGTCAATAACATTTTAGAATTATTATCATGCAAAATTACTCTTTTCGTCACCTTTAATATGCTTGATTTTGTTCAGGTTTTTATACCATCCAGAAGTGTTGCAATTTCCTCTCATTTCGCTAAAACTTATGCAAAATGAACACTAGTATTCGCAAGGATTACCTTAATGACTTGTGACTGTCCGTGATACCAAAAATATTAATTATATATTTTATATGGCTCGGCGAGTGAAAAGGTGCATATACGAAAAAGATGAACTGTATGTTAAAGCGCCTGTGCCTGTTCCCTTCAATTTAAATGGGTGACATACACATGCTCGAAAGCGAGTCACGAACAAGTGCCAATCTTACTATATACACATTCCCCAGCTTGCTACAGTACTAACGTGTTAACAGTAGAGCAGACGAAGTGTTACCGTAAAACTAAAACTCTCGTCAACATCTCTCGGAAGCCAAAGCATAAGCTGGCCAAAATCTTTTTGAAAAGTACTCTCTCGCCATAATTACAAATAATTCCAGCACGTAGATTATTAAGAGACGCGGTAGCGTCTCGAGACAAGTATATTTACGGCGAGACGCCACCACGACTCCTTTACTCGAACGAACGCGCTTTTCAGCCTTCCGCGTGGGGCAATTTCACGATAAGATATTAATATGCGTTTTTTTAACTCAGATGAGCAACAGAAATATATGTATATTTTTTTTCCTATCCATTGAGACAAAGTGAAAGCAGCAGCCGTAAAGATTTTAAAAGATATTCATTTATTTTATTTTTTTTAATGCCACTTCATGCCAGTCAGTGGTCGGCCTTTTTTTCGCACACCTTATTTCCGCACACTCTTTTTTAATACGCACAGCACCGCCTGCCGGTCAACCGGTCAACTGCTAGAGATAGATATATAATATATATATATATAAATCTCTGGCATAAAACCACTGCAAGGAAGAAGAAAATATACTTTTGTGATTTTGTGATGTTCAACATAATAAAAAACAGTGAACGATTGTGTTGTCGAATGAACTTTTGAAGTTTTTTGAGGTTTTATAATCATGTCGTAGCACAGTGTTATATTATTTATTTATTGTATATATGTATATTAGCTTGATAGGGGAAACTGTAGAACAGGTAAGTGCGTAAAATATGTACATCATTACATAATAATAAAGTTGAATAAAAAAGAAAACAGTATACAAGACCATATCATTTTTTTTATTTTTAACCTCACTTTCATACTTTCAGTCATATATTTTTCACAGCTATCTTCGACCATACATATTTATTTCTATTATTAATAATGGCTGCATGTGATAATATAATAGGAACCTCGATAATATACTAATAATTATCTTTTTTTATATTAGTTATATTATTTTTTTATAAATACTCTTTAAAGCTTTTCTCGCTGTCATCACTGTAGACTGGACGGGTCTTTTATGATTTTTATGATTAATAAACTTTCTTCATCACTCAGTTTCGATAAAAGCTGAAGTGTGGGCGCTCGTTTTGTTGATTATATTCATGACGATAACCTCGTCCGCTGCTGTATTGTCCTCGCTTCCCTGAATTCCAATTATGGCGATAGCTGAAAATAATGAAAATGATTGTATGAACGACCTATCCAGGCATTCTGTATTTAAAAATATTTAACAAAATTACTAAAATATATTAACAAATTCAATTCAAACTTACCGCAGATCTCGCGCATTCTTCAGCCTTCCACCTCTGGTATTATTTTCATTCGCAAGTGCTTCGTTAGTGCCTCGGTTTTGCATAAGAATCTCTTTGCGCACTTCATCTCGGATCAATGGCAGAATGTGCTTTAAATTGCCTTCCTTTGGGTTTTTTTCTTTCTTGATATTTAAAGGTTCAATTTCCTTATTTCGCTGTTTTTGCAATACATCCTTGTTTTCCGTGTAAGTAGCTTGTTTCCTCTTCAAGATCAGTTTCATTGCCTCGTTTTCAATCATTTTTGTTGTGTCAGCGCTGTTAATACGTTTCTCGACTTCGGCTTGAACAATTTCTGCGACCATCTGCCTCAGTTGAACCTCACGCTCTAGATGTTCTCGTCGCTGCTTCTCAAGAGTACGGGTAACCTCAACACAGAGATTTTTTTTTTCCTGTAGTTCTCGTTCGAGTTTTTCTTGGAGTGCTATTTGGTTGTTGGGCAAATTGTCTTCATCACCCCGAGATTCATTCTTTGATTTCTCTGTAAAGCCAAAGAAAAATATTTTAAATAACCATCAACAGAACGTGATTTTTCTTATCGTATCACGTCCGATAACTTCAACTGTTGTTTAATTATATTATTATTTTTTCATTACCTGACATCTTGATAATTGTCGATAGCAGATACGATCCGTTACGAAATGTTTTTTCTTCAAAACTACGCGACACACACCGGTTTTTATAGCACGTGATCGACGAGGCTTCTCCATATAATAAAAAGACAGGGGGTCGAACAAAACTGTTGAATGGACGGTATTAACCCATCACAAGTCGTCGTTAACTTACCGTTAATTTACCGAATTTATGGCAATTATTACGCGTTGATAAACGGTATTGCTGATGATTGGTCGCCGGATTTTTCTCGTAACAACCAACCAAGGACTCTTTGTATTCTTGTGCCGTTCCGGTATAAATTCATCACATCGGTCGAACATTGCGTCTGATTACGTCGCGTTAATTTGGATGAATTGTTGGTACCGTAGTGTCAACGCGTGCTGTGGTTCAGAAATATCGAGATGTCAAGCCATAATTTCCCGTCTCGTTAGTACTTCTATAAGCATATTTTTTACTGTAATCTTAAGTTGGGGCAATAACCTCAAAATATTTTGAATTCATATTTCCCCGAAACGGTTTTATAATCGAAAAACCGAATTGCTGGGCTCACTGCGTATTTTTTTTATTAACGCAGTGAGCCCAGCAATTCGTTTTTCATTTTTTATATAGAATTGATTTGAAGAAAAAAGGATCAAAATGTTTACTTTGTCGCACTCATGTGTTTATCCGTTCCTTAAGAAAGTGAAAATAAAAAATATTTTGTGACAGATTTCTAACCCATATAACATTTTCTTTAGTGTATATATATTTATTATATATTTTAACAATTTGTTTACAGATAAAGACAGAATTATGATTGAGGATGAAAAAGCACCCTCGCTGAATGAGGGAAGCGTGAAAACAGATCCATCCGTCGGCTCTCTCGTCAAGAAAAATAAAAGTAGGGCTATCGAAGCCGAGCTGAAGGACACAATGGATTGTATCGCAAAAATACAGCACCAAATTAAGAACCAAGAGCGAAAGTACTCAAAATGGGAACAGGATTTTCGAAAAGAAATTCCTCAACTTATTGAGACGGAGCTGACAAAGCGCATGGGAATTGAAATCGAAAGGAAAGTCATGCAAATGAAAAGTATATATCTCGAAGATCGGAGCCGCACTGTATCTGGAGAAACAACCAAAAAAATCAGGAAGATGGAGGATATAGAGAATGAGGATGAACGAAATGTAGTACAGAAAGCGATTGAAGAATGTATACAGGAGGAAAAAAAAGAAGGCTAAAGAAGACGAAATAAAAAAAAAATATCAGCGTCTCATTCAAGTAGAGGTTCAGAATGCGTTGGACGGACAAAATTCTGATCACAATTCTTCTACAAGCGATGAAGATCCAGTGTCTTACGACAACTGTCGACGCAACAAGAATGAGTTGAATAAGCATCGAATTGAGTGAGTTTATATAATAATTAAAAATAATATACTATTTGTTTTACATTTACTATATAACCCATTTTCCATGCTTTTAGCTACAATTTCGAAAGGACCTATCCGAGCAGTAGCGCTGGCCCACAGTATCCACTCAATGATGGATACGGTGACTACCCTCCGCTTGGTCGTACAATTCGTGTTAAGGGACCAGAAGGTTTTTGATAGAGCCTACAAAAATCATTGAAGGAGGATTTCTTCATTTGTTAGCTACACCAGATCATCGTAATGAGGATCAGCGAAATTCTCCGTTCAATACATTAAAACCTGTAAAAAGCAATAAAGCTCTTGTAACAATTAAATTTCATATCCGAATTTTTTCAAGTTTCCTGCGATTTTCTTTTTAATTACTCTTTTACTTCTTTTTATATTGTTCTTGTTAATTTCTCAATGTCCTGGCGAAATTGATGCAAAGGTATCAGCTCTGAGCAAAAATATTTTATATGCAAAGATGTTAAATTTACTGAATTATTTATATGAAAGCGTTTCAGCTATCGCTAAATTGGAGTTTTAAAGCATGTAAATCATAGCTTAACTTGTGATATTTAGCAAAGGTAAGAAGGGCGTCTAAAAGATTTCTGATTGCTTGAAGTAGTAGTAAACTCTGTCGACAAGTCGTTTTGTTCGTGAGTTGTGTTTAAAATAAATATATCACAGCTTTCAAATGAAAAATGAAAATAATTCTGTTTATAATAATGATTGATTAAATTATTGTTTGACGACTTATTCATCGGTACATTTTTATTATTTTTAGTGGTTCCGATTATAATGTCGACCGCCGCTGGCGCTGTAATCGCTATACGAGTTGCCCTCTACAGCCGATGCACAGCGACAATATTCAGCGATTGATGTTCACTTTTCTAAACTATCATTCTTTATTTTTCTGGTACAGCGTGAAAAGCATCATATCGTCTGCATTCAAAACTGTCAAGAAATATATAGAAAATCTTGTGTTTTTTTTTTTCAGAGTAAGCTTTAACGATTCAGCTTCGAAAGCATTGTATCGTAAAAGTGTATAAACTTTTTTTTTCGCACCGAATCTACGTTTTCACCGTCCACTAACCTCTTTTGGCTTGTGATAACGTATCTATCATCGTATTTTTATCGATTCAGTTTATTAGAGCTGTAACATTCCAGTTTATTGAAGCTGCAACATCTCAGCTTATTACAGCTACAACGCCCCAGCATATTAGAGCTGCAACGTCCCATCTGATTGACGCTGCAACATCTTAGCTTATTACAGTTGCAACATACCAGCATTTTGAGCTGCACCGTCCGAGCTTATTGAAGCTGCAACTTTCAGCTTATTAGATCTGCAACGATCCAGCTTATTAGATCTGCAACAATCCAGCTTATTTTAGATCTGCAACGATCCAGCTTATTAGAGCTGCAACGATCCAGCATAGTAGAGCTGCAACGTCCCAGCTGATTGACGCTGCAACGTCTCAGCTTATTAGATCTGCAATGATCCAGCTTATTACAGCTGCAATGATTCAGATTATTATCATATCTGCGAGCAGCTGCAACGACCCAGCTTATTAAATCTGCGAGCAGCTGCAAAAATCCAGCTTATTAAATCCGCGAGCAGCTGCAAAAATCCAGCTTATTAAATCCGCGAGCAGCTGCAACAATCCAGCTTATTAGATCTGCGGGCCAGCCTATTAGAGCTGGAACTATCTCACCTTATTGGAGCTACAACATTTTTTTCAGCTTACGCTAAACGGTTATGCGTATCTCAGAATTTATGCTGACACATTGCTGATGGTCAATTTTAAAAAAGCATTTTCATCCCAGTGTATATATATTATATTCATATTGCATTTAAGTAGTTGACAATCATCATTTAATTAACCCTTTCGATCGAACAATCGACAGGATTTTGTAGTTTTTTTTTACTCGGTATAGCATTTTAACTAAATTCATAGGAATAACAAGAGTGCGATCTGTTGCACATAGTCACTACGCCGATAAATTCACTGTAAACTTTTCAACTCTCGTGAAAAGCAGAATATCTGTTTTAAGGGTTTTCTCGATACCTCCAAGTATTGCTAGTATCAATCGCTTAGAACAATAAACGTATCTTTTATAATAATATCAGCTGTCAGTAATTGTGAATTATAATAATAATTATTGTTACGTCGAGCTACATTTACTCAAAAAATACACTAACCTGTAATCGTTTTAAACGATGTATGAACGAAAATATTAAAAATTACTATTTAATCGTCAACGTTATTTCTTTACCATAATAAAACTTTAACGGTCAAGAACTAGATTAATAAGTTTATCATCAAATTTAATTAAGAGTCGATCGTACATTTTTCATCTATTTAAAAAATGAAGATGCATATCAGACGTCCAGCGGAGCTACGATCAGAGGCTTTAATGAATTTTGCCGAAATCATTTTCTATGGCAAGTGGCTTAGGGACGATCACATGGACGCATTCGGAACGTTGCTAAAGAAAGCTAATCCTGAGTTCGATATGCAGTCCGTATGGAAAGTACAGTTTCCCGATCAAATTCAAGCCTTGTCGCCTAGTACGAAACACATACAGATTCTACACAGTTGTGAGGATATGTCTACAAACCGGGATGGTCATTGGATTTGCTCATATTATGATAGTAGAAAGCTATACATATATGACTCGCTCAACAAGGGAAAACTGCATCGACATCATGAACTGTACTTAAAAAAATTGTTTCCGTTTCTCTCTCCTAAAAACATCGAATTTCGAAAAGTCCAGCAGCAACCTAACAGCAGCGATTGTGGCGTGTTCTCTATCGCTTTCGCAATTTCTATACTGTACGGGCAGAACCCTGAGAGTTTAACGTACACAGTTTCTGAAATGCGAAAACATTTGCTGACGATATTCGAGTCAGAGATTATACATCATTTTCCAAGTTCTGGTAGATTTTTTGAAACTCCGGTAGTTTACAAGTATAAATCTCAACCCGCAAGGAAGGTATATTCCAAGATGGAAAATGAACAATCTCAACCCGCAAGGAAGGTATATTCCAAAATGGAAAATGAACAACCTCAAAATGATCAAAACGTGCAAAGCATGCATGGTTCCATCCAACACAGGCTACAAAAAAAAATTGATGGAAATACAACTTCACCAATCAATTCGGAACACATGCAAAACAAGGGTAACCATCCGCAGAAAGCACCAGCATCAAAATCTCAATATGATAAAGGAGCTCAAAGCATAGATGAATCTATAGAAAATAATTCGACCAAAAAAGTGGATAGAAATAAGGTTTTGACAATTTGTTCGAAAAACATTTAAAAAATTGGCGAAAATGCCCAAACAATATCAGCGTTAACTGTCATTGACGTGGCGTCACTTGCAGCCCAAAATACAAAGCAAAATCATGGTCATCGCCAAGAAACGAATCAATCTCGAAATAAAAAACAGATCGTAAACAAAATATCTGCCAAACAATCGCCAATTATTCGTTCGGACAACAAAATAAAGCCTAGTATACTATCACCTAAATGCGTTACCCGACCATCCGTATCTGTTGAACGGAAAGTCGTGGTTTGCAAGCAAGTTTCTTCCGGTACGAAGGAAATTCCAAAATCCCAATCGGTAGAGTCTGCTATCTTTGATCATACAGGTGCAAAATCCGTTCTTACGTCACAATTATCGCAAGAGTCCAGTTGCAATCTTCACGTCAATGATGATACTATGCAACGTGATATTGATAAAGAAACTAATGCCATCCATCGTTGCCATGAAGCTGATATGAGTCATCATGCAGACCTTGTACAGCCGAACTTTGATGCCGATAAAAAACGAAATCGTACCCACAATATTACGATTGGTTCATTACCGGAATATTGCAAGGGAAGTCAACAATTGAGATGGTCTGCTCAAGGCAAAAAGAGTGCAACGCCAACTATATCTAGTGGCGAATTTAGTACACAGGCTAATACGACTTCAAGCTTCACGAATAATAGTCATAGCAGTATGGATGATACGCAAAGCAATAAGAACGTTGTTGCTAAATTTCAAAGATTGAAAGAACTCAATAAATTGAAATGGGCTGCGCGTAAAGATCGTGTAAATCAAGCAAGACGCAAGAATAGTACTCTTGAAGGATATCCGCAAAAACAAGAAGAACGAATTATTAACAAACTAAAATGGACAGCACGTAAATCTCGTGTGAATCAGGAAAGGCGCAAAATTTATGCCCTTCAAAAACATAAAGAATTGGGCAATCCACACGTTACCAACGAAACGAAATGGGCTGCCCGTAAAGATCGTATTAATCAAGCTAGACGCGAGAAATACGCCCATGAAAAATTTCACCGTAAACAACGATTCAGCATTTTGAAAATGACTAACGAAGATGATTCATCTTCATCCCTAATATCAAAAAATGAAAATATGAATCCTGAAGAGAAAAGAAAAGCTCGAAAGCGAAAAGCGTACGCTTCAAATATTAGTGTCCACCGATATGCGAAGCGTGTTAAATATCATACGTTAAAAGAAGAACGAAAACCGCAGAAAGCATTAGAGAATAAAAAATATTGGGAAGCACATAAAATTTCAATCATAACTCGACGAAACACAATAGCATTGAAAAAAATAGGCCAGAAGTATGATAAGGTCCGGAAAACATTCATTAGATCAAATATTTCAATGTTAAAAGAGTATTACGTGAATCAACTTGTTAAAACAATTGATAAAACACCAGTTAATAGTCGCATGGAAGCCGAGTGGATTATCAAATGGTGCTATCATATACGAGAAAAGCACATATATGATATCAGAACGAGGCTGCAATGTATAAGCGAAAAGGCCGAAGTTTGTCTAACACAGCTATCTGCATGTACGGATGCTAAAATTGAAGACAAAATATCTATTTTATGTGGCGATGTACGAAAACACAGAGCATCATCGGAGGGTTATTTTCCACACGCGATGTACAAACAACCATTACGATATTCACAGGCTATTGTCACGAATAAGGATGGTGAAGCAATCAATATCTTACCTGTAAATAATGAAAATGAAAACAAAGGTAAAGTCTCCTGGGATTGTAACCACCTCTGTAATATAGATGACAGAGAAATACACCGTTACGAACGTTTCCTTCAAAGGATAACGGACTGCTCTATCAGGAATGTTTCAAAAATATTTTCAAGCATCCACTCTTGCACGTTTCCACGTGATGTTGATAAACTGGGACACAGTGAAACATGTTATAGACTCCCTTCAAAATGTAGATCTCTATTTTTATCTGTCCAATTGTTATCACCGCATTTTCAAAAAGTTCGGGGGATGAAAAGACTTTTTTTATAAAGTACGAGAGGCGATCAACAAATTGATGACCTTAGATGAAGCGTTGGACACTAACAATACAGAAATATTACGTGGTATTGCTTTCAAAGCACAACAAAATGCAAAATCGTTTGAAGCTACGAGTGAAATTGAACTGGACGAAGAAATAATCATGTCCACCTCTTCTGCGGCATTCAAACAATTCACCAAATGCTCAATGGATGCACCTCGTCATGTTTGTATCTCGTGTGACAAACTTTGCTTTCGTAAAGATATTGCAAATATCGAAAACCTACGAACGTCCCTGACGTCAATATTTTGGCGAGACTTGATAAGACACGTTCGGAAAGAGGGAACAGACCCTGAATATATTTGTCATTACTGTCTGGAAAAATTTCGTTCTAACAAGTTACCATCAACGTGTATTTTAAATCGACTTGTCGTAGAAGAAGTTCCTTTAGTTATATCAGAACTTAACGATTATGAGAAACTGTTAATCCAGAGAGCAAAAGCATTTCAAACAATTCAGAAGATGGGTACAGTTTCCAGGAAGAATCAGCCGCACAGTCAAATGAACAATAAAGTCATTGGAAGAACTTTTCATTTGCCGTTACCAATGGAAGAAACACTAAAAAAGGTTTGCCCGTTAACTGATCCTCTTTATCTTGAACATGAACTGTACATCCTTGTGAGAGGGATACCTACCAAAGCGAAAATTGTTTGGGAAAATTTGGTAGATATAAAAAAAGTATTTAACGCTCTAGTATGGCTTAAACAAAATAATCCCCTCTATTCCGAAATTAGGCTACCGGGTTCTCCGGATTTGTTGCTAGATAAAAAGTTTCAAGATGTCGAGTTCCAAGTACAAGAGGAAGACATCGGACAAATCGATAAAGGTGAATGCATAATTGGGGATTTGATCGATCAAAAAGCTGAAGATGATAATAATATGCAGAAAGTCGAGACCGGACCCAAAGCATTCCTCACCCAAATGTCAGAGTCAAATGAATACTATGAACAATTTACAATACACCCAATGTATTCTGCCAAAGAAAATGGAACGGCTACTGATCTCTATCAGATGTTGAAGATTCAAGACTTAGCACTACCTAACTATCATAAGTATTTAGATTTGAAATGTTATCCAGACTTGTTCCCATATGGTGTTAATGGACAACACGAAGACAGAACTGTTCGACTTACAGACTATGAATTCATCAAGTCCAGATTAATGTCAAAGCATTCGCAATTTAGACTGAATCAGCAATACTTATTCTTTGCATTGAATGATAATAATATCCGTCAGTTGAATAGTGGTATATTCCATAAAATGAATGTAATTAATCCGCGAGAACGGTGTAATGCAGCTAATTACTTACAACAGTTAGCAAAAGGGGAGTTAGAAGGTAATCTGAACACAATATTTGGACGATTGCGAAATACAGAACAATTTTGGCGCAAGCCGAGATGTAATCTGAATTGTATGATCTATCACTATGGTCCAGCAACGTGGTTTATAACGTTGAGCCCCAGCGAATATTTATGGTCAGACTTAATAGAATATCTTCGTGAAGTAAATCCTTCAATTGCACACATGTCCGCAAACGCGTTGATCGCTGCAGATCCTATATCTGTGTCGAGATTTATAGATAACAAATTTCGTGCTATGCTGGCATTCATATGTTCCAAGTCTAACGTCATCGGTGAAGTAACTCATTATTTTTGGAGACGTGAGTATCAGACGAGAGGTACTCAGCATTTCCATATGTTAATATGGATAAAAGATGCACCGATTCTTGGTGAATCTCCAACAGAAGAGATTGCTAATTTCATATTGAGATATGCCACTTGCAGAATGCCTGTAAAAGCCATTTCACCGACATTACAGAGGCGCGTGAGTATGCACCAGAAACATAACCACAATAGTTATTGTCTGCGTGCAAAAACGGTTAAACGTCGTACTACTCGCGCGTGTCGCTTCGGTTTTCCTCGTCCGACATCTGATACTTTGGTAATGAGAGATGTAGCTACGTCCGTGGCCGGTAGAAGACAGTTAAAGTCCAAAAGCAGGCTATACGATCTTCCACGATCTCAAGAAGAAAAATATATTAATGATTATAACCCTGCAATTCTTACCGCTTGGGAGGGTAATATGGAAATACAATTTGTTGGCGAGAAGTCGTCATTGTTAAATTGGTATTGCACTAAATATATTTCGAAATCTGAGAAGAGCTACGTTTCTGAAACTTTTGAACAGATGAGTTCTACGAAATCATTGATCAGTCGTCTTTGGAATGTTGCTTTACGCATGTTGTGCAATAGAGAGTGCGGTGCACCAGAAGCAGCAGATAGTCTTCTAGGCCTGTCTTTGTATGGGACTGATCCGTCGACTACTATCAGATGGATAGATGTAAACATTCTCAGAAGTAGAAAAGTAAAGCCTTATAAAGAAATTCAAGCTATGGATGGAGAGTCTACCGATATTTTCTGTCCTAACATGACAGACTATTATTATCCAAAGAGACCTGCGGAGTTGAACACACTCTGTTTGTATGACTTTACTAAATGGTATGACATCGTTAATATCCGACCAAAACGAGAGGTCGAATGTTATCAGTTGAGTGACGGTAAATTTTTAAAAAGGCGAGAACACCCTTATCTCATAAATCATTACAGAAACGACGTCAATACACAACCAGAAAAATACTTTTTCGCGTTGCTATTGCTATTTCAATCATGGAGAGATGTTGATGAGCTTCTCAATGGGTGTGAAACATATGCCGCGTCGTTTGCATCTGTAGAATTGCAGCTAATCGAAGCGTTGAAATATCACGAGCGATTGACTGAAATTAAAGAAAATTTGGAGCGCGCTAAAGAGTTGATTGAAACGAAGTTGGCTGCCAATGCAGAGGAAGAAAAAAATTCAGATGACAAAGAATGTGATGAGAACGGAATACCGCTAGGTTGTGAGCCGATTGAAGATGATGAGGCTATGAAGGACTTTAAGGATATTGCAGATAAAGACGAGGTGGCTAATGTCACTCAAATGTTGTCGGAAATGAATGTTGATCAAAAACGTATATTCGATAAGGTCGTTGATACCGTTAATTCTGAAAATCACACACTCAGATTGTACGTCAGCGGAGAAGGTGGAACGGGTAAAAGTTTTTTGATAAAAACCATTAGATGTTGGATTAAGCAAATGATCGGTAAAGATACAGCTGTAACTGCTCCTACAGGTATAGCTGCGTTCAGTATTAACGGTATAACAGTACACAGGCTATTCCAGTTACCGGTCGAACACGGCCAGTCACCAAAATACAAAGCACTTTCCGATGTGGCTTTAAAAGTGATTCGAGATCAATTAAAGAATGTTACTTTAATCATTATTGATGAAGTTTCAATGATTTCCAATGTTACTCTGTTGTATATACATCTTAGATTAACAGAAATTTTTAATACGTCCAATGTTGATGACGGCTGGTTTGGTAAGAAACATGTTTTACTATTCGGTGATCTTCTTCAATTACCACCGGTGCGTGAAGAACCAGCTTTCATGAAACTTTCCAAGTCCAAGGCAGAACAATTACTAGACTCATTAGGAAGTTTCGATATTTGGGCTGCTTTATTCAGTTACGATGAACTCACTATTAATATGCGTCAGCGAAATGATTGTTCGTATCGAGAGATTCTCTCACGAGTTCGCTTGGGATTTGTAACTGCAGCAGACAACAATGTTCTTGCAACTAGAAAAATTTCTTTTATGTCGACAGAATTCGCTGATAGAATACAAGAATTGTGTGATTATATTACTCAGTTACCACTTGATACAGTTTGCTTGCTCCCAACGTGCCACTTATGTGATGTTCTAAATGAAGCTATGATTAATCGTATACCCTCGGCAGAAATACAATTGATGGCTCAGGATACTGTAGAGTGCGCGCGTTATAATAAAAAAAAAGCATTACAAATTTTATCTCGTGACGATGCGGACACTTCATGTACAGCTGGTCTTGCTCGAGTTATAAATATTAAAATTGGAGCTAAGGTCATGCTTAGACGTAACATTGATGTTACTATAGGTCTTGTTAACGGCACAATTGGTACCGTTGTTTCAATTACTCGAGCCATCGATACGAATGACGTTGAAAAGATAAAGATTCTTCTAGCAACTGGAGTACAATATGAATTAGACCGAGTCAGCGTCAAATTTCAGGTAATGGATAGAGTATATGCTATTCGTAAACAATTTCCTTTGTGTCTTAGTTATGGCATAACGATTCATAAGAGTCAAGGATTGAGTTTAAAAAATGCAGTAATTGAAGCTGGAAATTCAATATTTAGTTGTGGTCAGGTATATGTCGCTCTATCACGAGTAACTTCTCTCGAAGGGTTACATTTGATCAATTATGATCCGCATTCGATCAAAGCCGATGAATCGTCTGTGCTTGAATATAATCGATTGAGGCAACTGTATCGCCCAGACCTTGCGCAAATGACAGTTTCTAAAGAACACGGACGAAAAGTTCTAGATACTGTTTGGGCTATGCCGAAGCATATAACCGACTGTCAGCAACTACATGACAACAAAGTAAGCAATACCTCATGGCAGATGCATGGACTGCAAAATACAGATGGTGTATCGTGTTACGCTAACGCCACTATACAATGCATATTCAATTGCCAAATTATTAGGGAAAAACTCTTGAAGAGTTCACCTGAAGAAGAAGATGCATTAGCAAGTCTACTGCGTGCTTATATTGATAGCAATAAAGAATTAAGCACACTAAGTGTAAGACAGTTGGTAGGTGGGCCATTCATTGAACACAAACAACAAGATGCGTCAAAATTTTTAATGGCCCTATGTTCAAAGTCCGACATAGTACAGAACACAGTTGAACATAAATTAACCACGAAAAAACGATGTGGAGCATGTCAATATACAATAACCGCGGAAGACCAACCAAATTATATTTTATTATTGACGGTACCGGTGGCAAATAAAACTTTAACTCTGCAGGAGATAATTGACGATACTTTATCTAAATGGAGTACGATTGAAGGACCGTGTGATAGCTGCCGTGACACGAACGGCATTATGAAAACTCAGATGTCAATGGCAAAACAAGTACTAATTTTACAAATTGATTTGATGTCAGTAGACAAACACACTTCAAAAGTGTTTAAAAAAAATTGTTCTATTAAGGCTGTCCCTACGAGTACCATTACCATTTGCGATATGAAGTATAAAGTTAAAAGTGCCGTCTTTCATCACGGTTCGGTCGTAAATGATGGTCATTATACAAGCATGCTTCGGCATGGCAAATCCGGTTGGATTTTAGTCAATGATACAAACGTTAATACAAAAAGTTGGCCTAGAAACGCAAAAGATAGTTACATATTTTTCTTGGAACAGATAAGAAAGTAATTGGTTCATAGATATATCCGACATATGTAGATATCAAAAATATATATGAGATATCAATAGTACATAGATATAGCCATCTGTAATTTTAAGCATTACGCAATGAAGGCAATGCCAAGGTATCAAAGACTATGAATTCGCAAGGTGGGCTGCTAGAAACTCCGCCGTTGCCGGTCCCAAGCCCGGATGAGAAAGGAGGAGGGCTTTGTTACAGTTCCATTCAAGTATGAATGTTAATATTAATATCAACTAAAAACACTATGGATGGTGTACAACAGAATCAAAGTTATCATACAAAAAAAATGTTAAAGACAGTTTATCTGAACATTGCAAGAAGATATAAAAACTCCCAAAAATACTATAAATGGTGTAAAAAAGTCAGCCAAGTATATTAATGTAAGTGAACCTCCTTTGCAAAAAGTAGACAAATAAACCACAAAAACACCATAAATGGTCCAAAAAAACTTGATGTACATAGATGTTTGTTCCTACAAAAAAAAAAAAAAAACCATAAATGATGCAAAAAAGTTTATGTACAAAACCCCAAAAACCCCAAAGCCCAAAAACCCCCCAAAAAAAAAAAAAAAAAAAAAAAACTTGATGTACATAGATGTGTACCTATTTTGCAAAAAGTAGACAAATAAACCGCTCTTTACATGTATTGCCAAGTATATTCAGTTTTAAAATTACACTTGGTGAAAACTAATTCATACATTGATACATTGACCGTAAAGATCATCTACTGAAAACTAAAAAAAAAAATATCAATTTAAAAAAACGAAAAAAAAAATTATAATTAAAAAAACGAAAAAAAAATTATAATTAAAAAACGAAAAAAAAAATTATAATTAAAAAACGAAAAAAAAAATTATAATTAAAAAACGAAAAAAAAATTATAATTAAAAAAAAATTAGATCGAAAAAAAAAATACTTGTCCGGCCGTAGCCGACGAGCTAACTTGACGAGTTAAAATAGATCGATAAATAATACGGCCGGACAAGTATTTTTTTTTTCGATCTAATTTTTTTTAATTATAATTTTTTTTTCGTTTTTTAATTATAATTTTTTTTTCGTTTTTTTAATTATAATTTTTTTTTTCGTTTTTTTAAATTGATATTTTTTTTTAGTTTTCAGTAGATGATCTTTACGGTCAATGTATCAATGTATGAATTAGTTTTCACCAAGTGTAATTTTAAAACTGAATATACTTGGCAATACATGTAAAGAGCGGTTTATTTGTCTACTTTTTGCAAAATAGGTACACATCTATGTACATCAAGTTTTTTTTTTTTTTTTTTTTGGGGGGTTTTTGGGCTTTGGGGTTTTTGGGGTTTTGTACATAAACTTTTTTGCATCATTTATGGTTTTTTTTTTTTTTTTGTAGGAACAAACATCTATGTACATCAAGTTTTTTTGGACCATTTATCACACACTTATTTGGAAGTATCCCGCATCTGATGACTGTTAAGCAGACGTTTCACGCCTGCCACAAAAGTTAAGTCGAGGACAAAGCGATTTCGGGTGAAGCTGCCACCAAATTGTAGGGATAAATTACCGACGTTTCGAAATAGTGATGGTCGGTAAAGTAGATACCAACTTTAGGTAATGCGAGGGTCATTTGCCACAAGATGTCGTCAAGGTCCAACTCTGCAACCGAGTTGCCGCAATAGAGGTACATGGCTTACGTATCAGGGGCGACCATTTGATCAACAAGGCCTTTTTACACCCGATCGCTTCAATAATTTTCTATGTTTTAAATGTTCCATTTAGACGCTACAGAACGAGATGATGCTGATCGGTCAATTGTATTGGATGCGATTCTTGTATACGTATATGTATAGGGCAACGGGGCAAAACGGGGTTTTTGGGCAAAACTAAATTGTCCAATCATTTTTGGATCGGACAAGGTGGCAAAACTGGGCAGAAAAGACTGACGTATCCGATAGGGCGAATTCGGGCATCCAAAAATTATTGGAAAATGACGTTTTGCCCAAAAACCCCGTTTTGCCCCGCTCTCCCCTATACATATACGTATACTAGAATCGCATCCAATACAATCGACCGATCAGCATCATCTCGTTCTGCAGCGTCTAAATGGAACATTTAAAACATGGATAAAAATTATTGAAGCGATCGGGTGTAAGGCCTTGTTGATCAAATGGTGGCCCCTGATATGTAAGCCATGCATCTCTATTGCTGCAACTCGATTGCAGAGTTGGACCTTGACCACATCTTGTGGCAAATGACCCTAGCATTACCTAAAGTTGGTATCTACTTTACCGACCATCACTATTTCGAAACGTCGGTAATTTATCCCTACAATTTGGTGGCAGCTTCACCCGAAATCGCTTTGTCCTCGATTTAACTTTTGTGGCAGGTGTGAAACATCTGCTTAACAGTCATCTGATGCGGGATACTTCCAAATAAGTGTGTGATAATCTACGTGCTGGAATTATTTGTAATTATGGCGAGGGAGTACTTTTCAAAAAGATTTTGGCCAGCTTATGCATTGGCTTCCGAGAGATTTTTACGAGAGTTTTCGTTTTACGGTAACATTTCGTCTGCTCTACTGTTAACACGTTAGTACTGTAGCAAGCTGGGGAATGTGTATATAGTACGGTTGGCACTTGTTCGTGACTCGCTTTCGGGCATGTGTATGTCACCCATTTAAATAATACCGCGAGCACGAACCGCGCACTGCGCGTAACCTAGCCGACGCGTAGGCAAACCGATCGTCGTGACGCGATATCCGGCGATGGCTCGAGTGGGATAAAAGGATCGGGATTGAGTCAGGTTGACCGAGCGTACGCGGCGAGTCGAGCGAGAGCGGGAGAGAGAGTGCGGTGGAATCGCGAGTATAGTAGTTCCGAGTTAGGACTATATTGCGTACGGAGGTCGCGCGTTTACTGTTAATCATCATTGTTAAACTATTGTTTATCCTTTCGTGTGTGTTATTTCTTTGTTGGCCGTGCAACCCTGGCCGTGCTGGCCATTTATATATCTAAAATAAACGCCTCGCCTTATCGGCCATTATTGTAATTATTGCCGGCGCAAGTTATTTCTCCCGTCCCGAATCCGAGCACTACCGCAAGCGAAGATAGTAATCGCTTTAACATGTATTATACTCAATGATTGAAAAGTTATTAATATGGATATTGATATTGCTGTCGCTCGCGCGATTGCCAAGCTATCGTACGTAAAACTTAGTACACATATCATACCATATCAACATATGTTAATCAAACATTTTTCTTCCATTGATAAAACGCTGTGACGCTGGAGTGGTTGAAAATTCAGAAATGTAAACGCGATTATTTCCTTTTACTGACAATACGTCCTCTATGGGTAAACCGAATGATCGCATAAAATCGTTTTCCATAGACCTTTGTGCGTAAGTCTATGTACAGTGCATAGTACATTGTATAAGGAAGCTAGGTAAAAATCTTGATATTCATGAATTGTTTGAAATACACAAATATTGAGATAATAATTTCGATTTTCGAATAAAAAGAAAAAACATTAACATGCTGCCATGTGTGAAATTTTCAAAATGAAGAAAAAGTATCTTATCATTCGATAGTTTGATTATTATAACAAACTTGCAACTTTTGTTTTTTTATTTATTCCACATAATGATAATGCCGGAACCATGAATGCCGACTGATGACGCAACGGCTGCGGCGCTTTACTAAATTTAACAATTGCCCCGTGTGGTATAAATATTTTTCAATTAAAAAACTAAAACTTGTAAAGATCGTGATGTAAACGGTGTATAAAATTTCAGCTTTGAAGACCAAATCACCTATAAAAAAACATTGAAAATCGACCCGTTTCTGGCCACCAAGCTTATGCATTGTCTTCAAAGAAAACAATATACATAGATATAAAACGGTCACTTGACGATAGTTGTGAAACACAAAAACAAACTCACCTGGCATTCTACTCTGTATGTCATTCACGTTCATGTCTTCTCCGCCCCAGGGATTGTTGTAGAATGCTTGCAATTCGTTTGACATTGGCTTGAAGAAATATTCAGACATCGCTTTGTCTTTAAGTTGTTTACTCCTTTTTGGAGGAATAGCTGGCACATTAAAGTCCGTGAATGGCCTTGATACAGCTTTCTTTGGCCGTTTTGGTGCACCGGCGACTTCTTTGTTTATTGTTGATCCACTCAAGGTTTTTCCTTTGGTTACTGTGGATGCACTCGTGGTTTTTCCTTTGTTTACTGTGGATACACTCGAGGTTTTTTCTTTATTTACTGTGGATACACTCATGGTTTTTCCTTTGTTTACTGTGGATACACTTGTGGTTTTTCCTTTGTTTACTGTCGATACACTCGAGGTTTTTTCTTTGTTTACTGTCGATACACTCGAGGTTTTTCCTTTGTTTACTGTTGATACACTCGAGGTTTTTTCTTTGTTTACTGTCGATACACTCGAGGTTTTTTCTTTGTTTGCTGTTGACACACTCGAGGTTTTTTCTTTGTTTATTGTCGATACACTTGAGGTTTTCTCTTTGTTTATTGTCGATACAGTTGAGGCTTTTTCTTTGTTTGTGACTGTTCGATCTACGGTACTCCCAGCACCCGAGGTGCATGGACTTTCCGTCGGAATACCAGCCAACGCGGAGTTCTTGTGTCTCGTTTGATTCGACTGTTCGATATTGACTATGTCGTTTGATAGATCGACCGAACAGATTTCTCGGCCTCTTGCTTCATCAACCACTTGTCCGGCAGTGATATCGACTGTCTTGTTTGATAGATCGACCAAACACGTGTCGCGGTTTCTTGTTGCATCCGATTGTCCGGCAGCAATGTTAACCCAATTGGTCGCCTCGTTTTCGGTCGTGCTGTTGTCACTGTGCGTGTTAATCGACAGTCCTGTTCCACTCATCTGTCTTATTTCATCGAGACTGGAAGCACCTCGCTGAATTTGTGTGCAATTCAGTATCAAAGTATCGCCGTCCGGACATGCAGGTTCGACGGATACATCGGCAGTGTCTGTCACGGTATGTGCAGCTTCGCTGGAAATTGCGTGCGTTGCTGATGGATTGGATTCTGTAACCGGTGATTCTGAAGATGCATCGGGTGTCGAAGAATCCGTTGGCAGATCGCTGCACGATACTGAGCCGTTGTCCTTTTTGACGGGTGATTTGTTAGTTTTCTTCGAGCCATCGTCGACCGATGGGTTGCATTCGTCTTCTGAATCTGGCAGTTGAATAATCAGTGGCGGCGGTTTAGGTGGAACCGGCACTTCCACGATAGAATCCTCCGAATCCGAACTGATGACCAGAGGCACTACAGTCTTTTTCTTTTTCCTCATTTTTTTTTTTTTAGAAACAACTTCGTATTTGTCAGTCTCAATGGTTACACCTGTATCATTCGCAGCGTTGGGTTGGCTCAATGTTTCTTTGCTGCAAGCCTGCTTGCTCACATTTCCATTTAGATTCTTTTGTTTCCGTTTTCGCCGGTTGCTACGAGTCAAAGCATTTTCTTGATTTGTACTTAATAGATCGACGTCGGTCGGATCGTCAGCACGACTATCCACCGTAGGAGTCTCTTTGGGGATCGGCGTTACGTTTGGTCGCCCGATTGTAGATCCGTCTCGTTCGGTATTTTCGGGAGGCAGCCACAGTCCTTTCTGCGCGAGTTGTCTCTGCTTCCTCCCAGCGGATCTTACACTGACGGGCCGTTGTACGATAGCTTCGCGATCTCTCGTACTTTCGGATACCTCGCTCAATACCCAATCACTTTTTGGGTAATACAATGGTCCAATGTCCGAATTTTGGCGATCGTCGATGTCATTGCCAGGCGTTAAATCTTCTACAAAGTTGTTAGTCGGTAATTGATTTTCTGTATTCGCCGGTGTGGGGCCACCATCGGTGACGCTCTCGTTCGATACTAATGATTTGTTTGATGACACAGTCGTCTCCGCGTTTTGAACAGCGTTCGGCGTTGCCTTATCGTTCGGAATCGACGATTCGTAATCTGGTAAGTACGTTTCGTTCGAATAATAAATCTCGGCGTACAATCTAACTTCTAAATCCGGATCGTACTCTCCGTCCTCAAAGTCAATGGGTTTCTGTTGACATTAATTTCAATTTGTTATTCTGTACGGTTTAGCCGCGCTAAAATTGAATTATGTAAGGAATTAGTTAGGTTAACTCGTATTAATGTGTATTCACCTCGTTTGTAACATTATCAGAACTAGCCATGTCTCGTTGCCATGTGGATGTAATTTTGCCGATATACAGTACGCCTTGAGAAATAAATAACCACAAATATACGTGCCAGACGAACACGCATACTCGAGGACACGAAAATATTCGGAGATGTGGACAAAGAAGCAAGACAATGTAGTCTTCTTCTTCTTCTTCAATTTGACTGGGCTCCCGGAGCTGGAGACCAGTCTGGCCACAGAGAAAAACTTGCGCCGGCCAACTAAACAATGTAGTCACTGCTAGCTACTAGATGGAAAAGCACATGGCGTGAACGAACGGCAGTTGATGAAGCTATACATTGTAACACGACGCCGCGCCAGAATAACTTGCGGATATAGACCGACGGAAACCGCCAATGAATGGGCAATAATGAGTGGTAGTAACCAATAGGGCGCAGCGATTCTTTCTTTGTCTCAGAAAAGTAAAACATTCAGGCGAGCTGGCTTGCCGACACTTCTCCTAAATCTCATAATCCCGAACACTCCAAACGCCCGAAATTCATTCATCCGATGTAACGTTTACCCGAAATTGTAATCTACCGAAGGACTAGAAGACCGAATGTTGATTCGTCCGAATGCTCAAGAAGACGAAATATTATTTTGCCGACTTGCCATAATCCCGACGGTTTAATATACCGAAACATCGATTGCCCGAAATCCATTCACCCGACGTCTCATTTGCTCGAAAACCTGTTTTACCATCGTAGAGCTCGTGATTACCGACGTACACTACATAGGCGGATGATAACTTGGCTCCCTACAGTAAAAACCTATAGTCGCCTCGCCAAGAGATTATCCAAACCTTGCACTGACAACGAGTTTACCTTACACATATCGTATCAGCTTACCCAGTTACCCAGATAGAAAAACGTGCCGTCAAACGGGTATCGTACCATTGGTACCGTGTTTTGTCTATCGGGGTACGTAATCGATACGTCCTTGCGATATATTATTATATTTGCGCATAAGCCGTACGCCGTTTTTATTTTGACCGATTGATATTATTATGGTATTCCTAACCCAGATAGAAAAATGACGGCACGGAGATGGAACGATGGCTGTACCAATTTTACGATACCCGTTTGACGGCACGTTTTTCTATCTGGGTAAGATGAAACGATATGTGTAAGGTAACTCGTTGTCAGTGCAAGCTTTGGATGATCTCTTGGCGAGGCGACTATAGGTTTTTATTGTAGGAAGCCAATTTATCATCCGCCTATGTAGCGTACGTCGGTAACCACGAGCTCTACGATGGTAAAACAGGTTTTCGGGCAAATGAGACGTCGGGTGAATGGATTTCGGGCAATCGATGTTTCGGTATATTAAACCGTCGGGATTATGGCAAGTCGGCAAAATAATATTTCGTCTTCTTGAGCATTCGGACGAATCAACATTCGGTCTTCTAGTCCTTCGGTAGATTACAATTTCGGGTAAACGTTACATCGGATGAATGAATTTCGGGCGTTTGGAGTGTTCGGGATTATGAGATTTAGGAGAAGTGTCAGCAAGCCGGCGAGCTGGAATACTAGCTGCTCTCGCGCGAATGTTTGAGTACAGCGGAAATATTCTAGCCCTGTTATTTGATAGGATTCTTTCCCTTGGAATATATCATATATTCCATGAGGTATTCCATACGGTTTCGAACGGTAAAAGTCCCGACCCTCTCCAAAAAAGTTGTAATTTCACCACAATTCATGATTATTTACAAGAGGTTTTTATAATTTTTTTCAGAATTTTCGGACCGTATTTTTTTGAGATATCGAAAAAATGAACTTTTTTTTAAAACCTCTATATCTTAAAAACTATGAGCCGTATAAAAAAAACGCTTGAGACATAAAACTTGCAGTTTTAAGTAAACTTTTGAAAACTAAATTTTGTAGATTATTTTTAATGCAATAAACGTCAATTTCTATGAAAAATAGACGACAATATTTTTTTTCAGCCAATATGTCATGTTTGATTTTTCTTAAGAAATTTCAGAATATACGCTCAAGTGTGTAGAGTGATCTCATATTTTTGTTTGGATGGGCGAGACGCCTGTTTGATAGCTATGCTCCGTTTAAGATCGATTTTTCATCAAAAAGACAGATATTTATCACTTTCCATTGGATTTTATAAAAAATTATGACACTATCCACAATAATGGAAGTTGAAAAATCAAATAAAAAAAGGGATTGGGGATTTTTCATTAAAAAAAGGGATTTTTTTAATGAAACTCAGACGCATACTCAAAAATATATGTACGAGTGTTATGAGACGTGACGTATCTTCGAATAGTCCTCAGACTATTCGACGTACGGACTAAGATTGCGGGAAAAATAAAGAAAAAAAAAAAATTACTCGATCTCAATTATAATTTAATAGTGAAAGAATGGCCGAACAATGTCGATTTCAACTGTCCTCATGAGTATTGAATTTGCCGCGTTCTTTTTAGCTTCGCGGAAAACATGGCGGACGGAAGTAGACGTCACCAGTGCCAACTGCCAACTAACTAAGCTCGTACGGGGTGGTGACATTTTCACCGGGGGACAAGTATTTTTCGTCGATCCCTCGGGGCTTTGCACGCTTCTTTTAACATCGGGTACGTTGCCTCGGTTATTTAAGCTTTTAATCGAAAATTCAATGATACTGCATGCGTTATCTTGACTCCATGCTCCATGCAGTGTTAGCGATAGCGGGTGAGTGAGACTTTGACACTGAACTGTTTTTTTTTCTTTTTTTTTTTTCTCCCGTGAGCCTCTTCACTGACAAGACTACAGCTTTTTGATTTAACGCTTCTGACTCGATACAATACTTGTTCCAATCGTAGGTTTATTTTTACACGGAATAACCCGGCTCCGCCACAATTTTTTCCTCGAGTATGCGTCTCGCGCATAGGTCATTGGTTTAATTTAAGATCGCCCTGTTTCGGACGTAAAGTAAACTTCGTATTCCAAGGTTACTACGTATTCGAAGAATATCGTTGTCATTGTGGGCATTATTCTGAACGATCTTGTGACGCGACCCATTTTTTTGCAGAGTCACCAAAGGATTGACACATTCGTTCGTCGAACCGACACATCTTTCAACAGAGAAAAATGTTCCTTTGGGATTGGTTCTCCGGAGTCCTGGGCTACCTTGGTTAGTATACCTTTGTCGATTCGAAAAAAGAAAAAAAATACTTATTGCTGCTTACTTAAGCGGTCTAAGAATCCTCGGTCATCTAAAATTATTTAGTAGCACACAATGTGCCCTTTGGTACTGATATTGTTAATTATTATTCATTTATGCGTATAAACGAACAATGTGTACAGTCACTGAAAGTTTCTTAGGATTTCCATGAGCCATGCATCAGGGAAAATTTCTCATTGTCGGAGTACCAGGTTTTGGTCAACATGCCCTGCTACACGCAGCTTTGGAGGATAACTATATGTATCCTGATCCAGTAACGCCTTTGCGCAAGTCTTTTTACAATCAATGCATGATCGGTTTTTTTTTTGTTCACAGGCTTATGGAAGAAGAGTGGGAAGCTTCTGTTTCTTGGCCTCGATAATGCTGGCAAAACCACCCTTCTCCACATGCTGAAGGATGATCGGCTGGCTCAACATGTTCCCACATTGCATCCAAGTAATTAACGACTCCTAACCATCCACCTTGATTAAAGACTGTGCATAAGCTTGGCACCCGAAAATTGTGTAGCTTATCATTTTCTTTTTTTTTTTCTTTCTGCACTGATGACATCATGACGAGATCAGAATTTTACAAGTACAGATGATTTTTTCAAATTTCTCATGATATAGCGACTGCAGCATATTTATTTATTTATTTATTCATTTTACAGGATAGACCCTTTTACTTACATACAACAATAAAAAATAAATCAGTAAATAATGGAAGCATATCTAACAATTAGAAGAATATCACTAATTATTACTAAACTAATGATTTGTCCATTGCGGATAAATAATTGTCATTGATAAAAAAATAGAAATGTGTAAAGACCATGTGTTAACTGTATGTACAATTCTGGCCTTGTCATCTTGATACCCAATTAAGAAAAACTGCTAAAATTTCACCTGGTTTTTGGGTGTGAAGCTTATGAATAGCTCTCTACTAGGTCCTCATGTAAATTCTAGGGTACTCAAATGTGTCCAAGGCTTTTTTTTAAATCGAACTGTTTGATTCATGAACTATGGACGACGAGTGACGACGCGACGCTTGGAATATTTGTGAAAACAATTGATTGAACTTTCACCCATCAATGTTTCCACAATGAGATGACGAAAATTCAAATGAAAATTTAATGTTTTAGCATCTGAAGAGCTGTCTATTGGCAACATGCGCTTCACAACGTTTGATCTTGGAGGTCATACGCAAGGTATGTTAAACTATATAGTATAGTTAGTACAGGGTACAAGCTGAAAAATCATGAAAGTTCATAAATCTGATATTTTTATTGTATCGAAAAAAGTAGTCATGAAAAGTGACTAAGCAAGCTAAGGTTTTTTTTATTCGTTACCTTGAAATCAGTAAGTTATTAGTTAGGAAGCTGAATATTTGATATTTTCAAATACTTTTAAGGAATGGAATATTGCTTGGGATTTGCAAGTTTTGGATCTATGCATACACACAGTACATTATAGTTAATTTTTCGAAGGTGATTTAATAGGAATTTTTAAGACAAACAGTGCCCATAGGATCAATAGTTTAATAGAATTATTCAATGGCCAATACAGAAATTCTATATCCATTTCAATGCCACCGACGTAACTTGGTCCCATTGCATTTGTATGAACTTTAGAGTATGAAAATGTCAGATTTCAAATTTTTTATTTGCTCATATAATTAAACAATTATAAAATATTGTTTTCTGTTGTTTGCATTTTCTTTTCTCGACATCTCCACAATTTTAGAGGGTCAATTGTATCATCCCACTAGAAAATGTTCCAAAATTGTAAAATCTCGAAAGGTACAATTTTTTAATCATGAGGCTCGTCAAACAATTCTAAGAGCTGTCCGAAATGAATTCTATATTATTTATTGATTTATTGATTTATTTGTTTACGGGACATGCCCTTTCACATGAGAAATTCAGATAACATAGTAAGTAAAAAAAAAAGAAATTAAGTTCAAACTATTATCTTGTATAATATATTATTTGTTTTAATCATGCCACCGTTAAAGAGATACGATGTTTTTCGCACGCTATTTAAATGAGAAATATTAAATTCTTTTGGCACCTCTTATAATCTTATAACTAATGTTATAAACATTGCCAGGTCACAAAATAAAAATATTATACTTTTGGAAATAACGCAATTTTGATAAATATGTTTATGGGAGACCATTGATTCAAGCGATAATTCTGTAGGCACCTTGTTTTTCATAAAAATCATTAATATGATTTTTATGAATCTGAAGAAAAAAGTAAAATACATTTGATCTCTGAACAATCAGCAGTAGCAAATTATGCGCGAATTGATGTGCGATTTTATTCAATGAGAAATCGAAAAATTGTTTGGTACTTTTGCAAGTTTTACCTGACTTAGTGTAAGATGAAGATTGTACAAAGTGGGTACAATGGATATTTTTCATAAATCATTTCTTTTTTTACATCCTACTAATAATAAGTATAACTGTGATCCATGAGTAATACAATTTAAAAAATCGTTATTTTATGCTTGAAAGGTCCTGTTATTTCATGAAATTTCAGTCGAGTACGTTGTTCTACACTATCAGTTCCGAAACGAATATAACCTTTTTTTACCTTAAGGTGAAATACCGCCGCCAGTTACAAAAACTGTACTGCATGCCGTTTTGAGACAGCAGTCGGCTGATAAAAACGCAAATTGTCTTTCCTTGGAGAATCGACAGACGTAGGGAAAGACGATTTTCTTTTGGCTCGGATTGGGGGGGGGGGGGGCGGTCTCAAAACGGCATGCAGTACAGTTTTTGTTACCCGCTGATCAAGATGTGAGTGGGAAGGTGTTCCACCTTAAGAAAGAATAATGTTCAATTTTTTTTATTCCATTGCGTATTCACATGGTTTAAATTTCCCGTAGCCCGAAGGGTATGGAAGGACTATTTTCCCGCTGTGGATGCCATAGTATTTTTGGTTGACGCGAGCGACAGATGCCGGTTACCGGAGTCGAGGGCCGAGCTGGACGCCCTGTTGACGGATGAGCAACTCAGTGTGTGTCCCGTACTTGTCTTAGGCAATAAGATTGACAAGCCAGGTGCTGCGTCCGAGGACGAACTTAGAAATTGCTTTAACTTATACGGTCAGACAACTGGAAAGGTATAGTTACGACAGTTATTACATTTTTATAAAATAGTACTTTGAAAACCATTGTAATATTCAAATAACTATTTCCAGGGAAAGATCGCGCGGGCTGATATTTCTGGGCGACCTTTAGAATTGTTCATGTGCTCAGTTTTGAAGAGACAGGGTTATGGGGAAGGCTTCCGCTGGCTCGCACAGTATATCGACTGAACCCACGTAATTATCAATCTAAAAAGAACACAGACAACATCCCGTAAAAAACACATACACACACCAATTTATACCATCGACAGTTTCCCTCTGTTTCTCTTGATTTGGTTCGTCCTTCACACGAAGCCTTTAATATTATATGGATAAAGACGCTCGTTTACAACTTCAAAGGAGTTACAAGAACCTTCATCGGATATCCATCGGGAATGTTCGATCCGATATTAAAGTACCATAAAGCCTGCATCATCGGCAAGAAAAGGCTTAACAAATAGCATGAGATTTCGAATTACTGGTCAATCTCATGTATAACAGTGCTTCAAACCACGGCAACGTAAAGAGGGGGATATGAGAATTTTGATAAATAAAATCACGAATGAAAAATAATTATTTAAGAATACTTAAATCTTATTCAGGGTTGTTCCTTCATTTAAGGTGTAATGATTAGTAAGTGAATGAGTAGGGTTTGTTGCTCATATTTAACACATTGTTTAGCAAAAAAATTACCGAAAAGATCTTGTCCGAACAGTTGACTTTACGAATAATAATAAATCAGTGCGTGAGATATAATTCCAAACACGCATTCGTATAACTCATATATATCATTCGAGCTTCCTGTGAAAAATATTGTTAATGTGAAACACAAAAAAAAAAAGAATCGATTGTCAATGACTACATTTGATCGGAAACGATATGTTTCTTATTGGCAATCGATGGTTTTCTAAAGGATCAAATTGTCTAATATTCCTTTAATTACGAGATTAATTTCGTCCTCTAAGATACTATGAACGGCTTACCGCCATGTTCAAATCAGCGATCCAGCGGCTTAACTTCGTATTTTTTTTTAATCGAATTTCCCGATTTAGTTACAGTTTACACTTCGTTTTATCGAGATCATTGACAATCCCAAACGTTCGCTTCATCTACACACTTCATATAATAACAATCTATTTTCGGTCATGTAGAATATAAAAAGAGCTACGTTGTGTTACCATAAGACGTGATTGAAATTATTTTTTTGATTCGTTTTACATAAATAATAAAAAGAACCCGATGTATTGATAAAGATGTATATATTGGCATTCTATTTTAGGGTAGAGTTAATCGTAATATATACACTTTGAATTCTATAACATTAAATCTCCGCCGGCAGGTACTTTTGAGAAGAAACTCGCAACGTGCTCGCTTGTTACTTCCTGGAGAAACTTAGGTTTCCAAACGGGTTTCTGATCCTTGTCGATCAAAAGAGCTCTGACTCCTTCGTAAAAATCGCTGTTACGTGTAAGAGATGCACAAGATAATCTGTACTCCATTTTTAGGCATTCAGCTAAACTCAGGTCACGTCCCTTTTCGACAGCCAGTTTAGTAATTTTTAGTGATGTCGGCGACATCTTTGATAGCGAATGCAGTACATCATTGGACCATTCCGTACCATCCGTTTTCAACCTGCGTAATAAATTATTTTTACAAAATATTAAAAAATGATTCATTGTAGATTTTGAACTCTTTCCACCGGACGGGGAAACATTGTAACATTTTGGGCAGATCTGCAAGTTTCATGTTCATCCATGGTACGAGAAAAATAGCAGCGTCCGTCGAAACATTTTTAAGCTCAAAATTGGAATTACCTGTAAATTATATCCTCGACAGACTCAGCTGAGAAACATTCGTTAATCTGATTCATGTGTGGTTGCAAAGAAAAATTCTTTTCAAGATTTTTCGGTTGGAATTCATCGAGAATTTCTTCAACAACACGAGATCCTGGAGTTAACAGAGCCTCGGTCAAAGCATCGAGTCTTTCAGCGGGAATGTAATGTGTAGCGATACCAGCGTGCAGTACATCGATTCCTAAAAAAAACCAATACTTATTCTGTTAAGAGTTTATAAAGTGACGCAGTCGGTAATAAAAAATTATAAACTTTTTTTAACGCGTGGTGGCATATACAATCGAATGAGATGTCTCGTCAAAAGTGGAATTCATGTTAGCTTTCGATGGTACTTATCTCTTGATCCTACATGCCAGTAGCCTTGCAAAAAAGTTGGTCTATTTCAGCAGGTGGGGGAGAAGGTGTTTCACTTTGTCTTGATTCTTATTAATCGGCTCTAAATAATTAGTAGAATAATATACACGATGTCTATTATTTGAACCTCGTAATCTGTGTCCTGTGAGGCCCATGTAAAGACCAAGATTTCCCTCCAAACGCGGCAGAAAGTAGGTAGCACCAACATCCGGGTACAATCCTATAGCAGTTTCTGGCATGGCAAATATTGTATTTTCGGTCGCCACACGATATTTGCCATGCACCGACAGTCCTACTCCACCACCCATCACGATCCCATGAATGAGGGATACGAAAGGCTTCTTGTATGTACCAATATGATGGTTCAATCTGCAAACAAACAGATGCGACGTATAACGTATAACTCAACGATGAAGACTATAGTGCGTTCGGAATAAACATTTGACATTTTACAGGGAAACGAAACTTATTATGAAAATAAGTGGTAAGGAGCAAACGACATTGTCAAGTTGTTGCAACAAGTAATTTTAATATATGTCACTTATGCGGTGGCTTCTTGCAGTTAGTACTTGGCACCAAGTCTACAGCTATATATAAGCTAGTAACAACTAACTTTGAACGGTGTTTCGAACTTCGCACAGCAACATTTTTATTTGGAAATACACCACAGACAGTTTTTGTGGATATGCGGAATGAAACATCTGAAAAGTTAGTGGCAAATCGAAAGTTATAAAAGATCTAATTACTCGTGTTCTATACGAACATACCATTTTGTTCTGTATATTCCGACTAAATATATATGGACAACGTTTAATCAGTAAAACATTTTTCAAGAAGAGATACAGTGAAATATTAAAAATATATAAACGAGGCTTAAGGAGGGAGTCTCGCTGCGCGCTGAATTCGCATAAGTTCGACAACAATAAGAGAAAATTGCAAGTACTTCTTGATGGTGTAAAAATCTGAAAAAAATCATGTATACTAAAGGTACTGAGAAGATTAATTTTGCAAAAAAATAATTGCAAAATGTTATTAACAAATTCATCAAAAAATTAATTGCTTAACAAATTACCCGGCAACAAAACTTTTTTTTTTATGAAAATGATTCTTTTATTTTTCTGAATACGGATGAATTTTTTCAGATTTTTAAGTAAATGTTGATTTTTTATTTTTTTTTATAGAACAAAACAACGATTACTTAAAAATCGTAAAAAATTCGTATGTATTCAGAAAAATAAACGAATCATTTTCATAAAAAAAAAAAGTTTTGTTGCCGGGTAATTTGTTAACCAATTAATTTTTTGATGAATGTGTTAATAACATTTTGCAATTATTATTATGCAAAATGAATCTTCTCAGTACCTTTAGTATACATGATTTTTTTCAGATTTTTACACCATCAAGAAGTACTTGCAATTTTCTCTTATTGTTGTCGAACTTATGCAAAGTCAGCGCGCAGCGAGACTCCCTCCTTAAACGGCATTGGTATATTGCCTTTCCATTTTTTGCCATCTTCAACAAAACGGTTACGGTAAAGATTGTTTATCAATTTTTTATACGTTCATAGAAAAAGTTTTGGACACAACAATAAAAAATGAGGAAATTCATCGCTCTTAGTTGATATTTTGTTAAATTTTCAGCTCGATAGGTTATGAATTGTTCGCGTGGGGAACCTTAAGAGGAAGGGAAACTGCTGTGCGTGCGAGAGAGATAGTTGCAATTTTCAAAATAACTTTGTTCAATGGTGCTAACTTTTTTGAGAAAAAATTGAATTCGGGCCGGATACGAAATTATCGTGCGCATCTGGCTCGAATTTGCTTTTCCTTATAAAAATGAGCACCCTTGAGAAAAGTTCATTACAGTTTTCATTACCGACCGCGATATTTCACTTCACTTAATGGTTACTTTTTGGGAAATTAAAGAATTTCAAATTCCCGTAAAATTTAACGGCCTTGATCGATTATGGACAATTTCAATTCTAAACATGGTTCAATGTCGATGCATTTATGCGCTAAATGAGGTCGATAAATTCACGTTTTCTCGGATTAGAGTTTATGATAATTTTTCGAAAAATTTAAATTCTTGCAAGGTCCAAACGCTTTTATAAATTTTTGCCAAATTTAATTCCATTGATCATTGGTAGGTATGTTAATTTGTGTACAGTTTTAGCTCAATAGCTTGAAAATAGCAAAAATTAGAGCGCCAATGCGCAGTCAAATGTTGAGTCTCATGGAATTGCAAATCAGGCATCAATTCTGAGGAAAATCGTAATGAACAGAGGGAAGTGATAGCTTTACGAAAGTACCGAGATTCAACTCACTGCCTCAATGCATTCTTGAGTTATAAAGACTTTACAATTTGCAATTCCATCACATGTATATACGCATGAATCGGAACGTCAGTTTGAAGTTGCATTTCTCGAAGTATTAGATTATGTACATTCACACTAATCTTTTGTTAATTTTTTTGTTTTATTTTTTTTTAAGAAAGAAGCTTTATCTGAAAATCGTTGATGAAAAAGAAAAGTTGAGCTTTTCTTTTTCAAGATTTTCAAGATAATTATGTGAAATACCAATGAAATCTCATTAGTATGAAAGAAGCAACTATCATTTGCAATCAAATATTTCTCTGGCAAAAACATCACTGGACACAGAATTAAATTCATTTGAAAGTTTCAACCATCTGTGATAAAGACACAAGCAAAAATGTATCTAAACCCTGTTGGTATTTGATCTTGTCTTAAACAATATTACTCTGAGTTTGGTTGCTGTATTGATGCCATTTTTTTTGTATTTCTCTTTATGTATTCCATGTACAAGAGAAAGCATATGCCACAATTGTCTTAGGATCACCGGGGAATATCAACCATACTTATTACCTATATTCCTTATTGACTGATTACCTATATTCATTTTTAAAGAATTCATGCCCATGAATTTCTCCACCAGGTTCATTTAAAGCAAGCACAATTGACTTGACATCGCCGCCAGCACAGAAAGCTTTATCCCCTGTTCCTTTTACAATCACTGTGCGTTTGGAGCTTTCCCAACTCTTCATTGTCGGATAGATTTTATTCACCATAGATAGATTTAATGCATTTAGAGCTTTAGGACGATTCAATACTAAGAGCCCTTTGTCTCCCGTCTATGAGAAAATATTTAAACACACAATATATATAAACTATAATACATGTGCGTAACAATACTATCCACATAAATGAATATTCACCTCTTGCAATAAAACATCATCCTGGCTCTGATTGGGATTAGCAGTCTTGTTTTGTATCGACATTGTTCGTATAAAAAATTCAATTGGCACCCTGGCCCTATTTGGTACTAAATTTCGAATTATAATTTCCATCTATTAATTAGAAAAACATGGCATTAATTAAAACAAATTTAAATCCTTGTTATAGTAAAAAAATGTATGGTTAAAGTTACCATGCTGGTACATGTAATTCTAATAATTTCCGTAAATGTTCTGGGTAGACTTGAGTGAACTTACGATCGACGATTTACGTGGCAATCAATTTCACATTCACGACAGACCTTGGCTTGCGTAGGAATTACTGGTTACTGCATATCTGAAATCAAATATCATATTCATATGTTAATAAAATGATTATCACATCAATATGTAACCATTCACACGACTGAGTTGGACATTGGACTGAATCAGAGAACATAGAAGTATATGGAAGCGCAGTCCCCGTGTTAATATTTGGCACAGAAAAGATAGTCCCGATTTCCAACTGTAGTTGGCGCCGCTATGTATCGGTGTGCCCAACACACGCAAAGAATCTCAAGCAACACCCCTCGTGGTTGTCTCTCTCATACTCATGTGTATCGGACTATAGCGTTCTCTCACTCGCGCTCATGCAGGAACGCGGTTGGGCGTGTCTTTGAGTTCGCACTGATGCTTCGAATATTTTAAGATTTCCCTACAAACAGAACTCTATGCTAGATTAATACAATTTCCTACTAGAATATTTAATTAAAATAGTAATAGATCGGTTGAAGCGTTCAAAAAACATTAACCGAAATAGCAAAGCAGCGGACTAACAGATTTTAATCAACTGTCATAAGTATATTTTCGAGTGAGTTGGTGTCCGAGCCGTCAAAGGACTTTCTTTTTATTTTCCTAACCGGGGGTCAATTCCGTCAAACGCAATATTTTTTTCCTTGTCTTTCCTTACTGCAACTATCTAAATGGCAGTATTTTTTTAGCGTAAAGTTAAATAGTCACTCTAAATTACATCCTTACAGGCAGGTAGATGTAACGTGATCGCGCCGCAAGAGCGAGGTATGTTCTATGATTCGTGCTCGCGGTGGAGTGAGAAGGAAACACGAGTGTGTTTCATATGCTCTTAAACCGACATTGAACACGTTTTTGCGGTGGCGTGAAGAAATTAAGCATTCGCAAACCCAATTAGCAAAGCAGCGGCCTCATGACTTTCCATTAACTTCCACACATAGTTTACCAAGCGAGCCAGTGGCCGAGTGGATGAGGGCTCCGCTTCATAACTGGATATCCATGGTTTGATACCGTCACCATGTTATTTTTTTTTCTTTCTTTTTTTTCTTATCTTAATGTCGCTACAAACAAATGCAAAATGCATTTGATTGTAGCAACATTGAGACGCAGCATCGCATTATACTAAAAATAATTACTATCGTGGCGCAAATAATTTATTGTTTATATGCAATCATAAATAGATTTAATTTATAATTTTCATTGTGATACTTTTCACAGAGAATACTGAAATAATTTGTGCCACAATAACAAGTATTCTTAGGTATGATGCGACGCTGCATCTCAACGTTGCTGCAAACAAATGCATTTGTATTTGTGTGCAGCAACGTTGAGATAAGAAAAAAAGGAAAGAAAAAAAAATACCATTGCGACGGTATCGATCCATGGGTGTCCAGTTAAGAAGCGGAGCCCTCCCCCACTCGGCCACCGACTCGCTTGATAATTTTCGTGTGGAAGTCAATGAAAAGTCGCGAGACCGCTGCTTTGCTAATTGGGTTTGCAAATGCTTAATTTCTCCGCGCAAAAAAAAGGTCAGAATCAGTTTAAGAGCATGTGAAATACACTCGTGTATCTTTCTCACTCCACCACGAGCTGAAACGAGATGAAATACTAGTGTATCTCACGCTCCCGCAGCGCAATCACATTACATCTATTTGTTCTTAAAGATGTAAATTTAGGGCGTTTAACGTGAAGCTAAAAAGTGCTGACAATTAGTTTGTAAAAAAACGAACGAAAAAAAAGAAAGAAAAAAAAGAAAAGAAAAGAATAAAACATCGCCCGCGACGGAATTGAACACGGGTTGCCGGAGCAAAAATAGAAGCCTTCAACCACTCGGTCACTGACCAATTGGGAAAAAAACGTGTGAAACTCGATGAAAAATCGCGAGCCTGCTGTTTTACTAATCTAATCGATATTTTATAAAAGCATCTATTTTTATCCAATTTGTTTACAAACTATACTATTCATATGTATAGATAAATTCGCTTCATCATTTGACAGTTTTATGAGCATTATTGTGCTATCAACAAACTGTCAGCCCCCCCAAACATTCAAGGCTCGTCAGTGCGAGCGAGAACGCATGAGTACTGGGCGGAGCTAATCGAGTTGCAGCGTGTGCGTTCACATCGATACAGCCAGCGCCAGAGGTGGCTGGGGTACTCACTAACGGGTACCCCAGCGAAACCGTGCCAAGAGCTCCCATAAGGATTACGCTTCTATACACATCTATGTTCTCTGGTTTAGCACAGTGATGTAAAGCCGTAACGTGACTATCACGTGACCGTTACATGACCGTTACGTGGCCGTCATATCGCACCCTTAGAACAACAGTGTAACAACTTATATGGTAATCCCATAAGAGATGTTGCACTGTTCTAGGGGTGCGATATGACGAACGCTAAATTGACAAAGATTACCAAGAACCGGCGATCACCATACATCTACGAATTTTGTGACGGAAAAAATAACGGAAAAAATCATGACCGTCATTTTACATCTATATAGATGTTTACGTCACGCCGGTCAAATGCAAAATCATCATGCATTCAAAAATTTGATGACGGAAAAAATGACCGTCATTTTACATCTAAGTGGATGAACGCCGTCATTTTACTACTGATCAAGACGCTTGTCATTTGCTTGTCACGTCACATGACTTCGGATAAAATGACGGCGATTTTCACATAGAAACTTGTCGGAAACGAAAATGATATCACGTGATGGTCACGTGACCTTTCACTGACGCAAGTATAAGATGACGGTCATTTTACGTCACTAGTTTAGCACGATAAACTTACGGTAAGTCGCCGGTAAGTAGAATACTTCCGTCGAACTAAAAAGTTATTAGGGCGTGCGCAACTTTACCGTTGTAACGGATCTAGTTGCCCTAGCAAGTTGATGGACTGCAAACGAACCGAAAAACGGACACGTCCGTTGGGGAACAAAACGGACCGTAAAAAACGACAAAACGGACTGTACATTTTTTGTTGGCGTTTGGTCTTTTTTCTGTTGCGAAAACCGAAAACGGACCGAACGGTTTTTTTTCGAAAAATTTTTTTGGTCCTTTTTCGGTTCCCACAACCGAAAAAGGACCAAGATCGTATTTTTATTCTGTCCTTTCATTAAAAACAGAATTAAAAGCAAAACAACAAAAAAATAAAAAAACTTAGCCAACAATTTTTATAAAAAATGTTCGGTGCTTCCTCGGTTTCCGCAACCGAAAAAGGACCAATCCAAACGTACGGTCCGTTTTACCGTTTTTGCGGTCCGTTTCGTTCCCCAATGGATGCGTCCGTTTTTCGGTCCGTTTTTTAGTTTTTTTCCCTAAAAGCAGCCGTCCGTCAACTTGCTAGGGTGGTAACCACGATATTAATAGATAGTTGAATTATGCGCGGCGCACGATTTGTCCAATTCAAATCCGACTCAGCATTTACCCCGGCGGGACTCCACGAAGGAACGCGAGCCCGACCCACGACTAGATAACGTACTTACTGGAAGGGTTCAACCACCCCTACTCCTGAATATCCTGTGTGAAGTCGTCAAGCAAAATTATTTATCCTTGGTTTGGGCCGCATGTTTAAGGATGATTCAAGGATGGTTCGAGGATAATGTTTCCCGTGTTAGAGGACTCAAGGGTGTTTCAAGGTAGATTCATGGGCGATTCAAGGATCGTTTCTTTTCGATTCCTAAAACATTGAATTTGTAGTTGACCAAGGATGGTTCGTGGATGATTCGAGGAATTTTTTTCGATTCTGCCATCATTGAATCATTAGGTGAGCAAGGACGTTTCAAGGATGATATGAGGGTCTCAGAATTTTTTCCAGAAACAGATCATGATTTTTAAATTATACTGAATTAATAAAATATGAGGCATTCTTTATCAACCGAGCTACTTTTTCGGTCGACCTCTCGAATGTTTTTAAAAATTGTCCAGTTTGTAATACTACTTGAGAGAGGCTTCCGCGATTTTTTAAAGATTTTTAAAGTGCCCCGTTCAGGACTTACGTATTTTTATAAATATGAGTATACATATCTAAAAAAATATTGGTCACTCAAAAAATTCGTGGGAACATTAACTTTTTTATTTTTCATCATCTTGCGAATGACGGTAGAGTAATAATTTTCCCGATAGGGGAAAGTCCGTTTACGTTAAAAAAAAAGTTAAAATCATTTTTTTCTACTAAACACACATCTTCGATTCTGGTTCCAATTTTACAGGATATTTTGTATGACGATTCTCAGTTGGCACCGCCAATTGCAATTTTTACGGTAATATCACCGAAAGAACTACCAGTTGTCATTTGCCATAAGTTCAACCATAAAAAATGAAAATATCCTCATATTAAGGATATCCTTACCAGAAACGCGAGGGGGCTGCGGGAGAGGGGCTCCGCTGAACGCGGTAGTTACTGTGCGAGAAATAATGGTGATAGAAAGCAAGTATGTTAGAAAGAGATGAACGCTTAGTTTTTTTAACGGCAGTTGAAAACGAGACCGTAGACCTTTTTCAAATTTGGACACTATCTGTAGTAAAGTGTGCTCTTGGAGTCGAGTTGGAACCGTGATAGGAGGCAGTCGAGACGCTCTCGCGATTAGCCGGCGCCAACCATTTGAAGTCAGGAATATAAAACTCGAACTAGAATCCTTTACAAGTTATATTGAAATAGAGCCATTTCTTTTCTATTGGATTTATCCGATATAAAAACTGTGAGGTGGTGAACTTAAAAGGAAGAAGAAACGCAGGGAGCCGGCAGGATCAAGAAAGAAGTTTTCGGGTACGCAAGCTTCCACCAATTTGCAAGAACCGCCTGGAAACCACGCGAAGAAAGGCTTCAATTTAATCTATCCAACCCGAAATACCTCCCAACACCTATAATTGCCTATAAATTTTATTAAAAAATAATTCACATTAATTAATTCTTATTAATAAAAAAAAAAAAATCTCTTATGATACGAAAAGGACGCAAGGTAAGCCCTAGTGATATTTAACGTTAGGAGTAGTCGACGGTAATTATGGCAGATCTAATAATCCATGACGGTGTCGAGCAATTCCTGGAGGTCGGCAGTGAGCAAACAATAGTGTCCTCACGGCCGGAATCTGGAAGCACACAAGAAAAAAATTTAAATAGACTTCAGCAGCCCGACTCAAACAGAGCTATAAATAAGAATATCTCTGACTCAAAGAAAGGTACTAAACGTAACGCCGGGGAAATCTCGCCCGTAGCACAGAAACATAAGAAATTAGCCAAGAATAATAAGAGTAAAATTGACGAAGATAATAATACATCCGAATTAGACACTAGCAGCTCTGTCTCTGATGGCTCTCTCGAAAGTCTTCTTCCGGCTGGGGAGATAGAATTCGACTTAGCCACGGTAGAGTTTGCCGAAAAACAAGCACAAAACAGGTATGAGGAGCAATTTGAGGGTCCCTTCACTGTCTATGTAGTAACCCTATCGGTTTATCGTTACCCCAAAACAACCGTAAAACGACGGTTGCAATCCGCCATAAAATCTACCACTTAGCAACTGTGTTTTTACCATTCCGCTAGACTTCGGTAGTGCCCGTGGTTGAAGCGTATTGCGAATGGTTGCTTATTGGCTACTGCAACCTCAAATCAACCGAATTTCTACCATCGCGCATTTTTTCGGATAGGACTGCAGCAACCTAGAACAACCGTCATTCGACCATCGCTGAATTTTTCTATTACGACTGTGACAACCGACAACAACCGTTATTCTACTATTGCTGATTTTTCTCCTTACGACTGCGGCAACCGAGAACAACCGTCATTCTACCATGGCTGATTTTTTTTTGCCTTACGACTGCAGCAACCATGGGCCTCCGCGTTTCTACCGTCGCTCATTTTTTTCTCTCATTAACGCGTCAACCGGGAACAACCACGGTAACGGTGTTATAAGTCTCGATCCCCAACAAAAATTGGTTGCGTCTAATACGGACCAAAAGAAAGTTTGATGATTATTTAATCATTAATTTTCATTTCTGTCATTATGAATTACATAGAATCACGATACATTTTTAATATCACGCAACTTGATGATGAAAAAACCTAACGACCTAAAGTTGGGCTCGAACCCCGGACCCTACGCATGCTAACCTATAGTACTTTACCGCTATGCTACCGCCTATAATTAAAATCGTATCCATTTCCGAGGGCATTTGAACGTAACAAGAGTTGTCTGACTTGAGCTGAATGGTAAATGACTACGTTTTTTTACTAAATTCGGTCAATATTGTTATTGTTATTTTGTTTATTCACCAAACTCGGTCAATACTGTTTTTTTATTAAAAAAAGATATGGCTGTTTCGAAATTATCGATATATATATTGTTCAAACAATCGAATTCCAAAATTGAATCGATGTTTACCAAACTTGGTCATTGTTGTTATTATGCAGATAAAATAACAATATTGACCCTAAGAAATTGGCGATATTAATTTATTAAACAGTCAATTTTCAAATATTAACCGAATCTTACCAAACTTAGTTAACATTGTTATTTGAATAAGAGAACAATGTTCTCACTAAGAAATCGGCGATGTAGATATTGTTTAAACAATACATTTTTAAATATCAACCAATCCTTACAAAACTTTGTGCTTATTGTTATTTGAGAAAAAGAACAATATCGCTCCTAGGAAATTGTTGTTATATATTGTCTAAACAATATATTTTCAAATATCCACCGATTCTTACGAAAGTTGATGAATATTATTACTTTGACAAAAGAACAATATTGCCACTGGGAAATTGTCGAAAAATATTGTATAAACAATACTTTTTAAAAGATAAATAGATTCTGTCCAAACGTATATTTGCGAGCAGTTAACATATGCGGGGAAAAAAATCTAAAAAAAATAACTCCGGAATAAACATCAATGGTTATTAATGTTAGGTAACCAACTTTGCAAAATAATTGAAAAATAGTTAAATCTTTTTCGCGCGTGTTGCCAAGTCAGTAAATTTTAAAAAATCTATTAAACCCAAAAACGAATATCAAAGAACCAAAAATTGCACAAATGACATAAAAAATTACTCGTCAGGCCGTAAAATACCGACTAGGTATCAGAATCCAAGTGGATGGAATAATTCGACGGGAACGTTCATTGAACGAATATGACTTTCAGTTTATACGTTAAATTGTTGAGACAAGTAATTTTTATAATCCGATACGTGCAATTTTTCGGTTCTTTGATTTTCGTTTTTGGGTTTTCGAATTTTATTAAGTTTTTTTTTAATGTTGTTTCTGAGACGATTTTTTGGGACAGTTTTTTTTTAAGATATGTTAACTGCTCGCAAATATGCTTGACTCAAGTCTTTGACTCCAATCATGATGTTTTTTGTGGGTTGATCATCATCTTTAAATAAGACCTCTTTTTATACCTTCAAATGTTCTAAATCGCGAAATACGATACTAATCGTGTTTGCGTAGATGTTTAAGCTCAAGACTCACGTTCGTGAGATCCCGGGTTCGAACCCTACTCCGGGCGATACTTTTTTTTATCGAAATGCGGCATTTATCAATGTATCCTAAAACAATGGAATTTATCACGGGATAAGTTCAAGCGAACATTTTTCAATAATATTGAACCGTTTTTCGATGCGGGCTAACCGTTGTTTTCCTATCAGCGACCGAACAACGACCGTGAAACGACCATTTTTATAGTAGGATCGTTCTTCTATTAGTGGGTCGGAACGGATGATGATAAATGTGAAAAATTGGTAATCGTGAAAAATACATTTTTCAGTTGATTTTTCAGTCAGAATGAACACGTTCGCATCTGCTATCCAAATAGAGCAGGAGAGAAACTCCCATCTCGGTGTAATTTTGGAGCAAAATGCTCTAAAATAACTGCAGGCGACCCATGTATAGTGATCAACTTCATGGTTTAGATATCAATGTTAGTTTGGCTGAATGGTTACGGTGTCAGATTGCCACTCAGCAGTTCTAAGTTCAAGACCCGTGTTAGGTACTCTTTTTTATTAATAATTTTTTTGCTTCCTCATAGAGGAAGCTTTGTGACGGTGAAAAAAAAAAATTTCGAGATTTTAATGAAAACGTGTTCAGAATGTTCCAAAACATCGAAAAATCACATTTCGAAAAAATGTCCGGATGTGTGCGTGCGTGCGTGCGTGCGTGCGTGCGTGCGTGCGTGCCCGCGTGCGTGCGTGCGTGCGTGCGTGCGTGCGTGCGTGCGTGCGTGCGTGCGTGCGTGCGTGCGTAAATTCAAATGGCTATATCTCGGGAACGCCTCCACCGATCAGGCTGAAATTTTGCATACAGCTTGTGTGGTTAATAGTCAATGTTTCTGCCAAATTTTCAGTTGTTTTTTTTGTACGCCATTTTTAATTTCTTCGAAAATGTCTGTACGCACTGTAGCGCTCGCAATTTTTTAGCTGTCGGGCTAAAATGCGTACACAGATAGAATCTGATCGCCCGAGGATCCCATTAAAATTTCAAGAAAATCGATCCAACCGTTTAAATTTTATGTCATTTGGAATTTTTTGAATTTCATGCAATTTTTTTTTTTTTAGACGTATTTTTTTCTGATAAAATATTCATCTGCGAATAAAATAAGTGTCAGATTCGTGATCAGCGTGAAAAAATACATGGAATTACAGTCCCGGAGCGACAACTAACCAAAAAGTTTACCAGGCATTTTTATAGCCAAAATTGCAAAAATTAATGATTTTAGTTATTTTTAAACAACGATTTCTTTGCTTTCCGATGGCATCGCAGAAAAACCCAGGTGCCTATCGTGATCTACAGCAAGACATACACAAGACGATGGATATGACGGGATTAAAAAGCTAGATAAAAAGGTATCACTAGGAATTCTGGAATAAAGTAAGTGGGATTCGTCCCGTAAATAATGTAAAATAAATAAATAAATAAATAAATAAATAAATAAATAAAAATCGAAAGGGCAAAAAAAAAAAAAAATTCAGGAGCGCATACTTCCATGTATTTTTTCGCGCCAAACGCAGCTTCGACAAAGTGAAACGTGACGATGTTATATTTTTTTTACGCACTGAACCTGAATCGGTCAGCCGTTTTGCATAAAAGTCTAAGACGTTGACGTTGAAAAAAGTTGAAAATAGAAATTTTCATATCGCTTCCTCATAAAGTTGAAAATTGAAATTTTCAAATCGCTTCCTCATAAAAGCTGAAAATTGAAATTTTCATATCGCTTCTTCATAAAAGTTGAAAATTGAAATTCGCGACGCTTCCTCTATGAGGAAGCCAAAAATACAGACAATGCTTCCTTATAGAAGAAGCTTCGCGAATTTCAATTTTCAACTTTTATGAAGAAGCGATATGAAAATTTCAATTTTCAGCTTTTATGAGGAAGCGATATGAAAATTTCAATTTTCAGCTTTTATGAGGAAGCGATTTGAAAATTTCAATTTTCAACTTTATGAGGAAGCGATATGAAAATTTCAATTTTCAACTTTATGCGGAAGCGATATGAAATTTTCAACTCTTTTCATATACTTCTCTCTACCGATAAGCAAGAAGTCATTATAAACGAAAACCAATCGAATTAAATCTATTCATAGTAACATTTGCGATGGAAAAAAGTTTCATCAGATATGGTCAGACATGTCTCTTTATTCTAAAACCATGTCTGATCAGATATGATCAGATATTGTCAGATATACCCCGTTATTATGAGATCATGTCTGGTCAGATATGTTCTGATATAACCATTTTTCTTGTCTGATCATATACGATCCATATAGATCATACATGATTCGTTTTTTCCGGGAGTGATCGACGAACAACCTTAAAACGACCATTTTGAGGGTGCAGTCATTTTCCTATTAGTAAAAAAAAAAAAAAAAAACCACCGCAGCATTACGGTTGTTTTCCCATCAGCGACCGAAAAAGACCATGAAACGACCTTGTTGAGAGTGCGTTCGTTTTCCTATTCGCACCCAAAAAAAAACCATCGCAGCAGTACGGTTGTTTTCCCATCAGCGACCGAAAAACGACCTTGAAACGACAATTTTAAGAGTGGGTTCGTTTTTCTATTAGCAACAAAAAAAAAACCATCGCAGCAGTACGGTTGTTTTCCCATTAGCGACCGAAAAACGACCGCGAAACAACCATTGCATCAGTACGGTTCTTTCCTATTAGCGACTTTCACTTGTTTTGCGGTTGCATCGCGAAAAAAAATCACCGATGGTTGCATCACGGTCGTTTCAGGTTGCTGCATTCCTATCCGAAAAAATCAACGAACGTAGAATTTGAGGTGCTTTGCGGTTGCATCGTAAAAAAACAACCAGCGATGGTGGAAACACAGTGGATCTCAGGTGCAGCCGGCCCAACCGAAAAAATCAGCGATGGTAGAATTTCACTTGTTTTGCGGTTGCATCGTGAAAAAAAATCAACGATGGCTGCATCACGGTCGTTTTAGGTTGCTGCATTCCTATCCGAAAAAATCAACGAACGTAGAATTTGAGGTGCTTTGCTGTTGCATCATAAAAGTACATCCAGCGATGGTGAAAACAGTTAATCTCAGGTGCAGCCGGCCCAACCGAAAAAATCAGCGATGGTAGAATTGCGGATGTCTTGTGGTTTCATCTTTAAAAAACAAATTCACCGATGGTAGAATCGCGGTTCTTCTAGGTTGCGGCAGTCCTGTTCGAAAAAATGAGCGATGGTAGAAACGTGGTTGCTTCTCAGTTGCTTTCGGTTGAAATCCATTTGGGGGCGTGGCCTGTTGGGTTTCGCGTGGTTTCAAGACAGGAAACTCTACAGAGGATCGGTCTGCACAATTTAGCGCATACGGTCGGGACCTATCTATTTAAAATTTAAAAAAATACCTCTGCGGCCTGTGATTGCGGAGAGTCACCTCAGGACCTAGAACATATAATTAAATACTGTCCTCAACTTTTTGCGGACAGAGGACAGTGGCTAGGGGCCCTCAGTAGGGCGAACATATTCCCTCCTTTAGACCTTGTCAAATTATTCAAAGACCCTCCAGGAATGGTAATCGAGGCAGTAATGGAATTTTTAACAAACACAGGATTCAGAGTATAGAACAGTAAGGGGTAAAAGAAAGAGAAAAAAAAGAAATGTCTATTAAAATTATTTTATTGCATCGACTACAGCTGTAGGAAGCAGGATCTAATTCTAGACTTGCGTCCTCTTCGCTCAGAACAGATAATAAATTAGAAGAAAGGAAAAAAAAGAAAAAAAGAAAAAAAAGAAAAAAAAGAAAAAAAAGAAAAAAATAAGGATGTGCAAAGACGCGATCGAGCACGCTCGAGCAGTACATTCATGGCTCGAGCGTGCTCAAGCCACAGAACGAGCGCTCATTCGCTTCAAGCGCTCAGCGGACCCGAGCGCTCAGCGTACACGAGCGCTCATCCAGTTCGAGCGCTCATCTGCTCGCGAGCGCTCATTTACCTGTGAGCGACCGAGCACACGACAGATGCTACCGTATCATGTTTTTCTATTGAATTCGTTGCCCTGCCGTGACGCCAGCAAATTTATTTTTAATTTCTTCATATACCCTATCCTAAATATTTTTCCCAGTAGAAAATGATGGACGCCACGCGTTATTTGCGATTCCATCAGAAAGTAATCGTTCTTTCACGCTATTTTGATCAATTTCTTTATGTTTAATAATAAAAATAATAATTAAATAAAAATTAACAGAGTAATTTGAATAATCAAATAAACACTTAATTATTAAAATTTAAAAAAATATGCCAAAAAAATGTGCATTTTTTTTGTTTAATTTTGTTACCATTTTTCTAAAACTGTTTTTCCACATTTTGGTTGGGTACCGAATTCCAGAAAACTGTAAATCGTCGATCTTAAAAAGAATTAAAGTGTTTACCTCGATGCCCACTGCGGACTTTGCTACCATTTCCCCTATAGCTACGTCCGACGCCCAACAACAGAAGCTCGCTACATTATAGCTATGAAGTGATCTCTACTAGTCACGTGTAACTGTTTTCTTTTTACGCATAGCGAAGTTGGATGATTATATTTTTTCACATGTATACACTTTGATAGTGTAACGCTCACCAATTCGTGGCATCACAGTCGTTCTTTCTGCCAGCAAGAATGAAAACATTTCAGTCGTGAAAAGTGCGTCTAACGAGTAAGATCGATTTGTGTGAAATACGTGTAAGTTCAGCTATTCTAATGTACGTAATTCTTTGCATCTATTCGGTAACTAATAATACAGCTTTTCTGGTGTTTTTACCAACTTACGAAGGATAACAAAGTGTCTCAAGACCTGGCGATGGATGATAATTCATGCGATGGGTTTCCTATACCCGGAAGATCGGAAGAATCAGACACGAATTCCTCCAGCAGTAGTATAGCTACAGACATTGGTAGTATCGAATCAGATATCTCGCGGAGGAGCATTGCCTGGAAATACTTTACGAGCATTGACCGGTTCAGCGTAAGGTGTAACCACTGCGGCAAAATTTTGAGGTCCGCGTCTGGCTCAACAACTTCGATGCTACGACATGCTCGAAGCCATCCCGGTTTTGTTGCAACGAAAGGTATGTTTCACAATAAAAATATTATTTTATTGAAAGGAATATTCGATTTATCCTAACATACAGAAAAATAATTTATTTGACGTCACTGTTTATTTGGTTTAAATAAAAATTTTCTTTCATTTAAATAAATATTTATTTCATTTAAGTAACTATTTACTTAATTTAAATAAATATTTATTTTAATGAAATAAACGATGGCCTTCACATAATTTTTTTTTCTGGGTGCACTGTATGCGTAATCCAACACGCCATGATGGAGGGCTCCGACCATCATATATTTTTTGTACGACACATTTTCTGCGTGCGAGCGTGCATTTTATCGAAAAAGTATGTTCGCGCTCTAGCTTTCGTAAATGTTGAGTTATCAGGCTGAAAGTTTCTACAGAACAAGACTAACATCAAACAAGTTTCGCTATAGAATTTAGTAAAGATCGGTCGAGAGGTTTGGATTTTGAGAAATTTTCAATTTTCCGACAAATATCTTCTCGTCCTGTATCTCATCATTTTTGTTAGATATTTGTCTAAAAAATGCAACATAAATAAACTATTATGGAGTCACGTTTCCTATTAAATTTGAAAAAAATCTATTCACCCGTTTAAATTTTTTAAGGATCTGAATATTTTTTAATTCATACTTCACACCAGTCGCAAAAATCATCGTGAAATATCGTAATCGCAAAAATATTCTTCGCCGCTTCGAAAGATATACACCGGAGATATTATCAGCGGCGAATAAAAAAAAATTAGTAGAATAATTTTACAAAATCGGTAAAAAATAAGTAAAATTAATTTATAAAATCGGTCAAAAATAAGGAAAATAATTTTAAAAGGTTTGCACATGGCTTTCTCATTCATTACAATTGTGCGCATAGCTTTCTCTATGAGGAATCCAAAAATTGATTAATGAACTTTCTTACGAACGAAGGTGTAAAATAATTAGCACATGTCTTCCAAATTTATTTTACACCTTTTTTGTTAATTAATTTAGATGACAAAACTGGACCGGAAGGAACGATGGATCGTAATTCGCCACGGGCCGAGGAATTGTCGAACGCAATTGCGAAAATGATGGTTTGGGACTTGGAGCCGTACAATCTGGTTGATCGCAAAGGCTTCCAGTTTTTGATGTCGAAACTTGAACCTTCGTTCAGAGTACCATCAAGGACAACTTTTTCTCGAGAAATTATACCGAGATTGTACGAGACCGAAGTTGGACGCATTAGACATATAATCTCAAATGATATAAAGGAAGGTACGTTTTCGACGGCCAAAAGTTATGATATCTATCCATATATATACTCAGTGGATGCTTCTGTCTCTATATATGTTTATTTCGAGTTGTCTTTCATTACCCTAGAAATTTATATCATTTCCATTTTCATCGTCGCGGGATTTTTCTTGTACACTATGGTGGTGATATGCAATCGAAAAATGCAAATTATTTTTACCTGAAATTATTTTTAGGTGTTTCGTCTTTAGCCTTTACCACGGACGGCTGGACTTCTCGATCGGTCGAGAATTATATTTCGTTGACGGTCCATTATGTGACAGAAAATTTTGACCGACGCCAATTTACTCTGGGTATATCCCCCTTGACAGCAAGTCACACGAGCGTGAATTTGCACAATGTCTTGGAAACGATGATCCAGGAGTGGGGTCTCATAGATTCTGCTATCGAGTCGACGTTTTTCGTCACCGATAATGCACCGAATATCGTCGCAGCCATCCGTCTGAATAAGAATTGGTTTCGCATACCGTGCTTCGCGCATACTTTGCAGCTGGCTGTCAAAGATTCAGTGAAGGTAATTTAAATATTGCTTCCCATTTACATGATTTCTTAATTGTTCAGAGAAAATAAGTGTATATTCAGAACGAGAGAAAAAATCAAAACTTCATTCATGACGAAGCCTTAAAAACCTTATTCTTATTACATGCTTCTGTTGCTTTAATCTGTTTTGCGGCCATGCTACTTTAATAACATCGAAATGGGCTTTAACAAGTTTCTAAAACAGAATTTATTTTTCTTTGAAGAATTCTGCTGCTTTCAAAGCGATATGTAGCAAAGCTCAGGCAATCGTAGGGTTCTTCTCGCGGTCAACAACAGGCCATGCGAAGCTAGACGCGGCTCAAAAGAATCTCGAACCACAAAAAAAAGTTTTGAAACTGATTCAAAACGTGGACACTCGGTGGAATAGTCAACACGATATGATGGCTAGACTACTCCACTTGAGGAAACCTTTGAGTGTGGTGTTGTGCGAGAGAGGTGGGTATAACTTGAAGGGAAAAAAATAATTTTAATGTCTTTTTGTTTTAACAAAAATATATAAATTTAGGAAATAAGTGTATATGCGGCATTCCATACTATATTGACCTTGGTCTATCGCTTCACATTTTGAATTGTGCCCGTAACTTTTTATATGATTGATTTGACTCTCAAAAGCACTCAGATTTTTTATTAGATTTTACAAAATTGTTTATAATTATTTAGGCTTAAAAAATGAACGTATTGATAACCACAATTTAAAAAACCGAAAAAATTCTCAAAAATCTTGTGTCACATATAAAAAATGTTGAGTTTTGAGTCAGAGTGGGCTGACGTCAGCTTCTACTTATTTCTATAATATAAGAATGACCAAACGATAACCCATAATCGACTGATATTTTCATACCATTTTTTTCACTGTTTTTTCCGAAATACATTCGAAAAAAAGAGAAAGTGACGCCGGCCGACTCCGACTCAAATCTTAACATTGTTGTATAATTGACACGACATTTTTCAAAAATTTTCAGATTTTTTAAAAGTTAATTCTTTTAATTATAAATAATTATAAATAATTCTTTAAAATCTAATAAAAAATCTGAGTGCTTTTGAGTTATTTTATTCATATAATCTAATAAATCTAATAAAAAATCTCAGTGCTTTTAAGAGATAGTTTAGTCATATAAAAAATGTAGACTGACGTCGAAATGGTATGGAATGCCCCATATCTATTACAAAACACATGTAATGTTTCCTAGGAATGCCAACGAACTTCGACGACGATGAATGGGAAGTTTTGACGCAATTCGTCGAAATTCTCGAACCGGTGAAAGAGGCTACAACGCTGATGAGTGGCGAAACGTATCCCACTCTCTCGCAGTACCTTCCTGTGGTCGAAGTGCTGAAAAGGGCAATGAGGGATGATTCGGGCAACATGGATGTTGATTTGGAAGAGCATGCAGAAGATCTGCGAAGCTCCTTAGCCAATGCGTTGAATAAGCGTTTCAGCTTCGTGAATTCACGTAATGACCCGTTGACGTTTGCCATGCTCCTCGATCCCCGTTTCAAAGATCGCTTCATCACAAACGATGTGGAAAAACACGAGGCCTCACAGCGACTGAAATGGAAGATTAATTTGGAAATGGGTGTAGCTGACGGCGATGAGCGCAATGAAGAATCGGGCGTACTGAGTCACAACGACGCTTCCGGTTTGTTAAGATTTCCTTTGAATCCTTACCATGGCCTCGCAGTTCGATTACAAATGAATATATTTATAGGTGAACCCAAGTCGAAGCTTCTCAAATTATTCGACGAAGTTCTCGAATCGGAGAGCGATTCGAAGAAAGACGTCGACCGTGAGCTTGCGGAGTATTTTCGAGAAAAAGTCCTACCTCGAAGCGCGGGAGTGCTGGATTGGTGGAGCAAAAATAAGTCGGCCTTTCCACTTTTGGCCGGAATGGCTAAAAAGTATTTAAACATTCCGGCGTCGCAAACGACCAGTGAGCGACTTTTTTCGACGGCCGGAAATATTGTCACTCCAAACAGAGCCCAATTGTTGTCCAGCCATGTCGAACAATTAGCGTTTCTTCATGAAAATTACGAATAGCATTTGAATTGAGTTACGGTAGATCCGGTAAATATCGAAGTTGTCTTTCAACCAGTGTGGTGGTCTAGTGGTTACCGTGCTAGCCTCTAAACCTAAGCATCTGGAGGTCGACGGTTCGATCTCTGGTACTCGTAGTTTCGTCGAGAATAAAAAATATGAGCGGGACGAAGCTCCAAATATCTACATCGGTTAATCACACGTCGTAATTCTATGTATGAATTTCGGATGTATATAGCTGTAGATCATGTTTACACTCTCGGCGAAACGCGACGCCTGCAATCAAACCTGAGACCGGCTGTGTCGGCATAGGTTTTCCGCAGTTTTCCTATGCCCATGGCAGAAATGCCATGGCAAATGCGATACAGAGGGGGAAGTCGGCTGCGGCCGCAGGGGGGGGCTTAGTAACGCAGGAAAGAATGAAGAGGAAAATTCGTTCTTCGATAATAAAAAAAAGATCTATGGTGTGAATTAATTGTTTTATTTACCTTTTCTTTAGTGAGTCTACTTAGACTGTAAGTATGTATGGTTGTAGTAGTCGTAATTTGGTCAAATCCCATTGAAAACGAATTTAAATTGACTCCGAGAGATATTTTTATTTATTTATTTCACGGTATAAGCCCTTATATATATATAAATATATATATATATATATATATATATATATATATAAATAAAATATTCACTTATAAGTGAATATTTTCTTTTCAACATAGCCGGGATTTAATCACATATCCTATTTTAAGAGGCGAATTACAAAAATATATATGTATATATACAAAAAAGTTTATACCGTGAAATAAATAAATACATAAGCTCGTGTACTTGTTCGATATATCGAATAAGCACTCCAGTTACAGCTGTGCATAAACATTCGAGCGAAATGAGTGTCGCAGTGCATTGAGCGCTCATGAGCGCTCACGAGCTTCTGCACGCTCGAACGGAATATTTTCGCCCTGAGCGGTGAGCGCTCGAGCATGCTGGTGCTCGTGCATATCCCTAGTGTCACTGAGCGCTCGAGCTAAATGGGAGTTTGAGCGGATTGAGCGCTCATAGTGAGCGCGAGCACGCTCGAGCGGAATAGTTTCGGATTGATCGGTGGGCGCTCGAGCATGACAGCGCTCATGCACATCCCTAGAAAAAAAAGAAAAAAAATAAAAAAAGAAAAAAAAGAAAAAAAAGAAAAAAAAGAAAAAAAAGAAAAAAAAGAAAAAAAGAAAAAAAAGAAAAAAAAGAAAAAAAAGAAAAAAAAGAAAAAAAAGAAAAAAAAGAAAAAAAAGAAAAAAAAGAAAAAAAAGAAAAAAAAGAAAAAAAAGAAAAAAAAGAAAAAAAAGAAAAAAAAGAAAAAAAAGAAAAAAAAGAAAAAAAAGAAAAAAAAGAAAAAAAAGAAAAAAAAGAAAAAAAAGAAAAAAAAGAAAAAAAAGAAAAGAACTTCTTTGTTTTTATTTTTAAAAAAATCATGAATAAAAAATAAAAATAAAGAAAAATTTGGGAGCCTAATAAAGAACTGGAGCCCTATTTTCGAGTTCGCTCGAGATTCGTTTCATTCGAGACTCCCTAGATTGTCGAACGAAGTGGTTCGAGCGGTATTTTCAAAATCTCACCGGCATCTCACGATCGAGAATTGTCGAACGTAAAGTACGAGGGGTCTTTAGCGTTCGACATTTGGATCTCGTATACGAGATCATAGTAATAACGTACAAAAAGTGCTAATTTCAAGGTTTGAGGTTATGTCTGTGTTGTTATGTACAGTGAAATAATATTTACATTGCGCCTCGAAAGTTATTTTAGATTAATTAGAAACAGTTCTCTGTATTAAAAAATGGTATGTACTAATCTATATTAACTATAATAATATAGCAATAAATGTGGGTACGTTAATACAGAGTTATTGGTCTTGTTATACACTCCGCTTAATAGCAGAGCGTATAACAAGAACAATATACTCTGTAATATCAATTGCTATACATACATGTAACATATTTCTGTTACAGGCTAATCTGATAAATAATAATATATTTGCATGGAACCTAATAAATGAAGCCGAAGCGCAGGATGAACGAGGTGACAGAATCTTTCATGAAAGATGAAATCCATTTGAGTTACCAGATCGACAGTTTGTTAGGTTGTTTCGTTTAAACAAACACACAACAGAAGCACTGATCGATATAATGAATGATTATATCCCTGATCCAACGCGGGCATCAGCATTAGATGTGTCAACAAAGGTAATGTTTTATTTTGCTTGATTTTACATATTATTTATCTGTACATAATTAATTTCTGTATATTTCCATAATGTGTAGACTATGACAGCCCTCAAATTCTTTAGCACTGGAAGTTATCAATCAGACATTGGGCATAATATATATGCTGCTATATGCCAATCTTCCTGGGGATCGATGGCTATATGCCGACCGATGAGAACGAACGTAAAATTAGGTCTCTACTATACCGACCATAGTTAAGTCGGATAGTTATGGATCAACCATGGGTTACCATTGACATGGTGTCGGTAAAATACCAACGCCGCCATCACTTACCGGACCATGGCTCAACACTACAACAGGGTAAAGAAACATGCAGACTTTCCCAGCGGGAACCGGGAACAAAAGAACCTCTGACTAACGGCCAAGCGACCCGCCATTCCGTCGCCGCGGGAAAAACCGTCGCCCAGCTGAACAACACATTGTATCCTCTCTTTTTACTATTTCTTTAGTTTTACTGGCCACCCAAAAAGAATATTCAACCCATAAATAAACCGTCATTCACTAACTCTCTCCAAAGGGATAGAAGCAATAAATTCAAAGGTTCGAACGGAGAAAAACCAATCGCCCTGCTCAAGTGACTTTCACCACTTGAGGCAAGGCACACGTGGACTTTTTGTTTCGTTTTTCTCTTTCTTACATTTTTTTTCTCATTCTTTTCTTTACACACAAGGTACATGGCCACAAATATATGTATTTGCGTTATATATTATATATCTATATACCACCGTTATTATATTCAAATCAGGTTCTCCCTTTTATACTCGCGTAGCATCATTTAGCCATGCTCATTTTTTATTGGAACAATTATTGAATCTTACGTTAATCTGCATATCTATATCATTTTTATTCAAACATGTATTCTTTTCTCTAATACGAAAATTAAGTTAGTTTCTATATACGTAAAATAAGAATAAGTACAATATAGTGAATATATAAATTAACACCTAAATATATATTCACTACATACATATGCGGATATATCTTCTATGTAGTTGGGTAAAAACAGCCTTGTATGCGTTTTTCCCCTTTCTACACTGAGCCAAAGTTCACGCCTATATAAGCCAGCCCTGCCTCTAGGTTGGCGCTGAGTCTACCCATAGACAATAGGCAGGGAGTCCGTTAACGCCTGTCAAGATCCAAAAAGGATCACCGCAGTCAGTCAGTACTGTGGTGTTCTCCAAGGAAGCAACAAGTTCTTCCTTCAAATAAAATCAACATTTCTACTTTTCTCAGTTTAGGAAAGAATCCTAACCACATTTAAATAACTTTAATCATTTCTTTTAAAATTATATATTATTATTTCCTGTGAAAGTGAACTTAAAATATAGTTTTATTTTATTTAAAAATTCAAAACCAAAGTGAGTGATTTATTTAAAAACAAAACCTGCTACGGAGTACTCTAAGAGCAGACATCCATCGGTAAGACCATTCGGTGTTCGATTAACTACCACTCATAAAAACAACCCTATGTGTTTGATTGTCGCTCTAAACCAGCACATCTACGCATTCTATCCCGATATTTAGTTGTGCTCACTTCTAGCACAAAGATATCTCCTCACCATTAAACAATCCTGCGCGTTTGATTGTCGCTCTAAACAAGCACATCTACGCATTCCCTCTTAAAATCTAGTTGCGTCTCAAACGAGCACGTTTGGAATAGTTATCAATTCAGATACTGGCTGTTGCTCATTTCTAGCACGTCAGTTTTCTGTGGGAACTGTGACTCACTGTGACTCACTGTGCAATTTCAACGAGCGCACTTGGGTAATAAGCTATATTTCCCATTAATCCTCTGAGTGTCGTTTGTCTGAATACCGGGTTCGTTTTGCCTTATGGGTAGACGCCGAGGAGGAAAGAAATTCCAAGAAAGACGCGAAAAAGCACGTGCGTTCGGTAAACCGCCACCGAAAGGCACTCATAATATCCCGGTGTACAAACGCCTATTGCGATCGGCCATAGAACAATTAACCGTAAAAACGGTAACGGTAAAACAAAAAATCAGTATCGTGACAACCGAAACGTTTAAAGGCTCAATCACGATAGTCGACAAGGGAACTAACGTGAAGCATAATAAACCGGTCGGTATTGCTACTCGTTTCGTCAGAGAGCCACCGCTTATACCTGCGGTAAGGGACTGGGACACGGCATCTGAGGTATCGACCCTCATCACCGACGAGATCGCCACATACCTGCCGGCCGAAGGTTTTCGCGATTTACAATATCGGCAGGCGAATTTCTACATCGAACCACCAGCGGTCGGACACAATGAGGATCTGCCATACCTAGTGGAGCCACACTCACCAGAGGTGATCACTATCGACTAGAGGAACTCAACCCGCTACGCCTCAACGCTCTCAAGTAAGTACTACGCTACCAACTTAAACCTTTCCTTCCAATACAAATTCCTACTAATTTCTGCTCCAATCCCGGTCTGGCACATTCCAGACTAAATCCCGGAGTATAATAAAACTGACCAGTCTACGTTCTCTCTTTCTATTACACTGCGACGTAACAGTACCAAAAATAAACATTATAACGTTATAACATGCAAATACTTACTTTACGTCATCTCTCCCAGGTTTTTTGTGCTCCCTGTATTTGATTTAGCTCGCCGCTAATCGTAGTCCACAGTTGCTGCGATTTGTTTTTCGTAAAATCTCTTGTAAATTTTCCAGAAATCAATTTAGGGTTGCTATTTACTAAAGCAATGAGAAGTTGTTTTTGCTCTTCAGTGATATAATTTCGTACTGCACGCTCCATGGTATTGTACGCTTGCAATTTCCGTGTTCACCCGTCCGTAGACGAAACAGTAATGCTTTTAGCTTATCCATTTTCACGCTACTTCCTCTTTTAACTATTTTATTAAAGGAAGGGTCGTGGTAACATGTGTTATTTAGCACGGAGGTTTTGTTAACACCTCTACGAAGATTTTGTTAACATTATTCACGATATATACATATTCAAGGCTTCAGGTACGAGCAATAAAACACTCCGCGCGCTTACCGTCGCTTCATTCATACCGAGTACCGAGGCTCCAGAGGTCTGAAGGTCACATGTTGTGGGTATGCGATCCTCGACAGGTCGACGTTCTTCTGGCAAAGAAGTTAATGTTTTGGAATTTGTTCAATAAAGATTTCTGTCCATGTACTTTTTACCGCTGAGAAGAACTTGGCAGAGACAAATACACAATAAGCGCATATGTGTAACGAATTAATTAAATGAATGATATATGCATGTATTTTATTTATATTTATTGGTAAAGAGTTTATTTATCTTATCTATCAATAAATAGGTAAGTTGAGAGAGATTCGAACTTGATTTCTGTATTAAATAAAACAATAATTAATCAAATAAAGCTATTATACGCATTGACACAATTCTCCTATTTTGAAAAGCCCTCATTTTTTTAAAACAGCTATCTTTCTATTAGACTAGCTTGTCCATTGGTTGATGAGTAAAAAGAGCAACTTGGCAATACTGCATTCAAGTCGCATACGAGATACCGTTCGAAAGCCATGTCGAACGTGCTCGAAAATACCATTTTTTCGTTTCGTTCGACTCGACCATTCCAGCATCTCGAGCGCTCGAGTGAATCTCGAGCGAACTCGAAAATTGAGCCCCTGGCACTTGGCTTAGTGGCCTAAAGCCATCACGGATAGAAGAAGAAGAAAGTGTGCTCTTCAGTCGGTTACTTGTTTATTTCATTTGAACAGAAATCGGCAGAGAAAAACGCTACATTGTATCCTTTTTGAGGTTAGATCCGATTCTTCCCATGTTAAAATGCGCAACTTTGAAATCTGTAGAAAATGGTTACGCAGGTTTGGTTTAACAGTTTAATTAATCAGTAAAAGATTACAAGCGATGTATTCCGGTAGAATGTCCGTTGACAAGTGAGGGAAAAATGTTTGACAAAACATAAGCGAGAGAGTTGCCGTTGCATAGAGCTGGTAAACCGTGAATTGTTTTTAGCCATATTCCAACACTCCCCCGTAAAAAACAGTTACACATCGAATAAATGCGCATAGATTCATTTCAATCCGAGCGCCTCAATACACTTGAGTTTTCGTGATGACCAGTTTATCGCTGCTCCTGCCAATTTAAAAGCAAAACCGGTATAGGACCTTCTGTCGTCAGTATTTGCAACCCAATCAGCATCTGCGTAGCCAATCAGTTCATTCTTGGTTTTTTCAAAAGTCAAACCCGAATCTTGAGTCCCTTTTAAATATCTCAGAACGCGCTTTGCGGCTTTCCAGTGTTCTTCGCCTGGATTTTCATTGAACTGGCTGAGAGCACTCACAGGATAGGCTATATCTGGACGTGTATACGTTGCGAGATACATTAATGATCCAACAAGGTTTCTGTAGGGGATCTTCTCCATCGCTTTCTTCTCGATGTCAGAGACCGGACACATCTTCTTCGTCAACTTTACAGCGGGATTCATTGGACTTGCTACAGTCTTACAATCTTCCATGTTGAATCGTTGAAGTACATTCTGAATATATTTCTTTTGAGTCATGCGGATGGTCTTCGTTTCGTCGTTTTGAGAGAATTGCAGACCCAAATAGTAATGAATTTTACCTAGATCTTCCATCTCGAAGGATTTCGATAGACATTTTTTCAATTCTTCCGTCTTTTCTTTATCGTTTGACGCAATGATCAGATCGTCGACGTAGATCAGAACTATCGTTAATTTCTCGTTCCTCTTGTATATATAGACGCAAGTATCGGCGTCGGATGATTTCATTCCGAGTTCTTTTAGTCGCAGATCCAGTTTACGATACCATTGTCGTCCCGATTGTTTCAATCCGTAAATGGACTTTTTTAAAAGACACACTTTGTTCGTCGGTAGATCTTGCGGATCAAGTATCATCGACAAACTTTCCAAAATCCATAAAGATTTCTTCTTCGAGTTGGCCATTCAGGTATGCACTAACGAAATCCAATTGCTGGATTTCAAGATCAAGTTCCGCTGCCAGTCTCATGACAGTGCGAATCGAACTGGCTCGAGTAACTGGGGCAAACGTTTCGTGATAATCCACGTAGCGCTCTTGGGTGAAACCCTTAGCCACTAAACGTGCTTTTCGACGTTCTATTGTCCCGTCCGATCGGAATTTGGTCCTCAGTACCCATTTTGATCCAACGATCTTTCTTCCTTTCGGGTAATCTACGAGAGTCCAAGTACCATTTTTTAACAAAGCTTCATATTCTCGTTGAATTGCTTCCTTCCATTCGTCGGTGTATTGTGATGACATTGCTTCTTTTATCGTCGCTGGGTCATCGTCTTCGATCATTCCGGCGAATTCATTCGCGTCGTAGAACTCTTCTTGCGGAATATCGATTTCTTGTTGAAGTGTGGCTTCTTCAGAATCGTCAGGAATCATATTGTAAAGTTTCTTTGGACGTCCTCTACATCCTGTTCGCAATAGTTTCGGTCGTCCTGGTCCAATCTTCATTTTTTGTTCGATTTGCTGCTCGCGAGCAGTCTCCGATAAATTTTCTCGTCTATCTTTTCGATCGTCAGCTCGATCGTTTTTTCGTGTATCTTCTCGATCTTCTTGATCTTCTTGGTCTCCTTGATCTTCTTGGTCTCCTTGATCTTCTTGGTCTCCTTGATCTTCTTGGTCTCCTTGATCTTCTTGGTCTCCTTGATCTTCTTGGTCTCCTTGATCTTCTTGGTCTCCTTGATCTTCTTGATATTCTGGTTGATTTACTGCCGGGATCTCCACGCCATTTCTTTGCAACGGTTCGAAAGAAATTTCTATCTCTTCAGGTGCTATCTGGGATTCTGCTGCGACCTGAAATTCGTCAAGAAATCTGACGTCTCGGCTAATTCTGATTTTTCTTGATTTCGGATCCCAGAGTCTGTAAGCTTTTGACTCCGTTGAGTAACCGACAAATACGCATTCAATCGATCTGGAATCGAATTTCCCTTTCGTCGTTTTGTCCAGCATGTACGCTTTTACTCCGAATTTTTGGAAATATATGGCAGTCGGTATTCTTCCTAGCCAAGCTTTGTGCGGTGTCTCGCCGTTTAGACTTCTCGATGGACATCTATTTCGGATGTACGTCGCAGTGTAGATAGCTTCAGCCCCAAAATTCGATGAAAGTTTTGATTGGAGTAGCATGCAACGCGCCACCTCAACTAACGTACGATTCTTGCGCTCTGCAACACCGTTTTGTTGTGGCGTATATTCCACGGTTCGTTGATGTTGAATTCCTTCTTTCTTCAGGTAATCTTCAAACTTCTTACTGCGATATTCGTCGCCGTTGTCGGATCTCAGAATTTTTATTTTCTTTCCGGTTTGTTTCTCAACTTCGGCTTTGAATTCTACGAATTTATCGAATAATTCGCTTTTTGCTTTCAAGAAATAAACTTTGCACCATTTAGATTTGTCATCTATGAAGGTGACAAAATATTTCGAGCCTGATAGAGATGCAGATCTCATCGGTCCACAAATATCGGAATGAATCAACTCTAAAATATCTGTTGATTCCGTGCTCGACTCTTTGAATGGAGTCTGTGATTGTTTACCTTGTATACAGATTTCACAAGTCGCCAGTTCTCCTTCGCCTTTGATATTAATTCCGTGAATCTTCTTCTGTTGAATTAATTCTTTCAGATCTTTTCAGTTCAGGTGACCGAATTTTCCATGCCACATCTTGTAACAGTAGCTAATGCTTTGTACAATAATTTCCGTATTTGCGCACCTCCTTAAGAGAAACGGGCACTCAAACGGAAGGATTCGTGGACTCGAGCGTCTAGGAATTCTGGGATGGCGTGTCAGAGACGTTTTTTATAGGGAACGAGAATAATCTATATTCATAAAATGACAAGCTCTCATGTAATTAAAAGTCTTTCTATTCCTTGAAGCCACTTGTTTGAATTATTACCGTTCAAAATATTACGTTAATTCATAACAACATTCGTGAAAAACGATTATTCTGAGGCTTCAATCTTATCTCTCTTTATCTAGAATAATTTAATTTCTTGAAGTCGGAATATTCGGTCGAAAGGATTTATTCGCGTGTGGACCGCACTACGCATGCGCGGGCAGCTTCTCGGTCGTCGTGAAATCCAGCTGGCCGCTGTACTCGGCTGTCTCGTTGTGACGTCACTGCGCGGCGATCGACGGCGACAGCTCGCTCACCTCGCGATTTGCAATTGGTGTTAATTCGACAATTGGACGTTTTTACCTTATTTCAATGGTATAGGAGCCTTCCGGGGAAGTGAACTGAACCCTGGATGTGCCTTTTTCGGATCCTTGGAGTCGGAAAATGTGTCTGATCCGACCTTGCGGCGTTTTGACCGGTCACTTTGGTCACTTTACCGCTCACTCTAATCGTTGCACCAGTTGCACCGAGGTGAATCCTTTTATTCACCCACCGTCTTATGTCACTTCGGATAGGCACTCTTAGTTTCTAAGTCCAGTTCGACACATACTTCAGCCAATTATTCCGCCTTTCTAAGTTCCGTTCGGCAGGATTTACCCGCTCTTTCTCGGCACAGTTTATATATGTCACAACTCCACAAAATTTATAAGTCCAGAGCAGCCCGATTTTTATAAGTCCAAATCGGCACGAAAATTTATAAGTCCGCAGTGACCAAATTTTTATATGTCCGTCGTTGGCACGAATTTTATAAGTTCACAGTGACACACGATTTTATAAGTCCAATTTTTGGCACGAATTTTATAAGTTCACAGAGACACACGATTTTATAAGTCCAATTTTTGGCACGAATTTTATAAGTCCAATTCGGCACAAAATTTTATAAGTCTACAGTAGCACAAAATTTATAAGTCCTTTTTGGCACTGTTTCACGACTATTTCACTTATTTCACTTTTCACGTTTCACTTTTACTTTTCACTTTTATTCGTTGAGAGTTGTCCGCTGGTAAGGTAGATCCGATGAACTGATGATCGACTGTCGAAATCGCCGTCTTTTATACCCCGATTTTGGACTCCCACTCCGTCGGTCCGGCAGATTTCTGGCGGACTCGCGTCTGCGTGCGGTCGCCCGATTATTAATTTTCTGATTGGCTACTCGCGGGGAGCTCCCCTCGCCCTCCAATACCGGGTCGATATTGCTGTGACGATCATCCGGTGTTACCCGCTGAGCTAATGGCGTGCTCGATTGATGCCGTGTGCAACTCGTCGTGTCGTCACTTTTGGCCAATCATCTGCGCCGGTTTTCCCGCGTTTTCGCCTTTCTTCGACCTTGAGCGTGCTTTCGCCGCAAGCCCGCTCGGCAGCGCCGCGGTGCTTCCGATCTCTCCACTGCGCTTGCGCTCGGTTCGATATCGATTGAGCCACCGCTCGATCCTGACCGATGGCGCCACTTACGCGTCGCGCTATCTCACTCGAGTAGTGCCGATCGCAGCTGGTTTGACTCGGCATCGGGTGTTCGCCGATAGTCAACCCGTCTCAATCTGTAAACTTGATTCTTCAGTTCGAGCTATTGTCGCCTCTTCGGCAGATTCTTCTAGAAAGTACAAACTTCCGTTCCTTTTAGCAACCATCACCTTTTCTTTGGTTTTTGGATCAATAACAGATGCTTCAGTCTTGTTAAAGTTAACTTCTAACCCGTGATCCGTTATCTTTCCGACGGATATTAGATTGGAACGAAGATCACTTACGTGTAGAGTATCTTCGAGTTTCGCTGTAAGATTTTTGTTTACGTCGATTTTCACTATACCGACACCATCAATGGAGGTAGAATCCTTCGATGTTAAATTCAGTTTACGTGTCAACGGCTCTTTCATGTTTGCGAATTTCGTCTTGCATTGCACATGTGTGAAGATGCGCCGGAGTCCAAACACCATCGTTCTTCTCGATTGGCGAGAGCCTTCATGACAACACGGCGCATTTCGTGGGTCGATGTCAAAGTGTCGAATGGGCCAAAGTCTCGAATGGTGAGAAGTTGGTCGCATTCGAGACTCTGAAGTCCCCGTGGCGTCGCCGGTGCCGATCTGTTTTACCGATCGGTGAATCGGTGTAAATGTTTAAGTGCATATCAGTGTGGTGCACCAAATGTGAGGTTAGGGATGCAATTTTTCAGTTATTATAATTTTGTATGTAAAATAAATTATTAAATAAATTGATATTCAATAAATATAATGTCGTTTTTTATTGGTGTCATATGTGTTCACATTTTTATACATTTATTTAAATATAAGTGTATTTAATTAAGTATAAGTGTACCCAGGATAGTGCCCTTCGTCGACCTCATCCTCCTCGTCAAAAAATGATGTTAACAATTGATGATCATTGAAGTTTAACGTTACTCTTACTGTTCATATATTCTTATGATTTACTCACTGGCTAGTGAGGACAGATGGGGATGAAGTTCGACTTCCTTGAGCAAAATAGCATAGGGATAGGAAGGAACTAGGGATAGGAAGAAAAAAAAAGAAATGAGGTGTTTCCGCAAGAGTCGTTATAAAATACGAACCACAAGAGAGCCGATATCAGGCCAGAAATTGCTGCGGAACTCAGGGGAATGACGGGCGTCAGAGACGGATCGAATTGAGTGCTGTAGTTAGTCTGTTCGAAAGTCGCGTCCAAGTTCAACGTCAGCCACAATTGAAGCACCAATTCCAAGCTCGTTCCGGAATTTTGCTGCGTGAAATTTTTTTATATTGTCGATTAGATTTCTGTCCCGGAGATTGGAAAGATGTATTAGAATCAAAAGTATAAGCGAACCTGTAAGGAAAGATCGGTGAATATTTTGTCGAAACACCGAGTTAGCCTGGAGAGACCGGACGGCGCGTCTGACATGTTCCACATCTCCTGATTTCTGTCCGACCAGCTGGAGTTCCTGGGCGAGGGTTGTGCCGATCGACTCCCATCGGCCGGTACCTTAAATTTAAAAAATGTTAATGTTAGAGCTGGAACTGTTGGAGGATAGATAAATCAGACGTTGTCTACAATAAGCGCAACACAGCGCATAGAAAACTTTATTCATTAATAGGAACAGAAAACCTTTGTACATGCTCTCGCAGCAGAGGTACCGACAGGACTAGCAATCGTGGCTGCTTCGCTTCCGTGCTAGAGACAGCACCCGAACACACCCGAGCAATCCCGACTCCGATCCCGAGACTGCTCATGCGCGCGCATACCGACGCCTGCCTCTTGTACAGTCGCCGACACAAGTTTACCCCGAGTACAGTTAATGCGATAAACTCTTACTCTTAACAAAAAAAAACCTTAATTCGGACAAGATCGTTACAGATTGGAAATAATTACAACTTCGATAAAAAAAACCTTACCTGTACCATTTCATTTATTATACTGAGCGGCAAATTGTAAGCTCCGACCATCGAGTCTTTGAAGCGAAATTTCTACGCCCGCTTCGACACCATACTCGAGCCGCGCGTCGATCGCTTGCGAAATGCTTCTGAAATTTCAACAGCAACGCTCATAAGTTAATTACGAAAGGCTGAAAAAAATTAGGTCCAGGCATGGAGACAAAAAAAATATAAAGGCGGAGAATAAATTTTACCTGGAACTGACGGACGACGGTACTTTAGTAACGGTGCCCTTCTTCAATGTATTTTTGCCACGTTCAAGAATGTCGTCGAGAAAGTCTTCGATTTCGCTGTCGTCGGATTCCAGTAGGGAGGGTAAATTGAAACCGTTCGACTTTGAGGTGGAACCCGTCGGCTTGGGAAAGATGATACTTTCTCCTGTATCTTCGTCATTATCGAGAACCGTGGTGGACGATCCACTGGTATCGGCTACTGGAGCGCCTCGAAACCTTCCTCCTTCCTACATTAAAAACATTAAAAAAGAAAAAAACTATTCATTATACGTTTATATTATTATTATTATTATTATTATTATTATTATTATTATTATTATTATTATTATTATTATTATTATTATTATTATTATTATTATTATTATTATTATTATTATTATTATTATTATTATTATTATTATTTTTCCTTTACGGAATCCCTAAGGGTTCCGTAAAGAAAAACGGAATTTGCGGAATCCAGGTTACGGATTCCACCAGCCCAGCTGGTGGGTATGTGGGACTCCCGTAGCCTACCCACTAAACCGCCCTCTCCTTTCGATCCTCCCTCAACCAGGAACTATGTTAATATTACTTCTGGTTGGGGGAGCTGTCTGTGCACGTCTGTTCGTTCCGTCTATTCGTTTCGTCTCACGTCAGTTTGTCTGTTCTGTCATTCGAGGCAGCCGTCTGCGTTTTTTCGTCTGAGTATCGTCTCTGTGTAGGTGGCAACAAGTTGCCACCATTCTGTTGTATGGAGCATCACCTCGACAATATTGTCTGGGGTGATGGGACCAACGGTCGTCTCCAGTCTCCGTCTGAGTGTTGTCCAGCGGTCACATTCGAAGAACGTGTGTTCCGCGTCGTCCTGTTCGTGTCCGCAGTATTTGCAGTCCGGCGTCTGTACTCTGTTCATCCTGTAGAGGTACCGTCTAAAATAACCGTGTCCTGTCAGAAGCTGGGTCACGTAAAAGTTTACGTCCCCGAACTCCCTTTCAAGCCACGGTCTCAGGTCCTTTATCAGTCGTCTCGTCCAGTTGCCTGTAGTTTCTTCTGTCCACCGTTGTTGCCAGGTCTGTATCGTACTGTCTCTTTCGGTCGTTGCCGCGTCCTGTCGTCTCGTGTCTGCGTTCCTTTCATAAATCCTCTTGCGCTCGAAAGCAAGAAGGTCTATGGGGATCACGCCCGCCACCACCAAAACGGCCTGTGCAGAGACAGTCCGGTAGGAGCAAGCGATCCGCAGCGCGCTCTGTCTTTGTACTGTCGTCATTGCGTGGCAGTATTTCTTCGTCTTCAGGGCATCCGCCCAGATCTCAGCGCCGTATAGGAGGATCGAGTGGACCGTCGACATTAATAGTCGCCGTTTCCCCGGTCTTGGTCCAGTCGTGTTTGCCATCAGGCGGCTTAAGGATGCTATCCTCTCAGCCGCCTTTCGGGCTGTCTTTTGTATGTGAGGCCAGAAGGTCATCTTCGTATCTAGGGTCACCCCCAAGTACTTGACTTCCCCTCCGGTCTCGATCTCGTGAGTCCCAACCCTCATGGGTAGTCTCGTCTGTATACGTCTTCTCGTGAGAAACGTCAGCTCCGTCTTTTCTGTCGCAAGTTGTAGTCCGTGGTCTGTCATCCATCGGTCTACTCGTCTCATCGTCTGGTTCAGTTTCAGCTGCGCCATTTCCGGAGACCGCTCGGTGATCACCGCCGCCACGTCATCGGCGTATGCGACGAGGAGAACGCCGAGCGGGAGCTCCAGTCTGAGCAGGCTGTCGTAGACTCCGTTCCAAAAGTCTGGTCCAAGTATAGATCCTTGGGCGACCCCCGCGGTGATTTGTCTTGTCACCTGTCCTTCGATTGTCTCGTAGTTTATTCGTCTGTTTCGTAGGTAATCCTCCACTACCCGAACCAAGTACGGTGGCGCCCTGAAGCCGTTTCTGAGCGCCTCCAGGATGTCCACCCACCTGGCCGAGTTGAAGGCGTTCCTAACGTCAAGTGTCGCCAGCAGCACGACTGGTCGCGCTGCGTGACAGTGCCTGTCTGTGTCTCGGAAAGAGTCAACCACCTTCTGGATTGCTCCGATCGTTGATCGACCCCTCCTGAAGCCGTACTGTTGGTCGGAGAGGCCACCTCCGGTCTGTATCGCGTCTGAGAGTCTTGGTCTCAGTAGCTGTTCGTAAAGTTTCCCTGTCGTGTCTAGTAAGCTCAGCGGCCGGTAGGCCGACGGCGCGCTGGGGTCACCCTTACCCTTGGAGATAAGGACCAGCCTCGCCGCCTTCCAGCGGTCGCTGAAGGTCCCCGTCTTCAGGCACGCGTTGTACAGGTCGAGAAAGATCTCCGGCCTCAGGTTAACCATCAGCCGAATAATCTCGCCCGGTACTCCGTCCGGTCCTGGTGCTTTACCCGTCCTCATCGCGTTGGCTGCTCTGGTGAGCTCCTCCGCGGTGAAGACGGGCACCGCCGCTGTCTCATTGTCGTCCGTTGCGTCCGTGCGTGTCGGGTGTGTCGGAAAGAGTCCGTCAACAATCCGTCGTGTGGTTTCGGCGTCTTTGAGTTCCGGCGGGACCCGGGCCCCCAGTTTACCGGTTACGATCTTGTAGCCAGTTCCCCACGGGTCCCGGTCCACCTCCTCGCAGAGCTTCTTCCAGCATCGCGCCTTGCTGTCTCTTATTGCAACCGTCAGTCTTTTCCGTTCCGTTTTGTATACGGCCTGAAGGGCTTCCCTTTCTGGCCTACCGCCGGCCCTCGTGACCCGTCGTCGGTTTGCCAGGCAGTTCTTCCGCAGTTCGGCTATCTCGTCCGTCCACCAGTATTGTGACTGTTTGTTACGTCTGTGATGTCGTTTCGGCATTGTGCTGTTACACAGCAGCTGCGTCAATTTGGCCGTCTCGTCTGCCAGTCTTTCCGCCCTTCGCCGGCCTGTCAACTCCGGGGGAATGTTTGTAATCGGGGCCGGCGCTGCAGCCAGTTCCTCCGAAAACTTCTGTACGTCAAGTTTGTTCGTGTTCCACCGCGGGGGGTGCCGAAACCTGGTCCGTGCCGTCGTTGTCCGTCCTGCCACTTCGAAGGCGATGTACTGATGGTCGCTGGCTGTGTAGTCCTCGACCACCCGCCACCGCCCCACCAGTGGCAGTATTCTGTCTGACGTCATCGTTACGTCTGGAATGGAATCCCCAAATCCTGGTCGTCTGTATGTCGGTGTATTTCCCGTATTTACTACCACTAGGTCTAGCCTTGCGGCCATCTCCAGTAGTAGCCGTCCCCGTTTGTTCGTCCTTGTCATGCCCCACTCGATCGCCCTGGCGTTGAAGTCTCCCGCGACCACAACGTCTCCAGGCAGATCCCTGATTCCGTCTTCGAGGAGCGCCACCTTCCTCTCGAGCTCCGCCGCGGTGCAGTTTGGGGTCAGGTAGATACTGACGTAAGTGACAGCACCGACCTTGGCCCAGACGTAGTCGTCCCCCGCGCCGCGGTCGGTTACCCGGGATCGGGCAGCACCCCTCACCCAGATAGCGGCAGTCTCGGTTTCGTTCGTGATCCAATCCTGTGTTGGCCGCGTCCTGTACGGTTCGCACAGAATCAGAATGTCGGCGTCGTGTTCGTCAGCTATCTGCGGTAGCAGCATGTCTGCTGTCCTACTTCGGTTCAGGTTACCCTGGATTATTCTGTCCGTCTTCCCGCTCGCCTCCTGCACTCCTCCAGCGCAGCCCGAAACACGGCGCACTTCCCGGATCCCGCGATGTGCCCCACGTCCGTGTGCTCCGCGTCGGTGCACAGAGGGCAGAGCGGTGGGTTGACGCAGTCCGTAGCGTAATGTCCCGTTTCACCGCATCGTCTGCAGCTTTTTGTCCGGTCCTTGTTCACGCAGTCCGCTTTTGTATGCCCGTAACCCAGGCACCTATAGCACCTCGTCACCGTCAGTCGTTCTCGGACGCGGCATCGCACCCATCCTATCCCTATCCGCCCCCGGCACAGCAGCACCCGGGCTTCGTGCGATTCGAGGTCGCACACCGCCATGAACTGCTCTGCCCGGTTCGGACCGAAGATATGGACACCAAAGTCCGCGTCTCGTCCTGTCTCCCGTTGCAGTGCCAGTCGTACGTCGTCTTCGGTCGTGACGCAGTCCAGGTCCATGATCTCCAATTGGACGTTGGAGGTCCTGGTCCCGACGCTGCCGTCTCCACCGATCGCCTCCTGGAGCGCGCGTCGGAAGTCCTCTCGTCCTTTCGGGTTCGACTGTATCTTCAGAAGACACGACCCTTTCTTGGTCTTCCTCTGATCTTTCACCTGCACGTGAATTTTCTTCGGGTCGACCTCGGTCCGTATCTTCCGTAGAATGTCTGAGTATGTTTTGCCATTCGCAGGCTTGACTATCAGAGCCGATCCCCGATGTTTGGGAGCCGGCTTGCGCTTGTCAGCCTGCGTGTCGGCGTTCGTCTTGTTCGGTTTGTTTTTCCGTATCGTCTCGTTTGTTTTGTTTTTCTGTTCCGTTTCGTTCGTTTTGTTTTTCCGTTCCGGTCTTGTCTTCTTTTTTGTAACGGTTTGCCAGGGCATGGCCGCCTCCCCTCTCGGAGTCCTCTTCTGCAGGGCCTCCGGGGTGGTCCCGGTTGCCTCCCGTTTGCGTTTTGTCCGTGGCGTTTGGTGTTCGGTCGTCTCCGTTTCTGTTTCTGTCGAGTCGTTGTCCGTTACTCGTCTTCTCGGGGTTAACCTGATGGGCTTGTTCAGCGCAACATCGACAGCCTCGAGAATTGTCTTTATTCCGTTTTTTACCGTCATGTTCGTGTTCTTCTGTATGGCTGTTGCCTTGGCCATTTCCTGTGCTGTTTTCTGTATGAGCTTCAGTTGCTCCGTCAGGTTCGGCTCGTTTCGTTTCGGTGTTTTCGTGGCTTTCGTCTGTCCCGTCTGTACGTCCGTTTTTCTGTATTCGCTGTCGATTGCCGAGGAAAAGCTTGCCGCGCTTCCTGTGCTCGACGCGCTGTCCGTCCTGTTGCGTCTCAGTAGGGACAGTATTGTCCTGTCTTTGTTGCCTGTCCTCTTCGTTCCCGTCTTCGTCGCCAAGTCGTCATCATTGCACTTTCTGCGGCCCTCAGAATCCATGCCGCTGCCATGGGCCGCCGGGGCTTCAACCCGACCGTCGCCCAGGGTGGATTGTCCCTGTGTTGGGGTTACCACCTGAGGTATATCCTTGTTTTGTCCGTGCATTTTCATGGTTGTTTGTTCCATTCTGCTACGGGTCCCTCGGGGGCGCGACTCCCCGTACCGTGCCGGAACCAGCCCGGTCCCTGAGGTCGCCTTAGGGGCCGTCCGTCGGACATGAGCCGGCTTCAGTCCCCCTCGACTTACTCGGTATCCCCGGGATCGTCACGTCCCGAACGACAGGGGTTTTACCCCCTCCCGCTGCCTGGGGTCGCCTCGGGGGCCTTCCGTCGATTATTATTATTATTATTATTATTATTATTATTATTATTATTATTATTATTATTATTATTATTATTATTATTATTATTATTATTATTATTATTATTATTATTATTATTATTATTATTATTATTATTATTATTATTATTATTATTATTATTATTATTATTATTATTATTATTATTATTATTATTATTATTATTATTATTATTATTATTATTATTATTATTATTATTATTATTATTATTATTATTATTATTATTATTATTATTATTATTATTTTTATTATTATTATTATTACTAGCGATCGGGCGCTTCGCGCCCGATCGCTCGGAACATTTATTATGTTACTTCTTTGATTGATTCGACAAAATATTTATATTAACTATCCTCGGATGTAACTGCCCATGGTACATCCAAGTATTAATCACGACCTAACTACACTATCCTGGTATTTTTTACATGCATGTTCGCCGAATGTATATCCACCGGAAAAGAAATTATTTTCACGCAACAGGACATGCCCTACTTCCGAGAGAAGGTGATGTACGAGATATTGAAAGCAAAGCTTATTGAAAAATAAGTTTTGCTTCGCAAAAGAGAGAAGAGAATCAAAAACACGGAAAGATCTGCAGAATAAACGAATAAGAGCTGGTTAAGGATGCTTCACACGTACATTTTCAGCCAAAAGTGAGATTCAATGAACATTTGATCACTTCCTAATGGTATAAAATTCTAAAAAAAAATCAACTATATTAATAGTGCCAACAACATTAATTATTTTGCATAATAATAATGTCAAAAAGTTATTAACAAATTGCTAAAAAAATCATTCAAAAAATAATAAGTATACCTTTTTTTCGCTTTTCTAATGAATTCATCAATTTTCTAGAAACCACGTGAATTTTTTTTTATTTCTAACATTTTTGAATTTTTAGTTTTTGAAATTTTTTTAAGGCCGTAACTACCGAATGGTTGGCGCAATGACTTCGAAACTTTTTGTGTGTACTGTATAATCGAGATACGGAAACATAATATCCGAAATTCGTGACTCTACATCGATTTGTCAAAAATAAAAAATAAAAAAACAAAAATTGAAATGTTAGAAAATTCTGAAAACATTCATATAAATTCTAAAAAATCAAAGAATTCATTTAAAATGAAAAAATCGAAAGTTGTCAAATTTTTTTAAAACAATTTATTTTTCTAATCATTTGTTAACAACTTTTGGCATTATTATTATTATGCCAAGTCAAAAGTCTTGACATAGTACGGCTGATTTTTTTTCAGATTTTTGGCATGTCGGGAAGTACTAAAATTTTGATCGAATTAAACTTTGATTGGGAATGTATGTGTGATGCATCCTTAAACGATGAATATACTACTCCGCGTGAATTTAAAACGGTCCGAAGAATTGTCCTCGAGATATACATTATATCTATCGTTTTTCGATTACAACTTGTAATGCGGTTGCCGGGTGTCAACATCACATCAAATTAATTGTTGAATCATTTTTTTTTATTGGACGTTATTAAAAAATTATTTTTTTTAAGTGGAAGTTAAAAATGTCCCATTGCTTCCTCTTTTTATCTCGAAAACACGCTTTGACATAAAAACAAACCTTGCTTTATGAGCGAACAAACAACGAAATTGCCTTTATTTTTGTAAATAAAATAAATCGAATAAAAACATTAATTTGTCGATAAATTTCGGCTCCGGCTTTAAAAAAAGAGAGGAAAGCAATGTGAAATTAATATTAAAAAATATATATTTATACCTGGACTAAAAATTTCTTATAACGTGCAATCATCAACAATCCTGGGGAAGTGGGGTGTGCCAAAATCTCGTACAGATGGGACACAAAAAAAATACAAAATTTAAAAATACACATAAAAACCGTAATTATTCAATTTTCGATGCATATGAAGGTAAAAAAATACATCCAATAGGTTGCTCGTGTATAGTCGCATAGACACGGGTGAACACATGGACATATTTCACGCGTAATTCACCTTGAGAGGCCGAAATGTAAAATGACACCGGACATTTTTTCAGCTTCGAGAGCGAATATTTTCGAATTAAAACATTCGGCATCGCTTCAGCGCCCATATTCGTCGATCCCCTCGCGGACGCAACTCGAGAGTGCAAAAAATTGCCAGATTTGACCCGTATTTCGCCCGGAATCACGAAATACAGGGTTTCGCCGAAGTTGGAAAAAACACATAATTAACGTAAACAAATTTTTTACAGCATACGAGGTAAAAAAAATACATCTAATAGGTTGCTCGTGTGTAGTCGCATACATACGCGTAAACACACGGACATATTTCACGCGTAATTCGCCTTAAGACGCCAAAAAGTAAAATGTCGCCGGACATTTTTTCAGATTCGAGAGCGAATATTTTCGAATTAAAACATTCGGCATCGCTTCAGAGCCCATATTAATCGTTCCCTTCGCGGACGCAACTCGAGAGTGCAAAAAATTGCCTGATTTCACCCGTATTTCGCTCGGAATCACGAAAAACAGGGTTTCGCCGAAGTTGGAAAAAACACATAATTAACGTAAAAAAATGTTTACAGCATATGAGGTAAAAAATACATGCAATAGGGTCCTCGTGTGTAGTCGCATAGACACGCATGAAAATGCGGACATATTTCACGCGTAATTCGCCTTGAGACGCCAAAAAGTAAGATGTCACCATACATTTTTTCAGCTTCGAGAGCGAATATTTTCGAATTAAAACATTCGGCATCGCTTCAGAGCCCATATTCGTCGTTCCCTTCGCGGACGCTACTCGAGAGTGCAAAAAATTGCCACATTTGACCCGTATTTCGTTCGGAATCACGAAATACAGGGTGTCGCCGAAGTTGGAAAAAGCACATAAATGGCGAAAAAACAAAATTTTGCAGCACATGCGGGAAAAAAATGCATCCAATGGTGTGCTCGCGTGTAGTCGCACACACACGAGTGCAAAAATTGACATATATCGCGAGCAATTTGTCTGGAGAGGCGAAAAATCGAATTTTTTTTCTAACTTTGAGGGCAAATATTTTCGGATTGGTACATTTGGCAACGGTCTGGCACTCATATTCGTTGTTCCCCAGTCGGACGGTACACGAAAATGCAAAAAAATATAGGGGTCACGAAAACTTATTAATTTTATTATATACAAGCGATCGGGCGCTTCGCGCCCGAACGCTAGGTTATTTTATTTTTATTTAATTTAATTGTTGGTTCAATCTAAATCCTCCTTGGTGACAAAGCAGATGTAGACGTTTATATCCCCATATATGGGGACAACCTCTTTTTTGAAATTCAATAACATAAATATATTCAGTATGAGTACCATAAATATGATCTGCAAATAATAATGTTTTCAATCTGTTAACTTACATATGAAATACGTGAATGACTGAAGCTGGGCGATCAGATGCGGATTCAACTTCGTTTAAATTTTCCAAAATTTCTGGCCATTTTGGGTTGCATGTCATAGTTATGAACAGCTGAGGTTTTCCGTGTTTTTTTTTATCTTAATATATAGCATCGAAATACAATTGTTGGATGCTCGTGGACTCGTTTGGAACGATGACGGTAATAGCCAGCAAAGTTATAATATTAATCCACTCTACATTTCCGATCTGAGCGCCTTTTGTTCTTGTCTAATATATTTTAATCTTTCACCTTCAATTTTACTCCAAACGTCAACTATGTATTGTTGGGTTAAATTCCCCGCGTGTAAACAAGGCGTGAAATGTCCTATACAAGATAAACGATAGCTGTAATATTGTTATGGCGTTACACTTCGGTTTTAAAAATAATGTTTTATAGGTTCCTCCTTTTCTAAGTCTGCCATCATTTTATATGCATTCGCAAAAGCATTGATTTCTCTAATCAACTGATCTAGATCCAATAGTAAATTTTCGTCAACCTTTCAATTGAATTTTTTGTGGAATCATTCACAATTTGCCTATTTTGAATCGATAACATATAATTAACCATATTTTCTTTCTAGACCTTCGTCTGGATGCATTGCGAATGTATTATGATACATTTGCCCATGAATTAGAAAAACAAATGGCCCTTTTCCAGCTGGATTATCTAATTTTGCTCCTACACTTGCAAATGCAAGAGCGTTGTTATAAGAACGTATATTTTCTCCAAAGTACTTACTATATTTCGAATTGCCAGTGAATACATTTTTCAAAATACCAGGATAATCTTCGGCTTCCGATAATTTTACTTTGCCTTTATGGCAACATTTATTACGTTTTTTATCAAACCGGTTGTTCCTCATCAAAATGTAAAGATTCACAAAACTCACAAACAATATCCATTTTTCCAATGTAATGTTAAACTATCAAGTTTTCGTCTATAAAATCAATATCATTTAGACTATCTATAACATAATAGTTCTTTTTTTTCAATTTAAATTTTTGACTACTATTATTAACCCCATCGGCAGAGCTGCAAGAGTCAGCGTTTATGCTATTATTGTTTGACTCATCTTTTATATTCGAAATCTCAATTCAGCTTTTATTTTTATTTACTATCATATCTGTAAATGTACTCTCAGTCAATTATTTATTTATTTTTTTCTCTAACTTGTGTTTTTTTGTTACTTTATCTCAGGCTTTGAGGAAATGATACAATCTCCGTGCTTCTGAATTTTTTATTTCTTACACTTATTTCGACCAGTCGATATCATCAATGGTACTTCTACATTGAATTTCATAATTACCTGACTTTTTATCTCGCTTCGTTCTTTGTGAGTTCAAATTTTTATTTTTTAAGAAAATCTGGCTGACTTCTATAGCCTGATTTGAAACTTTCTTAGACGCGGTACGCTTTTTTCTCGATATACCACCATCGGCCAAAAAAATCGCAGCATATGAGGTAAAAA